>VDFB02058242.1:592265697-592392943 GCA_007258455.2 Sequoia sempervirens | reverse complement strand
TCCCTCTCTCTTCCTCCTCCCTCCCTCTATCTATCTCTCCCTCTCAAGTATCTCTCTCTCTCCCTTAGAAGTAACTTGAGATGGGGAGAGAGAGAGGGAGAGTGAATTGATATGGAGAGAGGGAAGGAGAGATGTAGAGAGAGGGACCTAAGAGATATATGAAGATATAGAGAGAGATAGTGTGTGTGTGTGAGAGAGAGAGAGAGAGAGACTTGAGAGAGAGTGGGAGAGAGAACTGAGAGGGAGATGGAGAGTGTGACTAAGGGAGAGAGTGAGAGAGATACATGAGAGAAGAGAGAGGAAGAGGAAGAGAGAGAGGAGGGAGTGGGAGAGGCCTAAGAGAGAGACCTAAGCAAGATAGAGACTTAAGAAGGAGAGAGACTTTAAAGGGAGGGGGAGAGAGAGAGGGAGAGAGGGAGATGGAGAGTGAGAGGGAGAGGGAGAGGGAGTGGGAGGGACCTAAGAGGGAGAGAGGGAGTGAGTGAGAGAGAGAGAGAGAGTGAGTGAGAGAGTGAGAGAGAGAGGGACTTGAGAGGGAGAGAGTATGGAGGGAGAGAGGAGAGAGTGGGAGAGAGAGAGACCTAAGATGGAGATGGATATGGAGAGAGAGATAGACCTAAGAGGGAGAGATACTTCAAAGGGATGGATAGAGAGAGAGGGAGAGAGGGAGAGGGAGATGGAGAGGGAGTGGTAGGGACCAAAGAGAGAGAGAGACCTGAGAGGAAAATGGAGAGTGAGAGAGATAGGGAGAGAGAGAGAGAGAGACTTGAGAGGGAGATGGAGAGTGGGAGAGATAGGGAGAGAGTGAGATATAGATACTTGAGAGGGAGAGAAGGAGAGAGAGAGAGGGAGGGAGAGAGAGACTTGAGAGGGAGAGAGGGAGAGAGAGTGGGAGAGAGTGAGAGACTTGAGAGGGAGAGAGTGTGAGTGTGAGATATTGAGAGAGAGGGAGAGAGGGAGTGGGAGAGACTTGAGAGAGAGACCTAAGAGGGAGAGAGACTTAAGAGGAAGAGATACTTCAAAGGGAGGGAGGGAGAGAGAGAGAGGGAGAGGGGAGATGGAGAGGGAGAGGGAGATGGAGAGGGAGAAAGAGAGAGAGGGAGATGGAGTGGGAGAGACTTGAGAGAGAGAGGGAGTGAGACATAGAGAAAGAGAAGGAAGGAAGGATGGAGAGAGAGATAGAGAGATATGTCTAGAGCTGAAAGAGAGGAAGTGAGAAAGATAGGTATAAAGAGGGGAAAAAAGAGGAGGGAGGGATAGGTCTAGAGCTTAAGGGGAGACATAGTGATATATAGAGAGTTAGGGAAAGGGATGGAGAGATATGATGATTTATGAAGATTTTTTCATCTCCTTGCTAAAAAAAATATAAATATTTCATTATTCATTACTTTTTCTAATGTTTTAAGTATTTTGAGACGAGTGTTACAAAAAAATCATGAAAAAAAAGACTTTGCATGTGAAAGTAGTGAGCATTTGATGCTTCAAAAATGAAATATGAAGTTCAAATGATTATGATTATTTTTTGGTGTAAAATATATAAACACCACCTATTCCATTGAGTAGAGCTCTCAATTACCTTTCCAACTCCTATAAAAAGTCAAAAATTCGATAAGAAACACAAAAGTTATGCCCATTTTACTAAAGAGGGTTTTTGAGGTCTTCAAAATGGATATCCGTTTTGATTTTCAAAATGGATATCCGTTTTGATTTTCAAAACGGATATCTATTTCAAATGGATATCCATTTTGTTTTTAAAAAAAATGGGTTCCTACTTTCCAAACTAGATATCAGTTTTGAAAACAAAATGGATATCCATTTTGAAATGGATATTCATTTCGGTTTGGTATTACCAAACCAAAATAGATATTGTACCCAAGTTTGCAAAAAGTCAAAGGCAGAAATTTCGCATTTTTGGTCATGTTAAAAATGCCTTTTTTTCACATCGCCACTTTTTGGACCCCCATGATCTTACACATACCCAAACACTTCCACATTTGTATCTAAATTCTAATTATTTTGTCCTAAAATGTCTCCTTCTTTATTCACATTTGCTTCTTCCTGTTATTGATTTCTGTTATCATCTTGTTGTTGTTGCTAATTGTCCCCCACCAATTGCTCTGTGTCCTGCTCATATTTCTTCTCAACTTCAATTTCTAAGCTAGTATCCTTGGAAGCATCTTCAAATGCAATATATTTTCCTTTTTCTTCCTCCACTTTCTCAAAAGGCACATCCTTTTTTGGTGGCTCAAGTGGAACATTATCTATTATATCCTCTTCAACAACTATTTCTCCCTCAGATGATGCTACTTGAGCAACCTTTTCAAGTTTAGTAGCTACCTTCTCTATGTTATCCAAGTTTGGAAATGGAATTCCTGACCAAGGAGAATCCTTCCTCACATAGACTTGAGTCCTCTCTTCAGAACTGTCAACATTGATAGCTTCCTCATGAGTCCCTCCTTCAACTGTGTCTTGAAGTATTTCCTTGTTATCATTTTATTTCTATGGATTCTTAGGAGAAGAATCATATGAAGCACATTTACCCCTACCTCTAACTAATCTCCTTTTGGGAGGTGGTGGTGTTTCTTTAGTAATGATCTTGGTAGATTTCCTCTTAAGAATTTTCTACCTCTTAATCTCTTTTGTTTTAACCTTGGGCCTTTTGTTTGCCTTTTCCTCTTTTTATGGCCAATGGTTCTTCCTCCTCTTCATCATCTTCTTCTTCATCATCCTTGTCTCCCTCCTTGTATGAATCTCCTTATGAGGAAGATTGTGACACAAGGTCACCCATTAAATCATATGTGAGGTTAACTTCATCGGCTTCCAACTCCAAAATCTTGTGTTGTTTAGAATATTTGAGGACCAAGGCAAAAATTTGTGTCAAATATGTAATTTCCTCCTCAGGCCAATCTATTGGAGGGAGAGGTTTGTTATATATTTCCATGTAGTCCTCATACTGAATTACCTCCTCACAATCGTTGATTTGATCAAGGACCTCCATGATTCTATATAATCTTATCATCTTCAAAGATAATCTAGAGAATCTCCTTTTGAACACTTCTAGCTCATCCCTACAGTTAGCCCAATAATCTTCAATATCAACCTTATGCCTATAATTCCTTGTAGCTACCATTTGAGTCATTCCATATGGATCAAAATGACTTCTCAATGTATGTGTGGGCATGCTAAGGTACTCCATTTCTGGCTTGGAGTGTTGGGCGCTTTGAAAAGAGGGGAAATCCTCCCAACCATTAATATTCACTATAATTTCCCTTCCAATTCCTGTCTTATGCAAGTTCTTCAAAATCTTATCAAAAGCCACTAGCTATCTAGTTACTTCCAATAACACCATTTTATTAGCTGGGTACCTAGGTAGTCTGTATGGTAGCAAAGGAAATCCTTGAATCTTGATATATGAAAACTTTGGAAATTGTAAAAACCAGTACTCATACTTCTTCACCAACTCCATTCTATCTGCTGATAGTATAACATGCAAGGATTCTTGTCGATTCCTAGTGATATACATGGTGAATGCATCATTTACTCTTCTGTAATGGGAAGTGTTGGATAGATGCAATTGTGGGTAGATTTCATAAAAAAATTTCCCCAATGACACCCTTGTAGCTCAAACCTTTGTAGTTGAAGTTTCTGGAAAGCATATAAACAATGTAAGAGGTCACTATAAACTTCTTTGTATCATGTACAACTCTTAGCTGCCTAGATCCATATTGTCATTGATTAAGCTATCCCAATGATAATTAGTATCCTTCTCAATTTTAGCAATGATATAAAACATCCAATATTTGAACACCAAGGCCTTATCTAGTCCCATCACTCTACTAAGGAGGGTGATCATGTCATTATATTCCACTTTGAAGTCACTTCTATGCAATAGTTTTGGTAACTTGGAAAAGTGTGACCTTGGCTTATCAATCCAAGAGGCATTCATTATTTCAAGATCCCTCTCTAAGTTATCAGTGTAGAAATTTGTTACTGCATCAATCTTGAATTTGAAAAGATTTTGGTGTGAGGGTATGCCAAAAGCCTCTACCAAGGACTCCTTAGTTAAGTTGGCCAGTACCCTTCCTTGTGGGCCAACTATTACCCTTCTATCAAAATCATAATGTTTTGAACACTCTACTATCAACTCTAGGCACTAGATGGAAGGGGGGAAACCTATTGCTTGAGCCAACCCAGTCTTTACTAATATTTTTTCCAAGTCATTAGGGATAGGGCAATACATTCTTTTCTTAAATTTTTCCAGATCAATGTGCCTAAGGTTGGTGTCTCCAAATTCTCCCCAATAAGATGTGATCTTTGACTCTAGAAGCCTTCCCTTGAAATCATACTTCATCTTTTCAGCTCTTGTAAGCTCCTTCTTCTTAGGTTCTAAGTTTTTCTTCCCTTTCCTTACCTTTTCCTTGCTTGATTCTGCTTGCATCTATTAGCCAAAATACCATAATCACTTGAAATGCTTAAAAAATTTGAACTATGGGGTTAGCAATTCAAGGTACACCTATTGGAAATACATAAAATATCATTATTGATAATCATACCAAAGGAACCAAATTTATAACCTTCAAATAGAATCTGAGACAATCATTAAGTTTTTAAGTCACAAAGGAAATTTGAAGATTTCACCTCTATAGGAAAGCCATAGACTCCAACACCTCAGGAAATTCATGACAGGACACCCATCGAGAATTTCAAGGTGACAAGGAATCCACAATGCAAGGAGGTGTATTGGAAAAGTGTTTATTTATCTCATGTAACTTCATCATTTAACCCCTGAAACATTTCAATGTTATAATATTTGACCCTTAAAAGTATAATTTATGACCTAGATAGCACCTCGAGGAAATCCAACATTTAGGAAATTAGCGATGCAGAAACATCAGGGAATTCACTTGGAGGTGAAATCCACTATGAACATACTCATCAAACATTTTCAATGGAGCACACAATCCATGATGATGAGTTGTGTCAGGAAATTCATGGAAATGCAAAGTTCACAATGAAGGCTCCATTGAGTATTTCAAAGGCTTGTGAATCCACAACAGATAGTTTATCAGAGTTTTCATTCATTGGGTAAGTTAGCGATAAATCCAAAGTTAGGTAATGCAACACTTCATAGATTAAGCAATATATGCACAGATTGAAAATTTCACAAGGCCATGGAATATGCAAAATTAGGGAATCCATGATGCCAAGAAATTAGCAATACATGCATCCATCGAGAATTTCACAAGATCGTGGAATCCATGACAAACGACTTAGTTTAGGGTTTTCAAAGTAATGATAATTTAGCAGTGGGCTCAAAATTTGAATGTTTCGACAAAGTTGCTCATTTTTCCACTATGTAAACTCACCAAATATTCAATGGGCATTTGAAATGCACATAAAGAAAGGGAACGTGATAACAAGGTTTATGCTTGAGAGACCAAAATACCAATGATCCCATCGCAAAAAATGCACTAGGGTTTCCAATAAATTCACACAAATCAATCCTCAAAGCATAAAAACAAGGATCAAATCGCGCCCAAGACTAGAGTGCATGAGGACTCAGATAAAAAATGCAACTGAATTAAACCCTAATTTAAAGCTACCCATCCATTTTACCCTCCATGTGAGAGGTGCTAAGATGAAAATTCTCACGGTTCAAAATGCTTTAGGTTAAATTCATTAGGTTTCAGGTTATTGATGCACATTCTAGCTTATTACAACTTTCCCTAACCCTAGTTCATGAAGTATCCTCGCATATCTTGATGCCCTAGTTTAAATCACATTCAAATGAAAATGAAAAATTGATAAAAATGGTTCAAAATGCAAACAAAAACATCACTAGATATAAAAACCACCAAATCATTCTTGAATTCAACTACAATTTAAATGAAAAGGGATATGCGACCCTACCTTTGACCCCACACAGTGAAGATATGAATCTCAAACCTATCAACAAGGTTTACCCTCCGATGAAGATTCCACACACAAATTGCTAAAAATCCTAGCTCTGAAATGCTTTAAGCACTCAAATCTCAAAAGCTCAATCTCAAATGATAATGATAAGGATGAAATGAAGAATTGGCATTAAAACCATGTTTAAACCCACTCAATTCATCACCATTAATGAGCTTGTATGCACTGCAGAGTACATTAAAACCCGTGATTAGAAATTTCTACAACATTAGATATTTCACTCGTGCATAAATTCACGATAAAAAGATTGTCAAAGATTTCAAAATCATGTAGAATCTGCAACGAAAGGAGATGGGGTAATTCAAAGACTCATGGAATCAGTGATGACACAACCTTTCTGGAAATCCATGCCCTTGCAGAACCTATGATGAGGTGATCCATCAAACAATTCAAAATGACATGAAATACACACAATAGAAAGACTCGAGGAATCTATCCAAGCATGGATTCTATGGGAGAGGATAACCTAGTGATTTCAAAAGGTCAAGGATTCCCCAAACTTGGGCCAAACTTAGCACAAGAGGAACATAGTGTTGTTTCTCAAAGACGGGGGCATGCAACCCATTGTTGCAAACCTCACTCACCTTTTGAATTTAGGTAATCTTCATAGGCTCAAAAAGGTGACATCATCAAAATTCAAAGGACCTATCCTAAGGGGAAAAGGAAAAATTAAAAGCAAAAATGAAAAGAGGGGGGTCCCTACTTTCAGTGAGGTGTGTGTGTGAAATGCACAACATTTATGTTCCTTAATTCTCATCATTTCAAGCAATGGAATGGTGACCTTTGCCTGTGACAAAAATTAAAACATATGAATAGAGTTGTATCCAAGTATATTGTGTGTTGTAATACTTTTCTCACTGGGTTTGTCTTCCTCTTCTCTGATTTCTCTTCACTTCTTTTCTTATCACTCTTATTTTCTTGCTCAGTTATCTACTTCTAATTTTTGGATTTTATTGCTAGAGAAACGATGCGCTCATCAATATTCACTGGTCCAGTTTTCCTAGCCCAAATATTAGCACCTTTATTTTCTTTGGCCTTAGATTCATTCGCCTTATCATTTGGTTTGGAATCCTTTTCCTTATTTTTCTCCTTAAGGAAAATGCTACCAGCCCTGCCTTGATCACCATTTGCCATCCTATTTATCAATTTGTAAGTACTTCTAGCTTGAGAAATTGTTGTAATCATCAGCTCCTCTCAACCTCTTCATCAAATGGTCTTTTCAAAGTTGTATTAGTTTGTTCTATTTCTCCATCATTCTCTTGAGATGGGTCAAAACCACTAGATGTGTTTTCCTCTTCCTCCAATGATTGTGCAACCACACGCTGATGTGGAGAATGGGGCAACTGGCATGCTATACATCAACCATATTAGAAAAAAAAAACTTTAATGGATTAGGAGGATCCTTGCTTTGAACCCTTTTTTTATTGTTAAAAATTGGCTTTCCACTGTGCCAGTTGGTGTTATAAGGATGATAATGTAATCTAGGATGCCTTTCATTCTTCTAAAAATATAGGAATTTTATTTCCTAATCCCTTTTCGGATTTGGATAATTTTTAATTCAAATCCTTCAAGGTGCTCATCATCTTGTCTAACTTATCATCAACAATAAATCCATTTTCTTGTTTTTCTTTGGGATTTTTCAATATTTGTACATCCTCTCTTCTCCCCACTTTTCCAGTAGCACTTCTATTGCTTTCAATGTGTAGAGAAACTTTATAAGTATCCTCAAAGTTTGAGGATTTTTATCCCTAAGAAGATACCCCATTTTTTAGTCAAAGGCATTACAATATGAGACCAAACATACATGTTCATTAGGCCTCAAGTAAGTTGGATTCTATACATAGCCTTTTGAAACCTTGTGTTGAATTCAGGGACCATTTCATTTTGTCCCTTAGTAATTGTGTTAAATTTATTTAGCGTGAATCTAGGGTCAGTTTTATCACCATATTGCTCCTTGAATACTCTCTTAAATTCTTCCCAGGATCCTATGCTTTTCACTGGTAAAGCTCTATACCAGTCCTAGGCATTCTCAATAAGTGGTTGCATGAATAGTTTCATCATCACATCCTCATTCTCAACTTCAGATTCATCCATCATGTTATTGAATGACCTAAAGTGATCTTTCCCTGATATTGCATTATTCCTAGAGAATCTGACTAGCATGTTTCTTATGTCATTGGGAAAAGGATTTGGATAATCAAGTATCCCATTAAAACATGATTTCCTATATTAGTCTAATTTCATAGGCCCTCTGAAAAATTGATCTCCCTGCCTTGGTTGAGGTCCACCACCAATTTCCCCTCCAATATTCTTATTTCTAGACTATACATTCCTCCCTCCCACATTTTGGTCTCCTTGTTGAGTGAAACTACTCCCACTAGATTGACTATTGGTGTTTCCTTTATGTTGAGAGGATTGTCCCACTCCACTAAAATTTTGTGGTTGGGAGTGGGGAATGGATCGACTCATGGTAGAAGATGCATTCATACCAATATTTGGGGTGGGATGTGGTGTAGAGTGAGGTGGGTTTTGAGAACCAGGATCTAAAGGATCTCTAATTGATAATTTTAGAAAAGATATTTTTCTTTGCATTTCTGCATTAGTAGCAAGGATTTGTATTTCTTCCAGTTCTCTCTGTAACTATTCATTTTCTAACTTGAGTTTAAGATTTGAGGGATCAGGAGTTGTAGCTACAGGAATATTATTAGATGACACATTTTTATTTATGCTTGGTCTCTTAGGTTGACCTACATGCCTTTTTGCTATATCCATAGGATGTGATGGTTTACTGGTGGTAGAAGGGGCTACAACTGAGCTTATGACAATGAAACTAGTCAATGTACTTGTGGGGGTAGTTCATAAAGAAACATTCAAAGTATCCTTTTCATGTACAAGGGTAAGAAAAGGCTAATAAGATGAAGTTGTAGTTGGAGTAGGCTCTTCATCAACCATTAATTTCATTATTTCTACCCTTCTCCTCAACTGGTCTCTTTCAAACATGGCAGCCTTCAATTTCTCATCCTCCTTTTTCTATTTAATTCTTAGCTCTTCATACTTCCTATCTTCTTGTTCAAATTCCATCATATCTTGCATTAATTCCTCCTCATTTTCTAGAGTAACCTATGAATTTGAATGCTCAGGAGTATAATTTGTAAGATTTAATACCTCCCTTTGTGAGAAAGGATCAGAGGTTCTATTATGAAGAATTATAAATGGTTCAAATCCCTGAGGATTGTAAATGGAAGTAGCTCCACAATTTAACCTCTGAGATGCCAATGTAGCATCAAAATCCCTATCCTAGAACTTCCATTGTTTAGCTAGTTTTGAAACCAGAGGACCTAAACTAGCTTGTTAATTACCACTAGTAGTCTCTTTTGTAATGGGATGTTCCTAATTATTAGGAGGAATTCCATACTCATACATATAATTATTAACATCTTCATGCAAATGTTCAAATCATGAAATAGGAGGATTAACAAACTTGTTTCTGCATTCTTTTGCTTCCATGACTACTTGGTATTGCATGAAAATTCTCCTTCCAACTTCTTCTAAAGATTCTTCTTGAGATGATTTATGGTTCCTCTCATTTCTTCTACTACTTCTCACAATTTTCTCACTTTCCTTCCTTAAATTTATAATGTATTGGCACAAGAGACTTGGAGTTTCCACCCAATTAATGGGAAATTGAAAAAAAATGAATCTCTTTGAGAGATTTGTAAATACAAAGAGAAATATACACAACTTTATAGATAATGCAAATGAGACCAAGAACTTCAAATCACAAAATGAAGACCTGAAGTATGATAAGAAATATTTATGAATTTATTTTGAACAATATGGTTAACCATGAATTTTATGACTCTGATTATATAAGATATCGAACTAGAGATTTTAAACAAGTTTATCCCCAAAAAAGTCACCAATCTATTGGTTTTTTTAAATTCCAACCAGATATCATAGATAATCAATGGTTTTTCCATTACCAATATTTGGTTATTTGGAGGGATTAGCCAACAAATAGGTGAAATCTCAACAAAAAATTCCCTCTACACTTTGGGCTCTACAAGGCCTAGGAGGGTGATCCTATACAATGTTCTCAAGATCTCTTATGCCAATTTATCCTAAACATTTCAAACAACATATATGTCCTACACATAATTGCTTGACAATTATAGAAATGCAAAGATATGGCAATATCTTTAAGGTTTTAATATTTCATAGCAGTAGAACATGATACTTCATAAAAATATTCAACAAAAAATAAACTAAATTTAAAGATTTAAAATGTTTATGTGTGTGAAAGACCTTGGAGATGCAACATATACATAGCTTTAGTGATTAGTGCACTAATCTAGGGAATGGAATCATAACCAATGTAATTGAAAATGCATAACAACGTTCCCCCTAACATAACAAAGCTACTCAATGATACATTACACAATTTAACTCAAAAATCTTAACCAATTATACTTATAAGATCCCTATATACATCTACACAAATATTTATCTCTATTAAAGCATTTAACTTATTCATTTGAACAAGAGAATTAATAGAAGATATTTACATCTAAAGGAAATATAACAAAGACAAATTGAAAGATCAATCATCCCATGCAAATGACCTTGAATTCCCTTTTATAAAACAAGGGAGCAACAAGCTTCAGATCATTTACACATGTCACATTTTCTGTTGAAATTCATGTACATTTCAAAAACACATGTGCAACTACTTGCTTGTGGATGGAATATGCCAAGAACAAAAATAGTTATATTTACTCATAGCAATCAATTGTCCCTCCAAAAGTGCCTTTGATGCAAATTGTTGGTTATTTACCACTCCTTTTCTTCATTTTTCTTAATGTGGACCCAAGAATGATGAGCTGGTAGTTGAAGGAAAAATCCTTGTTGTACAAGAAGACAAAACCCCTTGTCACTGTTGAAAACTTTTGGAAATGCTGAGTGTGAAAAAATATAAAAATATGTCTAGTTCACCAAGAGATTCTACAAGTTAGGTATCTAATTATACTTTTTGTCCCAAGCCTTATAAAATTTTCTTCAGATGGCCAATTAAATGTCACGAATTTATCCAATTTAGTCTTGTATGGGTCATATTTCTTTACTACCTAATTTGCATCCCTATCAAATTCCTCCAAGAATTTATTGGTGAATGATATTTTTTCCATGTTGTTCTTTAACATATCAATCCTAACATCTCCACCCTCACATATCAAAACAACCTCTATATCTATGATATTATCCATTTGAGCTATCCATTATTCATATTTTTTTACTACTCCATTGCTCCCTAGAATATATGGCAAGAGGCCAAGATCATTCTCATCAAACTATTGGATCAGCTTGCTTATTCTTTTCTCAAGTGGATCCACTAATCCCTAAAAATCCACAATTCCTTTCACTACCTTGTATGTGGGGTAAATTTTTGGTGGCTTATTAAGTTCATGAGTAGACCCTACAACCATGGTAGCCAATGGGCTAAGCCTAGGAATCCATACTTGCATCAATGGGACAACTATTGATCTATCCCTTTCGAACATCCTTATTACATCAAACATTAAAGAATAGTTTGAGTGGACAATGCTTACTCTCTTTATTGTCTTTCCCAAAAAATGCTCAAGCACATTAGAAACAATAAGAATATTATTTGCATCATATAATTCAAATAATTCCTCATACACCCTTAGTTGTAGAATCAACTCTCTTTTTCTCACTCTTGCTCAGGGAGGAGGTACAGATGATGTTCTTGGAACAAGATCTGGGATTGGTCTATCTTCATATACAACCATCTCTGAAGATGGTGGAGGAGGTGACTGAACTGGAGGAGGTGGTGGAGAAGAAGAAGATGGAACACTTGACTACATTAGTTGTTGATTTTGTAACATCTCAACTGTCAATTCCAACTCTGCCAACCTCTTTTTATCCTTATTATTTTCAATCAACAATTCATTCTATTTTCTATTTTCAGCATCACACTTCTCCTACAAGGATTCAACAATTGCTTTGGTGAAATGTGCAACATTGACGTCCAATGTGGATGCCTCCACTACTGTTGTATTTGAAACCTTTTTTATTATAATACCTCAAGCTCTTAGGTATGCTGCAGGCTCTACCACTTGAGGCTTATTTGTATTACGTACCAAATCCCAAATAGAAAGTGTATCCCATTGTGTATTAAATGCAAAACCTTGTAATGCACACATGGCATCTTCATTAGTAGCAAATACTTGTGAGTTTTGCTTCCTCACAATATCAAATACAATGGTTGATGCCATATCCCATTCTAGTAAGAGAAGCAAACCAATTTATCTTACAATCCTTCTACCTAATTCCTCAAGGGTTAGCTCCTTTTGTTTTGCTTCTATGTCAGCAACTACCCTTGAAGCAATAACCTCCCTTGTGAATTCTGGGGAATTTTTCATTTCCTCCTTTACTTTATACTCAAATTCATCTTTTTGTGTCCTCCACATATATTATTTGAACACATCTGTCTTAACAAATGTATCATTAGTCATAAAATTTGTGCAATCCCTCTCCCTTATGTCATCATCATTATCAAGTTCAGTCAAGATTGTCTTAGTAACTTTTCCTTGTGGAGCTAGAAAATTTACCTCCCTTGGAGGTGATGGCATTTTTTTCATGATATCATTAGTTGCATCTATAACATCATCATCAAAATCCACTAGGTAATCAACCAATCCTGTAGTTTCAATTTTCCTCCTCTTTGGAGAGGGCTCCCTAGGAGGTGAATCAAAATTAATTATTTGTTGTAGGGGTTACAATGGAGGTGGGGATGAAGGTGCCTATTGCATAGGGGAAGAAGCTCTAGACTCCTTTGACCAAGTAGGAGTAGCTATTTTTTTCTCTTTCCTTACTATCCCCTTTGGTCTTCTTGTGAAGACAATTTCTTGGGAAGTTGATAAGTAGGCCTCTCTTCAATCATGGGGGCCTTCCCCTTATCTTGTTCAATTATTTTCTCCTTTAGCTACCCAACAATTTTATCAAAGCTTTAAAAAATTGTTTCAACTCTCAACATTTCATCTTCAATATCCATAAAGGTGCCCTTAAAACTAGGATCATTTTGCTTCTTTTCCTTTTCCAATTTTGCAAAGGCTAATCACTTTACCTTTTTGTCCTCATCCTTTTACAAATAAAATTCATTCCTAATAATGTCCTTAGGATAGTCAAAATTATTCCAAAACTTACCTCCTTTGATTCTTACCTTTAATGTTGCAATGAAACCTCCAGAATCATGGTTTTTGGCTTTGAAATTCTTCATTTTCAAAGGTTTAATCATGTCAAGTATATTCTTCCATCCATCCTTTGTCATCACAAATCTGAAAAAAAAAAATATTGAGGGAAAATATTTCCCTTCTTCTAAGCTACCAAATGCACATCTTCAACTTTTCCTAGCTGCCACATAACCTCTAGAAAACCAATTATGAGTGGTACACATCTTGGGAACACATGTGGAGTGAAATTTGTTCCATATGCTCTAATAATTACACAATATGCATGTAGGATATTGTCTCCCCAATTGTGGTATATCCCTAATTCAAGCCTCCTTTCCTTAGGCCTTAATAAATCATGTAGCTCTTTAGGGATTCTAGGTACATTCTTCACCAAAAATCCTTTCAACCTTGCAACAAACAAGTTTGTGAATGTGACAAAACTTGATGTCTAGTAGTGCATATCTAAATGATGAGTCCACATCTACACTAGAATATGCTCACCTCTTTTATCCCTTACATTGAGTGGAACCTCTGGACCAAACTCATAAATTCCATAGGCCAAAAACATGTGGCATAACAAGGAATACCACCAAAACCTCACCCCTTCCCAACCATCATGGCTATCGGTGCCTTATGAATAGAATTAGATATAAGTATGTAGCAAAATTATACCTCCTCATTGACCCACATATTTTGAATATTCACAACCATAAACATATTGAGCTACAAGCATGTTTTGAATAGTGTCCAACCATAAAATTTGGCATAGGGTTTGATAAGTTCTTACAAAGTAGAATTCAAAATATTCAACTCTAAAGGCTCCTTATTTGCAGATGTCAACTTGATTGTAGTTTCACCCTTTCCCTTTTCCATGAACATTGGTAAGGGTGATCCCACAATACTTGTTTACAATTTTTGGCCAAACTGGACACTGAACTGATTTTTTTTAACTAAATCTTCACTTTCATGCACCTATAGCGGCTAAACCATGAGGAATTTGAAGATGATGCAAACTAGTGATTTGTGAAATTTTGTATATAGATTCTAAATACATTTTTTTCAAAATTTTTGAAATCATATTGCACTTCCTTTTCCATCTTCGAAAACTAGTTTTTCTTAGTAAACACCATTTTTAAGGAATGACGCTCACCGTATAACACATAATTTTTTTTCCATGAAGGATAAAATTATATTTTTTTCAAATTTAGATTTGTAACTATGATATATAGTGCTTCCAATTGGTTTCATAGTGTTTTATTGAATATTTTTCCTTAATCAAGTTTCAAGTTCAAACCAATTACAATTCAAAAAAATAGGGAATGTATAACAACTTTTTTGTAAGGTATTGATTTTATTTTATTTTGTTGGATCAAGGACTTCAATATCTGGTACACTCATATTTTTATTTTTTATTTTTGATAATCTTCTATTTTTCCACATGTAATAGAGAGCTTGATTTTCAAAACCTACATTCACAAGAAATAAAAAATAAATATAATAATAAAATTAAATTTATTTAAAAATATACTTTTTGGAAGCTTATAATAAGGACTACATACTTACATAAAAAAAAATTTAAATGAATTCATTTGATCCCCCAAAAGGTAAATCAAAAGTGGTTTTTTATCAGCATTTTGATAGGTGTAAAAGAGACTTTGTTATAGGTATGGTTTAAAACTAGCAGGGTTCTATCCAACGAGGTTTGATCTAAAGTAGTTTGATCAACCCCTCTTCAATTGGAATGCTTTAAATGGAATTTTTTAAAGCTTAAATCATTATATTTTCTAAAAATATGTGATTTCAGCAAAAATCAGAATCTCCCAGAAATTGTAAACCAGTTTTGTGGGATCACCCGTAACATTGTTAGCCTATATGTGCTCTTGTTTTGTTCATACTCCTTTTTTAGGGCTTCAAGGTCAATTTTTCTTGTGGCATTAGGGTTAAGCTTGAAAACAAAAATTATCCCTTCCTTGGTTAACTTAACCATCCCAACCCCCGCATGTGATCTGGCAACTATAATGTTTGGATCATAGTTAGCAGTAATGGCTTTCAATGGGTCAATATCCATGTACACTTTTGGAACTGCTAACTTACTCATATCTAGGGTTCAACCATTGTAGCTTGGAACCTTGGAATTTCATTTTCCATACCAATATTTGAATAGCTCCCAACTAAAAACCTTCCCTAAATCAACATCCTTAACATCATAGTACTTATCAACAATTCCCTTCATTGCCCTTAGGCCTTGCAACATCAATTTTCTTATGATCTTATCCATTGTTGAACCTGATAATTTGGATAACAAATCCTCGTGAAGACCTCTTGTAGGGGTGGAAATAGAGTTCTAAGCCTTTGGGGGTGCCATTTAATCACAATTTGCAACTGGGGTTTTCTATAATGCAGCTCAGGGTTTCTTGCAAGGTGGTTGGGTTTTCTTAGAATGGATGTATAAAGACTAAGGAAACTTAAAAGTAATTTAAAAATAATTTACGAACATCAAATCTTAAAATAACTTCTATCAAGTAATTCAAAAAACTTGGTTGCCAATTTCACACAAATTTATTGGAAATTATTGAACATAGAGGAGGAAATTTATACTTACTAGTATTCAAACACTAGAAACCCTAATTCTTATCATTGAAAGCTTGCACTTTGTAGGAACAATATTTAATCTCTTCTAAATGCTTTGGTAACCTTGAATTATGCTTTAATTCTTGCTTTTATGGCGAAAAAGCTCTTAAAATTGATTTAACGATATCATGTATGCCATTACTGCTCACTCGTGTTAACTAGAATGACTCTATCTACTCAATTCTTTAAGTTTGAATTTTATCCATTGATCTCATGGTGACTTGGACCACTGGATGGCTCAGATGGAGTCAATCAGGTTTGACTACAACATCAAGCCCATAGAAATTCGCCATGTGGAAAAGTTTTTATGAGTCAGCATGGGCCCTACCACCTTTGGGAAGCACTGAAAAGGCTGACATGCCAATCCCCCGTAATCCCACATTCATGCATTAAGAAGAAGATCAGAGGTTGCTTGATTACAGGGAGGATCACCAGATGACGCCACATGTCCAATGTGTGCACTAGTTAAGTTCCCAAGCATCCACTCATACTTAGGTGATTTTTTGCATAGGGTCATCCCACAATAATGGGTTACACTTTTTGGCCAAACTTGACATTGAAATCAACATTTTTAGAGAAAACTTCACTTTCTGACACTTATAGTAGGTAAACTATTAGAATTTGAAAATGATGTAAACTAGTGATTTGTGAGATTTTTCTGTAGATTTTAAATGTATTTTTTAAAAAAATTGAAATTAAATTGTAATTTTTTTCTCCTTTGATAACTAGTTTTTAATAGTAAACAACATTTTTTAAAAGTGGTGTGTACTTCGGCTCCCATAACTTTTTTTCTACAAAGGATAAAATTCTAATTCTTTTGAATTTAGGTTGGTAACACAAGTATCTAGTTCTTTCATTTTGTTTCATAGCATTTTGTTGAATATTTTTCTTTTAATTAAGTTTTGAAGTCAAAACATTTATAATTTAGACATAGGTGCACTTCGGCTCGTATAACTTTTTTGGTATGTATTGAAATTCAATTTTTATTTTTTGTTAGAATGAGGACATCAATACCTAGTGGATATATATTTTTCAAAAATTCCTCAAATTTACTATTTTTCCACAATGATTTTTCATCGAACTTGACGTTCGGTGAAAAACCTATGTATAGTAAAACTAAAAAATAAAATATAAAATAAAAACAAAATATATTAAATTTATAGTTGTTGGAAAGCTTCAATCACTCACAATCATCCAACTTGGTTTATCAAGTTGACTCCATTTGCACCTCCTTCCCAAGCTTCGATAGTAAAAAAAATGCATAAATTTTGAAATGGTGGAGGGGAAGGTGAAAAAAGGGGGTTCATTAGAACCCCCCTTATATTGTGCAAAAGGGGGTTATTAGAAGAGGGGGTTCATTAGAAGGGGGAGGGTTCATTAGAAGGGGGGGTTCATTAGAAGGGGGTGGTTCATTCGAACCCCCTTCATTAGAAGGGGTAAACCATTTTAAATTTTTTTTTATGAGAATTTCTAATTTTTCTTCATTTGAAAATTGTAAAATCCTATGCAACATTGGGCGTCCATGATCATATCATCTTTAGCATTGCTTTATCAATAAAGGCCACGTTTCCTTATATTTATGCCTTTCAATCCTCTCTATGTCACCTTTATCATTCAATGAAATATTTCTCCCATCTTAATAGTCCCTTGGATGATCAAGATTTTGCCACTTGTCAACCTCTCGCAATCCCACAAGCATCAGGAATGGTTAGGATGAGTCCACGTGACTCAATATGAAGCATTAGATCACGAGCTCACCATCAAATACTTGTGTAAGCCTATAGGGTCCACTTTAAAATTTGGACACGTGGCATATGTTTTCTATCTCACAGCCTTCCTTTTGTGAATATTTTATTCATGCGGGTGAGTGGGGATGAATGAACAGTGAACACCTGTCAAGTGTGGTCCCAAGCCAAGCCTTCTTTAAGAAATTTAATGCATTTGCTCCAAGTATTTTCTTAAGTTGGGGCCATTCGCTAGGTTATCATAAGACTTAGACTTAAATTATTTCAAACCTAGGACATAGAACATTAGGCATTATATATAAAAATTTCATGATCCATGGGACTTAAGATATTAACCAAATATTTTGAATAGGACACGACCGGTAAGACTAGGATAAAGGGGTCGATTAACATATGATGCAAATGACTTAATTTATGACTTAAACAAACCAGTAACCAACTTAGTAGACCCAACAATCGATTATAAGAAAAAGGTTAAGGTTTAAACACTGTTATGGTTTTAAGAGGGTTTTAGCACTTGGGTGAACCCTGCTGAATGAAACATGAAACCCTAGCCTATAGATAACCTATGAAACTCAATTTTTTTTGTAATGCAATACAAGGAACCAAAAAAAATTTAAATAGTCCTATTAAAGTGCATTACTTTTACAAGTTTAGAGTTTGGTAGCCCACTCAAGATATCATTATTGGCCTTTCCATTGTTCTCATAGGCTTTAATCTATGTCAGATTAGTTGGAGGAGTAGCAGGAATAGTATAACCATTCTTGATTGATTGCAAAACACCAAACCCTAAAGAGGCCAAATAGGTTTATGTATTGAATTACCAAAAAGTAATTTTTTTCCATCAAACCTAGGCACCTTGTGAGATCCTTCTTGAGCCATCCTAGATCTTCCTCAAGATGTTAGACTTTTTCTAAGGAACTTGGCTTTGATACCAATTTTTGAACACACCAAAAATACTAAGATGGGGGTGAAGATCAGTATTCTATCAAATCACAAAACTTTCAAAACAAATAGATACTTTAAGCTCTACTGCATAAACAAGAAAGATAAAGAAAGTGTATAACACAACACTAGATATATGTGGAAAACCCCACATGGTAAAAATGACGGTGAGAAAAGCTACTAGGAGCTACTGTCCTAATCCAACCTCACAAAGTGAACAACATTTACAACTTTATTTTAGGGCTACAACCCAAGGAAGCTACAACTCCCTCATTAATGTTTAAGGATTACACTCAAGGAAGTTACAAATCCTTGATCTAAGCGCACACTCAAGAATTATTACAGAATGATGGTCCTTCCACTTCCTAAAACTAATAATTAAGCTTGAACTCTTTTTTGATGATTGCAATTCTACTTTGAAAAATCTCCAAATGTCTTCTTAGTTTCCTACTAG
The DNA here is from genome assembly GCA_007258455.2 of Sequoia sempervirens. Classification (NCBI taxonomy): domain Eukaryota; kingdom Viridiplantae; phylum Streptophyta; class Pinopsida; order Cupressales; family Cupressaceae; genus Sequoia; species Sequoia sempervirens. The sequence continues at coordinate 592,373,948 of VDFB02058242.1, read as the reverse complement.
CTCATTGCTTTCAGCAATTAAGAAGTTATTGCCTTTGGCTCACCACCTCCAACAAATAATTAATCACACTTCTTTGCATGCCTTCTATCATAGGGATATGATCAAAATGAAACTAAATAGGATCTACCACAACCACTCTTTCTCTTTTAGTTTCTTACACAACCATCATCACACCTCATATGCCATATATACCCTAGATCAACTAGGGTAAAAGCACAAAGTCATGTCACACTTTATAAAGGAAAACAACCAATGTTGATCCAACTTTTAAACTTGAATCACTAAAAAGTGGCATTTATGTTTTGAATTTTAAAATAACGTAAACTAGTAAAATATGTATTTTTAGTATATTTTATGTTTATATTTTTTAAAAAAAATTGAAAAATTATTTTAAACTAGTTTTTAATAAATTAACACAATAATTTAGTTGCTGATAAAATGCTGAAAAATGAAGTTGCATGTGATGTCAAACTTTTTATAGCAAATTTTATTATTTTTCTTTCAATTTTTTTGTGTGTATTTATAACTCGAAACTTTAGTGCATGGGTATATTTTTTTCTACTTTTGATAAGTATATAATTTTAAATAAATATTAAAATGTGCGTGAATCAAAAAACTGTTGTTTCCATCGGACGTCAACTTTCATATTAAATATTTATCTAAAATGGAAGAAAAACTATACCATCTTGAAATAGATTCTTTTATCTAGTGCATCATATTTTTTTCAATTTTTTTAAATAAGTTTTAGTATTTTTCCTTGGCATGGTAATCAACCTAATATTTTGTGCTGATAACCTACTTTTAGTAAAAATAAAATATAAAATATAAATAATAATTAAACTATTGAAATAAATATATTTTTGAAAACTAGACTTATGGATCTACAAAAGGGTATTTTTATACTTTTAAAAAAATGTTATTTACATTAGCAAGAGTTATTGAAACCTCAAGCTTTTCAAATAATTTTTTTTTGGTAAATTGGAGTCAAAATGGTGCTCCATGTATTTTTAGCCATTAATTTTAGTTGAAAAATTTGTGGAAGTATCTAACTTATCTAGAATGAATCTTATTACATCATATGTTTGACTAAAATTGATTTTTAGTTAGAAATATTTAAATTCAATTGTGCTAATAAGTTGGCTGAAAGTGTGACACAGCTTTGTGCTTTTACCCACTAGGTTTACAATATATACATGATATTACATTAATTATATTTCACATGTTGGCCTACAACAAAAATATTACATCTTTAAGTTGGCCAAATAAAACAAACAACATGAAACGTGTAGAGGAAAGACCCAAAAGACTACATGCAACACTAAGAAGATGAAAATGCCTTGCAAATACCAACACATGCTTAACTTGGTCCCAAAACAATCTCCACATCTTTTATCTTCTATAAACATCATTCACGCCTTTGTAAATACACATTAGGTCAGCCATAAACAAGAAAATATGTAACATGTAGCATGTGGGCCTTCACATCCATTAGTAGTACATAAGAATGATAAAATATTATTGTTTTTTCCCAAAGGAGTCAAGATGTCCCATACAACACCTTCAATCACTCCTTAAACTCCGCCCAATCTTGAACTTGTGACACACACCATCAACATACCTTAGTCGGCCTCAACAAAAGCATAAGACAACAAAACATTCATTTTGAATGACAAATTGTATCAGAGAAGCCAAAAACCACTTTGTGGAGTATCAACGAGCATCACATGATATTCAAGAATGCTCTCATACATCTCTTTCACAACTTTATGCAACAAGTTGGCACAAGCCAATAAACATTGAAACCAATCTCCATACAACACAGTCTAGTACACTATCACTTCTAACTTTCTCTACAGAAGGATTATTGACATGAAACCTTGGATATAACACCTTCACATCTCAATGAACTTAACTTCTGATATGCACAACCATATATTCAAATGCAGAGATATGCAGAGCCAACCTTTACACCTCTGAGAACATCCTCATAGAATCAACAAATTCGTCAATCTGCCACTCTTAGAAACACCTTTTTGGTAACTCAAATGATTTGAAACTTGGATCACACATGCCCTGACACAACAAAAAGCTATCCTCCAAACCACGAGAGCAACACATCATCAACGAAGAAATGTAGAGTATTTCTCAAAGACTTCAGCAACCAAACAACTAGATTGCAACATGCTTCATAGAACTTTGACATCAATTACAACCAAACTACAACCTAAAGTGCAAAGGGACAATGAAACAGGCTCTCTCAATTGCATGTCATTTCCCAACAAGTCACATTCACCCAAGAAGACACAATAGTCTTTTATATGTTTCCTCTTCCAAAATAATTGTAAAGTTTCCTCTAATATCTTCTCTCACTCCATTTTTAAATTTTAACAAATTATTACTAAACACATATAAAAGAATAAATACATAAGATTACATAATCATAAATGATATCCTTTAACATTAGTAACTCAAAAACTCTATTCAAACTTCATTTTCTAAATCTCTTCTCTATCCAAATTATTTAATACATCTTAAATATGACATTACATAGTAGATCTCTAACAAATTTGAAAACAAACTACCCATTAAAAATGTTTAATAATATGCTTCTTAATAGTTTTTGTTTATTTGAACTTACTCTCTCATCGTTATGTCTATGCAATCCACCTAATTCTTTTTAGTTTATGTTACCATCTTTAGTAGTTTGCTTAAGAGTCTACATCTTTATAACTCTAATCTTAAACATGGTAATACAAGGAAGGATGTTAGGTTGGTGATTGCAACTTTCACACACAAACAAAAAAGACATTATCTATTTTCTTTAATGTAAGATACACAGTCACGTCAACAGGCTACACAATTCCCAAATATAAACGTCAATTCACGTGGCCCATAACTTTCTGTCTATTTTCCAAGAGTTGTAGTGTCGGGAGCACTGATTGGTAGGAAGAGATCATGTGTAACTTTCTTCCCAAGGAAATAACGTTTTCCATTCTAGTCAATGTATATTACTTAGAAAAGAAATTATGTATCTTTCATACGGTGGAAGAAAGCTAAGAAAGAAATAATAGGGAAATAATGTATCTTTCAACATGGTCCACCCATCTTTTTACTCAATAGGGAAATAATGAAATAATGTAATAATAAACCTTTTATTAGTGTGTACTAATAAACATATATGGTCATTAATAATTATTGTTTATTAATTAACAAATTTAAAATATTTGTTTGTCATTTTAGAAAAACAATAAATTATGTAATAGTAAGGAGATGCATACTAAAATTTTCAAACTTATTTTTTAAAAATATTTTTAAATAATTTAATTACAATATTATTAATATAATATTATCTTTGACAAACTAGATTTTAAATAGATCTTATAAACATAATATACCCAATAAAACTATTAAGTTTTTTTTTCTTTGATATGAATTTAATTTAATATTTTTATATTAAGAGGAGAAGCATTTAATGTTTTGGCTATAAAAGGAATTTCTTAGGCTAACATTATTTTAAGATCTTGTTTTCATTACAAATAAACTACCATATATATCTTAGATAAATTTAAATAAAATACACTGGTAGGTATCATTCTTGAAGTGCTTATTTTTTACTAGATTGGTGCTATAAGTGAAATAAACACTTGATAATGATATCTCTCAACATCTTTTAAATAGATTTGTCTACGATAGGTATGCTTGTAACATCTATGGGTAATACATTTTTCTTTAAGATACAATTTATGAAGCATTTCTAAATCATTCAAATGTGTATATAAATCATTCAAATGTGTAATATACATAATAGAAAATAAAAAATAAAAAATAAAAAACATTCAATATTCATCAAAATTTTCCATACACATAACATAAAATGTAAAATAATAATTATTTCATATTCATAGAAAGAAATATGTAATAATTAGATGACATTGTTTATCTTCTAAGAACTTTAGTCTCTCGTCCTCTACTTTCAATTTTGCTTCAATTTTTTTCTATATTAAACAAACATTTTTCTTTGTTAGCAATCAAAGTATGTTTCATTTATCCAAATACATAATTTATGTGATATGAATTGGGCATATAAGAGCTCCAATTATGTGGTGTTAATCATATCATGAGTGTGGACTAAAGAATTGTAGTTTAATGATGAGATGTTAGGATGAGACTATACTATGATGAAATTTTGTAGGTTACCTTGTTAGTTAGGCTCCTTTCTACTTATTTACATGACTAGTAGAGAAATGGAAATAACGATGAGAGGAAATCAAGGAAAAAGAAAAGAAAATTATGATCATATGTGATGCTTAAGGTCCAGAAGGTAACACTATAATAAAAATTGCAACTATAGTATTAAAAAACTTTATCAAATACATACCCAAGGAGAATATAAAACATTTAATGAGAATATGGATGCTACAATTGTGGGTGCTTGTGAAGAAAATGAACATGAAATATTAAGTGAATATTAGGACGACCATGGAGGACCTCATGATGGACCCAAAGTCGTGACCCTATAAATGTAGAAAGACTAGTCAACTATTCATGGAGAAGATTGAGAGGCATTGTTTGGTATCAAGTTTGTATCTTTAGAGGAAGATATTTGTTTTAAGAATTGTCAAATTCTTCATATCAAATTTCATGGTGGATAATTGAGGTTTAACTTTTTATTCTTGTAAATCTATTACTAGAAGACAATAAATTTACCCCTTTCATTAGGAGGAGCAATGTATGCTAATACTTTACCCCTTTCCACCATGTAGGTTTAGAAGGTATTTTTCTTTTACAAGAACCTAAAGCTATGGAATATTTTTTATACATGCTCAGAGAAGTATGATTCACCAATTTCTCTTATTAGTTTCAATAACCTTGGTTAAAGAGGGTTAAAAATCCTCAGAGCGTCATAAGCAAAGTAGATCCATGGCATAAATGAGGGATCACTAAGCTTAGGGAGGCTTGAGATGCAAGGTGCTACTTAAAATATTTAAGGAAGTATGTAATGTAGTTACATGTGGGAGGAGAAAGATAGTTCTTCATAAGAGAGGCCATGACTCAAGCAACCTTTCCATAATCATGCAAAAGGTCCGACCTAAATCCTTATCTAAAGTATGCATTCACATGAAAAGTGGATCATTAAAAGTTATTTGAAATAGAAAAAATGTGTTAATCAAGGCTATTTTATTTATTACATACACTAATGGGCATAATTTTTTTATCTTTATTTAAGATTTTTCTTATTAAATATCTACATTTTTTAACTTGCTTCTTTTTACTTTTAAAGAGCTATTTAGGATAGTAGTTGGATGGAAGAAATTTATCTTGATATAAAGAAATTGTCTATCTCCCTTTTCCCAAAGGTTTTCATTTTTATTTATTTTCTTTCAATTTTAGATCATAATTTTGATCAGAATAATGGACCCTAGTTTCATGGTAGATCTATATTATTATTAAGTCCTTGACAATTTTTTTAATCTTGATCAATTTTTAATTCACTAAATTCTCCTTTTGAATTTAGTTTCATAAATTTCCTCTCATATACCAATTAGACAAAATGGCTAATTTTTTAGCTAAGAAGGTGGAATTTTATGTATTTATATTTTATTTTTATACTTGTGTGTATTATGAAGGGGACTACAAAGTTGGTGTAATTCCCCGTTGTGCAAACCCCAAAGAAACAAATAAAAACACAACAATTTTTTTTAAAAGAACATAATAAATGTACTTAAGTATTCCAACATAACAATGTTCTAAGTTGCACAACTAAATCCCTTGGGGTACATGAGGTGACATTACTAAACTAACCCATAACAAAGATAATAGATTAAACATTAAATATAAAATTACGTAAATCCATTCATTCATGACATCAATAAAACATCCATTCACAATAATCACATTAAGAAGAGTAATCCATATAAAACTCTACATGCAATTCACAAATAAATTAATCATGAAGATATTAAGTATATATATTTCCACAGATACAACATAACATGATCAGTAATTACAAATAGTAGTTCAAGTATGATTACATGGTATGAATATACACTACATCTGTCTGATAATACATCATAATGAACACATATACAAATTTACAAATTTACATCAAAGTCTTCCCAACACACGAGGGAGAGATACATCAATAAATGAGATACATCTATAGTACAAATACACATCTGGAACATATGAATCATGGATCAACATCATCTGCAAAGCTCTGCACTGAAAGGTAAACTGCATCCAAAGGGGACCCAACAGGGTGCGTAGCACGTTCCACCCAACCACCCCCATGCTGGGAGTAAACAAGGAAGGATCCCCGACCAAGCACATCTAATAGTAACACAAGACTAACTCTGGACAAGATAACGTAATATCAAAAGACCACTCACAAAACTAAACAATAATAAATCACCAAAAGACATAACAATAGACCACTTCCAGAGGACTTAATAAAAAACAACTCAATTGGAATGCTAGAGGAGAGTGTCATCACATAGTTGTACATGGATTATCCAAACAGCCTATCACAAGGTGTCGCCTCCATCTATACATGGATTATCCAAACAACCTAGTTCAAGGTGCCGCCTCCATCTATGGTTCTCCTGACAACCTATCTCAAGGCGTCGCTCCATAGGGTTACTCATGCGAAATCGTTAACCTCTCATGAAGAGAAGGCAACGATCTTTCCAACCATGGCATTCTCGGTCCCCTTTAGTCTATGATAGCACTAACAGGCGGACGAGGCATCATAATTATCTTATTAATGTTTAACCACCCACCCATAATTAATTACTTAAGTTATCACTGATTACTCTAACTCTACGTGGGTTACCCTGACAGCCTTGTTATCCCTCAAAAACATAAGAAAAATACCTCTAGAGGGTGCCAATCTCTAGATACGTTTCTAGGTAACAGAAAAGGCCAAAGGAATTGAACCTTCTACTCTTCAGGCGCTGCCAGACCTAGGTGGGTGTACCTATAACAATGAGGTAGACTTGACCTTTGTTTATCTCCTAAAGCAATTTACCCACACTGGCAAATAGGAGTGGATAAATGAGCTTTAATTTGGTATAAATTGTATAAGCAATATCAAGGCTAAATCTAGTCTGTTCATATGAAAAATTGAATGAAAATAAATAGTGAAATAACAGAGACTAGTGCCTTATTGGGTGTACGAAGTCAAATGAAAATCTGAAATGAGTAACTTCTTTCTGGCAAAAACTCAATTTTTTTGGCATATAGGTTTTAAGTTTATAACTGGTATAAACATGCAAGAATATGACTACTAAGTTCTTCTTAATGATCCAAATGAGATTCCCTAATTACTATGATTGATTTAAAGGATTTAATCTCTCCTTGAAAGAACCAATTAATCCAATCATACAGTTACAGCAAATGTGCACTGATAAATTGAAAATTATCCTTGATATATCAGTTTAAACAATTAGAAAACATCAACCTTGGAGACAACTTGTAAGCCCGTCGTGCAAACCCCAGAGAACACACACATAACGTGAACAATTTTTTTTTTTTTTATAATAATAAAAGTAACATGTAACAACATTAAACCAAAATCACAAAGCATAACACATAACATTAATACACTTGGTTCTCTGGGGCACGCGAGGTTACATTGCAACCACAAAACAAAATAAAGATAACAAAAACAACATAACCATTTAATTTATGAAAACCATATACAATGATACAACTGATAGCCATGATGCGAGTATGATAACATCGCATAATTACATCCATGATAAATCTTTTAACAAGATCCAAATCAAACCTAACTATTACATCATTGAAATAATATTACATTACAATTTTCTTTGATACATGAATTACATTGAATTTCCCAACATGGGGATTGATACAAGAATAATGAACATGAAGTACAACTGATCACTGGAACATCTGCACTGCAGAAAGCTGAGAAGACAAGATGCTGATGGGGAACCCAACGGGTGCGGAGCACGTTCCACCCAACCATGTGAATTACAAGTAACTCACCCCCAGTGCTCAGAGGTGACGAGGAAGTGAACCCGACCATGAATGTCAACCGACTCAACAACAACATGATAGAAAACAAGTACAACTCAAGCATGCAATGCACAACCAATAACGTTCACAGACCATGAGACAAGTTAAAAACCAAGAAACTCATCACAATAACATGAAGTACTATCAATTAACAATCATGAAACAAATTCACAAGAATTCAAAGAAACATCACAAAGAGATAACATCCAGAGGCAACAACACAAACAACAAGGGTGTCAAATGGAGAGTGTCATCGCATAGCTCTCATGGGATTTCCTGGCCCTTCCTCCAACTGAGGCGGCACCCATCTATGGATATCCTGGCCCTTCCTCCTAACTGAGGCGGCACCATAGGGTAGCTAATGCGGAGCCAATAGTCTCTGAAGACGAGACTATGACTATGCCGACCACGGCCTTCTCTGAGTCTATCACTAGTCTAAGGTAGCCCTAATGCATAGCCGAGGAATCCAATGTTTTATTATCTTGTGTTTTTAAACTACCCAACCCCCTAAATCTATTGTTTAGGTTATCACTTGTTTAGCTTACTCATTCGTGGGTTATCCTGAGCCCTTCCTCATCCTGAGGCGCCGGCGCCCACGAAGAGCCACTCTCCCTCCTATGACCCTAACATATCTCAAAGCAGGCAAGGGTTGGACTAACACATATAAATCATAAAACCAAAATCCAACACACGAGGCATTACCCATCTCGTGACTGCACATAATCAACAACATTGCAAACCCGTCCAACCCTTCCTAACATAACCCCAAAAACGCTCAAAAGCATAAACAAGTAAATACATTTTAAAATCACAAGCCTCTGGGACAAGATTTTCACAGATCAAAACGGTTCCCACATCGACAACACTAAACAAAGAGAAACATAACATAAAAGAAGATTCAGATCACATTTACAAGGTTGTACCATTAAGTTTGATTTCAATTCCGATTTTGTAATCACATAAAATTGTCTCCACAAGATGCACAATCCTAGTTAAAGGCTAATTCTTGCCTAACAAATTTGTTTAACAAAACAGTGCCCTTTAAGAACATATCAATATTACCTAAAAATAACATGGATTATTCAATTCCTATACAGAATTATATTCCCAAAATATAATAAAATATCATTAAAATTAAATAATTATAATCCATTTTAAATTAAATAATATTGAATAAAAAAAATGATTATAATTTTATATATAAACATATATATATATATATTAAAACAAAACACATTATAATTATATTTAAAAAAAAATAAAAAAAACATGTTAAAAATAAATATACATAAAATAAATATATATATATATATATAAAAAAAAGACAAAACAAAAATAAAACACAGTAACACTTTTCATAAAGGGTCGTAGCCCCCGACGTCACAAAGAAATCTTAGGGGACCGTCACAAGCACAACGCTTCATTAAGATCGCTACACGGCAACAAGATCGCTTTATGGCGCAGATAAAGCCTCAAGGGCGAGGGTCGAGGGTACCTTTAGCCGCCCTTCGCCCCCCTCCGCAATTAAATTTTATTTTAATTTTGTTTTCCAAACAAAATTTCGGTAAACGAAATTAATAAAACAAAAACCCATCTAATCATAATAATTTTTATTTTTGACAATTACAAACAAAAATTTTTGATTTCAATCAATACAATTTTATTTATAAGACAAGCGTACGGCCGACGGCCGACGCATATTTGTATAAGCAATATAAAAATTATATATATATATATATATATATATATATATATATATATATATACCAGAAGATAAAAGTAATAACAGGATAAATACCCTAGCTAAAATACAGAAGATAAAAGTAATTGACAGAGTAAAATACCTTGACCAAAAATATAGAAGATAAATGTAATATTTATACATATAGATATATATATATATATAGATATATATATATATGCATGAAAGAATATATATATATATTATGTGTATATACTCATTTGCATTAAAACCTAGAGAGTGAATACAGAAAACAAATAAGTCCATCATAATTTTTAACATATTGAGAAAACCCTAAATTTTATTTTCTTCAATTTCTGAATCTTTTTTCTTTTCAAAAAAACCTATTTGGATACATGGTATGTTTCAGAAGATCGGGGTTCTTGATTTGACAAAATTTGAATAGTATAATTTCTATGATTTTCTTTGTTTTCTAATCTAATAATTTGCTCTAGTTTCAGTTTTCAACAGAAGTTCTCTATGCACACCAAAAATTATTTTAATAAGATCTATTTTTCTTTTCAGAAACAAACAGAGAATAGAAAAGGTACGAGAAGAAAAACTACGAGAGGAACCTGGAGTCCAATTTAGACCCTAAGTCACCCAACCCAACCCAATTGTTTTCTCTGTGGGAGTTTTCAAAATTCATGATTAAATAAAATATATTCCTCCTCCCTTCAAAGCTCTCCAAAAATCCCAGATAAAAAGAAAAATCAATTCTTTTAAAACAAGCTTTTTCCCAACTCTCAAACCCTATTGGCTCACACTGTCTTTTTAATTCTTTTATTTATTTTATTGCTTTAATTCCTGTTTTTCAACTTTTCTTGCACCTCACATTACATATTTATTTAAATAAATTATTCACATAATTATCCACCACTAATTTAATTAATTAAAATAATTAAGCATATTTAATATCTAATTAATAATTAAATTGCAATATCAGATTTTCAAAAATAATTAAAATAATTAAATATTTAATTACAATATAATCCAGCATTAAAATAAATAATCTATTTCAATCATTAAGATGAATCATAATTATCAATGCCCACATAAAATAAGACAAAACACAAACACAACAGACAAAGACGACAATTACACAAAATCAACAACCATACCAAACAATGAGACGACCTGACATCATGGAATGGAAGGACTTCATCGTCACCTCTGTATCAACATTTATCCGTTGGGTTATTTGGTGCTCGCCCTGTCCTGCCGAAGCAGGTGGAATCGAGACTTATACCTGCAATCCTGCATACAAACGAAGTTGTGTACATGTGCATATATACATATATATCAAAGCATTAAATCAAAATACTGCATTGTGAGAAGGAATCGCAACATAACAGGGCACTCGCGAACAAGTGATGCTATATTGTCCTTCGTCACACCTATTCTAACAATTGTAACGTAATCAATGAATTACATTTCTAACTAACAATTATCTCATAACATATTAAATTAAATCACTGCATTAAATCATAATTCAGAAAATCAACTGATATAATCAACCCTAATGTCATATAAAGTAATCATGTCCATAATGAAATAACATCGTCTAGCATCTAACTAACCATATCAAACAATAACAATATCCTCATAGTATCCAAGCAGCAACAATAATAAGTCTAAACAGTATGAGGGTATTACACAACTTCAACAATACTTTAATTTACACAAAACAATGAAACCAGAAAAATGCCACCAAATCAAAAAATCAATTGAAATCTCCATTGTTTTTTACATGCATCATAGTCTCAAAAATATAACATTCTAATCTACTGTATTTTCTCCTCCTTTCTCTGTTGTCAAAAAATGAGTATTTATACATCATTCATTTGAAAAGTCATGTCCCTTCATATTCAAACCTTGAAAGATTATTTTATTAGGGCCTTTTCAAACTTTCACCAGGCATCTGCTATGATATCCTGTAGTCATACTGACGTTCTGAGTCTCTCCGACTACCACAAGTTTTATATCGCTTTGATATCATGCGGTCTCATCAATGTTTTGAGTCTCACCGATAGCTATTCCTTCAGTCATGAGTGTATCGCTATGAAATTGAAGGTCAGGCAGATGTTCCTCTACTTTCATTGTGTTTTGCCGAGATTTATCCTTCATCAACTCCGATCACCGAGACACATTGGTTTTCCTGCCGATGGAACTTAACTTGGCATGAGCTTCCTATCTCTCACCAAAGAAGCCAATCTCGCCGAATCAATCTTGTCCAGTATACTGCCAAATCCTTAATGTGATCCTATCACTGTGACATAGGGGGTCGGTAAGACTCCCTAACCTCATCCTGATGGTACTATACTACTGATGGGACCCACTTTTCTAGGAAACTTATGGAGAATATTGCAGATTCCTTTTTGATGCTCCTAAATTGCACCACGATCAGTAAGACACAAATAAGCCCATTATGACTTACACCGATGACTTAGGTCTCACTGAAAATCATTTTGTGCTTCATCGGTATAACACACATGTGCTCGTTATGACTTATATCGATGAATATTTTCTCGCCAATAGGATCCTTTGGTTGCTGAGACAATGAACTGCATCCTGCCGATGTGTCTTACCAAATGAAATAACATCGGTAAGACATTCCTAAACTCTTGTCGATAAACTACAAAAAATATACGTTAATATAAAACGCTTTATGGATCGGGGAGATCCTCACCATCTCTTGCCGATATGAATTATACATTGAAATACTCAAGGTTAGATGAATTCTATGGGATCACATGACAACATATAGGAAAAAATATTATGAAGAGAAGATTCTTGTGCTTATGGTATGGGAAGTTTTGGGAACTAATGAGTATGTGCAACCATGAAATTTTCAAAATTTTACAGTTCTAATAGTGGCTCCATCTGGGGATGAATGATTGTGAGATCATTGCAAGGATCCAGATTTTTGGGTGAGCAGACCAAACTCAAGGTGATGGACTAGTGAGGAAGATGGAATGAATGGAAATGGAGATGAACATGTCCTTATACTACTGCACATGGAAAGATTTATTTTAAAAGAAGGAATATCAGGATTGTCCATGTACTGGCAATTCATGTTCCTTTTTATTTCCTAAACTACTGTGCATGGAATATAAATTTTTGAGAGGACTGTCAAGAGTTGTCCATGCACTAGAAACCCTTAATCCTTTGTATTTCTCAAGAGAAAAAATGCTTCAAGAATTTCCCATGTACAGGCAACTCCTATTCTTCACTAGTCATGTTTTGCGAATAATATGAATCTTCACCTTTCTTTCCAACAACAACAAAGGGTCCCAGCCACAAAGCTTCAAATTTCCCATGTTTTCCCTTCTCTTGACACCTTGCATTCCACATTAACACCAAATCATTTTCTTCAAACTTTCTATCTTTTTCCCTTTTATCAAATAAATACTTCATTTGTGCCTGCAATTTCACATTCTGGTTTTGAGCTAACCTTCTTACTTCATCAAGCTCTACTAGTTGTTCCATTCTTTCCTCCATTGGTTCTGGAATATCTATATCTTCCTGAAGGATGAATTTGTAAACTGGTAACAAATTTTGTAAAGGCATCCTAGCTTGTGTTCCATATACCAATTCAAATGAGGATTTTCCAATTGCCTTTTTCACAGTTATCCTATCAGCCCACACAACCAATCTCAACTTTGAATCCCAAGCCTTCTTATTTCCACCTAGCATCCTCCTTATGATCTTCAAAAGAATTTTGTTGTTGGACTCTACTTGACCATTAGCTTGCGGATGGTAAGGAGCTACATAAGAAATATTAATACCATATGTATTGCAAAAATCTTTAAACTCATTAGATCTGAAACACATCCCATTATTTGTGATCAATCTTAATGGTGTACCAAATCTGGTAATGATGTTATCCATTAAAAAATTTATTACAACTTTACTTGTTGCTTGCTTGGTTAGGACTGCTTCTACCCATTTAGTGAAATAATTAGTAGCTACTAGGGTCCATTTATGTCCTCCACTTGATTTCTCTTGTATCTCCCCAATAAAATCAATTCCCCACTAATGAAAAGGGGCATCAACCTGTAAAGGTCTGAGTGGTAAAGCTCCCTAATACTTCATTTTCCCTGAGAACCTCTAGCATGCTTCACATTTTCTTACATATGAAAAAGAATCATTAAAGATTTTTGGCCAGTAATAACTTTCCCTGAGAATCTTGTGTGTAGTCATCTTTGCAGAATAATGGCCTCCATAGACCCCTTCATGCATCTCTCTCAAAACACGCTTAGCCTGTGACTCATCTAGACATAGCAACAACATCCCGTCCTTATTTTTCCAAAACAAATCACCTTCCATGAACACATATTTGGATGCTTGCAACTTCAAATTTCTTCTCTGATTGTCACTTAATCCTTCAGGGAACTTCATGTATCTGAGGTAATACACGATGTCTGTATACCAAGCAGTATGCTCAATACTTGCAATTGCATTTCCTTCATCTTCTACATTGCAAATTTGATTTGCTTCAACATTTGTTTCTGCCATTAATTTGGCCAAACCCTGACCTCTCACTAATTTGGTGATCTATATTTCCATATCAAATTCTTGAATTTTATTAATCCATCTGCATCTCTTTCCAGTTACCTCTGACTGTGTCAAAATATCTTTAACAGCTGCATGAGGGAAATAAGCTATCACTTTAGCTCCAACAAGATACGGTCTAAAATATTTTATGGCTTTCACCAATGCAAACGTTTGTTTCTCCATTATATCATATTTCAATTATGATCCCTGCAATGACTTGCTGAAAAAAGACACAGGTTGCTCATGACCTTCCTCATTCTTCTGTAACATGACAATAGTTATAGTATGCAGCGAAGCAAATGAAAATATTTGAAAGGGTTTTGAAAAATCTGGAGATTTAAGGACAGGGGCTTCTTTGATGGCCTTTTTGATTGATATGAAATCTTCCAATGCCTTTGTATTCCATTCTATCTTTTGTACCTTTCTTAACATCTTTGATATGGTCTTAATAATTTTAGCAAAATTAGATACAAATCTCCTAACAAAATTGATCTGTCCAAAAAATGACTGGATGGCCTTGACAATTTTAGGAATAGGGATTTTATCTATAGCCTCAACCCTCTCAAGATCTATTCTAATTCCCTCCTTTAACACAATATGTCCTAATATTTTACCTTTTGTGACTGCAAAATGACATTTTTTAGGATTCAAACTAATACCATATTCTAGAGCTTTAATAAATACCTTTTCTAGATGTTCTACATGATCTTCAACCCTTTTTGAATAAGCAATAAGGTCATCTTGATATACCACCATGATGGCATTAATCAAATCTACAAATGCTACGTCCATAGCTCTTTGAAAGGTGGCACCTGCATTTGTGAGATCAAATGGAATTCTCACATAAACATGCGTTCCCCATGGGATTGTAAAGGTTGTCTTGTACTGCTCAAATTCTTTGACTTTGATCTGGTTGTAACCAGAGAACCCATCCATCATAGATAACAACTCACACCCTGTTACTTTATGTAGTACAACTTCCATAAATTAGGTAGAGGATAATTATCCTTGAGATATGCCACGTTTAGATTTCTGAAGTCCACACATAATTTGATATCCCTGTTCTTCTTCCTCAAAGGAACTAGGTTCAAAACCCATGTTGAATGCTTGATTGGTTTGATAATACCCCCATCTCTAAGCTTTGTCAATTCCTCCTGCATTTTTGGTTCCAATGTTGGGTTGATAGGTCTTTTCCTTTACCTAAATGGCTTTGCATCTAGTTTAAATGGGATTTCATGTTGAAACAAATCTTCCCTATATGCTTTGATATCTTCATAAGACCATGCAAACACATGTTTATATTTTCTCAATAATGCAATCAACATTCTTTGAATTTTCAGGCTTATTTTCTTTCCAATGTATACCTTTTTTGGTGCCAGTTTAGTCCCTAAATTGACCTCTTCAATATCCTCCCTCTTGACTAGTGTCTGCTTCATGAGGGATTGATCATTTCCATCATATACCCTTTCCAATGCTACTAGCCCTTTGGGAAGCTTATTAGTTTTAAGCTGTAAGAACTCTTTCCCAAATACTGTCATCTTTCCATCCACTTCTTCAACAAAGGCATTGAAATCAACTTCTTGAGCTTCATATTGATCTATACAGTGAAGAAATTTCAAGAGGTTAGTATCATCATTAAAAACCTGCCAACTGTATATATTGTCAGGCACAACGGGTGTTCCTTTGAACTCAATTTGAGACACTCCAGCCAATGTGATGTCATCTCTTCTTAGTGCTACATTGGCTAAAAAGTCTGCCATTATATTCTTTGACCTATCAATCCACTCAATTGAGAAAGCATTAAACAATTCAATTGTGTCCCATACAACATTCTTTTATTGCTTCAGACTCTTGTGTTTTGTTGCATATTTTGATTTAACTTGAGAAATAGCTAGCTCAGAATCCCCTAGAACAACTAGCAGCTTGATCTTATGTTTTACAACCATATTCAAACCTGTTAACAAAGCTTCATATTTTTCTACATTGTTTGTGCATTCAAATGCCATAAAAATGAATATTTAAAAGTAACTCCTTCAGGGGAAACAAACACTATTCCTGCTCCATTACCTTCTTGGCTACACGCTCCATCAAAGTACATTTTCCATACACCATCATAGTTTTTTGCAACATGTTTATCAATTGGATCACCATTGACAAATTCTGGCTGGGCTGGTTCTATCTTAAAATTCCCAAGATCCACATCACAAAAGTAATTGACTTGATCTGGAGGTACACAATCTACAATTGGGTTCATCCTTGGCTCCTTATACAACTTAACTTCTTGACCATTCACTAGAATTGTTGCATAAGATAAATCGAATTGGACGTTTCCCCCAACTGTTGTTGTCCATTATCTTGATAAAAGCATCCCAAACTGAGGAGGGGTATCAATTACAGTTATATCTATATTGTAGGCCGCCTGAGGATAAGTAGCTAGTTTGACTTCAACATCTTTCATAACACCTACTACTGGAACATGCCTACTATCCATTGCATAACACTTCCCTTCATTAGTATCTACCCACATGCCTAGTTGTTTCATAACTCCCACTGGCATGATATTGATTGCAGCGCCAGAGTCTATCATGCAATTCCTCAATAGTTTGTTGTTTATAAGCAGTGTGGTGAAAAAAGGTTCAACTTGTGGGGAACTTACCAATACATCATTTAAACACACTTCAAGGACAATTACTTTCTCTTGCTTGTTAATCATTTTAGTGGCCATCTGATTTTCAGAACTCATACTTTTCTCTTTTCCACTTGATATCAATTGAATTTAACTGTCCCTATACTCCTTAATCCTCATCATCTTGAGTAGTGGGATAGACATTTTTACTAGAGATAAAGCCTAAGAAAAGTCAAATGAAGAACCCTTTGCCTTAACCATTTTCTTTTGCTCTAATTTTTCCCCTTTGAATTCTTCCTTTTGGACAGGTTTCTACTTTTCTTTGTATAACTCTTTATTCTCTTCTTTCTGAACAAGCTTTTGTTCGTTTTTGTCATGTTGCTTATTTTCTGTTCTCTTCAAAACTCTTGGTGTTACTTCTCTATCTTTCATGAATGTTTCCCTAGGAGCACCTTCCTTTTCATTCACTATCCTATTTCTTAACCAATACTTGCTCTTTGCTTGTTCAACTGTAGCAATGGTTGACCTCTTTATTTCTTCATTAGTGGGTCTCCTTATATCGCATTGAGTAGGCACCTCAATAGAGTATTGTTTTGCACAATCTTCTTCAGAATTAAAAAAAACCTGTTGTTCAGCCATGTGGACATTGCACCTTTGATTTGAAACATCGTACTCACAGCCTTCATCTTCTGAAGATGAATATTCCTCCTTAGCAAGGTGAAAGGTATTTGAGGTCAAGTACATTGTGTGATCCTCTCCACTATCACCCGCTAACATTCCTTCTTCCTGCATTTCTTGGGCTACAACACAGTGGTCTAGGGAATGTGGCCCATCACAACCTTCACACCAAAGATTATTATTGACCATATACGCCCCCTTCTTCCTTAATGGATCAGGTGTTTCTTTGTTCCTGGGCCTATCCATTACAGGTTTTCCATCCTTCCAATTTGTATTGTAGGGCATGTCATGTAACCAAGGCCTCTCATTTCTGTACATGTTCTCCTGTTTGTACTGATAATTATTGGCATGCTGAGGAACCCTGGGATTGTCTCTTATTGATCATCCCAACAGCTTTCATGTTGTTTTCAATGGTCAGTGCTATCTTTTGGGCTTTAGCCAAATCTCTTGGAAACCTGTTTCTTAGTTCATACCCTATTTTTGGATCAAATGCATTCAAATAAATACTCAATGTTGTAGAGTCTGGAAACTTTGATCCAGGCGGTATCTTATTATGCAATTTGCTAAATATCTAGTTAAAATCATAAATTGACTCATTCTATTTTTTTTGAATTCGTACTAATCCATGCAAAGCAACATCTGGTGCACATGGATTTCCATACTATTCAAGAAATTGATCCTGAAATTCTTGGATAGAATCAACAGAAGCTGTTGGTAGGCCATTGAACCAATCCCTAGCTTCTTTGGTGAGTGACATCATGAATAACCTCATATGTAAATCTACATATGCTATATCCAAGTCCTAGATAAAAGCATTAAAATTCCTCAAATGATCTTTAGCAGTAATTGCATTGCTCCCTATAAACTTACGAACAAGACTCCTCCAACTGCTATCCATAGGGTAAGGGTATAATTGAAACCCTGTCAAATCAAATTGTCTGATCATTGTTGTATATTGCTGAGGCAGAGGGTTATGCACATGCCAATACTGGTACATTGGATTATTGTATTGTGTATGAAGATATGGCACATATTGCTGACCATGAGGTGGTTGTATATTTGTATGTTGTGATGCAATATACGGTGGATAGTTTGGTTGCTTGTATTGATTCTCATATGACTCTGAGGAGCCTTTGATGGGTTTGAAGGCCCTATATTATCATTTTCCTACCTATGAGGCGGTATATACTTTGAAAAACAAGCTATCTGAGCATCAATTTGGGCTTTCTGCAATTTCAAGTCTTGGATTGCTTTTATCATTTGGATCTTTTCCTGTTCAGCTTTCGCCCTTTCTACTTCTTGTTTATGAAACTCAAGCTGTGCTTCTACTTCTTGACGAGTTGAGAACTCATAGTTTTCTTGATGAATTACATGATCAATAGGCTCACTTTGATTACCCTCCATTCTTTGATCATATTCTTGTTGACATCTGATTCGTTCAACGTTGAATTTAGCATCTAACTCTACCTGCTTCTAAGGATTATAAAAAGGGTTTCTTTGTTATTTAGGGGTACAAGGTTATGTACTTGAATTATCTCTCCATGTATCATAACGATCATATGTCTCACAATGTGGTCTTGATGCTTTGTCTTTGTTCGTTATGCACATGTTATCCTCTTTCTTCTTACCCTTATCATCCTTATCACCCTTATGTTTCCACTTACTATTACCATCAAGACCTCCAGTAGGATCTCCCTTATATTGGTATCTTCTACCATTCATGTTGAATTGATGCAATATTCTTCTTGTTAGAGTCCCCACTCACTTTGTGAAAAGTGAGAAAAATGAAAGTATTCTTGATTTTATCCCCCAGCAGAATCACCTTTTCAAAACTTCTCAAATTATGAATCTTTCTTCAATGACTTTGTATGATGATCTTCATCTAGATATCCTGCAATAAGTCCCTAGCAGAGTCACCAATTTGTTAGCTCTCAAAAATGCAGGAAAAATACCTCTAGAGGGTGCCAATCTCTAGATACATTTCTGGGTAATAGACAAGGCCAAATGAATTGAATCTTCTACTCTTCAGGTGCTGCCAGACCTAGGCGGGTGTACCTATAATAATGAGGAAAACTTGACCTTTGTTTATCTCCTAAAGCAATTTACCCACACTGGCAAATAGGAGTGGATAAATGAGTTTTAATTTGGTATAAATTGTATAAGCAATATCAAGGCTAAATCTAGTGTGTTCATATGAAAAACTTAATGAAACTAAATAGTGAAATAACAGAGACTAGTGCCTTATTGGGTGTACGGAGTGAAATGAAAATATGAAATGAGTAACTTCTTTCTGGCAGAAACTCAAATTGTTTGGCATATAGGTTTTAAGTTTATAACTAGTATAAACATGCAAGAATATGACTACTAAGTTCTTCTTAATGATCCAAATGAGATTCCCTAATTACTATGATTGATTTAAAGGATTTAATCTCTCCTTGAAAGAACCAATTAATCTAATCATATAGTTACAACAAATGTGCACTGATAAACTAAAAATTATCCTTGATATATCAGTTTAAACAATTAGAAAACATCAACCTTGGAGACAACTTCAGTAATACTTTTAATTTACATAAAAAACAACTGAAACCAGAAAAATGCCACCAAATAAAAAAAATTCAATTGAAATCTCCATTGTTTTTTACATGCATCATAGTCTCAAAATATAACATTCTGATCTACTGTATTTTCTCCTCCTTTCTCTGTTGTAAAAAAATGAGTATTTATACATCAGTCATTTGAAAAGTCGCCTCCCTTCGTATTCAAATATCGGGCAATTATTTTATTCGGGCCTTTTCAAATGTTCACCAGACATCCGCTATGACATCCTACAGTCATTCTGACGTTCTGAGTCTCTCTGACTACCACAGATTTTATATCGCTTTGATATCATGTAGTCTCATCAATGTTTTGAGTCTCACCGATAGCTATTCCTTCAGTCATGAGTATATCGCTGTGACATTGAAGGTCGGGCAGATGTTCCTCTGCTTTCATTGTGTTCTGCCAAGATTTATCCTTCATCAACTTTGATCACCGAGACGCAGTGGTTTTCCTGCCGATGGAACTTAATTCGGCATGAGCTTCCTATCTCTCACCGAAGAATCCAATCTCGCCGAATCAATCTTGTACAAGTATACCGCCAAATCCTTAAAGTGATCTTGTCGCTGTGACATAGGGGGTCGATAAGACTCCCTGACTTCATCCCGATGGTACTATACTACCAATGGGACCCAATTTTTTGGGAAACTTATGGAGAATATTCCATATTCCTTTTTGATGCTCTAGAATTGCACCACGATTGGTAAGACACAAATAATCCCGTTATGACTTACACCGATGACTTAGGTCTCACCGAAAGTCATTTTGTGCTTCATCGGTATAACACACATGTGCTCGTTATGACTTATATTGATGAAGATTTTCTTGTCGATAGGATCCTTTGGTCGCTGAGACAATGAACTACATCCTACAGATATGTGTCTTACCAAATGAAATAACATCGGTAAGACATTCCTGAACTCTTGCTGATAGACTACAAAAAATATACGTTAATATAAAACACTTTATGGATCGGGGAGACCCTCACCATCTCTTGTCGATATGAATTATACATTGAAATACTTAGGGTTAGATGAATTCTATGGGATCACATGACATCATATAGGTGAAAATGTTATGAAGAGAAGATTCTTGTGCTTATGGTATGGGCATTTTTGGGAACTAATGAGTATGTGCAGCCATGAAATTTTCAAAATTTTATAGTTCTAACAAGCCCCTTTGTGCGTCGGCCCCCACTTAGAGCCACTCTCTCTAGACACTCAAACAAAAATATCCAACACAAAAGGATTGTATCAACAAGAAATACTAAACCAACAAATGGAACATCCGCGAGGCAAAACCATCTCGCTAAAATCATATGAACAACATCCACAAAATGGTACAATCCAAGTGTAACTCAAATCACAACCACAGTCAAAACATAGGCCAAATATCAAATTGCAAAATCAAATATAACATCAATATCCCCACCTTTGGAAGTTCCTAATCAACAACTTAAGTTCCTATAACAGGATATAATTACTCTAGGGTTTTCCCGCAAGACAAAAATCCATATAAAAGAAAACCACAATTGAATTAAATGAATAATCTCGAGAGTAACAAAACATAAAACAACGCCATAAAACAAATTACAATGTACATTAAATTTCACCAACTTTATAAATCAATTACTCGAGAAAATTCAATTTAATTAAAAACACATAGTTTATTTCTAATTTGCACAATTACAGTATAGCATTACAAATTTATATAATTTTTCCACAATCATGACATATAAATAACCAGATTTATATATATACATATGTATATATGCTTTTATGCATATATATATACATAATAACTCATTAAAAAAATCATGTAATTAAATCATTTTCTTAAAACTGGATTAAATAATTCACTGTAATAGTTGCAGAGGGAATATATAAATTTATACACACACACACACACACACACACACACACACATATATATATATATATATTTATATACATATATATGATATATATATATATATTATATACATATATATGATATATTAATATTTTAAAAGAAACAAACTAAAATAAAATGAATTTAAAAAAAAAACCATTTAATATTATATACGTTGCCCCCACACAGCCTATGGTATGCAGTACCACGGTTGCCTATGGTACCGCGTAAGGCGTGCCGCAACTCTGCTGTTGTGTCATGCATCAAGAAATTCGTCAGCAGCGGCCCGTGGTGGCTACATACAACCGACCATTACAGGGCCATGGGTGGTACGGTCTCTAAACCCCCACCCCCATAAATAAATTTCTTTTTATTTTTATTTTTATTTTTATTTTTATATACATAATTTCAATTCCAATATGAAACGGAAAATGAAACCTCAAAAAAAAAATTATTTTATTTTATTCAATACCCTCAAATACGAAATCTGCAATATAGATGCATATATAAATTTTATTCTTTTCACATAAAATGAAATCACATAGGTACACAATATATATATATATACATTAAAATAACACAACAAAATTATAACATATATATGTATATCTAATTCTATATATATATATATAAGTATATATATATATATATTTAACAAGAGATGCAAAACAATAATATAAACAAATAGATTTTTCAAGAGACCCAATATAAATCTGGGCATGTAAATTCAACCCACAATAAAATGATTTTTATTTCAAAACAATAAATTTCACAACTAAATTATATTGAAAAACTTCAGAAAGGTTTTACTAAAGTTTCCCACAAAAGATTCAAGGGTTTAATACAAACAAATTTCCAATCACATAACCACTTTCAAAAATAGAGGAATGGATTTTCAAAACACGACAAACAAGATTTTGTTTACTGAACAATAAAATAAAGCAATAATAATTTAAAAGAACATGGAGTCTTTCGTTCGATGTAGAATCCCCTCTGTAGCTTCTTCTCAATTTCTTGCCTTCAGCTTCCTTCTGAACCAAACCTTTTCTTCTTTTCTTACAGAACAATTTTCACCAAGAAGCACAAAAAAAACTTATTTTTCTTTTTTTTTTAGACAAAAAACCAAAAAACCCATTTTGTGTGTAAAAACCCCTTCACAATAAAAATAAATAAAGCGCTTCATCTTTTTCCTCAAAAATCCTCCACATTCATTGGTTCTTTTCTTGTTTTTGAAAGCACACACTAATTTCACAATTTAAATTATAAATAAATTATTTTCTCTCGATATTATCCACACAAGATATTCTTGTATGATTTTCTAATTTAATATCAGGAAAAAGATAATATATAATTATCATCATCATTATTTATTTAAATTAATAACTTACACTTTTAATTAATTAAATAACTTTTAAATTTACAACATGTTTAAAATTCAACATTTTACTAACTTACATTAATTAATCAAAGCAATAAAACAACATTAATTAATCTTATAAAATAAAGATTAATTAAATAACCACTAACCATAAATGAAATGAATAATCAAAAATCAAACAATACAAATACAAGGACAAAACCTAAATCATGACACAACAAAACTCACAATGGGATGACGGATTTGGGATGGGGACACTTCCTTATCAACTCCCTTTTTCAACATTGTACCCATTGGGTTAATTTAATGCTTGCCCTGTCCTGTTGAAACAGGTGGAATCAAGACTTAATTCCTGCAATTCCTGCATACAAATAAACGTCAAGTAACATGTGATTCTCCATTGCAGACACACCGTGAAAGGAAATTGCGGGGTAGCAAGGCGCTCGCAAGCGAGTGATGCTACTCCGTCCTTTCACCAAGACTCACTAACAGCCACATCAGAAAACATAGCATCATAGAATCACAACATTGACATATATAATATTAAAGAAAACCATAGAATAATCAAATAATCTAACCACCACATAAGGTATCATAAATCATCATAATAATGTCAAGTGCAACAAACCAATCAAACTATGAATCCACACACAACCAAGTTGGTGAGCTAATCACCATCACAAACCAGTATCAAACCAACACATAAGAGTATCAACAACATGGGGATATTACAGTTGGATGGAGAATATTGCTTGTTTGGTCTCCTTCATGTATACTAGGTGTCCAAGCTACACCTAACTTATTGACTTTGTAATTAATCCTTTTTTAATGATGTCATGTTAGGAAGGGAGTATTATATTAGGATGAGTTACAAGTTGAATCCTTAACTACATTAGAAGAGTGGTGCCACATGAAGAGAGAGATGCATCTAGTATTTTCATGTCAACCTCTTAACTAGAATCTTATAGTTGAGTACCACATTTGGAGGAATGAGATAATTTAATGAGGAGAATTGGAGTAAATCAAGGTTAGTTTCTTCATTATTTCTAATATTTTTAATATGGAGAATAAGACTTAGAGGCCCCTTATTCCATGTTGAGAAGTTATAGGGTGAATACTATTCCAAATTCCTAATAATAATGTCTATGTTTTAGCTTTATTATAGAGTAATGGCTCTATTGTGATAGTTCTTAATATTACATTATTGGTGAAACTTGTAATGTTTTATGTAGATCTATTTCATAAGGTTAAATGCTACAAAAAAATTCCCCACAAATCCTAACATAAAGTTATTAAGTTGATAAGTGCCCCCTTATATTGAGAAGCACTTGTGCAATCACATAGATTAACAATGACGATTAAAAGGAGTATCATCAAATAGATCTTGATTGTACTATAATAATTACCCATGATTGTAGCTAAACTTTTTTAACCATTATGTTTATTACATTTCAACACAATCTTAATTAAATAATCAACCTATTGGATTTTTAACTTGAAATTATTGTGCTTGATGTTTCTATAACTTAATAATTTATTCTAATTTATAAGCACTAGACTCTTAATGTTACTAGACATATTTCATAAAACCATATTATTACACTAAATAAGGTAAGTTTTATTTATCATAATAAATCCCTAAACCTTGACCTATTCCTCAAGGTTTCATTAAAAATGGCCTTGCATATGTATTCCCTTTGAGAATAAGAAGATCCATGTATGTTTTTCATGCACCAATAATAGAAAGAATTCATCCATACATTTGGGATGAGAAGTATAATGCCAACAACAATGTATGAGCTCAAGATCACATAGTGACCAACTCATACAACTACATCACATATACATTATAGTAATCAATTAATTCATACATTGTGTGTGCATATCACATATAGACATAGTGAAAAACTAGTAAAAAGGAAGTTGATATGACCCTATTGCATACATCTTCTCATTACCTAGTTCACTAATATATAAGCCCTTATAATAGGGTAACAATATGAAAAAGAAAAATAAGTGTATCTCATAACACACCATGATTTAATTCTTATTTTATTCACAACCAACTATGATGAAGAGGAAAGCATCCCATAACACTTGTTATCATCACTAGAAAAAGCATAAAAGTAACAATACATAACACATGTTTCCATTAATAAGATTTCATCAACACATCAAACCTTTGAGGTAATGGATCCTAGCATCCATTGCATTTTTGCTACTGGTGAAAGCTAGTCCAACCTACTATGGGGTAGCTTGTATCATCCATATCCTACATGATGTTAGTGAATGATGGCTAATCAAATGAAAGTTCAAAGCTATGCCACCCTTTTATAAAGGAAAAAACCTACACTAATCCAAATCTTTAACATGAATCATTAGAAAGAAGCATATATGTTTTGAATTTTGAAATGATGTAAACTAATCAAATAAATAATTTTTAGTGTATTTAAAAAAACCTTAAGAATTATTTGAATGTAATTTATTTGTAAAATTTACAATATAATTTATTTGTTGATAAAATGTTGAAAATATGGTTAAGTGTAATATCGCTCTTGTTAGAAATATAAAACAAATGCATAAACAAGATCTTTCTATAAGAGAAATACGCTATAAAACTATAAATGAAATTTAACATAATTACAAACTTGTGATTCCAGGAGATGTGCAAATTTCAAGATGACAATATTGTATTAGGAGCTCAAAGAGAATATGTAGAATCTAATGACTGCAAGAATCAATCACAATATATGAATGAATGAAAATAAAATCTAGGTAGTGATTTTATATAAAACTAGGAAGAGTGTAGAGGTGAAAAATCCAATCAATAGGGAGTGACCATCAAGTGATCTAAAAATAGTAAATACTAAAAGACACACAATATACTGAGAGGGGGGTAAATCAGTATATCTCAATTTGTACTAAATTTGAACTTCAAGCACGGGCCTTAAAACATCAATGAAACTCTCAACTAATCTTCTTAATGATGCAATAATTAAGAGATAAAAGAACATACACATCCACACAATGAACACTAGATCTACATGGAAACCCAAGATGAGAAAAACCACAATGAGAAAAGTTGCTTGGATCTACTACCCAAATCCAGCCTCACAAAGAAGGAATATAATAAGGAATTTACAATATGATGTAGGTACCAACCTACCAGAGACACCAATCCCAAAAGCATTTGCAAGCACCAACCTACAGGAGGCACCAATCCCCTAAACCAAGATTTGAGTGCTAACTCAACTAGTGAGACACCAATCCCACTGGAAATGCAAAATAAGAATTATGAAACTTTGAGGATGAATACTCAACTATCTTATGATCTAAACAATATTATAACTCTTCTACACAATGCATATGATCTTATGATAATGGCACATAATGATTGGAATGCAACTCACATTACATCTCTCTAATATTCGCATTAAAATCCTAATCACATATCATTCCCCCCTAACATTTCATCCTTGGGATGGATCCTAGATAACTATATATGCATTATAATTATAATTACATTTAATAAAGATTATTACATCTGCAAGTTAGCCACAATATAATCCTTAATCAAACATGTAATAGGCCAAGTCCAATAGCCCACATGCTACACCAAAAGATGGAACATGCCTCGTGTTTCCCAATGAGGACCTATTTGGCCCCAACGATCATCCACTTGCTACCTCTAAAGAGCACACGCTATAAACCTCTTGCATCAATCCATAACAACAACTCACCTAATAACCTTTCACAGTGACCCTTTTGTCACTTCAAAACATAATTTATGTTACACACAAACTCCAGAAACTCTAGATCATGATAAAAACATGTGTAGATGTACTCACCATTCAAAATACAGGCCACAACACATGACTGAGAAGAAATGCAGATCATATCAACCTACCAATGTAAACATACAACCTTTCTAGATCATTTTGGATCATGCTTCCAAATCACTTTCACCAATAGGAAATGATATAAGATGATATTACAATAATACTCTAAGTGAGACTGACCTGTTACTGAATTATCATAACAAAAATGCACAAAGAACATTTCAAACAACCACCTTCTGAATACCCTAACAATAATGACATAACTGACTAATAACTTTGACATCAATGACAACCTTTTTCAAACAAATACTCCCACCACCTTATCCACTAGTTATTAATTAATTAAACCCACTTTATTAACCTAATAAAGCTTAATAAAAGTGTAGGAAAAACCTAGGACTAAGATAAAATAAACAACCCACTAGGAAAATAAAACTACTAAATATATCTATTGAGTCTCATTTGAACAAAATCTTCAAGCTCTTAATCAAAGGCACCACCAAGAACAAAGTAAGAAAAGGTTCATAATATTTCTATATGATCTTTGTGACAAAATTTATATCAATTTTTGACACTTTGAAGACTATCAAAATGAGGGGGTAGACTCGTTAGTTGGATTTTCTAGAGATAAAAAGTTCTCTATCCATCACTACCACCTAGTCTCGAAGTGCAAAACACAACATCATCCATGCTATTTTGGTATTTTTTATATGGTCCCTTCTCTTAGGAAGTGATGGTGAAATGGAACCAAATTAGGAGAAATGTGTAGGCTTTATACAATTAATAACATACAATACTATTGTTTGAATGCTCAATTTTATTTATTGAGTGTTTGATGCTTAATTTGAGTTAACTCATGTTTTCTTTATTAGAAGTTAAAATTAAATATTTAATGCAATTTAGAAAATCCTATTCAATAGCCATAGGTCATAACTTGTGCAATATAGCCAATCATTTTTTCATTAGTATCTTTTAATTGCAAATTGTACAAATGATAGGGACTTTACAACCATGTTCAACCATAGGATTACAATTCAATGAATTAAATGGATAATTTTAAAAAATTCCTTAGAAACTATTTTTAAATAGTTTTTAAGAATGGTCATTGATATAAATTTGATTGCAAATTTTTTTTTGATATCAAATTACAGTGGTACAAAATAATTGGATATAACACACACACTCTCTTATTGAATGTCCTTTTAGATATAGAGATTGAATGTTTGTAGTTTAATTGTTGAAAGATGTCTTGGTTCTTAAAAGAGTGACAACCAATAATATCATGTCAAAAAAAGATACACAACATTCATACAAAGACAAATAAGCACATGAGATAAACCTCAAAAGTCTTGAAGGAGAATTTTTTTATCATTTCTACAAAGCATTCAAATGCTTAGCTTACTTTGTTCTGAATCTCAATCAAGACAAAATTATGATTGATCAAGAAGAAAGATGTTGCATTCAATTGTATTGCGTAGTATTTTTTTTTTGTCATTATAGTTGGT
The DNA here is from genome assembly GCA_007258455.2 of Sequoia sempervirens. Classification (NCBI taxonomy): domain Eukaryota; kingdom Viridiplantae; phylum Streptophyta; class Pinopsida; order Cupressales; family Cupressaceae; genus Sequoia; species Sequoia sempervirens. The sequence goes on along the minus strand of VDFB02058242.1, from coordinate 592,345,093 downwards.
TTTTGGTCCATATTATTACATATTCACTAGACATACATTTAATTTGCTTAATTATTATATGATTTATTATTCATCTAGAAAAAATATATGACTTCCAATTTGTTCTATTCTAAACTTATTATGTTCACTTAGTAGAAAAGAAAGTTTCACTAATTGTGATCTAGATGTGAAAACTTAGATGAATATTATATAACCCACGTGATGTTAGATTTGTTTTCAATTGACTAAAACTCTAGCTACTATGGTCTAATGTCCTTATAGTTTATATCATCCTTTAACTCATTAAAAATTTGACGCTAAATAAATTAACTCTAACAAAAATTTACTTTAATCACAAAACTATGAGGTGCCCATTAAACTTTTAATTTGAATTGGTGAAACTCAACACTCTCTTCAAATTTCAACATGTTTGCAAGTGAATGAGTTACCACTTTTATTTCTGTTGTAAATCGTTCATTTGGTGGGTAGAGGAGGTTTTATAAGCCTGTAATAAATCAGTAAAATAAGAATTTTGAAATACTACATCGGGTTAAATTCGCTTGTCGAAGCTCGCGCTTGGTAAATCTGTACAAACCCTTATGTCGGAAGAGGGATTTTGCTCCCCGTCAAAGCATTCGCCCTGCTGCCAGCGGTGGATTCATCGTTGGAGCGGCGGAGTTTCATCATCTTTACGACGTAAGTCAACATCAGCACTACGACCGCAATGGCTCCTGCTGCTGCGACCCCCGCATTTACCCCGATTCGAATCCGCCTCCTCTTTCCCCCGCCACTTTCGCACCGGCGATAGGATCAGTGGTTCGAGGCGCCAAGGCTGCCTACGTTCTGCAGCACCTGCGTAACGCAGACATAAGGATTTACAAGATTATCTTTCAAAAAACATCAGAATACAAGAAAACCGTGCAAATTAGAAGATATCTCCCACTTACTTTGCCTCTCTAACGAAATCATCGGCACGAAACTTATGCTTGTCCATTGTTCTGATAATTAGATCAAAAGCCCCTTCTGACAGCTTCAAAACAAACTTCTCATTCCATTCCGGATTGCTGCCTTCATCTGCAACTTATTTACCATGTAAACCCCTGAAAAAACATCATTCGCTTTTAACTAAAATAAAGAGATGATATCATATCCTAGCTGAATGCAACTTTAATCTTGTTCTCCTGCCTTAGGCATTCTAGGATGATTTAAGGGTCTATCTTGCCTGCAGATCAAAGCAAATGGAAGGTCAAGGTCATTAATCTCTGATTAAAACCATTCCAGTTGCTTTGCTCAAGCAAATATTTTAGATCCGCAGGTCAAGCCCTCATCCAATACAGAAGGGATACTTATATTACAGATGAAAAAAAAAAATTCCAAATTTAAAAATTTAAAGCGATGATGAGGAGACAAGATGAACGTATTTATGTAGAAATTCAGTATTATGCAGGCCGTGGGCGTTGACAAGGAGCACCTCCAGAGTTTCCAATGCCGGCATCTATATTCATGATCCCAAGCTCAAAAACCATAAGAAGTTAACAGAGTTGACGAAGGAAAGGGCAGATCCCTTTGACAAACGAAAACATCGCAGCGGCGGCGGCAGTGGTGAAGAAAAGAGGAGGCGGATTCGAATCGGCGTAAGTGCGGGGCTCGCAGCAGTAGCCGCCATTGTGGTCGTAGTGCTTGTTTTGCTTTACGTGGCGTAGATGAAGAAACTCTGCCGCTCGGACAATCTACCGCTGGCAGCAGAGCGAAGGCTTTTACGGGGAGCAAAAGCCCTCTTCCGGCAAAGGGTTTGTACAGATTACCAAGCGCGAGCTCCGGCCGGATTCGACCCCGGGCGCGTGTTTTGGATGGTGGTCTTCATTAAAAGGTAAGGTTACATAATTCTCTCCACTTTTCAACACATCATTACTAAGGAGGGAATAATAACTAATCAATAATCAATACATAATGATATTCTAAAAGGTTCAAATATGGGAACGGTCAATTTTAGACCCCAGTTTAGAAAGCATGTCTAAATTCTTTAAGCTTGTTGATATATAGGAGCATTTCAGCAGCACTTCTTTTACATGTGCCTACCACTCCACTTTGTCTATTAAAATAAAGCTATTAGGGTACAAATTAATTTATTCAAAATAGATCACATTATTAGTTCCTAAGGCAGGAATATTTATGCATTCGCCCAGAATGTTTTTAACCCGCAGCATCGATCAATCACATTTCGCCATTTAACATATTACTTATTTTTTTGTATAATTTGAATTTGGAGGGCTATTTTTTATATTGGAAAATTAGCATTTATCTATTTTGCTATTCGTCCGAGTAGCTTTATAAATCATTTTCGTTTTAAAAATTCGGGAAAATGCGAACGCATAAATTGATTAAATAAATTTAAGCAAAGGCATAGTTTAAAAACTGGCGGCTAGAGGTATGTAATCCATGAATGCAGATTAAATGCATTAAAATATTAGGAAAATGCGAGCGCATAAAATGATTAAATAAATTTAAGCAAAGGCATAGTTTATAAAACTGGTGGGTAGACGTACGTAATGCATGAATACAAATTATTAAATGGCATTTGGCTCGAGGTGAAGGCGCTGGAATGGCTTGGTGGCCACGCGTGGCCAGGGTACTTTGGTCATTTAATATAGAGTTAAGCCACTTGCTATCCATCTTTATTACTTTGCGTGTGTTGTTTTTGTGTTCTATAAGCGCGTGTTTTGAGGAAGAGTTTGTAGCGACTGAGCAGGAGATGTTATAGTTGCAGAGTCCAGACCCAGAAATGAGTTACTTGAGGTGATAATTTGTTAATTTTTAGAGTTTCATTACATTAAAGTGCATAACGAAGCTGTATTTCATAGTGCTCTATTGTGTGGCTAAGCAGGGAATTTTGTAGTTGCAGAGTTGCGCATTGGACAGCGAGAAACGAATTGCTTGAGGTCAGAAGAGGTAACTTTTCGTTGTTTTCTTCTATTTGATATGAGAAATGCATTAAGGAATTCTTATACTTTGATTATAAATTCGTATTTTTGAAATGCGAAGGTTTCATCTGCGTTTGATAGGAATTATGTAGAAACCCTCTTGTCCATTTTACTTCATGCATGTGAGCCCTAGTTTGTATATTTTTTATTACTGCAAAGCGGTCCCATAAAGAGAGCTTTGGAACCAAAATTATGTCAACGTATGCGATAATGAGAGCTTTTGAACAATGAGTATTTTAAAATTATAAAATGCAATTTGCATTATAAGCAACGAAAGTTCTTACTTAGGTTCTTTTTCATCGAAATGAATCTACATAAGAATTATGTTTTGTTTTTATGAATAACATAGTATATGTCACTCACTGTACTCATTTGTCTAGACTGTCCTTGTAACAAGGATCGGTGCTTTCAAGTCTATTTAAACAATCATGCACAAACTGCAACGTGAGGTTAGCATATTAACCTTCTCCTTTAAAAAAAAATAATAATAATACAGAGTTTTGCAAATATGCGCTTATGGGAAGATTTCCCATGGTTGTAGATGAAATAGTATATGTTTTTACAGTTTGCTCATTTCTCAATTTTGTCATTGTACTAGGAAAAATTACTTGTGCCTATAATAACAGCCAAAATTTGTACATTGTTGCAAGTATACTTGATCCTTCAATAGTAGATTGCAAGGTCAGCTTTCCAAATTGTCTTTCTGCTTTTCTTGAAATGCAATTGAAATTCTTCAATATAATGACTGCATAAAGTTTTGTTTCATGTTTTCATTTAATCATCTTGTATTCCTCATTTCTTTGAACACAAATGATTTAAAAGGCTGCTTGTACATATAGAAACAGGAAAATGCATTTTCCACAATTGCAATAGTAATTTGTCTTCGAAAAATAGAACAAGTTTTGCTTATGTGTTAACTAGTTATACTTCCTCTATACAATATCCATAGAATAGAATGAACTGCTAGAATGCAATTTTCAAACCCTGTTTGCAGTTTCAAATAGCCTATAAAGTCATAAGTCTTTGTTTTATGTCAACTATTTTTCACCTATATGCATTTAAGGCAATTTTGTTCATAAGACTAGTTATATTTGTGGCAAGTTGTTATGCACTGTGCAAGTGAACATATGTTTAATCTTCCTGTATTGCAAAAAAAGACCAGAAAGTTATTTCAAAAGTTGACATGGCACATACGTACAGTGAATGATGTACTACGTTACTCTGAATAGACATGACGCAATATTTTTTCATGGTCTTGTTTACATGCAAAATAACATTAACCACAATTTTTTTTGCTCACATTGCCAATTTCACTGTGTGCTTTAAACCTCTAAAGTAAGAGAAAACTGAGGAAAGAAACTATTTATTGCATCAAGTAACTCGTTTCTGGTTCTGGACACTGTAACTATAACAAAGTCTACTCAATCACTATAAACTCTCCTAGAACAAAGACTTGTAGAATAGAAAAACAATTTGCGTAGAGTAATAGTCATGCTTAACAAGTGACTTAAGTCTATAACAAATGAATAAAGCAGCCTAGCTATACATGTCCACCAAGACATTCCAGCAGTTTCTCATCCACCCACATGCTATTTAATGCATTTACTTTGCATTTATGCACTATGTGCCTGCACCTCTGAGTTTTAATCTCTTTTTTTTAATTATTTAATCAATCTATGCCTTTGCTTTTGCTCAATGGACCTATGCCTTTGCATTTTCCTAAATTTTTTAAAACTCCAATGATTTTTAAAGCTATTCCCACAAATAAAAAAAGCCATAGATCTTCTTTGATCAATCAATGCCTTTGCATTTCCTTGATTTTTTAAAAATAGAAATGATTTATGAAACTATTCTCTACATGCCACTTAATTCATGCTCCTATGAATAGCTTTTAAAATCATTTGCTCTTTGATAAAATCAGTCACTTAGAAGTACATAGAAACAAAGGAATCCAATTACACAAAACATTTAAAGACCACAGACTGAGATTGACAATGTGAGCAAAAAAGATTCTTAGCCATCATTTCTTGCATGTAAACAAAGCTACCTAAAAATATTGTTTTGTGTTTGTGGCATTGAAAGTATACAGCATGCATTGTACTCATTTATCTAATTTGTCAATGTAACATGAATAAGTACATACAATCCTGGTGGGGGACAGTGGATGACAAGGTCAGCTTGAAGAATTAATACTATTTTTCCCTTGTGCTTCTAAAAAATTGTTTGCTATATAATATGTCACGTAGGCTTCTGCTACTACTCAACATCCATTTTCCAACATATATAGAGATTATTATCTTCCAAGATGCTCGACAACATGATTAATACTATAGAATGCTATTGAGTAAAAGCAAATAGGCAACATAGGAAAAAACTATAGATTTAGTAATCTAGATGCTAGCTTTTGATACTATTCATACATAACATCTGCTATTCTCAAACACATTAGGATACAAAAGAAACAAAGAAAATGATAGACGTTGACACCTATGAATTGACAAAGTGCCCCCAAATATCAAACATTGACTATGCGCTTAAGAGCGAGGGGCTTTGCAGATTAAGTACTTTTGCATACAATGTTGGCGATTGTTTGTTTGACTCATTACAAGTACTGCTTAACAATCGCTACACATCAATTCAACTACGAAACGAAGCTATAGATTACTTCTTGAGTTTCCTTCAAAATAAGGACAACGAAGCAATAAAATCATACAACTATGAACTAGACCCTGATACTCTATATACATTGCACAAAGTACATGATCCACAAACGTATTTCCACAGAATGTGATTATCTGCAAATCCACATGTAGATTGCACTGAAAGTGGATTGTGGGGTGACTTATTCTACATTCACTGGATATCCAAATGGCTGAATATACAAATATGCCTTTGGTCAAGAACAACAACAAGAAGGTACTTAGAGTTCAATAGTTCTGATTACACATAATTAGTCTCTATACTATTTCATGACATGAATTCTTTAAGTGGACACTTTGAACCATTGTTAAAAATTGGAACACAAAATGTAACTTCAAAACCGCCCCTAGGTTCACATGAAATTAAAAAACTGTGCACAAAGTATCCTCAAATATCAAACATTGACAATGCCCTTAGAGCTGAAGGCCTTTGTAGATTAAGCACATTTGCATACAATGCTCGCAATTGTTTGTTTGACTCGCTTCAAGTACTACTTAACAATCAGTACACCTCAACTCAATTATGAAATGGAGTCTATTTAATTGTTAGAGTAATTTTCATGTCATATTTAATTTGTATAATTTTTTTTTGTCTAGATTAATTGTTAGAATGAGACATCACAAATCAATTTAAGGGACAATGAAGTGCATATGACATGGGCACATAATTGATTGGCTCACTAATTATGAGCATCTAAGCATACATTATAATGTCTAAAGGGTGTATAGCTATCTTCCTAGTTACTTGGAACAACATCAAAATTTAAAACCTTGTATATAATCACCCCTCTACCTATTATATGGTAGGATATAATGAGTGGACAATCTTTGAATGTTTTTTATGTTTTTAAACTATGCCTTTGCTTAAATTTATTTAATCAATCTATGCATTTGCATTTTCCTGAATTTTTAAAACAAAAATGATTTATAAATCTACTCAGATGAATAGGAAAATAGATAAATGCTAATATTCCAATATAAAAAATAACTCTCCAAATTCAAACTATACAAAAAATAAGTAATATGTTATATGCCGAAATGTGATTGGCCAATGCTGCTGGTTAAAAGAATTTCGGGCAAATGCATAGGAAAATTATAAATGGGTTCACAGGAAAGACCTTTTGATTCTGAATCCATATGCATACTTTGATTAAAACTAGTGGCTGAAGGTACATAATTCATTGATGCAAAATCAATGCATTGAATAGCATCTGACTAAAGGGGAAGATGTTTGGATTGCTAATTAGTCTTTGAATATATAACAAGGTTCAAGGAGAAAAATCTCATTATCGCACACATTGACATACTTTTGGTTCCAAAGCTCTCTTTATGGGATCGCTTTACAGTAATAAAAAATACACAAACTTTACAGGGCTCACATGCATGAAGTAAAATGGACAAGAGGGTTTCTACATAATTCCTATCAAATGCAGATGAAACCTTCTCATTTCAACAAGAAATTCGAATAGATAATACTAAAAGTAGTTTAAAATGCGAATTTATAATCAAAGTATAAGAATGCCTTAAAGCACTGTGAAACCCTACTTGCATTTCACAATTGTAAACAAAGAAGAAGGTTCATTCTAGAAACTCACCCTGTACTCTTTTCTTGAAGAATTTGCTACAATTGCAGAGTTTAGGTTTACATTGTTCCAAACTTCTCATTATGGCATAGGTTAACAACACGTTCATTCTAAAGCTCTCTCTATGGGACAACTCTACAACAATTGAAGATATATAGTCTTTACAGGGCTCACATGAAGTCAACAGAATAGACCAAAGGGTTTCTACATAATCCCTTTTAAACCACATTTCATGGATCCACATTTATTCGACAAGTTTTGTCAAACAGTTCACTTGCCTTTTGTATGCTTCTATTTTTTGCATATGTGCCTATGAGGACAATAGCTATGACATTTGACAAAATTCTTCTATTTACATGCATCCATGCATCTTTCCCATAGATACACATATACATGCATCCATGTGTACTACAATACATGCATCTATGTATACATGCACGCATGGATATATGTATCTATGCAACTTCATATGCAATCCATGGATATTTGCATACATGCATATTTAAGCATTTATGTATCCAACTATGCATGTATCTATCTATCCATGCAACTATGTTTCTATGTATTCTTCTACCTATAGATGCATCCACGCATATATGTATCTATGCTTCTATGTGCATATGTATACAGGCATCTATCCATATATGTGTCGATGTATCTATGGATACATCTATTCATAGATACATGTATCTACGCATCTATGGATACCATGATGGATGTCCACATCCGTGTATCTATGGATACATGTATCAAGTAGCTCATTTCTGGGTCTTGACTCTGCAGCAAAAACATCTCCTGTGACTACACAGATCTGTAGAATAACAAAAATGAAACACTCAAAGTAATCACAATGCATCTCTAGTCACTTAAATCTATATTACATGATAAATCCACATGCCATTTAATGCATTCACTTTGAAACACAAACAAGAAAATAGATAAATACCAGTTTCCAAATAAAAAAAATAACTTTTGAAACATCCTTATGCACCTATGCACAAATACATACTGTCTAACATATTAGCATGTACATGGTTTTCCACTGCTGCTTTGTTAATTGGCTTTGATTAATAAGCGAAATCTGCAGAAGGATAATTATAATTAATTTTGTATTCTTATGGATCTGCACACTGGTTAATAGCTAACTAATTAATTAGATATCAAATGATACAAGCGTCGATGAGAGCTACAAGCTAGAAGAAAATGACAAAGTTAACATGCCAATATGAATGTGTCCAGACTGAATACTCATTGATTAAAATTTGCTAAAAACATTTCAATCTCATATGGTTCCTTCCATGCATACATCCATGTCTCTTTTACTACATGTCATTGTCTATCTATGTATCCTCAGATACAACCATCCATATATTGATTCATGTATATATGTGACTATGCATACATGCACCTATCAGTATATGTATAGATGTTTCTATCGATACATGTAGACATTGGTATATGCATATATGCATCTCTGAATACTATGCATGAATACATGTATGTATGGATATATGAATTCTATGCATGCCTACATGTATATCATGTATCACAACAACATTTGCACCATACGGAACAAAGAAAGATATGAACAAAATATTGTGGTTACGCAGTCAAATAGAGGGCTTTCTAGATAATTATACAGTGATGCACACATCCATGCTCTCCAACATATTAACATGCACATGGTTTTCTACTGCTACTTTGTTATTTCGCTTTCATTAACAGCTAATATGTACAAAATCATAATTGTATTTATTTCTTTCTTTTTAAACACTAGTTAGTAGCTACCTAATTAGTTACATATCAGATGAAACAAGGCTAAATGAGAAATATGGAACTGACTAGATTGACATGAGTCAAATGTCAAGTGGTTCTATTAGCTGATACGCTATTATTACTATGACATTTAAGCATCTAACAAGTCTCATGGCTCCAAACCTGGTATCATCTAAAAGCCACATAAATATTCAGTTTCCAACCTGATGGGGTCATTCTATACTTACTATTAATTGTTTAATACAACTACATGCAAGTAGAAATCACAACTCATGGCATCCTTATACACTTATGCACAAATACATGCTCTCTAACATATTAACATGCACATGGTTTTCCATTGCTACTTTGTCAATTGGCTTTGATTAATAGCTGAAATGTGCACAACGATAATTATCATTATTTCTTTCTTTTAATTGTTATGTATTTAAAGACTAATTAGCAGCTACCTAATTAATTACATATGCATTATTACAAGGGTAAATGAGCACTAAAAACTCGATAAAAATGACACAGTTAACATGCCAGTATCAAGGTGTTCAGTCTAAATACTCATTGATTACAATATGCTAAACATATTTCAATTTTATATGGTTCCACATATGCATATATAAATGTGTCTCTTTCTTCATCTCATTATGTATCTATGTATCCATAGATGCAATCATGCATATATCGATTTATGCATATATCTGACCATCTCTCCATGCATCTATCTATATATGTATGGATGTATCTATGGCTACATGTATACATCGATTTATGCATATATGCACCTATGAATTGCATGCACACATCCATGTATATATACATCTATCGATATCTTGCATGGATACATGTATATATGCATATATGGACTCATGCACCCATGTATATGTCTTTGTCTCTGCCCATGTGTAGATGCATATATGCATATTTCTACACATCCATGTATCTGCACACCTCTCTCTATAACATATCTATCTCTGTCTGCATACATGTGTCTATGCATCCATCTATACATGTGTGCATGTACAACATGCACATATGCATATACAACACTCTTCCTTAGAACACAAGCATGTACAACAAAATACAATGTCCACAAAGCAGCTGCGATACATTGCAACTAGCTTAAATCTATATTAAATGGCCAAAGTATGCTGGCCACCCATGGCCACCAAGCCATTCCAGCGCCTTCTCCACTAGCCAGATGCCATTTAATGCATTTGCTTCAATTATTTTGACCTCTCTATGTGTTCGCATTTTCTTGATATTTCAATGCATTTAATTTGCATTCATGGATTACGTACCTCTACTCGCCAGTTTTATAAACTATGCCTTTGCTTAAATTTATTTAATCAATCTATGTGATCACATTTCACTGATTTTCTATAACAATAATGATTTATAAAGATATTCTGATAAATAGAAACAGATAAATGCTAGTTTTCCAATATAAAAAAATTAAAAGTTATATGTTCACATACATTCATGCATATTGTCCATACATGGATATATGCATATATGCCTTCATCCATATTTGCATGTGTATATGAATACATGCTTCCATGTAACATATGCATTTGTATCTATATGTAAATATGCATGCATTCATGTATACATGTATTCATTTCTCCATCTGTCCATGTAGTTCTGTTTTCTATATATACATGTGTCTGTCAATGCATCCATGCATATATCTGTGAATAGCTCTACGCATTTCTTTGTTCATGCATTTATTGTTCTCTAATGCATTAACATATACATTTTTTCAATTTCATGATCTTCCATATTTATTGTTTTCATAGTATATGCATAACAACTTTCACTTTGTCTTTTGTTTTGACTCTTCTATCCTTAAATATCATTATATTTTTATATCTATTCTTCTCTTGTCGCATTTCAAGGAAGCTCAAGGATCTCGGCACCTTGTTCAGTATGAAGGAGAGTGAGAAATGGGACATGAGTCTTTTTTCTGTGTTTGTATTGAGACACTCAGCCCTATGATGATTTTAAAAAGCATAACCAATAACAAACTAGACATTCTTCCACCCTTTGTTGGAAGAAATGATCACTTCATACCCTATCGATTCCATTCATTTCCATTTCCACCCTTGCACATCCTTTCTTCTCAAATCAAATACATTTCAAAACCCATTTATATGCTTGCCTTGCATAACACCAATGTGTTGCATTCCTTTTTTCATTCAATCCAGCTCACTCATTCAAATTTTTATTTCTTGCATTTAATTTTAAGCGTAGAACTAAAAAATGATAAATTCATACCATTTACATTCCATTCATCCTCATATCCACTCTTGCATATCCTTGCCTCTCATATCAAATGCTTTTCATAACTTATTCATATACCTTGCATCTCATCATTCTCTCAATTCCCTCTCTTTCTTGCACTTACATAGCTCATTCTTCTTTATTACCCTTACTTATCTTTATCTATCTATAGCTCAAATATACCTTCATCCATCACAACAAAATTAACACCATACCAAACAAAGAAAAAAATGAAGAAAATATCAAGATTATGCAATTAAACACCGAGGGCTTTGAAAATAACTATCATAACATAGAGTTGTATTCAAGAGTTATTTTCAAAACATTTTTTCTAAATCCTGTTTATTACAGATAACTAAGAGCACGTATCCAGTTTCTTGGAGGCTAAAATGTATGATCATATTTAACAAATATTTACATGCGTCCATGCATTCAAATGCATCATTAGATATCCTTTATACACTTGTTCAAAAACAATAATGTATTATTCTTTTGTTTCGATCATAAATGTTTTTTTGTATATCTTTCAAATGCAAATTGTTTTTGACATTTCTAACTTTATGCACGCAGGCATATATAGATTCTTGTTTACATACTAAATTACATGTGCACATGTACACATCGATGCATGCATAAATGTTTGCATTGATCCATATATTTATGCATTCCTTCGATATATGCATTGCTGATAAATAGTTAATTTTTCCTATTTTCCTTCATTTAATACTGCAAATGCAAATTGAGTCTCATTGTTAACATAGAGTTGTATTCAAGAGTTATTTTCAAAACGTCTTTTCTAAATCCTGTTTATTACAGATCCCTAAAAGCACGTATAACAGTTCACCAAAGGCTAAAATGTATGATCAGATTTAACAAATATTTACATGTATCTATGCATTCAAATGCATCATTAGATATCCTTTATACACTTCTTCAAAAAACACTAATGTATTATTGTTTTCTTTCAATCATAAATGTTTTTTTTTATATCTTTGAAATGCAAATTGTTTCTAACATTTCTAACTTTATGCATGCAGGCATATATAGATTCTTGTTTACATACCAAATTACATGGACACATGTACACATCCATGCATGCATAAATGTTTACATGGATCCATATTTTTATGCTTTCCTTCGATATATGCATTGGTAATAAGTAGTTTATTTCTCATGTTTTCTTTCATTTAATATTACAAATGCAAGTTGAGTCTCATCGTGCTTTGAGACTCGTTCAGATGTCGAGGATGCTTTTCACTCTTGTACGCATTATGTGCATGTCGATACATGTATACACACATACATGTATACATAGATGCCTCAAGCATTGTTACAAATGTTTCTCTCTCAATAATTTGCATGCAAAGTGCTATAAACATGTGCACTATTTTAGTGTAGCTACATTTTATCTTAGGTAATAAGGTTCTTTATATCTTTACAAATTATTTTTTGTTTAATATATATACACAAAAATATTTATTCGTATTACATAAAAAAGATTAAAATATTATTTATAATAAAATCAATAGCTTTCTAGTGATTCATCTAAGAATTTATTGTAACATTTATTTGACTTATTACATTTTAATAAGTCAAATTATTACATTTTATTTTGAATGCAAAGTGCTATAAACATGTGAATTATTTTACTGTAGCTACATTTTATCTTAGGCAATAAGGTTCTTTATATCTTTGCAAATTATTTTTTGTTTAATATATATACATAAATATTTATTCGTATTACATAAACAAGATTCAAATCTTATTTATAATAAAATCAATAGCTTTCTAGTGATTCATCTAAGAATTTACTGTAATATAATTACATTGTTCTATACACAAAAAAAATGTTTTTTGTATTACATAAACAAGATTAAAGTCTTATTTATGATAAAATCAATAGCTTTATATAGAACTAACCTTCATACTACATTAAAAAAAAGATTGATTGATCTTAGAAAATTTTACACTCAAATGAGCTACCCCTATCAATGTTCCACCTAACACTAGTGTTTCTACTAGCACTTGCATATTGTGATATGATAAAGTAAAATAACTTAGTTGTATTAATTAACGTAACATGTGTTTTAGAACATTACACTAAACACAATTTTATTTACAAATAGACATAGAAGCAAAAAAAGAGGTATGGTAAACTTTTTTTAAACATGCATATAAATATGTGTCTATATGCAATAAAGCGGGGACATGGATGACATCTTTTTTCTTTGGATTTATTTTTAAAGTTTAGTACAGATTGATTTCCCAAAATTGCAAACACAAATGGCCTAGAAATTACTTTCAAATGTCATTCTTATAAAATATTGTAGAGTAGATTATTTTCTTCTTATGATAAGTAGTTTATTTCTCCTGTTTTCTTTCATTTAATACTACAAATGCAAGTTGAGTCTCATCATGCTTTGAGACTTGTTTAGATGTCGACGATGCTTTTCACTCTTCTATGCATTATGTGCACGTGGATACATGTATACATGCATGCATGTATACATAGATGGCTCAAGCATTGTTACAAACATTTGAGATTATTTGCATTTAATAATTTAAACAAAATAATAATACATTTTTGCTTCTTGAATAAGATCATAAAGAATGTTTTTTGTTGCAAATGTATACATAGACACATAAAAATACAAGTATTCATTGGTATATCTATAAAAAAGTCCACGTATACATGGTACCCATAAATGCAATTTTGCATGCATCCATTGACACATGTCAACTGTTCACATGTCTCTATGGACCACGTTGCCCATGGACCCTAAACATTGCATGCATTAATGCACCATTGCAAATTATTTCAAACTTTCCTAGCTAAATTTAATACATTTATATTCCTATCTCCTATCTAATTACTTTTTCTAACTCATAGCTAGATGCTTTTTACCTCTCGACAGGAACTCGACGCTTGCATCACTTGTTATTATAATAGTAAAAATTGTTTATATAAAAAAATTGTTTTGGGTTTATTTTAATAAGGTTGTTTTTCATGTTCTTTCCTATTGTAGGAGGTTGGTCACGAGTTCTAGTCTCCCCCACCCCCATGGTATCGGAGGGCGTGTCGCACCAGCACCGCCAGTCATGTTAAAAATTTTACCAAGTGCACTGCAGTTTATAGGGGGTCGTGCTACTCGATTCCTGCAGTCTAAAAAAAAAAAAGTTGTTTTTCATGTACTATTAAATGAATAAATAGTTTTTTTTTTTAATAGAAGTTGATTAATAACATGTTTTTAACTTGATTTTAGTACACATCTTTATGGATTGATCCTACTTTCAATTTTATTAGTTCATCATCTTAGGTTGAATCTATGTATTGAAAAATTGACCTAGGTGAGTTCCACAAATAAGGGAAGTGATTGGGTTGGACTTTCAAATTAAATAAAATTCAAATTTGATCATGTTTCCTTCATTTCCAACGAGTCATTACGAGCTAACTAAAATGTGAAATATTTCAAATTGCACACTAGGGTGTTGTATAAAAGAGCAAGCTCTAATTCACTTTCATCATCTAGAAAATCATTAGGAGGCATCTAACATGCATCTATGGATAACAACACATCAACACTCTAAGTATGTTGTATATTTTCTTATTATCTACAATTATTGTTTGGTATTATTGACTTAGTGACAAGAGGTTTGACCAATGAACAATACTTGCCTTGCAAACTCATAAACATTATCTATTGACACCACACCCTTATAAAAATAAGTTTTAGACATTCAAAATGATGAATTTTACATATGTGATCTAGCTTTAGATTTGCATTAATGGTTTAAATATACACTCACAAATGATATAGAAGCATTTGGGGGTTAGATAATCAACATAACCAATTTTTTTAGTTTTATTCAATAATATTTTTCTTTTTCTAACCCTTGTATCTAGGTTCGTATGTTAGCTCTAGATCTTCAAACTTGAATTCAAATTGTCTTCCCTTTCAAATTGGAGCATCCACCTTAGAGAGTATCTTCTCATATCTTATATGGAAATTGAAGAGTCACAATTTCCATGGGAGTGCTTGGATTGGTGGACCACTTGTATTTTAACTATTCAACTTGATGCGTAATCCTCGTTTTAATTCCACTCTAATTTATTTGTGTTCGCATGTGGAGGGGAGTTACTTTGGAAGGAGAATATTGCACATTTGGTCTTCTTCATGTTGACTAGGTGGAGGTTGTAATTGATTTCTTGGTCCTTTGCAATTAATCCTTGTTGGATGACATCATATTAGGAAGGGTCTATTATTGTTCAAGGAGTTACAAGTTGACTCCTTGAATACCTCAAAAGAGTGTTGTCACATAAAGAGAGAATAATTTGATAGTTACATAGTGACCTCTTGACTATAATCTTCTAGTTGAGAAGGTCACTTTTGGCAGATGCAATAAAATGAGAACTAAACTAAATCAATGATATACTATATTCATTATTTATTTTAGTTTAAATAATATAGAGAAAGAGACTTGAAGGCTTTGGACGCAAGCTTTTGAAACTATAGGATGAAGACTATGCCAAATTTCCAAACATAGTGTTTTTATCGTAGCTTAATTGTTGAGTAGTGGCTCTATTATGTTAGCTTTTAGTCTTGGACCATTTGAGGAAATTAAAATATTTTATGTATTTATTTCATAAAAGGGAATACTACCAAAGTTCCCCATGGAATCCTATTATAATCTTCTCAATCTATTGTAACTAAAATCAACACTTTCTTCACATTGTTGTTCATGAATTGTCTTCAAATTTCAACATGTTTGAGAATGAGTATCATTTTATTTTTATTGTAAATCATTCATTTTGTGGGCAGTGAGGATTTTTTCATTTTGCAAAAAATTACTAAACATGAATGCTCAAATACTTCAAACATTTGGTTGAACTGTCATCTTGTGTTCAAGTTCAAAATTGATCACTACTTGTTACAATTTCCACTCTCAAACCAAGACTTGTGAATAGGTTGAATCTAAATTAGTTTGTATTGGGTCTAATACCTTCAGTGGTCTTATTTTTTATTTATGTAAATTTTATATTACTGTGTCATCATTTCTCTTAGAAGGCAAAGGGATATATCAGAGAGTAGATGTTCCAAGATCTCTAAACTACGATAATTACATTAGAAGTGCAATATAGAAAATTTGGTTTAACTCTTGAAAATCTTATATCTTTTCGAATTAAACTATTTTCTCTATATTAATATAGAAAGTTCAATCTATCATTTGAAATAAAATATTTTGTTACAATTTCAAATTTTACAAGAGCAATATGTAGTTTTTTTCTAAGATGTTTTAGTTTCAAAATAAATATTTTCTACAAATTGGAATAATGAGAGAAAATAATAAATGATTAAAAATGCTAAATATGGAAAATATTTTCTAAAAGTTAGTACCAAAATAGTAAATAGAATAGAAAATGAAATATAAAACTAGAATTTGGAGCTCACTAAATATGATGCATATACGACACATTAGCATTCATACAAAATTTGTTGATCAAGAGATTTTGGTAACTCATGGAAATGCCAAGTTACCGTTATATAATTGGATAACAAGAAACACACACATAATAAGAGATAAGAAAGTAATGATTTATACATTTAAATGATAAAATTATATGAATAAATTTTCACATTTAATAATGAAAAGTGAAATGAGAAATAAGAGGAATATGATACAAAAGATCTATGCAATCAATCTCTATCTAAAAATTATTAGCTAGACAAAGAGAAGATTTTTTTTATAAGAGCTTGTTAAGAGTATTCAACCCCCTATTTTGGTCTTTCAACCTCTACAAGTAGCCAATGATATATAATCAAATATAAATTATGGTTCCTATCCTAATTCTATCTAAGAATTGAAACAATGATAAATAAAATAAAATACTATGAGTATTTATCTTTGGTCTTTGGGAATAAATACCTTAGTGTGTATTAATTTGTGAAAATAAAATAGACGAGGTGAGATATCACCTATATGTTTTCAAATGGAATAAGGAATAAATTAGCTACTAATATATGTTGGTGTGAATAGGGATATTACCTAACCAATTCACCTCCTCTATCCTACTCACACTTTTTAGTTAAGTTTACTTAGGTTTCACTTAGGATCCTTATCTTTGTCTCATGCTATATGATTATAACACATATGATCATCTTGTGTTCACTTATCCTCTCGCATTTCCTATATAAGCAAGGCCTCATATATAAATTAGGTAGAACCATTTATCTATTTGATCATTCTATCATTATTATATATATATAATCAAGCAATTTATTCTCTTTCTACTCTATTGTGGAAAGCTATTTCTAATTTTGGAAGTGATCTTAGGAGCTTGAGTCCCTTTGTGACTCATACATGTTATGAGTGATTTAGATCTAAAAAATCCTTAGATCTAAAAGTGACTCAAGTAGGAGTTTTTTGGGTGTATTTCTAGGAAAGAGGACCCCGCCATTGAGTTCTAAAGGACCCAAAACCCCTATTTTTATATATGACACTCTATATTTTGAAGAACTTAGAAAAATTTCAACAATTTTTTTTATGGTTTAAAGGTCCAACTATAAAAGAATATCCATATGGTTTTACAAAATTTGTGTAATATAGATTTATATTATTTGTACATTTTTGTACCATATAGTGATGTCAACCAAGTAACAGTTTATAGTACCATTGATAGACTATTCTTTGTTTGTATCATTTTGTATAATCTTAATGTCAATGTGTATCATAAGCTATGATTTATATTTTTTAAAAATTAAATTAATCAAAGGTTAATTAAATATAGAATTACAATTCTCAATCATAGCTAAGCTCTAGCGATTAGTTGTGTCCATTCATAGGACCTGCTATTCGCCCAAGCAACAAGTGCACCTACTCAACCCATGCTCGATGTCTTGATTCATCATCTCTACCAATTTCTATCATCTCTTTCCCCCTTGGCTCCTCTAAGGATGTACCACTAATGGGTTGCTAGAAGCACCACTAGGCTAGTGGTATCAATAGTCCAGTACCTGGGAAACCACTAGTGGCTAGTTTTTCTTTGGTAAGGGAGCTATTTTTTGGGAGCCATAACTTTGCACAAGGATATCAAATGTTTAACTTCTTATAGTCATTGGAAAGTTGGTTCTAAGAACTCTATAATGGTATAACTTATTTTTCTAGAATTTTCTATAGGTGCCTATTTTTGCTAAATGAACTCCATATTCTTAATTTTGACTTTTGAGCTCATAAATTTCTACTTTTTAATCCAATTTTCATGATTCTTGTAGCATTGGAAAGGTATTGAAATGATTATTTCTTAGAGATTCATCCCCAAGTGTATTTTATTCAATTTTTGGATTTTTTACACTTTGGTTGATTGTTGAGACATATCAACATATGGAGGAGTTCTATCTTTTTAGGGGGCTTCATTTTCAATATTGATTTAGATATGGGAGGTTTTGTATTATATTATTATAGTATATTTTCTATTTTCATCTGTTTGTGTGCATTTACCTCATGAAATATTTAGTTTTGTTTGAGCTACTCACTCATAATTATCATGCATGGAAAATCAAAATGCAATGGTTTATTTGTCACGCCCAATTTTTACACTAGTGAAAAAAAACAACCTTATTTTTTTTGCAAAATAACACGAAATAAGATAACATTAACTAATATTTTATACACATCAAATGACATGTGTACATGACCATCATAATAAGTTTGCACAAAAGGTAAGGAGAGGGACAACCCAAATTGGGTGTGAAATAATCCTTCCTCACACCCTAACAGTGGTGGTCACCTAACAGGTTCAGGTTCTGTAATGTCATAGAATTGCACCTAGGGGAAATTCCACATTTTAGCACTTTGCCTAGCATTTATGACACCTAAGAGCATTAATGACAAAAATCACATGGGCCAGAATTTCACAAATTCTAGCTCCATGAGGACCATTGGCGAAGCAACAAAAGCCTAATGGCACGTTCCTCAAAAATTGATGCTTCAAACACCTGCACGACGCACCGACATCTGCGCAACACACTAGCATCCTATTAGTTTTTTGAGTTTGAAATAGGGAATCTTGACTCTTGACATGTTTCTTGATAGGATTTTGGGTGTAATGGCTATTTTCCGCCCTTGCATGCAACAAAACCCCTCATTTTCTCTCATTTTAGGGGTTCACGTCATTTAGTCAAGCTCTCTCTTCAGTTTTCACTCTTGATTTCTCTTCATTCTTGATAGCAACACTCTCATAAGCAAAGCCATGTTGGACTGAGGTCCCTCCAACAACTACAAATCTCAAGCAACCAACCAATGGGGCATCTGTACAATGCTACAAAGAGGGTCTAGGCCCGTGGGTAACACTCTCTCTCACACTCTTTCCTATCTACTTGTTCATTTACTACTTAGTGGTGCAGGTTCTACCCCTAAAGTGGGTTTTTCTTTCACCAAACACTTTGTCTATTTCATTTGCACTCCTTTCCTATTCGGCTGTCCATGGAGGTGGGAACACCAAAACAGGGGTCTAACTGAGGCAGACCCCTATATAGCCCCAACCTTTTCCCCTCATTCTTCTGTGTGTAGGTCGCAAAGCGGAGCTTGGAGTGAAGACTTAAACATTTGATTGAGGGTAAGTTTTCTCTGAGTTCTCTTTGTGCTTTACTTGAAGTTTTTGTTCCCTATTTCATTTTTCTGTTCAGAAGACCTCAGATTCGAGTTAGGAAGTGAGACATTATTTTTCCCGCCTGAGCTCCTAAGCTTTCTATTGCTTAGGCATCCGCTAGTGCACCATTTGAATGGCAGCGTGCCGCACTAGCATCTTGAATATGTGATGCTATCCTTTGGCCGAGAGCTCCTCTTTCAAAGGTAGAAATCCAGAAGTTTCACTCCCTTGGGTTTTGGAGTAGTTTTCTATGAAAGTTAACATGTGCTTATTTCCCTTGCAATTTCTTTATGTTGAGGTGGATAAAGGCAGTTCGTTCCTTGGTGATCTCTTGAGAATGAAGAGACTTGTGTGTAGCGAATCCCTCTTATCTCACATTTTGGTGAACCTGACATGAAACATGTCGGATCTATTTTTACAATGTTTCCATGTTTATGATAACACTTTCTCTAAGGAAGATTTTGATATGTTGGATGACACTCTAGTTGACTTCTTAGAAGCGCCCTCCTCTATCCTCAAGCCTTCTGAGCAAAATTCCTCTTTGCAAGCTGAGGAGTCAGTAAATGTAGTAGTGGTCTTTGTGGCTCCTCCAAGCCCTAAGAAACCTGTCATTTATGTGACCCTAGCTAGGCCTTCTTCTAGGGAGGATTATTTTGTCTATGGAATTTCATATTGAAATGATTCACCAGATTTGTATTCAAGATTCGTAAAAGCTATGGACTCCACTTCCTATAATGTTGTTGGGCACACATATAACACAAGAAGAAGCAAACAGAACTTGGATCAACAACCTTCTATTCCTACATCTCAACCCACTCAAGTTCTTACTTCTTTACCACCTTCTCAACTAAGCCTTCCTTCAACACCTAAACCTATGATCAAAGCACTAGGCGATTATGATCTTGTCGAGCAACTTCATGTTGCTTCGACTAAGATATCACTTTGGGATTTGCTTCAAACTACTTTGGTTTATCAGGAGATGCTTCAAGAAGCCTTGTAGAAGATCCTCTTGCCTGCCTCCACTAGGCCTATGGATGTTAATGCACTATTGGCTCATATTCGAGTGGATTCACCGAATATCACGTTCCATCTACAAGAACTCCCACCTCTGAATGTGTAGAAACAAGTGGATCCCTTGATGATTATAATTAATGTTAATAATATTGGTATTAGGCATACTCTCATTGACACCAGTTCGACTCTCAACATCTGTGGTATTGACCTACTACCTAAGATTAAAGTTGATTCATCTTCTCTAGTTGCTTCTTCCTTGTACACTCGTGGGTTCAATAATGCCAACTGTCAAGCTCTAGGCACAATAATACTGCCTTTGCAACTAGGACCCATTACCTTGCCTACTTTGTTTTATGTGATTCTTGGCCCTTTACCTTCTAATCTTCTTTTGGGAGACCTTGGATTCATGCTATGGGTGTCATAACTTCTACTTTACACCATTCCTTAAAGTTTGTCGCAAATAATTGGGTGGTCATGGTTAAAGTTGATCTAGAAGTTGTTCACCTTTGTGAGCTAGTGACTGTCAGTCAGGATTCAGTTGTCTCCACTCTTAAAGAATTGTATTCCATCCTTAGCCGTTGACATTATGGCATGTTCCTCGATGATACCCTCCATGGAGGTTGTTCCTGAAGCAAACATCGTTAAATTTGAATCACCTAAAGAAGAAAGTATTAAGTCCTCCCCACCTTCTTCTTCCTCCTTCTTCCTCTTCTTTCAAATCAAACACTTTCCTTGGTGATGATTGGGGCTCCTTGGAATTCTCTGAATTCTTTATTCCATAATACAAAGTGAGTCCCACTCATCTAGATTTTCTCAATGCCTTTGACGTAAAGGTGGATGATGCTCCCGCTGAGGAAGAGAACTATGATCTTGTCCAGGAGCCCAGTTCTCCCCTTACTGAGAGTAGCCCTACTCTTGCAAAAGAGGTTAATGTATGTGAATCAAGTATAGGAGATAGTTGCGCTCTCGTGGATGCGTTCGATGTTCATTGGTGGAACAAAGCCCTCTACGTAGAGCCATCACCTTCCAAAGTTTTACAAACTCATTATGGTTTTGGATATAAACTCGTTTTTTGGTATGGCTATGGGAAAAAAGGCCTATGGCGTATTAAGCAAGGAATCCAAGTCCCCATCTAGTTTAAGCCGCAAAAGCACTATCTGGGTTTGGAATGCTCTATTGAACAATCTAAGCAGAAACCTTGGTGGAGTGTTTAATATGATTTCAGTTGAACCACTGGGTTTGGTCCATCCTAAGTTGATAGAGGATAGGGGGAAAACTGAGAAAGTTCCTTTAGATGTCTTCTCTTCAGATGAAGCACTCGAGGAACTCCTAGGTTCCTTCTACCCTTTTCCTCCCTTTCATCACAAGAGATGATTCGTGTATCACTTACATAAACAAGTGTAATTTGGAGAATTTGTCTTAAGTACTGATGAGGAAGACCCTCTATCTAACATGGGTGATGATGTTCCAATAACGTATCCTAGAGATCATAGTTCTCTCCTTAAGGGAGAAACTACTGAAATCTCTATGGATTCTAAGTCTTCTGAAAAGGTGATTAAGGTTGGGAAGTGCCTTTCTTCTGAAAAAGCTGAAGAGCATTTTGACCTCCTACAATCCCATCTTGATATCTTCGCTTGGACATATGAGGACATCCCCAACATTAATGAGTCTATATATAGTGGTTCACAATATCATCCTATGTCCTGACACAAAGCCAATTAAGTAGAAAATTTAAAAGATCAATCCTAGGGAGGCATTAATGGTTAAGACTAAGATAGAGAAGCTATTGAAATCAAGCTTTATCCATCCAATCAACTACTCCCCTTGGATTTCAAACATATTTGCTATTAGTAAACTTGATGGTCGTATTTTTATATGCATTGAATTTCATGATCTTAATACAACTTCTCTTAAGGATGATTTTTGGTTTCCTAATATAGATATGATTGTGGATTCGACTGTAGGCCATGCATTGTTATCTTTTATGGATCATGGCTTCTTGGGTTACAATCAGATCTGTATTAATCCAGAAGATCAGTACACGACATCCTTCACTAGCCCTTGGGATACCTTTTGCTATGTGGTCATGCCCTTTGGGTTAGAAAATGCAGGAGCAACTTACTAGTGGGCAATGACCCTAATATTTTATGATTTTAGTCATAAGATCTTAGAAGATTATGTTGATGACATCTTGAAAAAATCCATAACTCATCAAGATCATGTGAAGAACCTTCATATTATTTTTGATAGGCTTCAACTCTATAAGATGAGACTTAATCCTCTTAAGTGTTTCTTCAGTGTAGATGTAGGAAAACTTCTGGGGTTCATAGTTCTCACTGTGGAATCGAAGTCAAAACAAATAAGATCGATGCTATTGTTAACATGCCTCTGCCCAGGATTATTACTGAATTACAAAGCTTACAAGGGAAGATTCAGGTAATTCATAGATTCATATCTCAATTGGCTGATCATACTCTTCCCTTCACTTGTTTGTTGAAAAAAGATGTTAGCTTCATATGGGATGAGGAGTGTCAAAAAGCTTTTGAGTCAATCAAAGCCTATTTGGCCAATCCTCCTATATTGATGTCGGCTATGCAAGATAGACCCTTTTTTCTTTACCCCACAACATCACCATACACTTTGGTGGCTTTGTTGGCTCAGTATGATGATGCTAAAAAAGAGAGTTTGGTTTACTACATTAGGCGTGTTCTAGTCGATTACGAAACTCATTATTACTCCATGGAGAAAAAATGCCTTACTCTTGTCTTTGCTACATGCAAAAGTTAAGGCACTATCTTCTCCATGTTGAAACACATGTCATTGTAAAAAGTGACCTTCTAAAGCATTTGTTCTCTAGTAGTGACCTTACTAGGAGGTTAGCGAAATGGGTGATGTTACTTTCTGAGTTCGTCATAAAGTTCATTACTCAGAAGCCAATAAAAGGTCAAGATATTTTTGATCAATTAGCAGATGCTCCTTCATCTCACTCTTTCCCGAGTTTGGACTTATTTCCTCATGAGAAAATTTTCACAATCAATTATGACCTTGAGTGGAAGATGCACTTTGATGGGTCAAGATGTCATATTGGTTTCAGAGCAGGTGTGGTTCTAATGTCACCAAAAGATAAACCAGTCCCTCTCTCCTTTTGATAGGACTTTCCTTGTACTAATAATATCATTGAGTATGAAGCTCTCATTGTTGGCTTGCATGTCATGATTTCACTAAAGATAAAAAATCTCCACATACTAGGTGATTCTAAGCTCATTGTGAAGTAGATTATGGGAACCTATCAAGCTAAGCAAAGTAAGTTGTCTCGATGTCGAGACCTTGCTTGGTCCTTGCTTAATCGGTTCTCTTCCTTCACAATAGATAGTGTCCCTAGGAAGGAAAATCGACATGTAGATGCCATGGTGAGTGGTGCCTCCCTGGTCCCTTCAGATGAAGATACAAAAGAATACCACTTCATGGTTCAGGTTCTTTGAATCCCAGTTGTTTCTGACCAACCTAAATCTGACGCCTTTGTGTGTTCTCACATGGACTCGGGAGAATGGTTCTCTAATATTTACAACTACCTAAAGATTGGAAACTTTCCCGATGATGTGACGAAGAACGATCACACTCATATATGAAATCTTTTATCCCATTATGTTATTTTATCTAATGTTCTCTATCAAAAATCTTATAACGGCTTGCTTCTTCAATGTCTCACTAAAGCGAAAATACCCCTCTCCCTTAAAGAAGCCCATTCAGGCTTTGGGGGTGGACACTTTGGTGGTAAATCCCTAGTGAGGAAGTTGATACACATGGGGAAATTTTGGAAATGATGGAACAAGATTCTTTTTATTTTGTTAAAAAATGTCCACAATGTCATCAACATAGTTGTCTTATTCATGCACCCACACAAGAGTTACAAAATCAAACCTCTCCTTGGCTGTTTGCAAAATTGGGGTTGGATATTATTGGAAAAATATCACCTCCTTCTTCTAAGGGACATACCTTTTTCATTACCACTACAAATTATTTTGTGAAGTGGGTCGAAGCCATTCCACTTCGATCCATGAACACTGAAGCTATCTGTAGTTTTCTTCTAAACAATATTATTTCTCATTTTGGATTGCTTGCTACACTTGTCTCTAACAATGGTACGTCATTCAAGAACAAGGAAGTAAAGAAATTATTAGAGAAATTTCACATTCAATATAGATTTTCTACACCTTACTATCTGCAATCTAATGGTCAGGAAAAAAGCGTCTAATTAGAATCTTGAGCTTCTACTTCATAAAATTGTTAATAAGCACAATAAGGATTGGCATATTTAGTTAATGTACACTTTGTGGGCCTATTGCATGAGTGTTCATACAGTGACAGGAATGACACCTTACAACCTCATGTATGTTGCTAAAGCTATCATGCCTTTAGAGTTGGAAATCCCATCTTTGTGGGTTTCTATTAAAGGGTTAATTGATGACGAAACTTATCAAGCTAATCATTTGCATCAGCTAGATATGCTCAACAAGTTCTAATTACAAGCCCTCGATCATCTTAAAGCTTATCAATGATCATTATCAAGATAATATAATCAAAGTGTGCTTCCTAGAAATTTCAAGTTGGGAGACCTGGTTCTTTATGAGAATCAGAGAAATGTAAATGCACCACCTGATCAGAGAGGGAATTTCAGTCCTAACTAGTTAGGCCCCTACATTGTCGTCTCTGTGTATGGTTTGGGTGCCTACGAATTGTCGTCTATGGATGGAACACCTCTAAAAGATCCCATTAATGTGATGCATCTCTGTCAATACTATGCGTAGAGTCCAATGTGTCATATGTGTGGGCTTCATGATGTTGCCTCCTCCTATGGCCTCTCCTCCTCCTCGCCCTACTGCCACTCTCTCCACCTGTGTTGTGATGCCTGTGGTGGAACACACCCCTATGGGTTGAGATCCCCTCTGGGAGCACCCTCTACAAACAAAGGATGAGGATGGTGCCTATCCCACCACACTCAAAAATCTACAATAATACTGACATTATATGTCGGCACTATTGGCGACAGATCTCGGTCAGGCTCATCATCATTAGAAGGAAAAAAAATCCATGATGGATGGGTGGGGAATGTCTCTTGGGTCTCACAACACTCCTGATAGCCCATGTATACGTGGGAACATCGGGAGGGATAGTCTATACACAACCATGCTATCACATGATCCGACTCTAATAGTATGGCATAATAATGTGATCGTGGAAACCAATTAGAAAATGGTGTTGCTGCAAGTTCCTAAGATACCTTCTATCATCTACCCATCTGAAAAATTGATAGGGTCTCCACCTGACCCGGTATGGAATAAGAGTATCGAACTGTAATCTCCAAAACTATAGGTCTTCATGCCTCCACTGTCCCGTGACCTCATACCAATGGGCCATGGGGACATGGTACAGTCGTCATTGGGGAAAATCAACCAACCTTGTGCACATATGTTGGTGAATTCCCACACCTACAATAGTGTGCACGTTGTGAGGCTACGAAACTCATAATGAACATACCACCCCAGCTCCTGGTATAGGTGTGCCAGCATGCTGTGCCCCCAAGAAAAAACTATCTAATGCTCCACCATCTCGTGAATGGTATGGATGAGGCCCCCATGCAGATGGGAGGCTCACCTATCTATCATGACCCAAATGGCCACAATCACAACCATCACTCGGTGTAGCAGGGGTGTAGCGGTCTACACCTAGTCATACCAGTGTGTGTAGATATGGCTCATGTTTTCACCGCCGTCTGTCCACCCTGAATAATAAAGGACACCCTTTGACTGCTCACGTGTTGATCAGGTGTCGTCGATGGCCACCTGCCATCTGTGGATAGGTAGTCTAAGAATTTGATACACGTCCTCCAAAGTGATCATCATCTCTCTAGTAAGCAACTAGAAAGATGATGTGGTGGCATCCCACCGCTCCATCAAGTCTGTCAACATACGTTCATGATAGCACATCTTTAGCATAGTGAATACATGTCAAAGATTGACCTGTTGCAGATGTGTGACCTCATCATCACTAAGGCGATCCCTCTACTCCCAGACTAGTCGGTATGCTTGCCTGTTGGGATGCTCACAAATCTCGAGATAGTCTTGCAAGAAGTGAATAAATTTTAAGTCAAAATAGGAGATTTGTATAAATCTGAAAGAAAAATTTATGAAGGAATTATGCATGCCACACATACGTCTGTGCATCATGCATAGGTCCTAGTCCACCATTGACGCCCCGAGGATGCCAGTGCATACTTGGGGCGATAGCGCCGAAATCGGACGACAGCATTAAAATTAGACAACATTGCAAATTTGAGACATCTATGTGAAAAAAAGATGCCTACATAGCTTGACATGGAGAAAATTTCCTAAAAAATGCTAAAAATCACTAACAAAGAGGTTTTGAGACCTAGTTGGTCCACCTCGTACCCCTTGGTGATGTCCTCCCTTAGCTGCTCTAGTCTTGGTGCCTCATACTCTCTCTTGCTTGACATTTTGCTGACTTTTCTCACAAAATTCAACAATTTCCTTGTAGTGAATAGTGAAAATAACCCTTCTAGGGGCCCACCTAGATATATATATAGGCCCCCCAGGGTCCATTTTTCCTAGAGTTTGTGGCTCCCTGGTCTCTCCTAAATTTACCCCACCTAGATGTGGGAAAACTCAAGAGGGGGCATATAGTTATGTCTTGATTATATTTTTCTTCCGAATCATCAAATTTTTCTTGACCATTCTTCTCGTTGTTGTAGCTTCTTTTGATTTTTGATATTGACCTAAAATTTGAGATTTGCAGGGTATAATTTCGTGTGATCTTTTCAACCAATCTTGAACTACTTGTTGAGCTCATTTGCTGGGGAAACCTTCGGTACTGGCTAGCTTGACCTCGATGGCCTCTAAGGCCTCTTTTCTCCTAGCACGCAAACCCATAAAATTTCAAGTTTGGGTAAAAAAAATTTCTTCTCTACTTTAGTGTGGCTGATTTTTTCCAAAATCAAGCCCACTAAAGTGGGGGAAAAATGTAATATCACAAAATTGCACCTAGGGGTAATTCCACATTTTAGCACTTTTCCTAGCATTTATGACACCTTAGAGCATTAATGACAAAAATCCCATGGGTTGGAATTTCACAAATTCTAGCTCCATGAGGACCATTGGAGAAGCAAAAAAATCCTAATGACACGTTTCCCAAAAATTGATGCTTTGGATGCTTACGCGGCATGTGGATGTCTGTGTGGCATGCTATCATCATGTCAATTTTCCAAGTCTAAAATAGGGAATCTCGAATCTTGACTCCTGACACGTGTCTTGACAGTCAGGATTTCAGGTGTAACGAATCTTTTCCACCCTTGCATGCAACAAAACCCCTAATTTTCTATCATTTTGGGGGTTCACGTCATTCAGTCAATCTCTCTCTTCAATTTTCACTCTTGAGTTCTCTTCATTCTTGATAGCAACACTCTCATAAGTGAAGCCATGCTAGATTGAGGTCCCTCCAACAGCTACAACTCTCAAGCAAGCACTCAACGGTATGTATGTGTGCTCTAGAGAGGGTCTAGGCCCGTGGGTAATGCTCTCTCTCTCACTCACTCTTTTCAATCTACTTGTTCATTTACTACTTAGTGGTGCGGGTTCTACTCCTAAAGTGGGCTTTTCTTTCACCACACACTTTTTCTATTTCATTTGCACTTCTTTCCTATCTCACTACTTGTGGAGGTGGGAACACCAAAATGAGGGTCTGACTAAGGCAGATCCCTATATAGCCCCAACCTTTTCCCCTCATTCTTCTGTGTGTAGGTCACAAAGCAGAGCTTGGAGTGAAGACTCGAACGTCTGACTGAGGGTAAGTTTTCTCCAAGTTCTCTTTGTGCTTTACTTGAAGTTTTTGTTCCTTGTTTGATTGTTCTATTCAAAAGAACTTAGATCCAAGTTAGGAAGTGAGACTTTATTCTTCTTGCTTGAGCTCCTAAGCTTTCTATTGCTTAGGATGCCAGTGTGTCATTTGGACGACAGCGCATTGTGTTGGTGTCCTAAATCTGCGCTGCCGTCCTTTGGCTGAGAGCTCCTTTGTCAGAGGTAGAAATCTAGAAGTTTCACTCCCTCAGGATCTAGATTAGTTTTTTGTGAAATTTAATGTGTGTTTATTTCCCTTGCAATTTCTTTATGCTGAGGTGGATAAGGGCAATTCATTCCCTGGCGATCTTTTGAGAACAAAGAGACCCATGTGCAACAAATCCCTCTTATCTCATAGGTTCCTAGCAAGAAACCTTGAAGAGAGATACATTCTTTTGTATAATCTCTAAAGGTTAACTATATGGTGAGATGAGGGTTTAGTCACCAAGACTAGAACATTGAAGAAAATGTGAGTATATCCTAATTAATTAATTATCAATATTTTGATAACTAAATTTTATTAAAAAATGAAAATAATTAGAATGCTAAATAGATTTAATCAATTCAATGGATAATTACAATACTTTTATAGATGAATAAAAAATAATAAACAGGATTTATGCACTATTAAATATAATGGTTAATTTTCAAAAATTAATTAATTTTCAAAAATTAATTAATTATCAAAAATTGAATAATAAAATATTATAAAAGAAATAAATAATAAATATCCTAATAAATTAAGCCACATTTAATTTAAAGCATTCATTTTGATTCATAATAGTTATAATTCATATTTTGAGTTAAATAGAACACTAAATCTAACAATTCATTTATTTCTTATTTATTACTCTTATAAGTTCAATTATTAATTTAATTTATTATAGCACCTCTAAAGTTATGGTCTCTTTTTTTTCCTAAACCCCTCTAAGCATGTACTCGATGATTTCATTAAATCCTAAATTTTAAACTAATAATAATTTTAAGACTTAAGGAAAATAATTATCAATTTTAACCACAAATAATTTTATTCTTAGCCTTTGATTTCTAGGGTAACTAAATAAGAAACTAACTCAAATAACTATATTCAAATATATTTTCCTTAAATAATTCTCATTTTTTTTTATATGAGAACCTGCAAGGAAAGAGGTGGAATATGGATGGTTTCTAGGTCCTTTTTAGAGGTGGAAACCATGTTTAACTATAGGATGATATTTTCATTGTATTTTTTTTTTGTAGCTTGAAGATAGAGAAAAATAAATTTTAGTATAAATATCTTCATAGAGAAAAAATTATTTCTCCCTTTAGCCCTATATATATATATATATATATATATATATATATATTGCAACATATTATATTAAAAAATTCTATCAACAAAAAATATTTATAAGAAATATTTATGTATTTTGGTTTACGGTAACGTCTAGCATAAACATTGAATCCATATTTAAAGTTATTAATATTTTATTTAAGAATGTTTAGGATATAGGTGACACCCATGGAGGGTAATGTCGCGACCCATAAAGGGTCATGGCTCCCATAGAAGTTAACGCTTACATGGTCATGCTCATGGAAAGGAGTGGTATGTGTTTTGCATAGCTAACCCTTGACCATGCCAAAGTTTTTTTAATTTTTTTTTATTTAATTATTTTTAAATATTTTTTAAAATCAAGTTTAACATTTAAATTTATATGAAATGTTTATATATATAATATGTATAATATTATATATATATATATGTGTGTGTGTGTGTTTGTAAATATAATGATTGTATTTACATATACACTTTAGGGTAAATACATGTATTTAATTTTAATTTTAATTTTTACGTACTATGCATAAGTCTATTTATGCATTAATATTACAAAATAAAAGAATGTTCCATAACCATACTCACAAATGTATAGTTATGTTTTGTTCTAAATATAATACATGAATTGGTAAAATATCATTGTATAAAATTTCATAAATAAATGTATGGACAATAATGTTAACATTGAATGAATTTAACCAAAATAACCTATCTCAATTAAATTAACTTAGGAATTTTACATATCTAATTAAATTTATTCACAAAACACACAAGTATGATATTTAACCCAATGTAGAACAATAGAATAGTAACTTTGTCTACTTAGGGTAATAGTTTATTTATTTTTCTTCCTTGCACATAATAGAAAAATGACAAATGAAAGTACACTTTTTGTCTTTAAAATTTTTACCCAATACAAGAAAAGTAAAATATAATTCTAATTTAGATTTTTCATTTCCTTGTTCCATCCTTTGATTTTATTGAATCGTTCAATCTTTTCAAAATCGACAATAAACATCATGTGATTTTCTTTTATGAACCATAGTTTGGTGATCCCCAAAATAGTCTTCAAACATAGTCCTTAGACCTACAATAATAGGTTCAACCAAAAGAAAATACTTCAATGGACAATGGGAGATCACCTCTTAACCATAGGATTGAATACAATCCACCCCCAAGCTTGAGGTCACATAATAATTGAGGGTTGCACACACATTAAATTTTTTTTATAACATTTAAAAACTTAGATTTTAGCAATGATGCACCACTCCATACTAAATAATACAAGGCTACACAAACAAAAACACAAAAATCTCAATGTAACCCACACAGACAAATAATTCTTACTATAGGATCCTACATAGGGAGAGTGAGGATTCTACCAATAGGCAAAAATACTTCTCCAACACATAATATATATAACACATGCACACTTCCATATCTCCATCATCATTTCATACACAATATTCCACTCACATTTCCCCTTTTCCTCATCATTACACTCATATAAGGATACTCATATCTAAAACTTAATATTGTGGGTACTCATACCCAAAACCCCCAAATTTTTGTTATTGGAGTGTTTTTATTTTGTGTGATTATTATGGAAAATTGTGAATCCTTTTGTGAAATAAAATTATGTCTTGTGGGGGAGAAAAAGGTTGTAATGTTTCTTGTAAATGAGTCTTGTGTGGAATATACCTCCTCTCATGAGAGTTAGGTCCTCCATGTGACCCCAAATTTCTTTTGGAACTTCATTTGCACACTTAATACATAGATATTAGAATGTTATAAGAAATTATAATAGCAGAAGCATTAATAACCAATTTTAACATAAGAAATAATATCTTAAATTAATTATCTTTCCATTTCCACAATCTATGCCTATATTATTTATTCACTAAATTACATTGAAATTGCATAGTTTATGAACCTCCACAAATGAAGATTTAATCCATTAACATTTTATCTTGATAATCACATATTTACATTACAAATAAAAGAAATCATCTAATATCATAGTGTATCTACACCTAGCATTAATAAAACTAAAATCCATTAGCTAATCATGTCAAAATAACCAAACCAATCCATATAATCATAAGAATACCAAATATGTCTATGAAAACAAAAAAATCCATAGTACTCATGTAATGATATCCAATCATAGGAAATCATGAAGCCATCACAAAAGAGTCATAATAATATCAAAGTGACATAGAATCAAAAAGGGTCATAGAAGGAAGGGCCTCACATTCTCCTTTACATGGGTTTATGGTATACTTTGGGTAAATATCAACCTAATTTCGTTAAGGAGTATGAGATATTTTTTCACATGAATAAATATCACGAGGCTATAGGCTTGAATTTTATTATATATTATTGACAACCTCTTTTTCCATACTGAAGGGGCACTACACCAAAGAAAGTATGACATGAATACAAATATTTTTTTGGTACAATTAGAAAATTTGTCTATTACAAATAGATTCAAAATTTTCATCTCTTTCTCTTGATACATTTCTTTCCATCAAGTATTATTGGATTAAGTTTAAATCTTTGAGGTCTTTTTTTGACACAAGCTTTTATAATTTATTAATTATCAAAAGGATTACATCAAGATGGCTTCAGAACTGTTTCTCCATACATTGCTAGAAGGCTTTAATCTTCAGCCCATACACCAAGCCCTATCATGAACCCTACACCCCAAACATACACCATTTTAGGACAAAATGACCATGCAAGGTCTATGTGGCATTGTGTAGGATATTTTACAAATACAAACCAAAGGGACCCAATATTATGTGACACTTATGTTAGATGCATAGGACAAATGATATGGGGGGGGGGGGTGAATCTATTGTATACTTAAAAAAATTCAAATCCTCAATATCTTTTTAAACCTTTATCAACCATTAAACCCTTATCATGCATTAGTTGAATGGAAACATATGAAACAATAATGCAAACACATCCAAACACATAAGAACACCATATTTACATGGAAAAACCAAGAACGGAAAAACCATGGTGAGGATTAGCTCATATATAAATGAATTGCAACAATAAATATAATTAGGCTCACTATTAGATGGCTCATTGCAAAGAAGAAAGAAGATAGAAGGCCGTTATAAAGAGATTCACTATCTCAAGGAAATAGGAGAAATCCACCACTAAAACTTTATGCCATCCACAACCTTTGGCTCACTACCTCCAGCGACTTCAAACACACTAAAAATGTAGACCCTTCTGCTCAGTGCATTGGAGTCATAGGCATTAATATTGCACTCAAATCACCACACTTAATCAAATTTGCATCTTTCACACGCCTACTAATCCACACTCATCTCCAACAATTAACCTTACATTTATACCATCCATGACCTAAACAATCTCAATTAGGTCAGTCGTAATGAAATGTATGCACCTAAAATATGCAACACCAAAATAGATTGGAACCAAACACATTTGGGGTGGAAAGAAGTGAAGGAAAACAACACTAAGGGTTAACTAGGACCCAAATACACATCAACACACTACACAATACATTCTCAAACTAGAAGGTACCTCCGCAAATAGCACTAGCATGCCAGGTTGGCTAAACCTAAACTAACACTACAAGTGACCACATACACACTTATCCAAGTCCCACAGACCACACAAAAACACTTCACAACATCAACACAACATCTCATAATATTCTAGCATTATCAAAATATTCTACAACTTTTCCACAACCACTTGAAACCAAGAACACCATCATTCTATGCAACCAAACATACTACCAGAGAACACAACTTACTAACCAACCTTGCAGAACACATCAACACCCGAAACCTCAAGGGAAGGAAGTTATAGAAAATATAAGATCATTCCCAAATTTGCAAGACAAGAAACCTCACTATAGAGAAATGTGGAGCAATCTCATTTCTCCCAGACAAGCTTCTTCCCAGACAAACTATCAAACACAACTTTCATTGTAGAATGATCCAGAACCTAAAACTCTGGATATAGAGATTTTGAACACCTCTAATCATCATATCCAAACTACACAAGCATGTCTTCAACCATGAAGAAATGTGGAGTGCAAAACTGAACACACCTCTATCATACTTCTCAATCTTTTATTTAAATTTTCTCAAAAGCATTTGGAAACCAAGTGAACCAACTGGAACCACAACACTTACTCATCAATAAAAACACTGATGACAACAACAACAATCTTCCTAAGTAACTCAGGCTTTCAACTGATGCAGGATCATTCAGGTGCATAGACAATCCTCCACATCAAAACATATATTAATTTTAATTTTTGAGTTTTGTCTTGGTTTTTTTCTTGTAGGCACAATTTAATTAAATCTTCAACTCCTCCAAAACAGTAAGGTTTGATGTTGGGATTGTAAAATAAAATAAATTGATTAATTGATTTAGTTGTTAGTTGAATTAAAAATGTTTGAAAACTGTAATTTGTCAAAAGGAAAAATCCCACATCCAGCCTGTGAGTGGGCATTTATTGTAAAATATAACTCTATTAAAAAATTTAAATTTGTATTTGTTGAAAAAAGGAGATGCAAGGCATGGAGGAAGTGGAGAGAGTGGGTTGAGAGGTGAGAAGATAATTTTTGAATGGATATTGAATGCATATTCCAAGAAGAGAAAAACTCATGCCAAGAAAAGAGTCGGGGGAATTCAGAAGGTTTGACTGGGAGAGAGAGATTACCAAAGCCGTACCTGAGAGGAACAATTTCATTAAAAATAGAATAACTTTCTCATATAAAATCAAAATCAAGAATTTCAAAAATGATTTAGAAACCTAAGAATGAGGCACAAAAAACCCATGTTTTTGTTTTAAAAGATTCATGATAATTAGGGAACAGTGATGGACAGAAGTGACGGGTTTTCTTGTTGCAATACAAAAAGAAGCTTTTGAATAGGAAAATGGATGCATAGAAGCTGTGAAAATGAGAATTGTTCTAGAGAGGAGAGGATTTGATGTCAAATAAAGTGTGTTGTTGTTGCCTTTAGCTGTTCATAGAGATCAATAATGTGATTTTTTGTTTTTCTGTAGTATTTCTTAGAGAATATGATGTTTGTATATGTTTGCACGTAGGTGGGTGTTGTTGGAATGATATAGTTGGAGACTGTGGAAGATTTTGCAAGAAATTATTATTGCAAACATTCAAGAATGAATAATATTTCATATTTCATATTTCTTGTGTTCTCCATTTATGTGTTTTTAAAAATAGAGAAGTGAACTTGCTACAACAATTTACAATCCTATGGATTCTCAATTGTTGATTGCATCATCAAAAGATTCCATAATTATACTATAGGTTGAAAAAAATGACAATTCATCAACAACATTATGTTGAAATTAATGACAATAGCGAAACAACTCAAGCTTCCAATAATCTCCCCCTTTATCATTGATGGAAACAACAACTCTCTAAAAAACCATCAAGCAGCACTCCCCCGAACTGGGGAATCTTTCACTCTTCATGCTCTCATTCTCTTGCTCCTAAACACTCCCTCCCCCTATGGTCTTTAGATCATATTCTCTTCTGCACTATGGTAAATTTCAATCAACTCTCTCCTAAATGACTCTAGCTCTCTCCTACAATACTCCTCTGAACTATGGTTTTTCAACGAACTCTCTCCCCCTTTGACA
Source organism: Sequoia sempervirens (assembly GCA_007258455.2). Lineage (NCBI taxonomy): Eukaryota > Viridiplantae > Streptophyta > Pinopsida > Cupressales > Cupressaceae > Sequoia > Sequoia sempervirens. The sequence goes on along the minus strand of VDFB02058242.1, from coordinate 592,309,247 downwards.
TCAATGGTAAATGGACATAAATCCATCCAAATATCTTCCCTCCATACTTCACATTTTTCATTGTTATTTCCCTTTTCTATATTGTACTCTTTTTCTCTCCCCCTTTAACAACATTCAAAGGGAAAAACCTGCACCTTTCATACATCATTTGCATAGAATTTTTCTTTTTATTTTTCCCTTTTGACATCTGCATACACCATTTTTACACCACTTGCAACACTAGAAAGTAAATTATTTCTCTCCACTACTCTCATTTTTTTGCACTCTCCCCCTTAGGGGCATAAAATATGCTCCAACTAATAGAACTACTACCTACTCCCCTTGAGAGGTAACCTTCAACATCAATTCAGGACCAAGAATTTATCTTAAATTCTTTTCAGATAGATGCACACACTTATTCATCTAGTGGAAAGGAAGGGAAATAACCCCTAACTTCTACTGGAGATACTCAAAATTATCTTTTGGAAGAGCATTTATAAAGGTATCTACAACTTGATCCTTTGTAGCACATATTCTAGCTTCACCTCATCCTCTGCAACTTTCTCTCTTAGAAAGTGATACTAGATAGAGATATATTTTTTTCTTGAATGCATTACCATGTTCTTTGAGATATTGATAGCATATGTATTATCAAATAAGATAGAAATAGGTTCATCATATGATACTTTGATATCCTTCCATTTTTTCTTCATCCACAACACTTGTGTGTAGTATGATGCTACTACAATATATTCTTCCTCTGTAGTAGATAATGATACTGAATCTTGCTTCTTACTCAACCAAGAAACCAATTTGCTTCCAAGAAATAAAATACCACCACTTGTACCTCTTTTGTCATCTGTACAACTTTCCCAATCTGCATTTGTATATGCACTCAAGGAGAAATCAATATCCCTAGGATATTGCAAACCAAAGTTCAGAGTTCCTTTCAAGTATCTAAATATCCTCTTCATAGCTGCAACATGATATTCTCTGGGATCTTCTTAATATCTTGCCACAAGAAAAATTGTATGCATGATATTCGGTCTAGTAGTAGTTAGATGTAGAAATCCACAAATAATTGATCTATAATTTCTCTAATTGGTCTTAGGATATTCATCATTTTTATTCAGCTTGCAACTAGTAACCATAGGAGTACACATTCCAAACTTCTTCAAAATTTCCTTGACATATTTTGATTGTGAAATGAAAATACCTTTTTCTAATTGATTGATTTGTAATCCAAGAAATTCACCCCCCCACACATTGACATCTCAAACCCTTTTTGTGTCTCATCTAAAAACTTCTTGCACATACCTTTGTTTCCTCCAAAGATAATGTCATCCACATACACTACCATAATCAGGATTTGTTCTCCTTCAACCTTGAATTATAGGTTACTATCTGCAATACCTTTTCTAAATCCTTGCTGCAACAAATACTTATCTAACCTTGCATACCAAGCTTTAGGAGCTTGTTTGAGTCCATATAATTCCTTCTTCAACCTACAGGCTATATCAACATTATCTGATAATTGAAATCCTTATATTTTTTCAATGTATACCTCTTCTTCCAACTCACCATTCAAGAATGAAAAATTTACATCCATTTGATATACTTTGAAGTCTTTATGTGCTGAAAAAGCCAAAAACATTCTAGTGGATTCCATGCTTGCCATCAGAGTAAATGTCTCCTCAAAATCTATTCCTTCTACTTATGAGTAGACCTTACACACAATTCTAGCCTTGTTTCTGATAACCTTTCCATCCTCATTTAGTTTGTTCTTGAAAACCCATTTATTTTCTATCACATTCTTATTTGCAGGTCTGGGGTCCAATTCCCAAGTTTGATTCTTCTCAATATTTTCCAATTCCTCTTTCATAACTTTGATCTAATTCTCATCTTTGCATGCCTCAGTCACTGTTTTAGGTTACACCTCTGAAAGTAAATATAAATTTACTTGTTGCTCTATCATAAATTATTTCTTCCTTGTCAAGACACATTTTCTCTTATCTCCAATGATATGATATTTAGAATGGTTCTTTTGCACATACTTAGGAGTCTTAGGGATCCTTTTCAAAGCTTCTTCCTCTTCAAATATCATCTCTTTTTCTTTCTTTTCTTCTTCATTGCAAGTGGATTCATTAGATTCATATACTCCTATCAGTACTAAACTCTGTAGTATTTCTTCATCCACCTTAACACTTGTGCTTTCAACAATATTATTCAACCTTTTATTATAGGACCGGTAGGCTTTGCTTCTTATAGAGTATCCAAGGAAGATTCCTTCATCAAATCTTGTATCAAACAAGTTCCTAAGTTTTATTCATCTCTTATGATATGCATTTACTTCCAAAAAATTTGAAATACTTTACAATATGAGGTTTACCAACCATAACTCATAGGAATTATTTGAAATATTCACTCTTGTTTGAGCTCTATTGAGAATGTATACTACAGTATGAATTGCTTCTCTCCAATAGATAGCCAATATATTTTCTTCCTTCATCATTGTCCTAGCTGCTTCTTGAACTATTCTATTCTTCCTCTCCACAACTCAATTTTGTTGAGGAGTCCTAGGAGTTGAAAAATGCCTCTTTATTCCATGATCTTCACAAAAGTTGTTAAACTCATTGGAGGTGAACTCACCACCTCTGTCAAACCTTAATCATTTTATTTTTCTTTAAGAAATGTCACCCAAGTCATTCTAGAATAATCATCAATCAATAACATGAAATACCTTTCACCATATGAACTTCTTATTTTGGTAGGTCCATATAGGTCTATATGCACCAACTCTAAAGGACCTGTGATGGAATATTCTTTAGTCTTGAACCTCTTCTTAGTCTTGTTTCCAAAATGACATTCCTTGCATGTTGAGTTGACATGCTTTATAATCTTTGGCAGATCTCTCACAACATCAATAGAACTAATCTTCAATAGGCTATCAAAATTGATGTGACCCATCCTTCTATGCCATAGCCAAATTTCATTGATTTGAGACATAAAGCACTTTGCACCATTAACTTTGAGCTGATAAATAATACCTTTTGTTTTTGTCCCTGCAACGACCAGAGTACCAGAGCTTCCTTTTCTAATTTCACAACCACCATCTTGAAACACAAGATTATATCCTCTGCTACACATTTTTCCTACACTTAGAAGATTATGTTGGAGACCCTTGACATGAAGAACATCATATGTTTTATGCTTGGCATCAAAACTAAGTGAACCTTTTCCACAAATCTTAGCAAATGTATCAACACAAAACTTAACAAGACCACCATCACACTTTTGAAGTTTAAAAAATTTACTTTGATCACTTGTCATATGACTTGAGTATCCACTATCTATTATCCAGTGCTTTCTTTCTTCTCTTGCATGAAAATCAACCACCATAGTTCCTTCAATGTTATGATCTATTATCAGAGCACTTTCCTTCACACATCTTTCAGGATTAGAAAAATTAGTTCCAACTTTTAGAGCCATGAACAAGAATTCATCACTGTCCTCATCATCAAATACACCATTGTCTCTTTCAACATAATAAATATTCTTAACATATTTTTCTTTATGATCCTTAGGTTTTTCATTTACAACTTTGATTGGACATTTAGAAGCATAATGACCTATCTTTCCATATTTGAAACATTTAAAGGGTAACTTACCTCTACATTTACTAGTGCCCTTTTGCAATCTCCTTACAAGATTTGTTTCCACCTCATCAATAACATCTAGATCTGATTCATCATTCTTCTCTACTTTGCATACTTTAAAGGAAATTTCTTTCCTTGTAGCATCTTGACTAGACTCTCTCAATTCATAAGAAATTAAAGCACCAAACATCTAATCTCTAGAATGATTATCCAAATTTTGATCTTCCTCAATAGCAAAAAACTTTAGAGCTATAAGTTTTAGGAATATTTCTTAATACCTTTTTCACAACTTCACTTTCTTCCAACTTACCACCAAGACCATTGATGGCATTGACAAGTTCATCCACTCTAAGCATGGAGGTAGTAATATCTTCATCGTCATACATCCTTAGGGTTTCAAATTTTTCTTTGTAGTTTTGCATCTTTGCTTGTTTGACCTTATCATATCCTTCATAAATGCTCTCCAACTCTGTCCAGAAATCTTTAGAAAATTTTGGACTTATCACCTTTCCAAGTTTGGAATTAGAGAGGCCACTCAGTATAACATTTCTTGCTTTACCATTGCACTCATATTCCTTGAATTCATCATCACTTGTAAGACCAACTTCAGGCATAATATATCCTTTTTTAGCTGAATGTCAGACACTGAATCCAAGAGATACCAAAAATAACTCCATCCTAGCTTTCTAATAAGTATAATTTGTTCCATCAAACATAAGGGATTTGACACCCTTCTTGTGTTCCATCTGGATCTACCTCAAGTGGTTAAGCTTTCTCCAAGGAACTACAACTCTGATACTAATTGTTAGATGCACGGGACAACTGAGAGGAGGAGGTGAATTAATTTATACTTTAAAAAATTCAAACCCTCAATATCTTTTCAAACCCTTATTAACCATTAAAATCTTATCATGCATTAGAAAAATGTAAACATATGAAACAATAATGCAAATACATTCAAACACATAAGAACACCAAATTTACATGGAAAACCCAAGAATGGAAAGACTAGCATCAAGCATAGTATATCCTTTTTCAACTGAATGTTAGACAATGAATCCAAGAGAGACCGAAAAGGACTCCATCCTAGCTTTCCAATAAGTATAATATGCTCCATCAAACATAGGAGCTTTGACACTCTTCATGTGTGCCATCTGAATCTACCTCAAGTGGTTAAGCTTTCTCCAAGGAACCAAAACTTTGATACCAATTATTAGATGCACAAGACAACTAAGAGGATGGGGGTGAATCAATTATATACTTAAAAACATTCAAACCCTCAATATCTTTTTAAACACTTATTAACCATTAAACCCTTATCATGCATTAGTAGAATGTAAACATATGAAATAGTAAGGTGTACTTGGGTGAAGATTCTTATTTAAATATTGTTGGATATGGTAAAGTTAGAATCAAGTTTCTTGATGGTAGAATAAAAAGGATTAATAGTGTGCTGCATATCCCAATATTAGCACAAAATTTGTTATCTCTAAGCAAACTAATAGATGAAAACCTGTGCAAGTAGTATTTTCTAATCTAGGATGCAAGATGGTTAGAGGTGTTATGGTGATTACTAGAGGTGTCAAATATGACACATTGTTTAAGCTTGATGCATGCATTGTTGAGTACAATAGTACTTCTATGAAAGAAAGTATGTGGAAGAGGTGGTGTTTTCACATTCAACAAATGGTCATGGCTTCTGGGTACCTAATGGTGCTCTTTCTTCTGAATCAAAGTTACCTATAAAGAAAACTATGTTATGGCACCAGAGACTTGGCCATATTGGAGAAAAGAGTCTAAGGACCTTGAAAAATAAAAAACCTTGTTGAGGGTTAATGCACCAATCTGTGACATAAAAAATGTGCCACATTGTACAAAAAACCCGAAATAGAGCATTTAGCAAGCACCAAACAACTTAAGCATTTGGCAAGTGCCAAATTTGGCACTCACCAAATTGAAAAGTTGTTTAAAGAAAAAAAGGAATTAAAACCTCATTTTTCTGCAAACTCGCGACCCTAGCTCTCATTTTCTTCCCTTCCAACTCATGCTTTCCAAAAAGAGATCAAATTTTGCTTGTGATTATCTGCGAGGATGCTGCCAAGACATCAAAGAGGTCGAAAAGAGATCGAAGAGGTATGTATTTCTATTTTTTAAATTTTGAATTTGAATTAGAATATAGATTGAAATAGGTTTTTAAAAAAACTTTGTTTTAATTTCCAGGAAATCAATCTCCACCTCCAAACATTGACAATTCACAATCTCCCCCTCACGAAGATCCTCCCAAACAAGAACAACCTCAAACTCCTCCGTTAATCCGTAGGCAAAAACAAGGAACCCAATAAAATATCTTAAATCAAATTGAAAACAACAAAAGATAAATTGAACAATTAATTGGAAGATTAACTGAGTATGTTGAAACCCTCCCTTATAGGAGAGGGATTGTCGAATCACTGAAGTCGATTGTATCACATGTAGGAGAGATGAGTGAGAAAATTAATTTTTGGTCAAATAAGAGGGACAAATTAAAACAATTTTATGCTAGTGGACTTTCATATGTAGATCTATGAAAAAAGAAAAAAATAGCAAAGCTGACTTGTGGGCCCTTTTTATAGACCCAAGAACCAACACACCTTTATCACATGCATGAAGGAGGTTCCCCATCCATTAGTGCCACCATGAATGAGTTAAAAATAAGTTTTAGGAGTGGTGGTGGATGGTTTTTGACCAACTACAAGGTACCACTATATTTTTTGAGGAAACTCTATTATGTGTTTGTCCTCAATAAGGTGCCAAATTATTTTGACATTTTAGAATTTTAGGGTAGAGGTGTGGGCTCCACACATGATAGACTAGGTGCATGACGTAATCTATAGTTGGCACCGAGACCCTTGGATAAACCCATGGTGGATCATGCCACCATTCCTTTTGTTGTGAAGGAAAGTGTTGAGGTGGACATGTTGGAGTCGATTAGCTCACTCACTTAGAGCATTGTATAGTGTGTGAGGCCTCTAGTAGAGCCTGATTTGGACAAGACTTCTAGGCCTAGAGTTCCACCCCACCATTGTTTCTCTTACAGTGCTATTTGCATGTATGATTATGATAGTGCTCGGGATGTAGCTAGACAATATATATCAGCTACAAAGCAGATGGTTATGACAAATGCATTGCTAAATGAAACATTCAACATTGATACTGAGGTAAAATTCAGCAAGTTCATTTAATTTTTTTTATTAAATTCTATTTTGAAATGTAAGAATGACTAAATTAGTATAATCAATATGATGAAAATTCAGGGTCAAAGTGTTCATGATACGTGCACCATTCTTGTAGACCCTTATTTGTTTTCAACATTGAGTCCATTGGTATGCAACTAGTATTAAAGAAATAAGTATTGCATGTGAATAGTTAAATGCTATTTGAATGATTTCTCATAACACACTTTGGATGTCAAACAATTTGTTGGTGGACCTTTGACCTCAACACCTTGCTATTCATGTCCTTAAACAACATTCACTCAAGCAACATTTATTCATTAATGGTGTTGTAAAACATTGTTAGCTAGTTTTGGTAATTTTGCATGTACAAATTTAAAATAATGCTTGAAACTACATGAACTTAGATGTATAGGAGCGAATTTGCATCCCTTGTGTAAATTCCCTCTTTGCATCCCCTCACCTTGGAAAATCAAACTCGAAGGTGAAATTCTGCATCATCCACCTACCTTCCATCCACTTGGCACGTGTTATGTGTGTCGATGGGGGAATTTTCATTAGGGATGTGAGAATGACACACAGATGTCTGCATCACGCACTATCGTCCCTGACAAATTCCTGCCTCGGGAGTTCATAGGGATGTTACACTCCTCATTGGGGATGAATTGTAATACCTCTATGTGACCATCCAACCTAAAAGCAATCCCTTCTCTTCCATTTTGGTCTTCAAAGGTATCCATTTCACAATCACTTCATCCTCTACACACCCATTCATTCATTATTCCAAGATCTTCTAGCAATCTAACACATTCTCTCAAGAATTTTGTACAACTCCATTGAGAATTGCAGCAACAAAGCTTGTTACTCCATCAATTCCATCTTTTTACATGTGGTGCTACCATAGAAGCTACGAGTTTGGAGTCTTGCAAGACCTCCCTTCGTCACTTCTGCAGATGTGTCAACTTTTCCAAGCCTATTGCTTGCATTCTCAATTCATTGGCCTTGAGAGCCTTTGGGTGGAGGTGGTATTGCATCACTCTCTTTTTCTTTTTATGGTTTGATAGAGTAGCGTAGCATCTATTGTAGTGTTCAAATACTTTCCTTTCTATTTCCTTTATCATACTTTCTAATTTGTGGCTTTTCTGGTTGTCCATTGAGGTGAAAACACCAAAGCAAGGGTTTGAGTGAGGCAAACCCCTATACAACCCAACATCTTCCCCTCTTTGTTGTGTGTAGGTGAACATGAGCATGGAGCTCACTGGAAAACTAGAGCTTTAGTGAGTTGATATTCATCACCCTTTTCTTTATCTACTTGCTTTATCATTTATGCAGTTACTTTTCATACTTGATAATTCTGTTTATTTCATTAAAACTAGTTAGCTAGGAAGTTAGTAGGTTTTCTAGTTTTTTATACTGTACTTTATGTTTTATGGCCATACGGATGTTAGCATGCCAAAGAGACACCAACGTGCCACACTGTTGTCCCAAACCCATATTGTCATCCTTGGATAGACCTGCGAGAGAGGGATATTTTGAGGGAGAGACCTGAGAGAGAGGTAGAGAGAGAGGGAGTGGGAGACACCTGAGATAGAGAACTAAGAGAGAGATACCTGAGAGAGACAGATAAGAGGGAGAGAGAAAGATAAATATCTAAGAGAGGGGGAGTATGAGATAGGGGGTTGGAGTGAGATATTAGCCTAGGTAAGGTGGGAGGGAGTGAGACCTGAGAGAGAGACTTGAGAGAGGGGAGAGAGAGAGAGAGAGAGAGAGAGAGAGAGAGAGAGAGAGAGAGAGAGAGAGATGAGAGGGAGATAGAAAGATAAATGCATAAGAGAGGGAGTTAGAGTGAGAGAGAGAGGGAGCATGAGAAAGGGGGTTGGAGTGAGAGAGATTTGTCTAGGTAGGGTGGGAGGGAGTGAGATCTAAGAGAGAGAGAGAGGGAGAGATAGTACTACATTAGAAAAAGAGGGCTATCTAGTTAGGATGGGAGGGAGAGACCTGAGAGAGGGAGAGGGGTGGGATGGATATTTTTAGGGAGAGACTTGAGAGAGAGGGAGTGTGAGAGAGGGGGTTGGAGTGAGAGAGAGTAGTCTAGGTAAGGTGGTAGGGAGTGAGACTTGAGAGAGAGATACTTGAGAGGGAGAGAGAGTTATCTAGTTAGGGTGGGAGGAGAGACCTGAGAGAAGGAGATGGCTTGGGAGGTATATTTTGAGGGAGAGATAGGTGAGAGAGAGGGAGTGTGAGACACCTGAGAGAGAGACCTAAGAGAGATATACCTGAGAGAGAGATGAGAGGGAGAGAGAAAGATAAAGACTTTAGAGAGGGAGATGGATTGAGAGAGATAGAGAGAGAAATACTTGAGAAGGAGAGAGAGAGGGAATGTGAGAGAGGCGGTTGGAGTGAGAGAGATTTGTTTAGGTAGGGTGGGAGGGAGTGAGACCTAAGAGAGAGAGAGACTTGAGAGGGGGAGAGAGAGGGATAAAGTTATCTAGTTATGGTGGGGGGAGAGACTTGAGAGAGGGAGAGGGGGTAGGAGGGATATTTTAAGGGAGATACCTGAGATAGAGAGAGAGGGAGTTTGAGAGAAGGGGTTGGAGTGAGAGAGAGTATTCTAGGTAGGGTGGGAGGGAGTGAAACCTGAGAGAGAGCTATCTAGTTAGGGTGGGGGGAGAGACCTGAGAGAGGGAGAGGGGGTGGGAGGGATATTTGAGGAAGAGATCTGAAAGAGAGGGAGTAGGAGACACCTAAGAGAGAGACCTGAGAGAGAGAGACTTGAGAGTGATAGAGACTTGAGAGAGAGAGACTTGAGAGGGATAGAGACTTGAGAGAGAGAGCTGAGAGAAAATACCTAAAAGGGAGAGAGAGAGGGGGTTGGAGTGAGAGAGATTTTTATAGGTAGGGTGGGAGGGAGTGAGACCTGGGAGAGAGAGACTACTACATTAGAGAAAGAGAGTTATCTAGTTAGGATGGAAAGGAGAGACCCGAGAGAGGGAGAGGAGTGGGAGGGATATTTTGAGGGAGAGACCTAAGAGAGAGGGAGTGTGAGAGAGGGGGTTGGAGTGAGAGAGAGTAGTATAGGTAGGGTGGGAGGGAATGAGACCTTGTTAGGATTTAGGTAGATCAAAGCAATAAACATTAACAATTATATGCAGATTAAATAATCCAAACATAACAATGAAGAATAACATAAAAGATATCAACACAAAATTTTAATGTGGTTCACCCAATATGGGCTACATCCACAGAAACTCAGCCATCTAGTGATTTTATTATCTAGTGCAAAACAAATTACAATCTCATGAATACCATATCACAACTTACATCCTAGCTGCTTATAACAAGCTTTTTTAAAGCTTCTAGAATTAGGGTTTTATGGGGAAAATTTTTGAGGACTTTCACCCCCAAACCATCACTCGAGGCCCAACCTGGCCCCAAACCCCGATGAGGATACAAAAAGAGTGTATAGTATTTGCATGATCATTCACCATATACCAACAATCTCCCACTTAGAGACTAATCAAGCTCCACACCGAACAATCTTCCACTTGGAGACTAATCCTGGACAACACCGATACAGTTGCAACTCCCACTAGATTACAGGTCTGGCTGGTTTCTTAAGTCCACCATTATCAGCCATGAAGGCCAACAAAAACTGAGGAAATTAGTTTCTCCCATGTAACTTCCTTTGTGAACATATCTACATGATTCTCACTTGTGTGAACTTTCTACAGCTTCAACTACCCATCCTCCAAAACTGACCAGATGAAGTGGTATTTGAGTTGTATGTTCTTATTTTTTTAATGCAGAGCTAAATTATTAGCAAGATGAATATCACTCTAGCTATCAGTGTACAAAGGGCTATCTTTTCATTGTCCCAATTCCTCCAAAAAACTTTATAACCAAATCATCTCCTTGCTAGATTTTTTTACAACATACTCAGCTTCAGTTCTTAAAATCACAACAACCTTTTGTAGCCTTGAAATCCAATTGCCAGTAGTACCTCCTAGATTAAAAACATACCCTATAGTAATCCTCCTGCTATCAATATCACCCATCATATTATACTCAACATATCCTGTTAGAGAAGAATTTGTTCCTCCAAAACATAATTTCTTTGAAGTAGTACCTCTTAAATATCAGAGAATCCATTTTACCACATTCCAATATTCCATTCCTAGATTGCTCATATACCTGCTCACAACTCCCACTGCATGTGCAACATCTGGCCTTGTTCATACCATTGCATACATAAAGCTACCAAATACTGATGCATATGGTATCTTAGACATTTTTTCTTCCTCCTCTTATGTCTTTGGACACATCTCCTTAGTCAACTTAAAATGACTAGGCAAAGGTGTACTAACTATTTTTGCATTCTAAATGTTAAACCTTTTCAATACCTTCTCTACATACTCACTTTGAGAAAAAAATAATTTTTTGTTTGTCCTATCCCATGTGATCCTCATAGAAATGATTTGTTTTGTTGGACCCAAATCCTTCATAGCAAATGAATTTTCTAATTTCTACTTAATTTCATTAATATGCTACATGTTAGACTCGACAACAAGCATGTCATCAACATAAAGCAACAAGATAATATAGCTTCCATTACCCAATTTCTTAAAATAAACACAATAATTAGAATGACATATTTTGTAACATTGTTCAACCATAAAAATATCAAATTTAAAATACCAAATTTCTAAGGTGCTTGCTTGAATCCATACAAACTCTTCTTTAACCTGCACCCAAATTCCTCCTTACCCTTGACCTCATATCCCAGTGGTTGTTGCATGTATATTTCCTCTTCCAAATCCCCATGGAAAAATGTTGTTTTCACATGTAGTTGTTCAAGATGCAAGTCTTCCATATCCACAAGACTTAGAATAGTTCTAATAGAAGTCATCTTTACAACTAGAGAAAATATTTCATCAAAATCCATGCCTTTTTTCTATGCAAAACCTTTTACCATGAATCCGACCTTATATCTTTTATTGCCTCCATCTTCTTCCTTCAGCCTACAAACCCATTTATTTGGAAATTCTCTTTTACGTATAGGAAATTGGGCTAAGTCCCAGGTCTGATTCTGTAGCAAGGAATCCATTTCCTCTTTCATGCTTAGCTCCCACTACTTTTTGGTATCTACCTATATTCCTTCTTCATAACCTTCAGGTTCACTAGAATCAGTTAATAATATAGAATATAATGATGGATAAAATATTTGTGGAGGTCTATTTATCCTTCTAGAGCATCTAACACTTTCAGGTGTTTGTGGGATAACTTGTTGTTGCTGAGCATTAGGTACCACTAGCATTTTATTTTTTGGGATCTCATCCAACACCACATATTCCTTTTTGGTTTGTTCATGCTTCTTTTATTTCATCTAATCCTTATACATGACCTTTTCATTGAATATAACATCTCTGATCCTAATTATTTTATGATTTTTATAATCCCATTATCGATAACCAGATTCATCTACTCCATATCCAATGAAGTTAAATTTTTTAGACTTATCCTCAAGATTGGTTCTATTTTCAATATCAACATGGAAAAAAGCTTCACAACCAAAGGTTTTTAGAAATGAATAGTTTACCTTTTTACCTATCCATGCATCCTCTGGAATGTCACCATCCAAAGGACTTGAAGGTGTCGTGTTTATTAAATAAACAGTGGTATGTACAACATCTTCCCAAATGTATAAGGGTAGTCCAGCATGCAATCTCATGCTCCTTGCATGCTCCATAATGGTCATATTCATCCACTAAGACACACCATTTTCTTGTGGGGTTCCAAGAACTATTTTTTGCCTACAGATTCTATTGTATGAATAGTAATTTCTAAATTTTCTACTAAAATACTCACCTCTGTTATCAGATCTAAGACACTTCAACTTTTTTTCTGTCTCAATCTCAACCAAAGCTTTCCACTTTTAAAAATTTTCAAATGCTTCTGATTTTTGTTTTAGGAAATACACCCATGTTTTCCTAGTTGCATCATCAATAAAAGTAACATAATATCAAGAGCCACCAAGAGAAGATACCTAAGTTGGTCCCCATACATCTGAATGTACAAGCTCTAATTTCTCACCCTTCTTCTCTTTCCCAACTTTGAGAAATGAGACTCTTTTTTGTTTTCCATAAACATATTTTTTGCAAAAATCTAAGTTAATCTCCTTTAGACCTAGTAGTAGCTTTCTGGAGTGAAGGATCTTCATCCATTTCTCACTCATGTTCCCAAGTCTATGGTGCCACAATTTTTTTTTGTTCTTGTAGCAAGTTCTATAATTGTCTCAATAGCAATTGTTTCTGTAGCAGCTAAGGTAGAATAAGCATTACCAATACACAAATACAAAGTGCCTACCTTTTCACCTTTAGCTACTACTAATGCACCTTTAGTGACCTTCTAGACTTTGTCTAAAAAGGTAACTATGCAGCCTTCACAACCCAATTGTCCTACATAAATTAAATTCCTTCTCAAATTTAGAACATACCTTACCTCCTGTAGCAACCATTCATTTCCATTCTACAACTTAATTTTTATGTTTCCTTTTCCAACAATTTAATAGGGTTCATCATCACCCAAATATACATGTCAAAAATTACCTTGAACATAATCTACAAAATATTTCCTATGGGGTACGACATGAAATGAGGACCTTGAATCTATTACCTAGGAATCATTAAGATTATCTAAACATAGAATTAAAGCATCTTACAATTTATTACTTGCAACATTATCTTCCTTACTATCATCATGTTGTATGTCTCCTTGTTTTCCCTTTCGAGACCAACAATCCTTCTTCAAGTGTCTTGGATTTCCACAGTGCCAACAATCCATTTTTCCTCTAGATTTAGATCTTCCTTTCTTCGACATCCCTTGTGACTCCCCATGATTTGTTTGGTTTTTTACTCTCTCCTTTGTTATTCCCCTATTCTCTATAGTTAAAGCATTACCCGATGTTGAACTCTTACTTATGCTTTCCTGTCGTATTTCCTCACCAAGGATAACACCAACAACATCATCAAATTTCAATGTATTTGAACTAGAGATAGAGTTACTTACAGCCATTACCAAGATATTCCAAATTTTTGGTAAAGAACATAGAACCAAAATATCCCTCACCTCTTCATCAAAATTCACTTTTATAGAAGTTAATTGACTAGTAATTGTATTAAACTCATTTAAATGATCTATCACAAATCCACCTTCAATCATTTTCAAATTAAACAAATGCTTCATGAGAAATACCTTATTTGAGGTTGAGGGTTTTTCTTATATAATTTATCCAAAGCTTCCATTAGATCTTCTATTGTCTTTGCTTCTGTTATATTGAACACCACAGAAGGTGTCAGGCACAACCAAATGGTTCCCAATTCCTTTCAATCCAGAATATCCATTTCTTCATCAGACATCATAGCATATTTGTTTGATTTTCCTTGCAATGGCTGCCATAGATCCCTTTGATACAAATAATCTTCCATATGCATCTTCCATTATTGATAATTCTGGTTGTTAAAATTTTCAACATTGGATTTTCCTTCTACCATTGCTCCCACTCAAATCTAAAGGTTTCCTGCCAATCAACCGAAATACACACAACTTTGATACCAGTTGTTAGGATTTAGGCAGATTGGAGCAATAAAAATTAACAAGTATACACAAATTAAATAACCCAAAAATAACAATGAATAATAACAAAAAAGAGATCAACATAGATTTTTAATGTGGTTCACCCTAGGGGCTACATCCATAGAAACTCAACCATCCAATTATTTTATTATCCAGTGAAAATAGATTACAATCTCGTGAATACCATACCACAACTTACATCTCATGCACCTATAACAAGATTTTTGGAAGCTTCTAGAATTAGGGTTTTATGGGCCAAAAAAGGGGGGAAATTTTTGGGGGCTACACCCCCAAACCTCAACGAGGATACGTAAAGAGTGTATATTATTTAGATGATCAGCCACAACATACCAACAGACCTGAGAGAGAGACTTGAGAGGGAGAGAGAAATATTTATCTAGTTAGGGTGGGGGGAGAGACTTGAGAGAGGGAGAGGGGTTGGGAGGGATATTTTGAGAGGAGACTTGAGAGAGAGAGGGGGGAGACACCTAAGAGAGAGAGATGAGAGGGAGAGAGAAAGATAAAGACCTGAGAGAGGGAGTTGGAGTGAGAGAGAGAGAGACCTAAGAGGAAGAGAGAGAGAGAGAGGGAGTGTGAGAGAGGGAGTTGGAGTGAGATAGATTTGTCTAGGTAGGGTGGGAGGGAGTGAGACGAGAGAGAGAGAGAGAGAGAGAGAGAGAGAGTATTGTACTATCGAAGAAAGAGACTTATCTAGTTAGGATGGGAGGAAGAGACCTGAGAGAGGGAGATGGGTTGGGAGGGATATTTTGAGGGAGATACATAAGAGAGAGGGAGTGTGAGAGAGGGGGTTGGAGTGAGAGAGTAGTCTAGGTAGGATGGGAGGGAGTGAGACCTAAGAGAGAGTTATCTAGTTAGGGTGGGTGGAGAGACCCGAGAGAGGGAGAGGGGTTGGGAGGGATATTTTGATGGAAATACTTGAGAGAGAGGGAGTGGTAGACACTTGAGAGAGATACCTAAGAGAGAGAGATATGAGAGGGATAGAGAAAGATAAAGACCTAGGAGAGGGAGATGGAGTGAGAGAGAGAGAGAGAGTACTATCAAAGAAAGAGAGTTATGCAGTTAGGAAGGGAAGGAGAGACCTGAGAGAGGGAGAGGGGGTGGGAGGGATATTTTGAGGGAGATAATTGAGAGAGAGGGAGTGTGAGAGATGGGGTTGGAGTGAGAGAGAGTAGTCTAGGTAGGGTGGGATGGAGTGAGACCTGAGAGAGACTTGAAAGGGAGAGAGAGAGTTACGTAGTTAGGGTGGGGGGAAAGACCTAAGAGAGGGAGAGGGGTGACAGAGATATTTTGAGGGAGAGACCTAAGAGAGAGGGAGAAAGAGAGGGAGTGGGAGACACTTGAGAGAGATACCTAAGAGAGAGAGAGAGACTTGAGAGGGAGAGAGAGGGATTGAGAGAGACCTAAGAGAGAGAAACTTGTGAGGGAGAGAGAGTTGTCTAGTTAGGGTGGGAGGGAGAGACTTAAGAGAGGGAGAGGGGGTGCAAGAGATCCAAGAGATAGAGGGTGGGAGGGATAGAGAAAGGGAGAGAGAGTTTTATAGTTAGGGTGGGAGGGAGGGACTTGAGAGAGAGAGAGAGAGGGGGTGTGAGATCCAAGAGACATAGGGTGGAAGGGATAGAGAAAGGTGGAGACTTGAGAGAGAGGGGGTGGGAGGGATAGAGGGAGGGAGAGACTTGAGAGAGAGGGTGTGGGAAGGATAGAGGTCTATGAAGAGACCTGAGAGGGGGAGTTATCCTATACATTAAATCCTCAACTCTATACCTTAAACTCTAAGGATGAAAGACAAGGTAGAGAGTGTAGGAGAGACCTAGAGGGTGTTGAGAGAGAATAGGTATGTACTGGTTAAGAGTGAAGGAGGTAGAGAGGGAGTGAAAGACAAAAAATCAACTATCCATCAACGATCATAAACCATGAACTCTAAGTGTTATGAAAGTGGTGGAGAGAGACACAAAGAGAAAGCAAAGTTAGTTTTTGTCAATGTAGCTCATTTGGTGAGTGCCAAATTTGGTGCTCTCCAAATGACACATCCCATTTGGTGCTCACCAAAGATTTCTATGCTTACTTTGTATTGTTTGGTTTATTTTTATTTGAAGAATTATATTTTACTTAAGAGTTATTATATTTACTTAAATTATTTTATTTTATTTTAAAATTATTTCATTTAATCTATATTTCTAATTATTTTTTAAAAAAATATAAAATTATTATGTTGCTTGATCTTAAAACTGCATATTTATATCATTTTTGTCTTGTTTAAATAAAGACTTCATTTTTAACATTTGAAAATGTAGACAATCTTTTTAATCTCTCCTTATATCATGAAAACCTACACATATAATCAATCTCAATACAATTAATAAAAATAAATAAACATTAAATAATATAAATATATATACAAAAATCTATACATAGACATGGGTACTTTTGTAGCAAATCACATTGTCAGAGGCATAAAAACTGTTGCACCAATAATAATGCCTTGAGAAACCGTTGAGCATTCTATGAGAACAGCGAAGCCTATTTTCAAAAAGCACGATACCATATATTAAACCTGCTAAAGGCGTCGATACAAATTTAGCCACCCATAATCAATTTTTAATAATTTTGCTGCCATCATTCGTTAGAAGTTCCTTTCAATAGATAAACCCGACTCTATGAGGATTCTCAAAGCCATTCATTGAAGACTCGACTTTATTAATATTTCTGAAGCCATAAAAATGTCACATGGAGCCGTTGATCAGAAGGTTTAATAATCTGTCTCATAAACTCTTCCACCAAAAAGAAACGGCAACATCCATAAATATAGGCATTACAAAGTCACTTGTATCAAACTATTTGACACATATGCACTAGTGCAGCTACACTCAAAAAAAGGGATTTGAAATTAGATTCAACATCGCCTCAATAAAAATTTTAATGTTTCCTTCAAATCGACCTAACAGGAGACTTTTCAAACTGGTCCCAAAAAGTTCCACTTGGCAAAATAAAGTTGATGTGGCAATTGACTACAAACCATTTAACTTTTCAACAAGCAAAGTGGCAAAAACTTTTCAAGCCATGCGGATATGGAAAATTGATGATTAAGTGTGCCCCTCAAGCGTGACCACGATGCTGCTCGAACGGATAAAGGATTGTGCGGTCAGTTTTAATCGAGCAGCATCACGGTCACGCTTGAGGGGCGTGCAGGTCACCCGATACGAATGCATGCAGTACACTAGATTGCTACACAGTGTATCCCTCAGCGTCCTAGAATGGTCTTGGCGTCGGACGAAACTCGTAAACTCGGGCGGCACTAGTAGCCATTCGGAAACCGTCCACGTCTTGCCCAAGTAAGGGGACTTCATGGGATACATTGCACAGGAATCCCTTGTACTGCATGAGACCGGTGCAGGACAAATCTTCGAGCGCTAACTGCTTGTGCAAAAAAGTCAAAAATTGGGGGCCTTGGACGTTTCTCGGTGTCATCCTACCGATGTCTGGGATTCAGACAAATAGCTTATATAGGGGACATGTGTCATTCGGCATGCCCCCATGCGTGCCCCTCAAGCGTGATCGCAATGCTGCTCAAACGGATGAAGGATTGTGCGGTCAGTTTTAATCGAGCAACATCGCAGTCATGCTTGAGGGGCACATAGGTCGCCCGATACGAATGCATGCAGTACACCGGATTGCTATGCAGTGTATCCCTCGACGTTCTAGAACGGTCTTGGCATCTGACGTAACTCACGAACTCGGGTGGCACTGGTACCTGTTCAGAAACCATCCACGTCTTGCCCAAGTAAGGGGACTTCGTTGGATACACTGCACAGGAATCCCTTGTACTGCATGAGGCCGTTGTGGGACCAATCTTCGAGCACCGACTGCTTGTGCAAAAAAGTCAGAAATCGGGGGCCTTGGACATTTCTCTGTGTCATCCTACCGATGTCTGGGATTCAGACAAATAGCTTATATAGGGGACATGTGTCATTCGGCGTGCCCCCCTGCGCGCCCCTCAAGCGTGACTGTGATGCTGCTTGAATGGATGAAGGATTGTGCGGTCGGTTTTAATCGAGCAGCATCGCGGTCACACTTGAGGGGCGAGCAGGTCGCCCAATACAAATGCATGCACTACACTGGATTGCTGTGTAGTGTATCCCTCGGCATCCTAGAACGGTCTTGTCATTGGATGAAACTCGCGAACTCAGGTGGCACTAGTAGCCATTCAGAAACCGTTCACATCTTGCCCAAGTAGGGGACTTTGTGGGATACACTGCATATGAATCCCTTGTACTGCATGAGGCCGATGCGGGACCAATCTTCGAGCACTGACTGCTTGTGCAAAAAGGTCAGAAATTGGGGGCCTTGGACATTTCTCGGTGTCATCCTACTGATGTCTGGGATTCAGACAAATAGCTTATATAGGGGACATGTGTCATTCGGCATGCTCTCCTTGCGTGCCCCTCAAGCGTGACCGCGATGATGCTTGAACGAATGAAGGATTGTGCGATCGATTTTAATCGAGCAGCATCGCGGTCACGCTTAAGGGGCGTGCAGGTCACCCAATACAAATGCATGCAGTACACCGGATTGCTGTGCAGTGTATCCCTCGGTGTCCTAGAACGGTCTTGGCGTCGGACAAAACTTGCTAACTCGGGTGACACTGGTAGTCGTTCAGAAACAGTCCACGTCTTGCCCAAGTAGGGGACTTCGTGGGATACACTGCACAGGAATCCCTTGTACTGCATGAGGCCGGTGCGGGACCAATCTTCTAGCACTGACTGCTTTTGTAAGAAAGTCAAAAATTGGGGGCCGGCCTTAGACATTTCTCAGTGTCATCATACCGATGTCTGGGATTCAGACAAATAGCTTATATGGGGGACATGTGTCATTCGGCATGCCCCCCCTGCGCGCCCCTCTAGCGTGACCGCGATGCTGCTCGAATGGATGAAGGATTGTGCAGTCGGTTTTAATCGAGCAGCATCATGGTCACGCTTGAGGGGCGTGTAGGTCGCCCTATACGAATGCATGCAGTACATCAGATTGTTGTGCAATGTATCCCTCGACGTCCTTGAACAGTCTTGGCGTCAGATGAAACTCGCGAACTCAGGCGGCACTGGTAGCCGTTCAGAAACCATCCACATCTTGCCCAAGTAGGGGACTTCATGGGATACGCTGCACAGGAATCCCTTGTACCACATGAGGCCGGTGTGGGACAAATCTTCGAGCACCGACTGCTTGCGCAAAAAAGTCAAAAATCGGGGGCCTTGGACGTTTTTCGGTGTCATCCTACCGATGTCTGGGATTTAGACAAATAGCTTATATAGGGAACATGTATCATTTGGCATGCCCCCCTGCATGCCCCTGAAGCGTGATCGCGATGCTGCTCGAACGAATGAAGGATTGTGCGGTTGGTTTTAATTGAGCAACATCGCGGTCATGCTTGAGGGGCGTGCAGGTCACCTGATACGAATGCATGCAGTACACCGGATTGCTGTGCAGTGTATCCCTCGGCGTCCTAGAACGGTCTTGGCGTCAGATGAAACTCACGAACTCGGGCAGCACTGGTAGCCATTCGGAAACCGTCCACATCTTGCCCAAGTAGGGGACTTCATGGGATACACTGCACAAGAATCCCTTGTACTGCATGAGGCTGGTGCGGGACCAATCTTCCAATGCCGACATCTTGTGCAAAAAAGTTAGAAATCGGGGGCCTTGGACGTTTCTCGATGTCATCCTACTGATGTATGGGATTCAGAAAAATAGCTTATATAGGGGACATGTGTCATTCGGCATGCCCCCCTACGCACCCCTTAGGCGTAACCGCGATGCTGCTCGAACGGATGAAGGATTGTGCAATCGGTTTTAATCGAGCAGCATCGCGGTCGCGCAAGTCGCCCGATATGAATGCATGCAGTACACCGGATTGCTGTGCAGTGTATCCCTCGGCGTCCTAGAATTGTCTTGGCGTCGGACGAAACTCACAAACTCGGGCGGCACTGGTAGCCATTCGAAAACCGTCCACATCTTGCCCAGGTAGGGGACTTCGTGGGATACACTACACAAGAATCCCTTGTACTGCATGAGGCCGGTTTGGGACCAATCTTCGAGCGCTGACTGCTTGTGCAAAAAAGTTGGAAATCGGGGGCCTTTCACGTTTCTCGGTGTCATCCTACCGATGTCTGGGATTTGGACAAATAGCTTATATAGGGGACATGTGTCATTCAGCATGCCCTCCCCTACGCGCCCCTGAAGTGTGACCATGATGCTGCTCGAACGGATGAAGGATTGTACGGTCGGTTTTAATCGAGCAGCATCGCGGTCACGTTTGAGGGGAGCGCAGGTTGCCCAATACGAATGCATGCAGTACACCGGATTGCTGTGTAGTGTATCCCTCGGCGTCCTAGAATGGTCTTGGTGTCGGACGAAACTTGTGAACTCGAGCGGCATTGGTAGCCGTTCGGAAACCGTCCACGTCTTTCCCAAGTAGGGGACTTCGTGGGATACACTGCACAGGAATCCCTTGTACATCAACTTCTCTGACATTGATATAATAATAAACACACAAGGAAGGACTTCCACTCGACATCAAGACTTAATCACATTTCTCAATCCAAAAATTTCATAAAACAAGATCACAAACCTTATAGCAACTGGACAAGGAAAAATGAGTAGCCTCCATTATTTACAGAGGATCAGATTTTGGATTTTGAGAGACAGGCATTGGAGGATGCGGGTCTAGGTGCAATTGGAGATGTAGGGTTGGGTGGCATTGATGAGGATAAGGAGTCATTGCCATCTACCACCAGGATCAAGCCACTGCCTTCCATGCCAAGCGAAGAGCCACAGTAGACTGCGAGCTACCTTTTCCCTAGTTTTTAGTAAATTAGGAAAGAGGAAGATGTAAAATGTTGTATTTACTTTTAGTTTTTCAATTTACTATTTTCATTTTGTCAGCTATCTATTTTATCAGGTTATCAGAAAGCACTAGTGTACTCATATATGGACTCATTGGATACATCTTGTCAATGAATTTTGCAAAAAAAAAGTGTTTCTAAAGTAATTTAAGCAATTTTTTAAGTTGCCAAATTTTTCCCAAGTCGATTTTTTTTGGGTGCAAACAACCCTTTGGTTTGACTTAAAAGTACCACAAGCAACGATAGATGATAGGGATCATAGCTACTATTATGTATGAAATAATAGGGGAGTAAATGGATTTTTTGTTTAGTCTCAAAATATTAAAGTCAATGTTTGAATGTTCATCTTTGATCTCATGAACAGTATGGAGGCTCAGAGCTGAGTACAATTTGATAGGTATGTTCACAGCAGACTAATGAGGACACTCGCATTGTATTTGAGTTTAAATTTTTGGAAAACATCTCACCTCAATGGCTAGCAATGCTCTACCTTCGAACAATGTCCAAAGTATGGGAGGAACTCAAATTCCTCCTCCCACAACCATTGCCATTCTTTGAAGAAAGATTTGTATATTTTTAAAAAGAAATGTTTTCTATTGAAAATGCGTTTTTCCAAATGCGTGTTTCTTCACACGTCCTTGTTGGAAATGCCATGCCATTAAATACACCTCCACTGAAAAAGTGTTTTCATTCATTCCATTTCTCCTCCATTCAAAAACGTGCCCTCCATTTAAAACACGTTTTCCTTAAAGATGGCTTTCAGAAATGTCTTTGGCTGAAAACGTCATATTTTTCTTTCATTCATAAAGACGTTTTTCATTCATTCATTCATCTATTTCACCTCTCGCCTTTCATCATTTCTATTTCATACAAAGCGTCCCAACTGAAAACGCATTTTTCATCGTCATCTCTCATTCATTTTTCATTCATTCCTTTCACCTTCCATTTGCATTTCTCCATAATCTCATTGCCATTTTCTGCATAATAAAAAATGATGCCCCTGGCTGAAAATCGGGTTTTCATAATTTGATTACAAGTAGGAGATTTTGACCAAGGTTACAAGTTAAAATGATAACTTGCAGTTGCTCTTCACTTTTCCTACTTTGCACTTTATTCACTTGCAATATGTCTCCAAAATCCTGATTTTACACTTTACTTGTAGCCAGCTTCCAAAAACCCGAAATAATTCACAAGTGCCTAAAAGTCAGACTTTTTGGACTTAACTGCAATTGCAAGTTAATGGTTTTGACTTGAAGTTTTCAAAGATGTAAACCAAGTTTTCCATTTTCCATGAAAAGCATATGTCGTTTTCACTTGCAATCAGCCTTCCAAGATCTACGAAGTATATTCATGCCACTAAATATTAATCCAATAGAGATCATTCAAATAAACACTAAACTAGGAATCCACTAAAACCTTAACATGTTAAACTATGAAAGCTTCAAGACACCTATTCTCATCAACCTCCTTTCTTCTCTCCAACCTCCCAACATCTTCCATCTTCCTCTCAACCTCTCCATCTTTCACCATTCAAAGTTACCAAACAATCTCACAGTCATTGATCTTTGCCAGCCAAGGTTGCAGAGACAGGGAAAGGAAAGAAGACAACTATAGTCAAGAAGGATGACAAGCTTTCTTGCTCTCATTGTGACAAGAAGGGTCATGATGAAGATCATTGTTCGAAGGTGCATCCCAAATTAAAGCCTAAGTGGGCTCAGAGACAGAATGAAAAATAAAAAGGTAAGGAGAAAGCCACAAATGTTGTTATGGATCTTGGTTCCAATTCTAATGATGAAACTAAGATAACAACTATGGGTTTGAAAGGTAAAGCTCCTATCTCTTGTGTTTCCTTTGTTAGTTGTGCTTCTACTTCTGAAGTTAGTGATGTCTCTGAAGATAAGAAAAGGAACGAGTTGTTTCATTTAATGGTTGTTGCTAAGAACATTAAAATTGATGCACTCATAAATAGTGGTTCTCAAATTAACTTAATTTCTAAAGATTTGTTTTTAGATTCATCTTTTTATCCCTTTCCTCAGAAGTAATTTTAGAATAGGACTTATCATTCGGAGAACCAGCTTGCTCTAGAGATTCCTCCTTCGTTCAGATCACCCACATCTGAAGGAGGTTTCCTAGTTTTAGTAGGTTGCTGAATATTGTATTTAGTAGGGTGTAAATCTATTGACAACAATTTTTGGCATGCCCGGTGGGACTTTGAAAGCTACTTTCAAAGAATTTTTAATATTTTAGTTTGCTGTTTGGTGTATGCAGTAGATTTTTTGGCCTTTTGGAGGCTATTACAATATACCTGGTGACTTCGGTTCTATTTTTTGCATGCTAGTGCAGCCTGCGTATGAGAAAGATTCAAACAAGATCAAGTTCTATGCCCTTCAAGTATCGAGAGCTGTCCCCATCATGAAGAAGAGGTAGGATAGCAAGAAGGCTTTTTGAAGCACCCTCGAGGTCGAAATCAACACCTCCAGTTTTCAGTTCCTTGGTGTTATCACCAGGAGTTCCAGTCATGATCTAGAATTTTAGATAAATTGAATGCTAGAGCAAGCTCATACATGTAATGCAAAAAATCAATTTGATTGTTATAACAACATATTGTGCCCATTTACAATGTTAAACATAAATCAAAAATCAAAACAATACTCAAGCAAGTTTCAATTTTGAATGGACAAGGCAAAACACATGCTGGGATTAATGAAAATTATTATTTTTAACAAATAGCTATACAAAATTTGTCTTTTTCACACCTATTCTAAGCATCAAGGATTATGTATGAGTACTTTCAAAGTTATCCATTATCTTGGAAGAGTGCATACTTGGGGTGTTAGGGGCATAGAAAAATCCCCCTGAAACTGGTATCTTCTCTTTTAAACAAAAAATGAGGTCCAGACTGAAAAAATGAGTGTTTTGTAAAAGTAAGGGTTTTTAAAAAATATGAAGGTGAAGTTGAAAACAGTGTTTTGTTACAGTTTGCATAAAAGAAACTGCTCATTGAACAAGACTTGAGAAGTGAGTCACCTTGTATGTGGTCATTGAGATTGTTGTATGTTTTGTTTTGGGTTGACTTTGTGGTTAGGTCTTGTGATTGTTCTATTTGTCTATCTTGGTCGTGGGTCTTTCTTTTCATTTCCTAGGGGGGTGGACCTTAGGGTCCATGCAGTCGGGTGGAATGTGCTATGCACCCCATTGGGTTCCTAGGTTGTGTTTGTGATGTGGAAGTGGATGCAGAGTTTCCAAAGCTTCATGTTGTTGAAGACTATCCCTCACTTCATCTACATCAATTATGTTCATATCTCATACAAAAAGTAATATTGTATAAAACCTTAAACCCCTATATATTAAAAAAATAGAGAAACATGCTCACAATTCAAGCTAAATATGAACTATAATTGACTTTGAAAGAAATAAAAAATAAATTATATGTATATGTATATGTATATGTATGGTTTTATATCTATAGTTATTGGGATATCTGAGATGGATTGTGAGTGTTGATGTTTTAACAGAAATTAACCAAAATTCTGTGCTCAGGTGAGAGAGAATAGGTATGTATTGGTTAAGAGTGAAGGAGGTAGAGAGGGAGTGAAAGATAAAACATCAACTATCCATCAACGATCATAAACCATGAACTCTAAGTGTTATGAAAGTGGTGGAGAGAGACACAAAGAGAAAGAAAAGTTAGTTTTTGTCAATGCAGCTCATTTGGTGAGCGCCAAATTTGGTGCTCTCCAAATGACACATCCCATTTGGTGAGCACCAAATGGGATGTGTCATTTGGAGAGCACCAAATTTGGTTCTCTCCAAATGGGCTACTTATGGACATGATTTTCTTAGGATGGTACCAAATTTTCAAATATTTCTAGCCTTGCTAACCATCACATTTGCACATCTTTCAATGAAATTTTATAAAAATTACCATGATGATGTTAGGTTCTCTCTTAGCTATCTAAATATATAATATTTTTTACATTTTGATTATGTTATGGTTTTCATCTATAACTTCTCTTGTTATTGCCTCCATTTTTTGTCAAAAACCAACATGTGCTAGTTTTAGGATAGATTTTTACTCGTTCATCGAATCTTGAAACATATTACATTTTTTTTTAAATAGACTCCATTCTACTCATGATGAAAAAAATCAATTTTTAATTAGTTTTCAAAAAAATTAAGGGGGAGCACACTCAAATTTTAGCTTTTTTAGGATGTGTCTACTTCAGAAATTCATAAAATATTATATATTCATTAAAAAATTAGTCGAAAGAATGATGATAAACTACATGGTGTTAGCTAATTTCTCACAGTTAGGATTTTTTAAATTCTAAAAAAAGGTTAACGAAAATGGGATGGCTTAAACATTATGCTATTTTTTTTATAAAAACAAGACCTTTTTTGGGCACCCCCTTTTGAAACCCTTAATATTCATTAGTTTAAAAAAAAATAGTAGCTTAGAAACTAGACTCAGAGCACTTCAATTTTGATTCTTGTTGCATCTTCAAATTTTGAGTGTAACTATCTTCATTTTCTTGTGCACATCAATCTTTCCTGATTTTAGAAAAAAGTGGCATCTTAAGAGCCATTTTTGTGTCACAGCTTGGTGCACTTACCCTTGAAGGGTTGTCTAATTGTAATCTTGAATTTTATTTCTATGTACATTGCATTTATGAAAAATAAAACAGCATTAAGTTTTACTCAAGTTCTCATAAATCTTGTGGTGTATTGGATCTTATTCATTATGATGTGCTTGGTCCTATAGATGTTCCTTCAATTGAAAAATCCACATATTATGTTTCATTTATTGATGATTATAGTAGAAAGACATGGGTATATTTTCTAAAGAGTAAATCTAAAGTTTTCAGTTGATTTAAAGAATTTAAAGAAATGGTTGAGTTGTAGACTGGAAACAAAATAAAATGTTTGAGGACTGATAATGGTGGTGAATATTTCTCTAATGATTTTGATAGATTTTGTAAAGATTATGGTATTCATAGACAAAAGAAAACTCTATATTCTCCACAACAGAATGGTGTTGTAGAAATAATAAACAAGACACTCATGAAGAAGGCTTGGAATATGTTGAGTGGTATTGATCTAGAACAAAGGTTTTGGGTTGAATTTGTTGCCACTACTTGTTACCTGATTAACAGGCCTCCTATATTAGCTCTTGTTGATAATATGCCTAAAGAGACATGGTCAAGTCACAAGCCTTTATTAAGACATCTTAGATTTTTTGATTGTGAGGCATATGCACACATACCAAAGGAGAAGCGAACGAAGTTAGAGAAAATGGTTGTGAAATGTATCTTCATCAGATATAGTTATTGTATGAAAGGATACAAGCTTTGGGATCCTATTGCGCAAAAGGTAATATATAGTAGAACAGTTATTTGGGCGGGTGAAAAAGGATGGGGGGCCAAGTTGTGGCCAAATTTAAAAAAAAAACATTTGATAGGCCATAACATGAACACATTATAATGTGCTTGCATTATGGCTTGGTGTGACTAAGCCTAAGGCTTGGCCACATTGAGCCTATAATGTACTCATGTTATAATGCGAGTGCATTATAAGTTATTAAAACAAAAAAAAGGAAATCAAATTCATTTTTATGTTGACTAGTTTTTCTACTCCCAGTGGCCAAAAAACCTTCTCTTGCACGCTTACATTCTGGGAGGACATAATCTTGCATTTTTTTCATCAATTTGTTGCTATTTCATCACCAAGATGTTACCACGTCGATGGGGAGGTCAAATAAGTAAGGATTATTTGTTTTTTGTTGTGAATTTGTTAGTTTTAGGTTGTTTTTTATATTTATTTGTTGAATTTGTAGGAAATGATAATGATCCTGAAAATACTCAACAACCAGAGCAACAAGAACATGAACAAAATCCTCAAGTTCAAAAACCACAACAACAATATCCTCCACCAATTCCTCAACATCCTCTTGACACTCAACACAATATAATGGGGGTAATTAGAAACAATAAAAAATAGATTGAGGAGTTAATCATGAGGTTGAAAAATCCAGTAAGTTCAACCATGGAAAGAAGAACACTTTCCAGTTCACTTAAATAAATGTTAAACATGTAGATGAAATCAACAAACAATTAAGGGTTGGGCAAATAGGAGGCAGGTGGCAAAAATAATTTACATAGATAAATTATCATATAAAGAAGTAAAAGATGAAAAAATTACAAAGTACCAATTATGCTCATTATTCACCGACCCACGAACAAACCAAAATATTGAACTTAATGCAAAGAGGTTTCCTATCTATTGGTGCCACCACCAAGGGATCAATAACTATTTTTGGGATAGGTGGTACATGGTTTTTGACTACCTACCATGCAACAATTGCAAAGTACCACAATATTTTTTGAGGAAACTCTATTGTGAGTTCATCCTAAACAAAATCCCCAATTATTTTGATATGAGGGACTTCCAAGGGAGAGGTGGGGGGTCAACACAAGATAGACCTAGTGCATGACAAGATCCTAGGTGGCAAGCGAGATGAGCTCTCCCTAGGCCGGATCATGAGCACATCGTTATCCCTTCCATCACGACGGAGAGTGCCGAGGTAGCCACCTTGCAATCTATCAACTCTTTGAACCAAATTGTCATCTAGCATGCAAGTCCTATAGTATAGTGCCATCGAGGGGAGTCTGCAAGTGTTAGGCTTCCATCCCATTCATGTCAGGTTTGCAGGGCGACATGTACATATGACCCCACTGACACTAAGGCTGCTATGTAGGATACATCTTTAGCTATGGAGATGGTGAGGGCAACTGAAATTTTGAATGAGGCTTATGGCATTGATACTTAGGTAAATGTTAGCATGTTCATTGAATTTAATTTATTAAATTTTATTTTTGAAATGCAAGATTAACTAATTTAGTTTTATTATTAATAAAATTCCAGGGTCATAGTGTTGATACTGGATACACCAGCCCTACACCTGTTTATTACTCCACTGCATCTACTGTTGAGGTATGTAACTAATAAAAAAATATAAATTTATCACATGTGAATAACATTGTTATATGAATGGTATTCTAATATCTGATTTTGCATGTTGAATAGGCTAATATTGGAGGTTTCATGGGAACACCTCCCAGTGCCAGTGGAGTTATTCAAACCTACACACAAGTAATAGAATAAAGAATTTAACTAATGAATTGTACTTAATATATTTTTGTATTTTATATTCATATCGTTGATTACATTGCATTTCACATCTTTCAAACTCAAAGCATTACTTCACATTCCATAACTAATAACTAGATGTTGATAGATGACAAAATTTCAACTACAATATAGTTGTTTAGAAAATCAACATAAGCAATGATGCAATTACTTCACAGCATAAGTAATAACTAGGAGCTGCTACTAATTGCATTTGCTTGTCATGGAATTCCATGAGACCACTTTTTACTGAGGCTTCTTTTCAAAATTTTCACTGCCTTTTCTATGCTATGGATGCTTGGGAGAAATATATGAAAGAATAATATTAAGCAATCACATAGAAAAGGCAATGAGTTTTTTGAAAAAAAACCTCAAAGAAATGTGGTCTCATGGTGATGTCCATCACCATGAGACCCAATTTCTTTGAGGCATTTTTTCAAGCAGCTCACCACCTTTTCTATGCTACTACATTTTCCATTCATGTCTACCAAAGCATTTTATCAATCAGTTCACTTCCTTGCTGCTATGGATAAAAGCCTAAAAAAAGGTGTTTTCCAAAAAACTATGGATTCTTGGAAAAAAATCTATCAAAGAATAATAGTAAGCAATAGCATAGACAAGGCAGTGAGTAGTTTGAAAAAATGCCTCAAAGAAATTTGGTCTCATGGTGATGGAATGCCAATCCATCACCATGAGACCATGTTTCTTAGAGGCATTTTTTCAAACAGCTCACCACCTTTTCTATGCTACCACATTTTCTATACATTTCTACCAAAGCATTTTATCAAACAATTCATTTCCTTGCTATTATGGCTAAAATCCTAAAAAAGGTCCTTTCCAACAAACTATGGATGCTTGGAAAAAATCTATCAAAACATAATAGTAAGCAATAACATAGACAAGGTAGTGAGTGGTTTGAAAAAATGCCTTGAAGAAATGCGGTCTCATGGTGATGGAATGCCATTCCATCACTATGAGACCACATTTCCTTGAGGCATTTTTTCAAACAACTCACTACCTTTTCTATGCTACCACATTTTCCATACATGTCTACCAAAGAATTTAATCAATCTACTCACTTCCTTGTTGCTATGGCTAAAATCCTAAATTAGGTGCTTTCCAACAAACTATGGATGCTTGGAAAAAATCTATCAAACCATAATAGTAAGCAACAACATAGACAAGGTAGTGAGTAGTTATAAAAAAATCCTCGAAGCAATGTGGTCTCGTGGTGATGGAATGCCATTCCATCACCATGAGACCACATTTCTTTGAGGTATTTTTTCAAACAACTCACCGCCTTTTCTATGCTACCACATTTTCCATACATGTCTACCAATGCATTTTACCAAAATACTTGAAATTCCTTACTGCTCTGGCTAAAAGCCTAAAAAAGGTACTTTCCAACAAACTATGGATGCTTGGAAAAAATCTATCAAAGCATAATAGTAAGCAATAGCATAGACAAGGCAGTGAGTAGTTTGAAAAAATGCCTCAAAGAAATGTGGTCTCATGGTGATGGAATGCCATTCCATCACCATGAGACCAAATTTCTTTCAATCATTTTTTCAAACAACTCACCGCCTTTTCTATGCTACCACATTTTTCATACATGTCTATCAAAGCATTTTATCAAACTACTCACTTTCTAATATGGCTAAAAGCCTAAAATAGGTGCTTTCCAATAAACTAATATGGATTCTTGGAAAAAATCTATCAAAGCATAATAGTAAGCAATATCATAGTCAAGGCAGTGAGTAGTTTGAATAAATTCCTTGAAGAAATGTTGTCTCATGGTGATGGAATGCCATTCCATCACCATGAGACCACATTTCTTTGAGGCATTTTTTCAAATAGCTCATTGCCTGAAGAATAGAAACCAACTATTTATCCAAAATTACCCTCCAAATTCTTTTCAAGGTCCTCATCCTCATCCTCAATTTACCAATCCATGGAAACTTCCACCTTTTATACCACTTGTTCATGTACCCACCCTTCCCTCTTCATGTCATGTTCGCCCTCCATCTCATAAGCAAGAACACACTATAGCATTGACCCCATCCCAACATAATACCATAGAGATGGAAATGAATTGTTTGAAAAAATGCCTCAAAGAAATGTGGTCTCATGGTGATGGAATTCCATGACACATTTGTTTGTAATGGAATTCCAATGAGACTGCATTTCTTTGAGGTATTTTTCCAAACAGTTCACTACCTTCTCTATGCTACCACAATTATCATACATGTCTACCAAAGCATTTTATCAAACGGTTCACCACCTTGCTGGTATGGATAAAAGCTTAAAAACAGGTACTTTCAAACAAGCTATGGATAGGGAAAATAGTAAGCATGATAATCAGAAATATATAGTTTAATAAGTACTCAAAATTCTATTCATTATCTCATACATTATAAGCCATGACGTTCATCACTATTGTAGTTTTCGTGATTGAATAATTTGTGGTTTCATTTTCGGATGTTGGAAGTGGATACACCTCCACATGTTCATAGGGTAATGAAGCTTGGTGTTTCTTCTTGTATAGACTCCTTGATGCCTCTCACGGAGGTATGAGGTAGATTAATAAATTTCAATTTACATTCATTGTTATAGTTGTTAGTGAAAAATCAAACCATTAATGATTCATAGTTTAATTTCTCTTTGGATGGTTTTTACAGGGCTTCAACATGCCACAACATCGACATGAGAATCTTTCCCTCAAGGAGAGAGATCATCTAGTAGCGGTAAGTGATTACTTTGTTAAATATATCATTTTTAATAATGCAATTTCTATATAGTAATGTCTTTACTTGTTATTGTAACAAATACAGCTTGACCAGGAACTAAACCCTAGGAGGAGCACCAAGAGCATTCCTTGACCTCTAAACAAATGAGTGATAGACTTATTGCTATCTGAGAGACAAGTAAAGGGAAATAATTTATTTCGAGAGCATGGAGATCAATGACTTTTGATTCTAGATCCCTTTGTTGTATGCCTATATGGCATTTTTGTACATATTTTGTATTGGATATATTTGACATTGTATGCCTATATGGCATTCTCGTAAGCCTATATGGCTATTTTGTATATATTTTATACTTATATTGACATATATTGATGTATGCCTACATGGCTATTTGGTTAATACAAATATTTCTTATCAATGGTGTCCATGTTTGCATTATAAATCCATGGTTCAATAGATACATGAGTTACGTGTATTCAAGTGTATGCTTTCCAAATTACATGTATACTTTTTGACTTATGTGTATTCCAATTTATACTTTGTGACTTACGTGTTTTCATGCATATACCTTGTATTCACGAATATACTTTGTATTAACTTGTGTATACTATGTATTTGTGTGTATACTTCAAGGTTTACGTGTATTTGAGTACTTGTGCTTCCCTTATTCACATGTATTCTTGAATTATTCACATGTATACTTATTAATTGGTTAGCCCTAACATTGATCATTGTTGTCCTTCATGGTTTGTTTTGAATATTTATTGATTGATGCTAAACAACTTCAATAATTCTAGGAATACTAGTGGAGTTACAAATTACAAAATTGCACAAATTGAAAATAAAAGATTAACTATAAATAAATGCACTACTTATTAACTTGATAATTGATTAAGAATGAGTATAATATATATATCAAGAGATGTGCCTTATACAATGGCAACTACCAACTAGAAAATAGGAAAAATTTTCCCAATACTTTGAAAGCAATAATCCACCCAAAATTGCAATGGGACAAGGAAAATGAACCCACATATGCATAACTTAATAAAGAACAATTCACCCTTCACTGCTTGGTGAAACCATTTCCAAACTTAGAAGATCTTAGAGATAAAGAAGAATTATGGTCTATATAATATAGAATTAGTATCCACTTTGATGACTACAAAATTTTCAACCATGGGCTTATCATGCTTTTTCAAATTTGGTAAGAAGGATTATTTAAGATCCTTGAGCAATGTATTTCCTAATGCTCCCTTGTTCTTGCATATCTCAATTCAGTTTAATTCAAAGAGTTCCATCAAATTCTTTATCTAAAAGCAAAAAAAAAAAAACAATTGGTATTCCATGAGATGTTTCATAAAAAGATTCCAGTATATTTAATCTTTTGATTGGAACAACTCAATTAAGGAAAGGATACATAATCTTCACAACACTTGCAAAACATAATATTCATAGTAGATGATGAGTAGTTAACTTCTTGACACATTATCATACAAACATTTATCTTGAATACTCTTTAAACATTTTCACAACATAATCCTCACAGTATAGAATGAATTGTTATTTTCTTGATCCATCACCATATAAACACATCGAAAGATGTATATGTCAAATTTTTGCAATATTATTTCCTATATAGGAATTGGACTTGGGAGAAAGCTTTATAATGTATAATACAAATAAGAAATGGACTTGGGTGAAAACATTATTTATCACACCAAATAATAAATGTACATGAGATCATCACTTGTTTCTCTTAGACTCCAATTTTCAAGCATAGCAAATCATTTCAAATGAAAATGACAAAATGCTTCACAACCAAAGTTGTTAATTGAGGAAAAATATTTTTTTTCCAAGTTCCACCATTGTACATATTTACAATTGGTTGTATATTGTTGTAAGGGAAAGGAGGATAATTAAAAAACATCTCACACTTGCTAGAATTGAGGATGATCATATGCTTTTGGTGTGGAAAACTCAAGCTTCTCAACTATCGTGTGAATGTTTCTCTTTTCGATCGTTTTGCATGTCATCATAAGGGATCGAGTCAGTTGAATGTAGCTCGAAGTGATTCGGTGTGTTTGGGTGTGAAAGAGGACCATGCCTAGCATAAATGTACCTATCAAGATACATTGGAATAGTTCATTTGGTCAGACGAGTTGCAAAATGAAAGTTGCACCACTTTGCAACTTTACACTGCTTGCATTTGACACTTTTTCCATCAAGTGAAAAATGGACACCACGGGAAAATGATTTCAAGATAACAAAAACTGAGAGAGGTTATTGTAGAGGATCCCAACACGATCTCGTAGGCTCAGATGAAGAGTTCGTAAGTGTCACAATTTTTTAGTAATAGCCTATCAAAGATTACAACCATTTTGCACTTTGGACCCTTAATGGATCAAGCCGAATGAATGTAGCTCAGAGTGATTTGGCGTGTTTGGGTGTGAAAGAGGACCATGCCTAGTATAAAAGAACCCATATGGACATGTTGGAATAGTTTGTTTGGTCACACGAGTTGCAGAACGAAAGTTGCACTACTTTGCAACTTTACACTACTTGCATTTCACACTTTTTCCATCAAGTGAAAACTGGACACAACAAGAAAAAAAATATGAGATAACAAAAACTAAGAGAGATTATTGTAGAAGGTCCCAACATGATCCTGTAGGTTCAGACAGAGAGTTTGTAAGAATCACGGTTTCTGAGTAATAACCCATCAAAGATTGCAACCATCTTTCATTTTGGACCCTTAAGGGATCAAGCCGATTAAACGTAGCTCAGAGTGATTCAACATGTTTGGGTGTGAAAGAGGATCATTACTAGCATAAACATACCATTCTAGATGTGTTGGAATAGTCTGTTTGGTCACATGAGTTGCAAAATAAAAGTTGCACAACTTTGCAACTTTACACTACTTGCATTTGATACTTTTTCTATCAAGTGAAAACTGGACACCACGAGAAAACGACTCTTAGATAACGAAAACTGAGAGAGGTTATTATAGAGGGGTCCAACGTAATTCTCTAGGCTTAGACTAAGAGTTTGTAAGCATTACAGTTTCTAAGTAATATCCTATCAAAGATTGCAACCATCTTGCACTTTGGACCCTTAAGGGATTGAGTTGGTTGAACATAGCTCAGAGTGATTTATCATGTTTAGGTGTGAAAGAGGACCACTCTTAGCATAAAATTACCCATCTGGACGTGTTGGAATAGTCCATTTGGCTACATGAGTTGGAAAATGAAAGTTGCACCACTTTGCAACTTTAAACTGCTTGCATTTGACACTTTTTCCATCAAGTGAAAACTGGACACCACAGGAAAATGACTCTGAAATAACAAAAACCGATAGAGGTCATTGTAGAGGGGCCCAACAGGATCCCATAGGCTCAAGCAGAGAGTTCATAAGCATCACAATTTTTGAGTAATAGCCCGTCAAAGATTGCAGCCATTTTGCACTTTGGACCCTTAAGGGATCGAGCCGGTTGAATGTAGCTTGGAGTGATTTGGCGTGTTTGAGTGTGAAAGATGATTGTTTCTAGTGTAAACATACCCATCCAGATGTGTTGGAACAGTCTATTTGGTAACACGAGTTGCAAAATAAAATTTGTAACACTTTGCAACTTTACACTGCTTGCAATTAACACGTTTTCCATCAAGTGAAAATTGGACACCATAGGAAAACAACTTCAAGATAACAAAAACTGAGAGAGTTTATTGTAGAGGGTCCCAACGCAATCCTATAGGCTTAGAAAAAGAGTTTGTAAGCATCACAATTTTTGAGTAATAGCCCGTCAAAGATAATAACTATTTTGCACTTTGGACCCTTATGGGATCAAGTTGGTTGAACGTAACTCAGAGTGATTCGACGTGTTTGGGTGTGAAATAGGACCATTCCTAGCATAAAAATACCCATTTGGATGCGTTGGAACAGTTCATTTGATCACACGAGTTTCAGAATGAAAGTTACACCACTTTTCAACTTTACACTACTTGCAATTGACACTTTTTTGATCAAGTGAAAATTGGACACCACGGGAAAACAAATCCGAGATAACAAAATTGAGAGAGGTTATTGTAGAGGCTCCCTACATGATCCCAATGCCTTAGACAAAATTCCTATAACTGACACGGTCTCTAAGTAACAGGCCTTCAAAGATTGCTCCCTTTTGTAATTTGGACTATTAAGGGATTACACTGCATGAATTACAAATGTTTGAGGGCAGCAATAAATTTCAAAATTTGAGTAAATATCATTAAAAATGTTAAAGTGAATAGATGGTATGCTATATTTATATTGATATATAATCATTAGCTTGATTTTTTTTAATAAATAAAGTTTTTATAATAAGTTAGCCAGTTGGTGCTAGTTATAATAGGGAGAAAATAAAAGAAGAAAAATAATCATTGGTAACCATTAATGGTTATTACACTCACTATATTAATAATATGATATTTACAATAAAATGAGATTTATTTGGTAGTCCTAATTCTTATGTTTGTGATACAATTGTCTAATATGCTTCATACACCATTCTGAAATCCAAGTGCTTGTACTTGTAGGAACAATGCTTTCTCAAAACTATCAAGTGGTAATACAAAATCATGAGAAAATAATCAAACTAAATATGAATTCCAACACCCCAATTAAATCAAATATTGGATCAATGCACCCCATTTTCATGCACATAAACTCAGCTTATAAGATTCTCTCATAATATCCAAAAATATTATTCAAGGATGCCTTAGGTACTCCATTCTCACAAATATTTTACAATGTCACTCATACATTCAAGATGCTCTTATAATGTCTACATCATAGGTGCTCATGATGAGGTTAACTTCAAATGAATAACTTGAAATTCCCTCGCTAAGCTTCACACACACTTTTATAATAGCTTAAAATCAGAATTGATATTTGTCAACATCATCAAAATAAGGATGTTGTGTTGATTTTTTGACTGATATTCTCTTAGATGGCTCATAAATCAGCATTTTCTACAAGGAGACACCCATCAATTTTTAGTAGTTTACTTACAAATGGGAAAAGTAAAAGAAGAAAAAGAAAGAGCATCCAAAATGGAAATTAAATGAAAATAGATGGAAGGCACTTATAGACAACAAATCCACACCATTTGGTTCCAAGTTGGGAACAACAAGGCTTAAATATCGATGCTTCCATTGAGGATAGCATGCCAATCTCTCAACTTAGTCACTCCTAGCCATACATCTTCATTGGGAATTCCAAGATGCCTATTGCACACAACAACCTCTCATGAATAGAACATGAATAGAACATAACCAAACTATTACTTTCCAACCTTTTGGAAACTTATAACCTATTATAAAAACAACACAATTTAATCTTCCACTTAGTTTAATAAGGTATAGAGAATATCCTACATCATTTTTTTGCATATTTTCGAGAAAAAATAAAATACTATTGAACTCTATATCCTTTGTCACAATTCTAAACATAAAGTGTGCTACATTTGCAAGTCTAATAACTTCATCAATCACCTACATACATGATATAAAAATTATATGATAGCATTGGAATCATGTCATTGGCATCA
This sequence comes from Sequoia sempervirens, assembly GCA_007258455.2. Classification (NCBI taxonomy): domain Eukaryota; kingdom Viridiplantae; phylum Streptophyta; class Pinopsida; order Cupressales; family Cupressaceae; genus Sequoia; species Sequoia sempervirens. The sequence goes on along the minus strand of VDFB02058242.1, from coordinate 592,272,341 downwards.
TTTAAATTAATTTTCATACTTAAAAATTAATAAAAACCAATGCACATACTTACAAATTATTCCAACGAACCATCTGGGTCTACTTTACTCTTTATTGTGTCAAGTATTGCCTCCTGGTCAGACTCACACACCTTCCACAAGGTCTTGTTCAAAGGTCTAACCCCATATTTGGTCAAACGAACATTGGATTCCACCACAAGGTTTTAGTAATGAAGAATCTTCTGATGCATGTCAGAGTCCTAAAACAACCAAAATTTAACACTCCTATGTGGGTACCTTCTAAGCCACGTTTCATTAACAACAAATGAACCTATAGGGTATTTGATGTTTTCTCCATCTATAACTAGGGCCTCCAATTTCTTTTTGGCCTCAACACAATGACAAAATTAATAATATGTTCCCTCTTCATTGTCTTCATCTATAATAAATGCATAAACATGCCCTACATTGATATGTACAACAAATTAGAAGAAAATAGTCAACATTACAAATACACTACAAAGTAAGATAACAATAAGAATATCAAAAACTATGCCAATAGATATATTACTTGGTTGAACTAGATCTGATATGTGGTCAAATTCAACTGATGATTCCATCTCTATTAGTTCCAATGTTGTTGGAGGGTGATATGTATGAAGTGGGCTAAGATAACTTAATGACCATTTCTCAACCCACTTCTTTGACTTGCAATCATCCCAAGCTTGCATTGTACATGAAGAACAAAAGCATGCCATCTTCTATGTATGGATACTCCATGAACTTGCATTTGAGCTAAGGAATGAGTGTAGCTCACTCGATCCTGTAAGTGTACAACAATCCTCATATGGTACAATGTTAGTATCATCCATCAATCAAAAAAATATATGAACTAAAGATGTACCTTCATTACCTAGACCCATCAAAGCATTACACCACTCGATGATTGATTTTACATCTATCAAATTTGCATTATCTTTATACTTTAACTCTTCTCATGCTAATGCTCTTTTGACACATGCTCTTGCATCATCATGCTCCTACTTTCCATGCCCAACCTCACAAAAGTTCCACATATGTTGAGAAACTATAATGGCACACATCATGCTCAACTAGAACATGTGCGAGTTCTTGAACTGTGTTGCATAGTTATTTGACCATATTATATGTCGACCGTATACTAAGCCCCTTTGAGCCAAATCATAGTAGAAAAAATGGAAGCAACCTTGCATGAACTCTGGAGAATGTGTGTGATCATCACTAATATAAAAGTGACACTCCCTCAATACCTTCCTTTGGTCCTCTATACTATCAACTGCATGAATGAATGCTATGTGAACAAATATCAAAACCTATGTGCAGTTGTAATATTGTGACTGCACCTCACGCTATGGCTATAGATTGTAGTTCTCTACAAAGTGTACCACTGAAACTATGCTACCAATTGGAAAGGTATCCTTACATAACTTGAATTTTATATCCAACCGTCAAGCTCTATGGGTATTCCTTGCATACTCATACACTATATTGTCACGAAACATAGACATAAATTGATACACTAGAATCTTTTGAATAACCAAATCACGACTTTTTGCTTGATTACCATCTTTTGTAACGTATTCCACTATTTTATGCTTCTTGAACTCTACTAGTTTCTTTCCCACCTCATGTGTTTTTTCCATATGTTGACATACTGGCATACATTGCAAGCCACTGCAATACTGACATGAACCATAAAATCATAGTTTCCTATAAAATATTTGGCCATCCTCTATTTCACATAAATTTTTTGAAGATGTTGGTGGGGCACGTATGCCATAATCCTGCAAAACATCATTAGTATGCAAATCTAAACATAGAATGATAAACATCATAATGGTTAGAGAATTCAATATGTAGTCTACAAGAACAAGTAGTGCATGTGTGATTTATCTTGAAATAAAAAAGGTTTAAGCATTTCAAAATATCTTTGAAAATTTTGAATTTGAGGATAATCCTATTGAAATTTAACAAAAAATTGGGTTTGAGTTGTATCCAAAAAATCCTTTGGATGTGGCTCATGATTCTGACTACCGATTCTCCTTCTTACCACATCCCTTTGATTCAGAGATGGCCTTGTATTATTCTTCCAATATTCTTCAATTAGTGTTCTCAATGCTTCAACAACTAGTTTATCTTTTCATGGGAATCTCCACAAGAATGCCCATAATTCATTTGAATCAGTGCTCTCAATTCTTTGTCGCCTTTGAATGGCTCTTGATAAAAAAATTCTATTAATTCTCAATTGTTCACCTATATTTCTAATGAGACGTGATCTCCTTGTTTGAATACTTACTAAAGTCGATGTAATGACATGTTGGGTGACATTATTATCCTTTGAGCATGAGGTCTTACTCACACTCTCATATGCATCCATTAGATTCTTCACAATAGTTTTTTTAATTGAAGCATTTGATGTTCTCAACCCAAGTATCTTAATAATGTTTCTATACTTTATACCTCGTATCATTTCAATAAATAGTTGAAATCTTGCAGTCTCATTTAGCCTTTCAAAGAAAATTTTTCAAATCTTATCAATATATCTTCTACAAGTGCGTGCTGGAATCTTACCTTCCATGTGTTGCAAAATATCCTCATCAATATTAATCAAATACTTTGTCTTTCTACGTAAAATTCTAGGTGGTGTTCTCCTAGGTACATACATATCAACATTAGGAATTTCATCAATATTTAAGTGAGGTGGGCTAGATCATGTACCTTCAATCGAGGGTGGAATACATGACATACCTTGAGGTTGACATGGGGATGATGGTGTACCTTCTTTGTAAAATATGAGTGATAATGTACTTTCAACTTGAGGTGTGGTGGATGGTGTCCCTTCATATTCACTTGCAGTAGATGGTGTCCCTCCATATTCACTTGCGGTAGATGGTGTCCCTCCATATTCACTTGTGCTTAATTGTGTCCCTTCGTATTCACTTGCGGTAGAGGGTGTTCTCCAACTATGGTATCCAATAATGTCTTATCATGATGCTTTCACATTCATTCCCTTTGTGTCGCCAATTCCTTTTCTCTTTTTGATGGTTGAGAGTCCTCTTCAATTGGCTTGTTTTCGTCAATCATATCCAATTTCTTCTTCTGACGATATTCCCTCATCCATTCTTTATTTTTTTGTTTGTTAGTTTCATACTCTTCGTCTGTTAGCTTATTCCTTCTTTGTTTCCTCGGAATGGCGGATAATTTTACCTATAGCATGGTAATGAGACAAAAATTAGTTCCTAAAAAATGAATCCATACAAATAAATTAAATATATGTCATTCAAGGATTCATACAAAATACTTACAATCATCCTGTAGAAGAGTATTTCTAGCATAAACAAAGGTCACATGAATTTTTGGGATGGAATTCCTTAAATAAATGTGGTAATGTGGCATGCCATGATTGTAAGATAGTATCAAAATGGAAGCATGGACAAGGAATATGAATTTTTTGGCAATAATATTTTTGTAGAAATGTATGCAAAATGTGGTACCTTTGACAAGCTAGTGAGCTCACTAGCATGTCGATGCGGTAGGGTTAACAAGGTAGGGGAAACATGAAAAAATTCCTAATGGAAATGGGGTCTTACAGTGATGTCACTGTAAGACCCCATTTCCATTAGGCATTTTTTCATGTTTCCCCTACCTTGTCAACCCTGCCGCATCGACAAGCTAGTGAGCTCACTAGCTTTCCAATCTGGTAGGGTTGACAAGGTAGGGGCAGTGTCATAGAAATGGTGTCTCACGATGATGTGGTCTCATGGTGATTTACATCACCATCATACCCTATTTCTATGAAGCATTTTTTCAGGCTGCCCCTACCTTGTCAACCCTACCACATTGGCAAGCTAGTGAGCTCACTAGCTTGTCAATGCTACCACATTTTGCATACATTTCTATGAAAACATTATTGTAAAACAATTCAAATGCCTTGTCCATGCTACCATTTTGAGCTTATCTTTAAATCATGGCATGCCACATTACCACATTTATTTAAGGCATTCCATCCAAAAAATCATGTGAGCATTGGCAAGCTAGTAAATCACCGTGAGACCCCATTTCTATGAGGCATTTTTTCATGCTGCCCCTACCTTGTCAAGCCTACCACATTAGCAAGCTAGTGAGCTCACTAGCTTGCTAGTTAGGTACGGTTGACAAGGTAGGGGAAGTGTGAAAAAATTCCTCATAGAAATGGGCTCTTATGGTGATGTACATCAATGTGAGACCCCAAACATTTTTTTAAGCTGCACCTACCTTGTCGACCCTACCGAATTGGCAAGCTAGTGAGCTCACTAGCTTGCCAATTCAGTAGGGATGACAAGGTAGGGGAATCATATGCTCATAGAAATGGGGTCTCATGGTGATGTATCTTTTCAGCACTACTGCATTGGCAAGCTAGTGAGCTCACTAGCTTGCCAATGTAGTAGGGTTGACAAGGTAGGGGCAGCGTGAAAAAATGCCTCATAGAAATGGGGTCTCATAGTGATGTACATAATAGTGAGACCCCATTTCTATGATGCATTTTTTCATGCTACCCCTACCTTGTCAACCCTACCGAATTGGAAAGCTAGTGAGCTCACTAGCTTTCCAATGTGGTAGGGTTGACAAGTCCATGAGACCCCATTTCTATGAGGCATACCCTGCCCCTACCTTGTCAACCCTACCACATCGACATGCTAGTGAGCTCACTAGCTTGTCAAAGATACCCCATTTTGTGTACATGTCTACAAAAATATTATTGTCAAACAATTCACATGCCTTGCCTATGCTTCCACTTTGAGCCTATCTTGCAATCATGGCATGCCACATTACCACATTTCTTTAAGGCATTCCATCAAAAAAATCATGTGAGCATTGGCAAGCTAGTGAGCTCACTAGATTTCCAATGCAGTAGGGTTAACAAGGTAGGGGTAGCATGAAAAAATTCCTCATAGAAATGGGAACATCACCGAGAGACCCCATTTCTTGGACCCATTTTTCAAACAGGACAAGTTAGGTTGCCAATTTCACTAAATTGGCAAGCCAGTGGGCCCACTAGCTTTCCAATTCGGTGAAATTGACAATGTAGTGGCCTGTTTGAAAAAATGGGTCCAAGAAATGGGGTCTCCCGGTGATTTACATCACCACACTTGGACCCATTTTTTCAAACAGGCCAAGTTAGGTTGCCAATTTCACTAAATTGGAAAGCTAGTGGGCCCACTAGCTTGCTAATTTGATGAAATTGATAATGTAGTGACCTGATTGAAAAAATGGATCCAAAAAATGGGGTCTCCCAGTGATAATCACCAGGAGACCCATTTCTTGGACCTAGTAGACCCCATTTCTTAGACCCAGTAACATCACCAGGAGACCCCATTTCTTGGACCTAGTAAATCACTGAGAAACCCCATTTCTCGGACCCTCTTTTTCAAATAGGCCACTACATGTCAATTTCATTGAATTGGCAAGCTAGTGGGCCCACTAGCTTGCCAATTTGGTGAAATTGGCAACCTAACTTGGCCTATTTGAAAAAATGGGTCCAAGAAATGGGGTCTCTCAATATCACTAGGATATCCCATTTCTTGGACCCATTTTTTCAAATAGGCCAAGTTAGATTGCCAATTTCACCAAATTAGCAAGCCAATGGACCACCACCGGGAGACCCCATTTCTTGTACCCATTTTTTCAAACAGGCCATGTTAGGTTGCCAATTTCACTGAATTGGAAAGCTAGTGGGGTCTCTCTCTCTCTCCCTTAACCCTCTACCCTCTATCTCTCTCCCCTCTACACTTAACCCTAAACCCTCTCTCTCCCTCTCTCTTTATCTCTGTCTCTCAAGTCTCTCCCTCCCACCCCCTCTCCATCTCTTAAGTCTCTCTCTCTCTCTCACTCACTCCCTCTATATCTCTCCCCTCTACCTGTAACCCTAAACCCTAAACCCTTAAATCCTTTACCCTCTACTCTTAACCCTCTCTCTCTATATATATATATATCCCACTCTCTCTCCCCTCTACCTAAACCCTCTACCCCTCTACCCTTGAGCCACCCTCTGCCCTCAACCCAATACCATCTACCCTCAACCCCTCCCTCGGCTTTCAAGCCCTAAACCCTTCTACCCTCAGCCTTAAACTCTCAGCCCTCAGCCTTAAACCCTCTGCCTAATCCCACCAGCCCTAGCCACCAAGCAAGTATCAGCCTCAACCCTTAAACCCTCTACCCTCAACCCAGCCCTCACCCTCTGCCCTAATCCTCAAGCCCTATGCAGATACCCTTTACCCTTACATTGGACCCTCCGAGCCCAAATACCTCAGGCACATGCCTAAACCCTCCACCCTCAACCCTAAACCATTAAACACTAAAACCTTAAAATCTACCCTCAACTCAATACCCTCTATCATCAACTCTAATCCCTCAACCCAATACCCTCAACCCTTAAACCCTAAACCCTTAAAAACCCTCCACCCTCTACCCTCTACCCTATACATTAAAATGTCAACCCTCAATTCTCAACCCTCAACCTTTAACCCCTCAACCCTCAACCCTTAAACCCTAAACCTTGAACCCCTATACCCTATAACCCTAAACCCTTAAAACATTAAACACTCAATCCTAAACCCTAAACCCTTAAACCCTAATCCCTCAACCCT
>VDFB02058242.1:592145442-592264659 GCA_007258455.2 Sequoia sempervirens | reverse complement strand
CCCTCAACCCTCAACCCTTAAACCCTTAAACCATCTAACCTCTACCCTCAACCCAATACCCTCTACCCTAAACCCTAATCCCTCAACCCTTAAACCCTTAAACCCAACTAAAATATCTACCGTAATCCCTCAACCCTTATTCCCTCTACCCTCTACCCTCTACCCTCAACCCTTAAACCCTAATCACGCTACCCCTCTACCCTCTACCCTATACATTGGACCCTCAACCCTAATCCCCCAACACTATACCCCAAATCCTCTACCCTCAACCTTAAACCCTCAACCCTCAACCCTTAAACCCTCTACCCTCTACCCTATACATTAAATCCTTAACCCTCAATTCTCAACCCTCAACCCTTAATCAATCAATCCTCAACCTACAAACCCTAAACCCTCAACCCCTATGCCCTCTACCCTATACATTGGATCCTCAACCCTAATCATTAAACCATATGTTCCCTTAACCCTAAACCCTCAACCCAATACCCTAAACCATCAACCCTATAGGTCATAAACCCTATACCCTCAATTCTCAACCCTCTACCCTATACATTAGACCCTGAACCCTCATATATCATTGTCCCTTCCTCCTCTTCTCTCCTCTCTATCTCAATTATCTCTCCATCTCTCCCTCCCTCCATCCCTCCCTTTCTACCCTAATCCATTAACCCTAAACCCTCAACCCTTAAACCCTTAAACACTCAACCCTAAACCCTAAACTCTAAACCCTCAACCCTCAACCCTTAAACCCTCTACCCTCTACCCTCAACCCAATACCATCTACCCTCAACCCTAATCCTTGAACCCTTAAACCCAAGTAAACTCTCTACCCTAATCCCTCATCCCATATACATTGGACCCTCAACCCTAATCCATCAACCCTGTACCCTCAAGCATCTACCCACAACAATTAAACCCTAAACCATTGAACCCTCTACCCTCTACCCTATACATTAAACCCTAAACCCTCAATTCTCAATCCTCGACCCTTAATCCCTCAACCCTCAACCCTTAAACCCTAAACCATCAACCCCTATACCCTCTATGGTGTAGGAGCACAATTAAACAATTTTTTTCAATTTAAGATCATACCAAGTAGGCTCTAGGTTTTAATGAGTTTTTTTCTCAATAAGGTCAATAAGACCGACTTCTTTTGCAATGAGTCATTAGGAATGGTTCTTAAGTGGTTAGTGTGGGGATATTTTGAGTCTATTAAGCTAAATAAGGTCTATCAAGATAATTTAATATGTAATTGGATGGATTTATTGTCTTAGGTGTCAAAATATCTGAAAGTTGCAAAAACAAAGTTGTAAATGGTGTTAAAATAAAAAATTGTCAAAATTGCAACACTTAGGGAATTTTGAAGGTCATGGAATTCAAAAAGTGGTTGTAGAAATTAGACAGTTAAAAACTGACTTGAAAATGTATTTAAAGCCTCAAGAGGCTTGACCATAAGGTTGTTGAAGTATGTATTGGGGAATTCAATCAAGAAACAATATTTTTCTCTGTTAATTTTAGTGTTTCTGAACTTTGTTCATTCTGTATGATCCATACAATCTTGTAAATGCTCTGAAATCATTTTTTTTGATAGAGGGATGCCTTATCTCTCTATTGAGTCTAGTTTGAGGTATTTTTATTGAAATTTGTGGGAGTTCTCTTCACATTTCTGAAGCAGCCCTGTAAATACAGAATAAGGGTTTTGAGTGAAGTTTAAAAGCATGAATTGATCAATCCACCTACTGTCCATCCTATAATTTAGTGGATTGATCTATTTTATGTAGGGATAGATTGTTTTAAGGTTGTGTAGGCCGAGGGAATAAGTTGTGAGAAAATGGATGATGCCCTAGGGCAGAGTAATGTTGTTTTCTATGTGAAATGAAGTTGTCCATGTTGGGTTTTGATAAAATAGTGATTGGATGGGCCATGTAATGCATTTTTTAGCATGTGAAAGGTATTTGGAGACTATTGGATGCTTTGAATTGGATTAGAAAGCCCAGGTATATGGATTTTCAATAAAACCCTAGTGTTTGGAAAGGTAAATGAGGGTTTCTTGGTGCAAGGTATTAGAAGGTTTGAATCTAAAAATTGGTGTGAGATTTTGATGTTTTGTGTCATAATTTAAGACTATCCAATGAGTTTGGGTGTTTTTCAATTGTTTCAAGGGTAGTTCCTTTGGAAAATTGGGTTAATTTAATAGCCTAGAAATAGGGCAGGTTATCAGTTCTTGATGTTGGGTCGAAGAAAACCTATGGAATCTTTTGGTATGTGGTTTACGAATCTGAGGTGAACATTTATGGTGTTTGATAGGCCACTATAAAACCTTCTCTAATAGATAACTCCATTGGTTGGTTATTGAGGAATATAAGCCATAAGAAGGGTGTTTGAGTCAAGTTGAGGAGTTTTTATTGTAAAAAGTTTTTTCCTAATTGTGTTTGGTCATTTTGAGTTGGGAAGAGAGTTTGGACCACCTTTCTTACATCACTCTACCTTTACATTGGACCCTCAACCTAATACTTCAACCATATACCCTCAAACCTATACCCTAAACCCTCTACCCTCAACCCTAAACCCTAAACCCTAAACCCTTTAACCCTAAACCCTTAAACCTTCTACCCTCTACCCTCAACCCTAATCCCTCAACCCTATACGCTCAACCCAATACCCTAAACCATCAACCCTATAGGTCCTCCACGCTAATCCTTAACCATATACCCTCAACCCCTATCCATTTCTCTCTATCTATACATCTCACCTCTCTCTCCCTTCCTCTCTCCTACCCTCTCTAATTCTCTCTATCTACCCTCTCCCTTTTTCTATGTACCTCTCACTCAATCAATCCCTACCACTCTCTCTCACTCCCTCTATCTATCTCTCTCTATATCCCTCCCATTGCCTCTCTATCACTCCCTCTCTCTCTCTCACTCCCTCTCTTTCCCTATCTCTCAGGTCTCTCCTTCCCACCCCCTCTCTCTTAGGTCTCTCCCTCTGGCACCCTACCTAGGTAAATCTCTCTCTCTCTCCCCCTCTCTTAAGCCACTCCCTCCCGTTCCCTCTCCTCTCTTAGGTATCTCACTCTCACACTCCCTCTCTCTCACTCCTCTCTCTTGCACTCCCTCCTCCTCACCTATCTCTCAAGTATCTCCATCTCACCCCCATCACATTCTCAAAGTATCTCCCTTTGGCACCCTACCTATGTAGCTCTATCTTTCTCTCCCCTCTCTCTCTCTCCCTCTCTCTCAATTCTCTCTCCCACCCTCTCTCCTCATCTCCCACCCTACCTACTGATTCCTCACTCCAACCCCTTCTTTCCCACTCCCTCTCTCTTAGTATCTCCCTTCCACCCTATCTCCCTCTCTCAAGACTCTCTCTTTCTCTCTCTTAGGTATCTCCCTCCCTCTCTCCCTCCCACCCTACCTAGACAAGTCTTTGTCCCTTAAAATTCTCCCTCCCTCTAAATACATACATACATACAAACAAGCATAATACATATGTACATACAATCCTACATACATAAAAGCATACATGTACATATGTAGAAACAATCTTACATACATATAGGAATACATACATACATACATACAAGCATGCATACATACATACATATATGTACATACAAATATACAAATAAATAAAACATATATGTACATACAAATATACAAATAAATAAACATACATTCAATAGAGTAGCATTTAACATAAGGGTGATCCCACAAAGCTGGTTTACAATTTTTGGGAGATTCTGATTTTTATTGAAATCACATATTTTTAGAAAATATAATGATTTAAGCCTTTAAAAGTTCCATTTAAATCATTCCAATTGAAGAGGGCTTGATCAAACTACCTTAGATCAAACCCCACTAGTTTTAAACCATACCTATAACAAATCCTCCTTTACACCTATCAAAATGCTGATAAAAAACCACTTTTGATTTACCTTTTGGGGGATCAAATAAATTTATTTAAAATTTATTTTTTGTAAGTATGTAGTCCTTATTATAAGCTTCCCAAAAAGTACAATTTTAAATAAATTTAATTTAATTATTATGTTTATTTTTTATTTCTTGTGAATGTAGGATTTTTCACCAAAAATCAAGCTCTATGTTCTGCACATGTGGAAAATAGAAGATTATCGAAAAAAAATTGAAAAATATGAGTGCACAGATATTGAAGTCCTTGATCCAAAAAAAAAAATTGAATTTCGATACATAAAAAAAAGGTTTGTGTTATACAATCCACCTATGTCTAAATTGTAATTTTTTGACTTCAAAACTTGATTAAGGAAAAAATATTCAGTAAAACACTATAAAACAATTGGAAGAACTAGATATCATAGTTACAAATCTAAATTTGAAAAAAAAAAAAGAATTTTATCCTTCATGGAAAAAAATTTATGTGTTATACGGTGAGTGCCACTCATTAAAAATGGTGTTTACTAAAAAAAACTAGTTTTCAAAGGAGATGGAAAAAGAAGTGTGATTTGATTCCAAAAAATTTGAAAAAAATATATTTAGAATCTACAGACAAAATGTCACAAATCACTAGTTTTCATCATCTTCAAATTCCTCACAATTTAGCCGCTATAGGTGGCCGAAAGTGAAGATTTAGTTAGAAAAAATGAGTTCAGTGTCTAGTTTGGCCAAAAATTGTAAACCAATATTGTGGAATCACCCATAAAGCAAGACATAATGTTAGCACCTTATAACGCACTTGCATTATGTCTTGCTAGACATGTCTCGTAAAAACGCAAAAACCATGTCAAAACTAAGATATAACACACCCGCATTATATCTTTCTTTGGGAATCCCCAAGCCTTTGGCTTGGTATTTTCCTTGGTATACCAACCCAAAGGCTTGGAGGGCCTTCCCAATGACCAAAGACATGTTTTTCAAATTCTATAATATTTCACATAATCGAGTTGGTGCTCACTGTCAGGATTGCATGTGTTTCAATGTCGAACAAATAAAACACCTGGGTAATGTTAGATCTCTCCTAGGTAGCCAACGATGTAATTTTTTTCACTTTTTGACAATGTTAAGCCTTTGATCTATAATTTCTTTTGGTTGTCTCTTTTTTGGAAAAAAATAGTGTTTGGTATTTTTTTCATTATAAATTAACCGTTCATCAAAATTTCAAATAAGTTACATTTTCACAAACTAGACTTCATTCTACAATTATTAAAAAAAATTCCAATTAGTTTCCAAAATTTGTAGGGGTAGCACGGCCAAAATTCTATTTTTTAGGAAGTGTCCACTTTGAAAATTAGTACAAAATTAAATATTCATTAAAAAATTATCAAAAAAATTGTGCATCAACTACATACTATTAGCTAACTTATCATTGAAGCGATTTTAAAAATACTAAAAAAAAGTTCACTATGCTACGTTCCCACAAAAGTTGCTATGTTATTTTTTCATACAAAAACAACACAAATTTTTGTGGGTCCCTCTTTTGAACCCCTTAATCTCAACCATTTTAAAAATAAATTAATAGTTTAGAAATTACTCATAGCACTACAATCCTTGTTTTTGTTGCATCTCAAAATTTTGAGTGTAACTATCCTCAATTTCACATCCAAGGTCAGTATTTCCTGATTTTTAAAAAAAAGTGGCCACTTAAGCCCCCTTTTGGCCCCCATATTTTTGCACTTACCCATTTTAGAGAAACTAAGCGTTCTTTTGTTATATTAGAGTTAGAACAAAGTAAATAGGAAGATGTGATTCCACTTCCTTCTACACCTGTGAAAGTTGAATTGATGCCCATGGATAGACGAGAAGTTGAGGAGAGCTCATCTAGCTCCAAATCTTCAAAAGATGAGGAAGAACCTCCAACTCATCTTGTTTTTAGGTATACTTGAGGCATAGAAAACCACCTGAAAGGTGTTCACCTAATGATTGGAGATGTATTTTTACTTTGAATACTAACATGGATGAAGCAAGATCGATAGAAGAGGCATTAAGTATGAATGATGGAAAATCCTAAAAGATTGTTATAGATGAAGAAATGATAGCTTTGAAAAAGAATGATACATGGGATCTTGTACCATTTCCTGAGGGAAGAATTGTTTTTGGTTGCAAATGGGTATTCAAGAAAAATATTGGTTCACATGTAAGTATTGAGAAGTTCAAAGCAAGGTTGGTTGCAAAAGGTTACTCTCAAGTTGAGGGTGTTGATTATGGTGAGATATTTTCTCATATTACAAAAATGACATCCATTATATTTTTTCTTTCTATTGCTACTGCTTATGATTTAGAGGTTGAGAAAATGGATGTGAAAACTACTTTACTTCATGGTGACTTGGAGGAGGATATTTATATGACACAACTAGAGCACTACATGGTGAAAGGTAGAAGTAATTTGGTTTGCAAATTGAAGAAATCTTTATATGGCCTAAAACAAAGTCCTAGGATGTGGTACCAAAAAATTGATACATATGTGTTGATTTTGGGATTTGAGTGTTCTAAATTAGATTATTATGTTTATTATAAAACTAGTGGTGATCGTTTCCTATTTATTACATTATATGTTGATATGTTATTTATTGGTAAAGGGAAAGGTAGGATTTCAAAACTAAAATATCAACTTGTTGCTAAATTTGAAATGAAAGACCTTGGTGCAGCTAGACACATTCTTGGGATGAAAATTAGAAGAGATAGAGTGAATTGAAATTTATGGCTTGGCCAAAGTAATTATGTCAATTCAATTTTATAGAGGTTTGATATGTAGGATTGTAGACCATTGTGTGTTCCTTTTTCAACTAGAACAAAGTTATCTATTTCAAATTGTCCAACCTCCCCATTAGAGATGGAAGACATGAGAAGAGTGCCTTACTAGAGTGCAATTGGAAGTTTGATGTATGCTATGGTTTTAACTAGACTAGACATTGCCCAAGTAGTGGTATTTCTTTCCAGATATATATCTAATCCTGGTAGAGTTCGTTGGGATACAATTAAAGGAGTCTTTAGATATTTATGTGATACCTTAGAGTATTCTTTATGTTATCATAGTAATTTTACTAAAGACAAGATTTCCCTTGATATTCATGGTTATGTGGATTCAAACTAGGAAGGTGATGTTGATAGAAAATGATCCACCAATCTTATTTGTTTATTTTATTTGGTGGTGCAATTAGCTGGATGAGTAAGAAACAAGTTATGGTTGCTTTGTCCACTACTAAAGCTGAGTATATGGTAACTACTCATGCTTGTAAAGAAGCCATTTGGCTTAAGAGACTATTCAGATATTGGAATAAAAAGGTGTAGTGACAATTTATTGCAACAGTTAGAGTATGATATGTTTAGCTAAGAACTTGAAATTTCATGCCAAGACCAAGACATTGATGTACAATATCATTTTGTTAGAGATATAGTTGAAGATGGTAGGGTGAATTTGGTTAAGATAGAGACTTTGATGAATGTTGTTGATTCTTTAACTAAGCTTATGAGTAGAGAGAAGTTTAGATGGTGTTTGGAGTTTATGGGCCTTTCGGCCCTTAGCAATTAAGAGATGATGTTTGTAACCCCCTCCCATTGCTCTTGCAAGCTGTTTGACAAGTGGGATATTTTTTGGTAAAATATGTCTCAACCTTACAATTATATAAGGTATTGTTGATAGGTAAGCATAAGGGGCCTGGGGGGTGTACCCCCCACAATGGGTCTAGGGGGATCATCCCTTGATGAGGGGTGCAAGGGCCACATGCCCTGGAAGGGGCTCGAGGGCAGTGCCCCCAAAAGCCAAATTTTATGTATATTGTATTATTGTAAATCTGAATTGTTCATCATTAGGTCTCAAATCTGATGATCAATATTTTTTTGGCTTGAATTGTCCTAGAAGGAAACCCTATTTTATGAGGGCATTGTATTATGGTTGTGTATTATGATGTATTATGGGAGTTCAATAGTGGTAATGTTTCCTTTGGATCTCTAGTTGGTGATACTCCTATGAGAATCTTTCCCTGCAAGTTTATTGTAATCTTTGTGATTTCTAAATAATATATTGGGTAGCTTTTAGAGTGGGTTTTTTCTCCCGAAAGGGTTTTCCCCACATAAGTTATTGTGTTGTGGTATGCATGATATTTATGTTTTTTTCTATTTAAGTTTTTGTAACTCTTGTAAATCTATATTCTTTTGCATTATCCTCCTCTCAAGATTAGTGTAGGAAGTTGTTTCGCTACCTTAGCTTCCTTATAGAATTTGTATCCTCACTCAAGAAAGAGGTATTAGTCTAGTATACGAATACTTATTCTAACCATGGGAAAAGTTGGAACAAGGTAAAAAAAGACTTTTGAACTAATTTTGATACTCTAGACATTCTAATAGAGAGTGCAAGTAAAATGAGAGACCTAATAAAAAGGGAAGAAGAATAAATAAAATAATATGATAAACCATTCAAAGAAGTTTTTTGTAAGCTAGAAGAACCATTGACAAAAAGATAGAAGATAAAATGGTTTATTTCTAGACTTCAAAAAGACATATGAGTAGCTTTAGATGGAATAATATTCAATACCTATATAGATCTAATCACCATGGAATACCACATTGAATCCCAAACCTAGTGCAAATCTCATAAGGATGATATGAAGGAGGAAATTAAGAAATTATAACTTGTAGAACAACTAACACTATAAAATTTCATCTTAGCAAGAGGATAAATAAAAAAAACCAAAGAAATACGATGGAGATACTACTCAAGAGAATCTCACCTCTAGAATGACTGACCTAACGCTCACAAAGAGAGAACCACTATTGCACTACATGTAGAATTAAAGATAGTGTATAAGAGCGAATTTGCACCCTAGGTGCAATTCCACTTTTTTCCTCTATACACTTTAGAAAACCAAGTTCAGAGCCTTAATTCCACCTAAGCCCGCTATTTGCATCACACTTGGCACCCATTTTGAGCATCGGTGGAGGCATTTCTATCGAGGACACCTACGCGGTGCACAGACATCCACGCGGCGTGCTTATGTCCCTGATAGATTCCTGCATCTAGAGCCTACAAAGGCATTACACTTCCCATTGGGGGTTGATTTATAACACCCTCCTTGGATGACCGACCCGAAAATGGTCGTTTCTCTTCATCTCTTCTTCATATTCACCCCTTGAATAGGAATTTCATGTCTTCACCACTTCTGGACCTCATTCACAATCTTCACAATCCTCGTCCAAGCATTCAGCTCACTCTTGATAGCTCTAAGCATTGTAGCCAAACACTTTACACCTCATAGCAGCAACATCAACACTCCACCACTTTAGTAGAGCAAGTGTGGAACAAAACACTATTGTAGCAGAGGCTTGAGTTCCTCTCATTTTCTCCCGCATGCAGCCTTGAGTGCTCTTGGTGGAGGTGGTAAGCTTTCACTCCTCTCCTCTATTAATTGGTTGAGTAGCATAACACTATTTTGTAGTGCTTTAGTGCTCTTTACTTCATCTATACTTCTCTATCTATTTGGTTGTCTATGGAGGTGGGAACACCAAAACGAGGTCTAACTGAGGTAGGCCCCTATACAGCCCCAACAATTTCTCTTTCCCTCTTGTGTGCAGGTATTGGAGACATTCATGAGATGGAAGCTTCATGACTCGCACAATTGTAAGTATTTCCTTTCTTCTCCTTATCCTCATCATTTATTCTCTACTTTACTTAGGTTCTACCACTTTATTGCATTCTGTCATTTTCCTACACTCTGTCAGTTCTTAGTAATCTTTTTGCTAGAAGTCACTTAGGAATTCTTTGTGATATTCTCACTTTCTGGTTTGTACGAGACGCTAGTGCACCACATTGTCTTCTACATTCTATGCTGACGTCCTGTGATTGAAAGCTTGTCATTTTGTCCAAAGAATCTATGTGATATGCTCTTTCAATTTTTGAAACCTTTGCTTTTGTTCTATTGAGGTAGTATAGGGTAGTTTGCCTCGTGAGGCTCTTTGAGTGAAGAGAAATCGTGAGTAGCGAATCCCCCTATATTAAATTTTGGTGAACCTGACGTGAAGAACAATGTTCTTCAAAAAACTAGGAATTTATTTACCCCTACTTGTTGGGGTCATAAATTTTGACCGGGTGCTCGGAATGCAGAACCGTTTGCATCGTTGGAAAGGTCTCCTAGAAAAATTTTTAGTCCCTAAAATACCAATGCCTTTGGTAGTTGAATTTTAGGGACTGATGCAAGTTATGACCTCAAATTCTACTCCGAAGACCTCTGAAATGGCGAATTACTAGAACATAGAAAATACCAAAAAAATTGTAATGGATTTAATATCTTCTTTTATTAGTTATGTATCTAACTTTGTTCAAAATGTTAATGATATTCCATTTAATGCATGTGATGGTGACTTGGCTTTTCCCATGTCACTTGGTGTCTTTGATCCTTCTCATGAGATTCCTCTTTCTTCGGAGGAAGTCTTATTGTAAGAAGATGAAATCATTGATACCTTTCATAATTTTACTCTACCTTGTATTCATTCCAATGCACTCTCTTTTGGAGATGATGCATTTGTGGATGATGAATCTACCCCTCATTCTGATGCACCCTCCTCTAGGGACATTGCATTTGTGAATTATGAGTCCCATCCTTGTTCCAATGCATTATCTTCTAGAGATGATGCATTCGTGAATGAAGAATCTCTTATATCTTCCAGTGCACTCTCTTCTAGAGATGTTGCATTGGTGAATGATGAATCTCATCTTTGTTCTAATGCACTCTCCTCTAGAGATGATGCATTAGCGTATGATGAACCTCCTTCCACATCTGATTCTCCTTGGATTGATGTTGAGAATGTTCCTTCAAATAACTATTCCACATTTGATCTTGTTTGGATTGATGTTGAGAATATGTATTCAAATAATTGTCCTACTAGCTGTGATGATTCAGTAAATGTGATCTATGTATCTACTACCCCTCAAAGGCCTAAGAGACTAGTCATTTATGTGACTCTAGCTAGTCCCTCTTCTATAAGGGTTTGTTCTATTGATGGTGTTACATTTAATAGTAACTCTCCTACTATTCCTATGGATCCCTCTTATAGAGCGGTAGCATATACTTATGAGAATAAAATGAATAAACAACCAAGACTTCTTAAAGCACCTAAACCTACGACAAAAGTAGCTAGTGATCACGATCTTGATGAGCGACCTCGAGTTACTCCAGATAAGATCTCACTATGGGATTTGCTTCAGTCTACTCCAGTTTATCAAGGTATGCTTTAGGAAGCCTTACAAAATATCATCTTGCTTTCTTGTTCTAGGCCAGTAGATGTTGATGCATTGATGGCGTATATTCGTGCGGATCCACCGAATATAACGTTCTATATGTGAGAGCTCCCACCTCTGAAAGTATAGATGCAACTGGATCCTCTACTGATTATAGTTAATATTAATAAGATTAACATTAGATGTACTCTCGTTGATGCCGGTTCAATGCTTAATGTGTGTAGTATTGATATATTTCCTAAGATTAATATTGACTCATCTTCTCTTAATACTTCTTTTGTCATCCTGCGTGGGTTCGATAATGTCAATTGATAATCCCTAGGCATGATAGTCTTGCCTTTGAGGTTGGGACCCATTACCGTACCTACCCTTATACATATTGTGGCAAAAAACATACCATGTAACCTTCTTCTTGGTAGACCATGGATTCATGCTATGGGTGCAGTTTCGTCTACCTTGCATAAATCTATTAAGTTCATTTGTAACAAAAAATTAGTCACAGTTAAGGCCGACCTTGATGTTATGCACTTATGTGAGATGACGGCTGTTGGTCGAGCTTTGGTTGTGCCTACCCTTATTCCTTCAATGTATTCCATTGTGTCGATGTTTACTCTAGTAGTACACAAAGCGGTAGAATGGGGGAAACAAACTAAACTATGCATCTACGCTTCTAAATAAGATAATTGCATCTAAAACTCAATGAATTTAAACTAATTTAAACTAAGAAGCTTCAGAAATCTATCCTATTGCTCTCTAACTCTAAAGACTTCTCTAATTTACTTAGCTCTCAGATTTGTAAGCTAATTAAACTATTAAAATGACACTTAGAGAATGAGAAATGAATTATTCTACTCTAATATGATCTAAATGTGCAAATTCTATTCTAATGGCAGCCATGACTGCAAATGCTTGATGCTTGAATGCTGCTTGATGGATGCTGGAATGCTGGATGGTTTGGATGCTTGAATGCTTTGGAAACCTACAGAGTAAGATTGCATTAGTTGGGATCCTTTTCTTGTAGCCCAAGAGTTGTATTTATAGCTTTCACGGTAGCACAAATGTATAGGAAACCGGGATGAGGGGCTATGATTTTCTCTGGAGAATCCAAAGGCATGGGATGAGAAGAAGGAGCTGATCATGGAGAATGGTTTCTCCCCATGAAAACACTAGGCAAGATAAGAGGGAAGGTGGGTGGAAGGTTGTTGAGAGAATTTCTTGCAGGTTTGTCCCTGAAGCTTTTCCCGTGAATGGCAGTGCCATTAATTTGATTGGTGAGAAATAAATTTTATTGGTGAGTGAATAGTGTAAATTTTATGCATAAATTTAAATATTTTTAATTTATTTAAATTTAGCAAAATGAGGAATAAATAATTTAATAAATCAAACTATAGGGATTGTTTTATTAAATTAAAAGGAGAATGATAATTAAATAAAATATTTTAGCACTTATTTAATTAAGAAGAATGTGGACTCTAAATAACACAAACTATTTAAATCGTGTATTTAATTTTAAGATAGAAGTAATAATAATAATAATTAAATAAAACAAAGTTTTTAATTTTGTTTATTTAATTAAGAGAGAAATAATATGATGAAAATGATAATAATTAAATAAAACAAAGTTTTTGATTTTGTTTATTTAATTAGGAGAGAAAAATAGAAGAATTTAATAATGAACTTAATATAAATAAATATTTTATTTATTTACTAAGTAGAAGACCAAGATTAATTAATCAAATAAGTCAGATTCAATTAATTAGATTCTCTCCACTACTTTTTAGGTGTCTATTTGCCCCTCTTGAAGTGATGTGTTTACGCAAGACTTCAAGAATGATTTTGTTTCGCCTACCAAGATTGATGAAAGGTTTTAAAGCATACCCGTGACTTGCCCCGTGATGATGAATTCTCAAATGATAGTGATATATGCCCCCTCAGAGATAAATTGATGAATTTTGAATTTTTATTTTTTTGATTTTTCAAGAATTTTGAATTTTTATGATGGTTTGATGATGAATTGATGAAGAAACAATTTATCTCCTGACAAGATTGTCAAAAATGGCCTTGTGATTGATAAGAATTAATTCCTCAGAAGGAAAGTAAATAAATCCCATAAAATCCCCCAAAAATAGCCTTTAAATGCTCCAAAGGTCATTTTCAAAAGTCATTTGTGCATTGACTTTGACAACCTTGAGATAGAGACCCTTAGAGTATTCAGAGCCTCAGGATGTCGATCCCCTACCACACCCACCGACTCGAGTGTGTGCACCGTCACCAGCGTCTGGCCGATTATGGTCCTCCGGTATGTACCCCAACTCATCCTCGTAATTCGTGCCCATATTTTGATGTGTTTTTGCACGTTTATTGAGTTTTAGCGTGCGGTGAACGCGGTGTAGCGCGTCCGTGCTCTGTTGTAGCGCATTATAGTTATAGTGCGTCCAGTCAATAGCATAGCACGTCCGGTAAGTTTTGCAGCGCGTTAGAAGTTTTAGCGCGCAGGGTCAGTTTTGCAGCGCGTCAGTGAAATTTTGTAGCGTGCCAAAAATTTTAGTGCCCAGGGTCAGATTTGTAGCGCGCCCGATGAATTTTGTAGCGCGCCAGAAATTTTAGCGCATTAGGTTGATTTTGTAGCGCTTTTGGTATAGATTGATGTAATCATTGTGCGTTTTGATTTTCGTCAATTTGTTTTTGATTCCATCTATTTTAGTTTGATCTTGACTAATATATGGGAAACGATCTCATGATGAGCGAGATCTATTGAGTGATAATAATTACCCTCATGATAGGCGAGGAATAATTATGCATTCTGAATGATTGAACCCAATTGATAGATGAGGGTTCCTTGATGTTTTGATAGGTTGATAGGAAAAAGCACAATTTTTGAAAATTTGATGATCTTTTTATATTCTAATTAAAATGTTTTGTTTTGCATGAGTACAGGAGCAGTTAGATGTTATCCAGGTGCGAGAGTAGTTCCCCTGGCCCTTTGATATAATACCGAGACTGTCACCTGATGAGAGACAGCATATTGCTGCTTGTGGTTTGGCGACTTTACTTGACATGCCCCATATTAGACTCAATAGGGGTCTATTGACAGCTTTGGCAGAGCGGTGGCATAGTGACCACAACACCTTTCACTTACCTGCTGGCGAAATGACCGTGATGCCAGAGGATGTATGGCATATCCTTCGTATTCCCTTTGTTGGAGAGATTGTGGTTCATGATTCAGAGGAGGTTGGTGGTGTAGAGGCCATGCAGAGATTCTTTCAGGATCCCCACATTGCAGGAGAGTGGATCCCATGGATAGATATATATGAGGCTTATGCTCCACTCCCTTCAGTGTTGGCCAGCTTTATTGGTGGATTCCTTTGTCCTAATAAGAGGTCAAAGGGTCTATCGCTTAGATGGGGTTGGGTGTTAGAGGGTCTTGTGGTCCATAGGACGAGATATGCTTGGGGCATGTGCATGCTTGCCCAGTTATATCATGATTTGCATTGGATTGTTTATCTCGGCGGTAGTAGTTTATCAGCAGGGGCTACCCTTCTTCAGGTATGGGCATGGGAGAATATTGTTGTTACGCGTCTCGTACCAGTGTTGGCCAGACCAGCAATGAGGCCATATGTATTTCGATATAGAGGCAGGCCTACCTAGCATATGATGGGTAAGCTTGAGTATTGGAGGCAGATTGTTGATGATATAGAGGCAGTGACCTGGAGTCTGTACTTAGATTGTGATGCCTGGGACGATGATGATATTGAGTTGGGGTTCTTGTTTGATTCGATGTATTTGATCGGGAAGAGCCCCAGGGTCTTGGAGCGATTCCTGTTTCGTCGTGTGTACAGGCAGTATGGCATTGTGCAGTGCATGCCATTGGGTGTAGCACATTATGGCCGACGTCGGATAGATGTTCTTGATTGGGGTCCCAGCTTGCCTTACGGGGCACTTGTTGAGGGTTACCGTGCTTTACAGCCATCAGCATGGGATGTTCGGCGGGATATTGTCGAGGCGCCCATTACTCCTGAGTATGAAGAGTATTTGGCTCTACACCCTCCTCCACGGATCACTATTCCAGATGAGCCAGCACATGTATCAGCGACAGCACCAGCAGGGGGTGTTCAGGTTGGTCAGTGATGGGGGAGAGAGGAGGATGTTGATGTGGATGTGGAGAGCAGCTCGGAGACCGATAGTGATGAGAGCTCCGATAGCAGTGATGATAGCAGTGCTGATGATGGTGGAGATGGGGGGAGACCGAGTGTAGCAGGTACATCAGAGCCATCCTCCAGTGCACCTCTTAAGAGGTAGGCTGTTACTTCTTCATCGCATGCATCCATCGAGGTCGGGCTTACAGCAAAAGTGCATTGCAGTGGATAGCTAGCACAAAAGGTGGGATTATTAGCACGATGCGTGCCTCGACGTAGGGCACACCGCTACCGCGACAGACTCGTGATTACATCTCCTCGATTAGTGAGAGATGGTGCATTACAAGTAGCATGGATCAAGATGCAGTGCTCAAGTGACAGATTACTTGTTAATAATATTTGTCCACCATCTGTGCACGATCACGCCTTGATCGCAGAGCGAGATACCATTAGACGAACATCAGAGACAGCATAGGCGACTGTAGAGAGGTTACAGAGAGTGGCAGATGGGACTTCTATAGCAGATTATATGCGAGAGGCCATGCGGGCAGGTGCTGAGATTGAGTTCTATCAGAGCTGTTACCATGAGCTTTGCCCCCCAGAGCAGAGAGTCAGCTATGCTCAGTTGCGCTCAGAGAGGACTCAATCGAGGACAGTGAGCAGGGGTGTGACACAGCCTCTTCCGAGAGATCTGAGAGATCCTGGGACGTCTGGTGGTGGTACCGATACTGGTGCTAGACCTGCTCCTTCTGGTGGGAGTACTACTTGAGATTATATGTGTACCCATTGAGAGATTGATACAACCATTTTTGACATGATGTTATTTTCATTCTTTTCAGACTTCATTGTATACTTTTCACTTGATGAGATATATATGTGCAACGGTTCGATTGATCTATGACATGATTTTATATGATTTTATTGTGATGGATGCATTGATTTTATGATGTATTGATGTGATGGATGCATTGATTTTATAATGTAGTGATGTGATGGATGCATTGATGATGTGAAATGATATTGATGTTGTATTTCTTTTCTTAATGAGATGTAATGTATGATAGATAAAATGTGATGTTAATGAATGATGTATGGAAATGTAAATGAGATGTAATGATGTATGGAAATGCAAATGAATGTCGAATAAATGAAATGTAATGATGAATGTAAATGTAAATGAAATGTAATGGTAAATGTAAATGGATGATGGATGGAAATGTAAGATGTATGGAAATGTAAGTGATAGATATGAATGATAAATGTAAATGGATGATGGATGATAAATGTAAATGAAATGTAATGGTAAATGCAATGATATATGGAAATGTAATGATATATGGATAAATGAAATGTAATGGTAAATGTAAATGGATGATGGATGGAAATGTAAGATGTATGGAAATGTAAGTGATAGATATGAATGATAAATGTAAATGGATGATGGATGATAAATGTAAATGAAATGTAATGGTAAATGCAATGATATATGGAAATGTAATGATATATGGATAAATGAAATGTAATGGTAAATGTAAATGGATGATGGATGGAAATGTAAGATGTATGGAAATGTAAGTGATAGATATGAATGATAAATGTAAATGGATGATGGATGATAAATGTAAATGAAATGTAATGGTAAATGCAATGATATATGGAAATGTAATGATATATGGATAAACGAAATGCAATGGTAAATGTAAATGTAAGATGTATGGAAATGTAAGTGATAGATATGAATGATAAATGTAAATGGATGATGGATGATAAATGTAAATGAAATGTAACGGTAAATGCAATGATATATGGAAATGTAATGATATATGGATAAACGAAATGTAATGGTAAATGTAAATGTAAGATGTATGGAAATGTAAGTGATAGATATGAATGATAAATGTAATGATGTATGTAAATGTAATGATGTATGATAGATGAGATGGAATGCAATAATGTGATGATGTAAATGTAATGATAAATGAATGGTGTAACATAACGTGTATATGATATCACGAAATGAGATTTTTATTGTGAATTTATGATAAGATGAAGAGATGATCTTATATGCATGTTGTTTATGAAAATTGCATGTGTCAAGTATACTCAGTCTTAAAAGAAAAGATGACATCATTTGTGAATGAATCATTGTAACTTGTGCCACCCGTACTCTGTAGATGTATTATTATGAATGCAATCTATGTTAACCATGTAAATGCCTATTTTATCAATGCAAACCTAAGTGTCATTTCAATAATCATTTTATTCTGCTTTGTATCATCACTGAGCTTTATTTTAAAATGTTGAAAGTGAATACAAGCATCAATGATATGAGATAGACCAATGATGACCTGAGTATTTCTTTCATGTTTTTTTTTATTTTATCAGTCATCATGACGCTTTGTTTGCCGTGTTTTCATCAAGACAACTTTATTGATCGCGTCTCTAGATATTCTCATGTAGAATCACCGAGATGAATGTTGTTCATGGGCTCCTCCAACATGTCTCCTCGTGTAGACAACAGATGTTCTCGACCATAGATCCTATTAAGTGATGACATAAGGTCCCATCCGCTTAGTTTCAAACTTGCCCTTCTTTTCTCTGTCTGCTTGATTTCTAGGGCTTTCCCGTAGGACCAAGTCTCCGATTTGGAAGACTCTAGGCTTAACCCTCTGATTATAGTTCCTAGACATCCTTTGTTGATAGGCTGTCAAATGATTGACAGCTTGTTGTTGACGTTCATCAAGTAGCTCTAATTCTTGAAGTCTAGAGATCCTATAATCTTCATCTAAAATGAGTCCCTTTAGTGAAACATGAAGGGATGGAATTTCTACCTCAATAGGTAGTATTGCTTCTGATCCATAGACAAGAGCATACGGTGTAGCTCCTGTTGGTGTTCTGATACTAGTCCTGTAAGCCCAAAGAGCAGGATTTAGCTGAACGTGCCAATCACGTCCCACTTCATTTACAGTCTTCTTGAGAATCTTGAGGATTGTTTTGTTCGAAGCTTCTGCCTGCCCATTACCTTGAGGGTAATACGGGGTTGAAAAGCGATGTTGAATGTGGAACTTTTCACACAGTTCTTGGACGTCTTGGTTTTTGAAAGGCTTGCCATTATCTGTGATGATTGACTGGGGTATCCCATATCTACAAATGAGATAATTAAGAATGAAAGATGATATTTGCTTTCCAGTGATTGTGGTTAAAGGAACTGTCTCCACCCATTTTGTAAAATATTCGGTTGCTGTGATAATGAACTTGTGTCCATTAGATGAAGATGGGTGAATTTTCCCTACCAAGTCTAATCCCCACTGACAGAAAGGCCATGTAGTTGCAAATGGATGCAACTCCTATGCTGGTGCATGTATAAGATTGCCATGGATTTGGCATTTTGAACATCTTTTGACAAACTGATAAGATTCTTGTTCCATGTGTGGCCAGTAATACCCTAAACGAAGGAGTTTCTTGGCTAAAGATAATCCACTTGAATGTGTTCCACAAATTCCTTCATGGACCTCATGTAAAGCGGAAGCGGATTCGTCATGTTCTAAGCAACGTAAAAGAGTACCATCTAGGCCTCGACGGTAAAGGGTGTCGGCAATAATGGTATGTTTGGCGGATTGGCGTATGAAGTTGCACTTTTGGTTGCGAGAAAGATCTGGCGGTAAGATATTATCTTTCAGATAAGTATAAATGTCTCCATAAATGGAAGATTGGGCACTATCCAAAAGGCTTATGGTTTGGGAGTTGGGATTTGCGTATGCAGGATTTGATACTTGTTCTACAATAAATCGATAACGATCTTGCATTTCAGGCATTTGTAGAAGAGATGCTATTGTGGCCATGGCATCTACTGCTTTGTTCTCTGATCTTGGTATCTGCTCAAATTTGATTTCTATGAAGTATTTTCTTAGGTCATCCACCAGCCTCTTGTACAAAATCAGTGTGTCATCCTTAGTTTGGTAATCATTGTTGACTTGGTAGATGATTAACTGGGAGTCTCCATACACCTGAAGTTCTGTGATTTTCCATTCAATAGCCACTTTAATTCCAAGGATCAAAGCTTCATATTCTACCACATTGTTAGTGCAACAGAAGGTAAGCCTGTATGATCGCGGGATTGTGTGCCCAAGAGGTGTGACAAATAGAATTCCTGCCCCTGATCCATGTTGTGTGTAGGATCCATCGAAGTAGAGTTGCCATGGTTGTGTTGTAACATTGAGAATATCTGCATCGGGAAATTCCATGGTCATAGGATGACTGTCTGATAATGGAGCTTCTGCTAATTGATCGGTGATGATTTGTCCTTTGATAGCTCGCCTTTCAACATATTGAATATCAAACTCACTAAGGAGCATGACCCACTTTGCCAACCTTCCTGTTAAAGCTGCTTTGCTTAGTAAATACTTGAGAGGATCAATTTTTGCAACGAGCTTGATAGTGTGAGTGAGCATATAATGTCACAATTTTTGTGTTGTAAATATTACTGCTAAGCATGATTTTTCAATGAAGGTGTAGTTTACTTCATGTCCATTGAGTGTCCTGCTGATATAGTATATTGCCTGTTCTTTTCCTTCTTTATCCTCTTGTGCTAGCAAGGCTCCTAAAGAAATATCTGTTGTTGCAATATATAGCAACAATGGCTTGTCTTCGCTGGGTGGTACCAAGATTGGTGGTGTCATCAGATAATGCTTGATTTGATTGAAAGTACTCTCACACTGTTCATCCCATTTAAAAGGCACATTTTTATGCAAAAGATGGTTGAATGGATGACACCAATCTGCTAGTTGAGAGATGAATCTTCTGATGGACTGTAGTCAGCCTTGTAGAGATCTTAATGTACTGATATTATTAGGAGGTGGCATTTCCATAATGGCTTGGACTTTTGCTGGATCTACTTCAATTCCCTTTGTAGAAACTATGTATCCTAGGAGTTTTGCTGATGTTACTCCAAAGGCACATTTCTTAGGATTCAATATGACTTTGAATTTTTCCAACCTGTCAAATATTTTGGCCAATATCTCTAGATGTCCTTCCCTGGTGTAAGACTTGGCTAAGATATCGTCCACATAGTCCTCCATGAAGGTGTGCATCATATCATGGAAGATTGTTGTCATAGCTCGCTGGTATGTAGCTCCTACATTCTTTAACCCAAAAGGCATGACGTTCCAGCAAAAGGTGCCCCATGGACATGTAAATGCTATCTTCTCTTGGTCTTTAGGAGCTATCTTGATTTGATTGTACCCTGAAAATCCATCCATGAGTGATAGCATTTGATGACCGGCTGTGAGATCTACAATCATGTCTATGTTTGGCAAAGGAAAATCATCCTTTGGAAATGCCTTATTTAAATCCCAAAAATCAGTACATATTCTAATGGTGTTATCTGGCTTTGAAATAGGTACAATGTTGGATATCCATTCTACATAATCAATAGATCTGATGAATCCAGCATCCAGTAGTTTCTTCAAATCATTTTTTACTAATAATGCAACATGTGGATGCATTTTTATCAGCTTCTGTTTTACTGGTTTAGTGTCAGCTGGTAAGGATAAGTGATGCATAATGAGATCTGTGTCCAAGCCTGGCATGTCAGAGTATGACCAAGCAAAATTGACGCATCGTTCTTCAAAGAATTTGATAAAATCTGGTTTTTTTGTATCTGTCATGGATGCAGCCAGGTGTAGTATTCTTGCTTTCTCTACTGTGCCAATATTAATAGACTGTGTGGGTTCTATTAACACTGATGATCTTTCATGGTAATGTTGTGGGAGGATGTCAAACCTTCCATCCTTTGGTGCCTCAATGAGGTTTTCGCCATCAGATGCATTCTTTATTTTTACTATTTTAGGATCAAATACTGCCATAGAATGGTTTTCACCATTAGATCCTTTTTTTTCTTTCATATTTTTGCAACTGGAAGGCTTGACATCCTCCTGCCTAAAAGCATCATTAAAAGAAGTATTAGTAGAACAAGTATCGGATTCTTCACAGCAGAGGTAGTTAATAATGGAGGAATCATTGTCAAATATAGGGAGATTAATAGGATGTTGGGGTTCCCATTCGATAAGCTTGAGATGTAGTAAAGGCAACGAATCATTAGATGGGTTGAGGTCAGCGATTGTGAAAGCTCGGACGGAAATGTCGTCTAGGTTGTTTGTGGTTATGTCGAGGCTTACAAAGGTATTTTCTTCCACATCATTTATCTAAATCGATGTCCGTTCATCTTCACTTGAGTCATCAAAATTTTGTGTTTCAAAGACAATAGGATTAAAGCTTGAGCTTTGACCCTCCTCGTGTTCGGGAGTATACTTTTTGATAATATCAATCTGAATATCCTCATAGGAAACCTCTGATAAGTTGTCCCACTCATACTCATTTGAATCTGTTTCAGAGTTATCTCTTGTTTGAAGAATACGCTCCACAGTTTTATTGGTGATTTCTGCTCTTGCTTTTTCTGTATATCCTAGTCCAGTTTTATCCTTATGTTGGAGTGTAAGAGGCTGGATTGGTTCCGTTATGCCTTGTTTCCTTAACCCAAGAGGTCCCTGTCCTGAATATCCCATCTTCTCCAGAATAGTTTTTCCTTTTCCATATTGATTTGTCTCTATGATGTTACTTGTGGAAGCGGAAGCTTCTTCATCTTTATAAAGCCAATTTAGTATGGCCTTATCTTCTGATTCTTCATCTAAGCTCCCAGCTTTTACAAATCTGCCATCTAATGCTGTTGTAGATTGTTCTGAATTGTGGGTGTTTGTAGATGGTTGTCCATATGTTTGTAAGGAGGGTAACATTTGTGATAGATGAAATGAGTGTCCAACACCATATTCACTTATTCCTTTGTCACTTATCTGTACTTCCTTGGTGAATTGATGTGAGAGTGGAGCCAATTGTTCTTCAACATTTGAAGGGTTAGATTGTGCCACACTTATCTCTTGTGATTTTTGTTGTTTTGGAAGCCACTTTGAAATGAAGCTCTGCTGTTGCTCACTATCTGTTGTGCCAACTTCTCTATTGTTAGGTATGAATGTATCCTAAGATGTCTTCAATGTATGACAAGCTTGGGTGTCATTGTAGTCTGCTGTGATTGTTACCTCTTGTCCATTGACGAGAAATTTCAGGCATTGATGATAGGTAGACGGTACTGCTTGCATATCATGTATCCAAGGGCGTCCCAACAGTATGTTGTATGTCAATTCCCTATCTAAGACTTGGCAAACCACTTTTTGGACAATAGGTCCCACCTGAATGGGTAATATGATCAATCCTTTAGAGGACCTTTCTTCTTCATCATATGCTTTGATTGTGATTTTTCTTCTTGTATCAATGGCTTCATCTGAGTATCCTAGTGCACGAATCAGCTTTAAGGTACAAATATTTAAACCAGCCCCTCCATCTATCAAGACACATTTTACACGATGTTTATGGATAAGGACTTCAATATGAAGGGCGGAATTATGCGGATGGGTGAGTGATACATCATCATGTTCAGAAAATGAAAGGCAATGAGGTGCAGATAGATGTCCCACCATAGCTTGGAATTGACACACATCCAGATTGTTAGGTACCGTAGTTGATACAAGAGCTTGTTCAAGAACCTCTTTGTGTGATGGGGAAATCTTCAAAAGTTCCAAGATTGATATTTGTGCTGGTATTTTCTGCAATTAATCGATGAGATTATATTGATTGGAGGGAGGATCTACTGATGGGGATGATATCGATGCTCCTTTCAATATAACTTTGGATTGTGCCCTTGTTGTGGCATTAACCGGTTGGTACTCTTGTTTCCCTTTGAGTGTGATTACATTGATTTGGTTTTCAGATTTGTCCATATGTTGTACCAAATTGGTAGATGTAATGTCGTTGTTCTGATTGATTTGGTTGCATAACTCTTCATCCTCCTTGGCAGCAGAAAAACAAAGGATTGTTGCATCATAAACATAACCAACATTTTTACCTTTGGTGTTTGCGGAAGAAGATTCTCCCTTCTGATAATTGGGTAGAGGATTTTTGAATGTTGTATGATCTTTGTTTGTTTGAGGGCCCTCTACAAATACTTTCTTTTGATCTATGAGGTCTTGTACCGCATGTTTTAATTGCCAACAATTTTCAATCATGTGACCTTTATTTTGATGATAGTGACAGTAATGTAAGTCATTCCACCATGATGGTTTGACTTGAGGGTCCCAATTTCTAGCCTCTTGCACTTGAATGAGTTTTTCGTTTAAAAGTTCCTTGAGGACTGATTCCAATGATTGTCCTAACGGTGTGAATTTTCTTTTATAGGAGGGTCGTTGGAATGATTGGGCTTTTGTTTCTCCACTGTTTTGATTATTTCCTTGATCACTACTTTGTTTGACATTAAAACCATTGTTTTGTTTGTTTGTAGTAGTTGGTGTCAAGGTGAATACTGGTTTAGGTGCATGTGTATCGATCATGGTATCAGTATTCTTGTTCTTTTGCCAAAATCTTGGCTTTTCGTTGTTGTTGTTAGAGGAATGGTTATTGTTTGAACCTTCAGTGAAATGTTTGATTGTTCCTCTTTTGATTAGAGCCTCTTCAATTTTGAGCCCCTTTTCGATAACTTGTTCAAAGGTAGATGGGCATTGTAAGTCCAATCTGTAATTCATGTCATCTACTAAATTATCAATGAACATCTCTATCTTCTCCTCTTCAGGAATAGATCTAGGGTATTTAGCAAATAGCCTTCTCCATCGTTGGAGAAAGGAGAGAAACTTTTCACCCTTTGCTTGTTTGGTGTTGTAGAGTTCTTTTAAGGTTACCCCATGTTGGATGTTGAATGAGAAGTGTGTTATGAACCCATTGATTAGTTCCTCAAAGGATTGAATTCCAGGTTCTAATTTAGAAAACCACTCCATGCAAGTGTTTCCTAAGCTTCTTGGAAATAATCGTAGTAAGTAAGAGTCCTCGTGTGCGAACTCTATGCTCATAGCTCGAAATTCCCGTACGTGGTCAAACGGATCAGTTCTCCCATTGTATTTGTTATATGTTGGGTACTCACAATACCTTGGAAATGGTATCATGTTAATGCTTGAGTCAAATGGATAAGGGCAAATGTCTTGTAATAGATATCTCTTTGTTGGCCCTTGTTGGATATTTTGGAACTGTAATTGTAACTGTTGGATTTGTCTTGTCAAAGCATCTATTTGATTTGGATTTTCTATATTAGTTGAGTTAGGTGTGGTTGTTTCTTTGAGTTGATTTACATCAAAGTCTTTAGGAAGCTTAGCACCTTTGTCAGCTAATAATAGAAGATACTTTTCCATGTCTTGCTCTAGCATCTTTTCCATAAATTTATGGAAATGAGGGTCTTGTTGAACTTTCTCGATTTCCTCTGTCGTTATTTCTTTCTCATGCGAGTTACTAAGAGGATCAATGTTGCTATATCGTCCCCAAGGGTTTTCTTCAGCCATGGCTGCTATTCTTTCATTTTCTTGTTCTTGTTGTTTTTGATATGCTGCTCGTGTGAAAATAGGCATACAAACGTTTAAAGTTTTACTCTAGACTTTGATCTTGGATTTGATTGGATAAGTGTCAAAGTTGTTGATTTAAAATCTGATTTCGTCTTATCTAGTTTCGTGATGAAAGGATGATAGAATCCTTGATAGGGAAACTTTGACAGAAAATCTCAGATTTTGGTGATAATAACACTTATGCAAGATGCTGCAAGATCTAGGTGTAGGGGTAAAGCTTTTTCTTTTGTGTGACTTAAGTGTTCTGGACTGTGAAAAAAAATGTTGTGGACTGATGAAAACCTTGTATTCAATATGGGCAAACTGATAAAATGTCCTATTAACTCTCTATTTTTTTGGTTTTATGGTGCGCTAAAACAGAGACCGGGCGCGCTAAAACAGAGATTGGGCGCACTAAAACAGATACTGGGCGCGCTAAAACAGAGACCAGGAGCGTTAAAACAGAGACCAGGCGCGCTAAAACAGAAACCAGGCGCGCTAAAACAGATACTGGGCGCGCTAAAACAGATACCGGGCGTGCTAAAACTATGACCTTAAGGTGTTTTAAGACAGAAAAAAAATTATCTTATTCTATGAAACTCACTTGGTCTGGTATCATATTGGATGGCCGGTTGTGGAATGTATTCTGGACGAATTCTCTGACTGTGATTGTGGTGTTGCCTAAGAGCTCTTCTTTGGAAATATGCTTGTGAATCTAAGGGAGCTACAACGTAGTCGTCTGTATAACCTCTAGAGAAATCATGATACCTATGAATAAAAGTTCTATGTTGGAGTAGAACTTTCCTGCTTTGATACAGAAACCTTTGTTTTCTTAGGAGTTGTTTGTATGCAAGTGTTCTCTTTGGTTTTCGGATTTGTTTGGCAAGAGATTTCTTGACAAACTTGGTGGATACCCAATCTCGAATCATGAGAAATCCACAAATGTTTTGATTTTAAGGATTTATGTGATGATCTTATCTGAGTTTAATGATAGAAAACACAGCAATCAAGAATAGAATGGTTGTATTTAAAATCCTAGAATCTAAACAAGTAGTGTATGTTCTTAAGAATCAATGATTCTTCTTGATTTTCACTGGTTCGATAACAAGATAAAACACATCAAATAGACTCACTCCTAGAGACAAAAGGTCATTGTTATATACTCGAACGACCCACGCCTTGAATTGTGTCGACTACCCATACAATTCCCTAGAGGATTTGTTTTGGCCTTCTTTCCATGCACTGTGAGTGACTCGGCGGATAAATTGTGATCCCCGAAAGTAAACAAATTTGAAATTATATGGTGCTGAGGGTAGATTCTTCCCACCCCTCGCACCTCTATTACAATGTTTCAAAACCGGCAAAGGCTTCATTTCAGGTTCTTAGATAGGTTTCCGCTTTTGGAGCGCAAATGGATAAACTCCCTCGAGACTCCGTAATCTTGAAGGTTATTTTGGGGATGGTTATCCGCATTAATTTCCGCTGGAAAGAGGGTTTCAAATTCACATAAATTTTAAGTGGGTTGGAATACTACGGCTTTTGGTTGTCTCCACTTTCGTGTCGTTCTCGGGTAGTGGAGTACTTTTTCCCACTACGGCAGGCCTATCTAAAGGTTTTAAGAAAGCTTAAAATTGCATAAAGTAAATGGTGAGTCTGGTATTTTGATGCACCCAGTAAAGGGGAGAGCATAAACCTATCACCCAAACACAGCAAAATGTTGTTCTTTTTTAAAAACCCAAAAAGACAAGTGATTTACTCTAATGGAGATATTGCTCCATGATAAGCATGATGTTCAATTTTTAAACCTCAAAAAGAAATGTGACGTTTCTATCCTAGGATTGGTAAATTTTAATCCATTTCTATCCTATGATTGGTAAGTTTTAACCATTTCTATCCTAGGATTGGTAAATTTTAACTGTTTCTATCCTAGGATTGGTAAATTTTAACCAAACAAAAAGACAGAAATGAAATCTGGCCGCAGACGCGTCGGATCCAGATGAAAGAAATGCTTTTAAAGATGAAAAGATGGCGCGTTGGAACAGAAACCAGGCGCGCTGGAACAGGAACCCGCGCTGGAACAGTAACCGGGCGCGCTGGAACAGTAACCGGGGCGCGCTGGAACAGGAACCCGGTGCGTTGAAACAGACCCCAGGCGCGCTGCAAAAATTCACGATCCCGCGAAAACTTTCACGCCAATTCCTGTAAGACACAATTTTCAAAATTTTAGTAAAATATGGGGTATTGCCCCACGGTGGGTGCCAAATTGTAAGTGGTAGAAGGGGAAAAACGAACTAAACTATGCATCTACGCTTCTAAATAAGATAATTGCATCTAAGATTAAGAAATTTAAATGAATTTAAACTACAAAATCTACAGAAATCTATCCTATTGCTCTCTAACTCTAAAGACTTCTCTAATTTACTTAGCTCTCAGATTTGTAAACTAATTAAACTATTAAAATGACACTTAGAGAATGAGAAATGAATTATTCTACTCTAATATGATCTAAATGTGCAAATTCTATTCTAATGGCAGCCATGACTGCAAATGTTGGATGCTTGATTGCTGCTTGATGGATGCTGGATGAATGCTTGAATGCTGGATGGTTTGGATGCTTGAATGCTTTGGAAACCTGCAGAGTAAGATTGCATAAATTGGGATCCTTTTCTTGTAGCCCAAGAGTTGTATTTATAGCTTTCATGGCAGCACAATTGCACAGGAAACCGGGATGAGGGGCTGTGATTTCCTCTGGAGAATCCAAAGGCATGGGATGAGAAGAAGGAGTTGATCATGGAGAATGGTTTCTCCCCATGAAAACACTAGGCAAGATAAGAGGGAAGGTGGGTGGAAGGTTGTTGAGAGAACTTCCTGCAAATTTTCCTGAAGCTTTCCCGTGAATGGCAGTGCCATTAATTTGATTGGTGAGAAATAAATATTTATTGGTGAGTGAATAGTGCAAATTTTATGCATAAATTTAAATATTTTTAATTTATTTAAATTTAGCAAAAGGAGGAATAAATAATTTAATAAATCAAACTATAGGGTTTGTTTTATTAAATTAAAAGGAGAATGATAATTAAATAAAAGATTTTTAGCAATCTTTATTTAATTAAGAAGAAATGTGATTTTAAATAACACAATTTAATTAAATTGTGTATTTAATTTTAATATAGAAGAAATAATGATAACAATTAAATAAAACAAAGTTTTTAATTTTGTTTATTTAATTAAGAGAGAAATAATATGATGAAAATGATAATAATTAAATAAAACAAAGTTTTTAATTTTGTTTATTTAATTAGGAGAGAAAAATAGAAGAATTTAATAAATGAACTTAATATAAATAAATATTTCTATTTATTTATTAAGTAGAAGAATTTAAGATTAATTAATCAAATAAGTTGTATTCAATTAATTAGATTCTCTAGACCATTTTTAGGTGTCTACACCTCTAAAATAAATGTTGTTGAAGAAACAATGCTATAAAATAAATTCTTTGAAAATACAATGAAAATTTGTGCTATGTTGTTATTCATAAGAATATCCTATATATATATATATATATATATATATATTAAAAAACTATAAAATTAGAAAATATTGATAATTAGAAATAAATCTACAATCTTAAATTTACTGTTAATTGTAACAAGAAGTTTCTAAATTATGTAGAAAATAAATCTTGTTAAAATATTCAAAAAGTTAAAAATCAATTATATTCTATTTTGAAAAGATTTTGAATTAATATATAATTTTATAATATATTATAAATCATATATATTAATATAAAACAATGATAACTATTAGTAAAAATGTCAAAATCTTTAAAAAATTAGAAAGAACTATATTTAATCTTGAAAAGATTTTATTCTCAATAGATTTTGAATTAATAGATATATTTATAATAACTCATATATATTAATATAAAGTGAAATTAGAAAGAATTATTCCAATTTTTAATTATAAACTGATTTATATTTTTATCATATACATTATTATATATATATATATATATATATATATATATATATGTCTACAATAACTTTTTACGGTTTAATAATAATTTGAAGTGTCATATTTACAGTTATAAAAAAATATAGGAAGTCATATGATACAGTCTAATAAATTTTTAAGTTGTAATATACGGTTCAAAATGCAAAAAATGGTCAAATAGACCATCAAATTCTATGCGCATGCCATAACTTTTGCATTCTTTTCTTAGCAGGTTTGAAAATAGAATCTACTATTTCCACATTTGTGATCTTGGCCATATCCTTCCTCTTCACCCAAACCAATGGTATTAATGAGAATAATCCTAAGGCATTGCACCACTGGGATGTGACTGTAGGAAGTAATTTCTATTTGTTTGTGTAGGCAATCTTATCTAATATGGTGACAGGTAACGCTACGAGCCATTCTTAATTCTAGATCTATTAAATTTTGGAAGTCCTCTCTGTGGATTTTGAATTTGAGCCTTGCCTCTGCTCCCTCATTTGCATGCAAGCCTAACACGATACTTGTATCTTTTGTTCTTTTTGTTGTTTCTTTGTTTCTATCTGTGTAGAAATTGATGTCATAATTTCATTCAAACAAATTTTCCCTCGCCAAAAAAAAATCATTTAATTATTTCCAAATGTTTACCTACTTCGTAAATTAATAGGGACGATTGATTTTAATAAAAATTGAAGATGTCATTGTTCTACGTAAGTGTGAATAAGACGCTTGCACAAATATTAAGGTGATCGAATGCTATCAATTAAAAATGACTTGGAATATCGTGATGCCCTTGCCTAAAAATCCTATCATGAGTTTATAGTTGGTATGTAGGAATGCTTCGAGCCCTTGTTTTTTGATGCTGATTATTTTCTTTTTTTGTGGTTTTGATGTTTATGAAGGTTTCTTTGTTTTTTTTGTTTGTTTTGAAATATTTGCAAAGAAATGAAATGCAAAACATCAAGTAGTACAAGTGACTATAATAAATAGCTACTCCAATATAGTTTTATTTGCTCAATATTCAAGAGAATAGCTCATTACAAGCATACCCAAATTAAATAGATGGCATGCTACTGTTGTTTATCACTTCCAGCCAAAAAAGCAAATCAGAAACAAGTCCAGATCTCCTTCAATTGGTTGCCCTTTTGATCACTGAAAATACGGCTGCAATCCCTATGCCTGGGTGCCCCCTTTCAAGATTTTTATTTATTTTTTGTATCCCTCAAATCAAAAATCACCCTCCTCAAGCAGGCTGAGCCTTGCTTCAAAAGAAGCTGAAGAATATTTAGCCGCACCTCTTCTAAAATCTTATTTTTCTTTCATCAAGAACAATTTGGAATTGCCTCCCCTTCCAATCTGCCAATCTCTAAGATATATGTCACCAAACCCTTAGATTATTTCTCCTTTTTGCATGAATAGGACATCTAAGTGGTGCCCTTCTGAATGTCAATTTCAACAGGTATTTCACTACTTCAAACGACTGCAATCATTGAAGAAGTATCATTCTCCAATTGCTCGAGTATTGAAAACCCTTGGCTTTCACTTCTTAGACAAATTTCATGAACAACAATTTCTCAATCCCATACCTCCAAAATAACTCCCAAATAAAATATATAGACCTTCATGAGAAATTCAAATTTCTTCAAAAAGGAAATTTCATAATATTAAAATTTCATTTATTTGCATCTTTTAATATTTACATTGACTTAGGAGTTGGCGCTCAAAAATTAATTCATTTATTTGGTCCCCTTTTAATGACGTTTTGACTCTCAAGTTATAACATTAAAATATAACCTTAATTAATTAATGTTATTTGAGCCAAATAACATTAATAACTTCTTAAATTCATCATTTCTCATCACGCCATCTAAAGTGGGGACTAATCTGATAATTCTCCATCCGATCACATGCCTTACTAAAAATAGTAAGGATCCCATTTTGTCCATGTTTGACTTACTATAAATAGTAAGTTGAGAACTGAGTCTTGAAAGCCTTGAATGAAAGCCAAAGTTGATCCACACTGAACACTAGAGTGATACCATCCTTAGAAGACCCCCTAATCCTCTTCATTAGCCTACAAGGGTCGTGATGATAGGCTAATCTACTGAATATGGATTTATCACTTTGGAGGGGACATGACAGTCCTCCCTCCCTAAAATTGCTTGACCTCAAGCAATCTTAATGTTGGGTGCTGTAAGATCTCCTCACCTTCCTAGGTGGGCATCCTCAACTGGAAAATCCTTCCATTTGACCAAATATTATATGATAGTATGTTTCTATACCCGCCTCTCTAAAAAATCCAAGATAGCCTCTGACTCAAGAATCAGTTTCCCCTCATCATCCAGGGGTGGAAACATTGTTGAAAGAGTCACATGATGTCCCAAGGCCTTCTTGAGGTGTGATACATGAAAGACATTGTGAACTCAACTATCTATTGGGAGTTATAACTAATATGCTACTTCACCCACTCACCTGATTATATGAAAAGGCCCATAGTAGGGTGTTTTCAACTTTTTAGCACCACTTTTCTTGACTGTAAATTGTCGATACAACTACAACATTAAATAGACCATATGTCCCACCTTGAATGATATCTTGGTCCTCCTATGATCAACATATTGTTTTTGTTGATTTTGTGCCTTAGTAATATTCTCCTTGAGAGCCTTCATAATGTCTTGAATCTCTTGCAACAAGTCTCCTCCACTAGGCACTCTACTATCACTAAATAGAAGGTCGATGAAGCTAGGAGCTTCATACCCATATAACGCCATGAAAGGGGTCATTTGTATGGACATGTGGAAAGTGGAATTATAACCAAAATTACAGAAGTAAATCCACTTTACTCATGCCTTCTACTACCCAACTATATAGTTTCTGAGATAACCTTCCACCCATTTTTTAACTATCTCTATCTTCCCATCTATCTGTAGGTGATAGCCAATACTCAGGGTTAATTCGGTCCCATAGATTCTAAACACCTCCTGCCAAAAACTGAATCATAAAGTGGCTATCTTTATCACTAACTATGGTCTAAGGCAACCCATGAGATCTCGAAAGAACAATTCTACCACTTGTGTAGCCATGTATGTAGTTGTGATAAAAAAGAAGTGGACATATTTTTTTAACCAATCTACAACCACATATATACAATCTCTTCCCTAGGCTTTACACAAGCCTATAATAAAGTCCATTGATAGGTGTTCCCACTTCCTATTGGGAATAAGAAGTGGTTGTAATAGACCCGTTGGGTAAGTGTTCTCCTATTTGTTCTGCTGACAAATGAGACACTTCCTAACATACTGAAGGAAATTTACCTTGAGTCCTTTCCATGTAAACCTCTCCCTGACCTGCCTATAAGTTTTGAAGTATCCTGTGTGTCCTGTAATAGGCACATCATGGCAAGCCCTTAGTATTATACTCTTCACCTCTAACCCTAGTTTCAAATATATCATGCCCTTATAAATTATGAGCTCATTGACAACTGCATATCTGTTATCCTAAACTGACCCCTCAATGATCCCAGATGCACATGTATCCTTGGCATATTTTGCCACAATCAGGTGCCTCCAATCCTTTGAGATATGAACCATAGTGTTCAAGTGTGGTCTATGAGAAAGAGGATTAGCGATGACATTTTGAGTACCTTTGAAGTATGTGATGTCAAATTCATACAACTGAAGCTTACTAATCCATTTTTGTTGGTGGTCGTTAAGATCTTGCTGCCCCAAAAATGTCTAGGACTATTATGGTCAGTTTTTATACATAATTTATTGCCAATGAGATATTGTCTAAATTTGGCCAAAGCATGCATAATGGCCAACATCTCTTTATCATAAATACTATACCCTCTCTTTGGTCTCTTGAGCTTCCTACTCTCAAATGCAATCAAGTGCTTCTCCTGCATAATCACATCACCAATTCCCTCACCTGAAGCATCACACTAAAGCTCAAATGGCTTCGTGAGGTCTGGTAGAGCAAGAGTGATACAAGTGGTCATAATCTATTTGAATCTCATGAAGTACTCCTGTGCCTCTGGAGTCCAAATGAAAGAACCTTTCTTGATCAATTCTATGAGGGGTGCTGCATGATGTGAATAACTACTGACAAATCAGCAGTAGAAACCACATAAACCAAAAATTTGCACAATTGTGTGAGATTCTCTGGAGTGGGCCAGTTGATGATAGCCTGGATCTTATTAGGATCCATCCTCACACCCTCTGAACTAATGATATGACCCAAATATAATAATTCTACCATGCCAAGGTCACACTTTGATTCTTTTGTATATTAATTTCTATCCAAAATCCCCAACATTGCGCCCAAGTGAGCAAGGTGTTCCTCCCATGTTCTACTATACACTAGTATATCATCAAAGAATACAAGTACAAACTTCCTCAACTATGGCTAGAATATTTTGTTCATTGTGGCCTAGAACGTGGCTGGAGCATTGGTTAGCCCAAATGACATAACCACAAACTTGAAGTACCCACAATGGCATCTAAATGTTGTTTTCTCTATGTACTACTCACACACCCTAATCTGGTGATAACTGGACCTCAAATAAATTTTTGAAAAGAAACAAGTACAATGCAGCTCATCGATCATCTCATCGATCCACGGAATGGGGTATTTTTTTTAATAATTCTCTTATTCAAAGCCCTGTATTCGATGCACATATGAAGAGTACCATATTTTTTCTTGACTAAACCCACAGAGGAGGAAAATGGTGACTTGCTCGACCGGATTTGACCCATAATGAGAAACTCCTTAATGGTTTTTTCTATCTCATCCTTAAGACATTTTAGATTCTTGTATAGAGTAATCATCACTAGCTTAGCACCCTCCTCTAGCTCTATAATATGCTCAATACCCCTATCAAGAAGTCT
Organism: Sequoia sempervirens; assembly: GCA_007258455.2. NCBI lineage: Eukaryota > Viridiplantae > Streptophyta > Pinopsida > Cupressales > Cupressaceae > Sequoia > Sequoia sempervirens. Next base: position 592,230,972 of record VDFB02058242.1, on the reverse strand, counting down.
ACTTGGTGGGATGTCACCGAAAACCTTCCCATTTTAATTCTGATCTCCTGTATATCTAGATGACATTCTATTTTATGCTTCCTATCCTAAGTTGGCATTAGCAAACATTCAGCTCCCTAATCCACCATATTTTACCGCATGAGGCTCTCCATCCTCCTAAATAACATCCTAAAACTGCTATCTCTGATGGCTTTTAGTATCTGAGTTTTTCCCTCTACCTCAAAACTTATCTCCATCTCACGAAGATCAAGAGTGAATTTTCCAATAGCATGGACCCATCTCATCTCCAAAACTACATCTATGTCTCCCATGTTTACCACATAGTAATCAGCCTTAAAGTTATAGTTATTAAGGTGCGTTGGGAGATCTTTGACCATTCTTTCACACTTAAGGGTATATCCATCTGCCACTTTCACCCTTATACCTTTGAACTCCTCAGTCATAATCCCACGCTTCTCCACAAAGCGTGCATCAATAAAATTATGAGTGGAACTTGTGTCCAAAAGAGTGATGAACTTTTGACCTACTAGGACACCACAGATTCTAAAAGACCCTTCCTATTGGATACTAGTATTTCATGCCTCCTATAGATTGATTTCCCTTTCCTTTTCCTCCTCTTTTTTTAACTTTTCATCATCTGATTCTTCTTGACCAACTTGGTAGTTAGAATTTTTAGATTTTGAATCTTCATTAAAATCCCAATAGCATGGTTAGATTTTCCCTTTGGCCTTAAGGGGCAATCATGGTTTGCATCATATGTTCCCTTGCTGTAGAAAAAAAGCTTCTTTTTCCATAAATCATTTAATTTTTCATGATCAAATGGAGCTGTTGATTTTCCCTTTTGATCTCCCTTAAAATCATATTTTTCTTTTTTCTTGGGAAATGTTTTGTTATCTTTGAATGAAGATGATCCCTTTGTTCCAAACTTTCTTGATGATATGAACTTACTAGATGGGGCTTCAAGTTCCATACTCCTAGCTTTCTTCATTGCCTCCTATAACACTGTAAGATCGAAAGACTTCACCCACCCACATAATGGCTCCAGTAACCCCTCTATGAAAAGCACAACCAACCTCCTCTCTGAAATGTTTGTAACCATCAAAGTCAACTTTTAAAAATCACTAATATAACCCTCTAAGCTGCCAATCTATTGAAGTTGTGCCAAATCCCTAAAATAGACTTTTGGATCATTTTTTCAAAGTGATCAACCAGTGTATCCACAAATTCTTGGTAGGTGGTGATACAATCATGATGCAATGTAACCATTCCTTGATACCACTAGTCATGGGCTTCTCCCTCTAGATGTAACATGAAAAACTTGATTGCTTCTTCCTCAGACATAGGTTGAAGCATCAAGAAAGTGTCCAGCGTATGAATCCAAGACCGTGTTGTCACCTTTCCACTACCATCAAAGTAAGGTAGGGTAAATTTTTTGGCCACATGCTTGAAGTACCTATTTTGGTTCTAAGGCATATTCCCCTATTGAGCCCTGTAATAGTCCATCCTTGCTTGGAAAAATTGATCAAAGTGCATGAGCTCATGTGGCTTATGTGTCAATTTCCAACACTCATCATGGTTCCTCAACCTCTTCAATATTATCCTCCACTCACTCCTCCCTCAAAAAGGTGGGTCGAGTAGGCCTATGCACAATGCAGGATGGTGCTCTTTGTACTCTCCATGACCTTGCTACACTCCTATCATCATCTTGATCCTGACGTTACCTCCTAGGTAAATTCAGCTACTGCAAGGTATCTGAGAGTTGTTGCAGTACACCAACTACCTACTACTGACCAACTCTTAAATCCCTCAAAGTCTTTGTCACTTCTTTGTCACCATCTCTATCATCATCTCTCTTTTCATTCCTGTGTGGACCTTCTTCTGATCTGCCCCCCATATCTGTCAAAGGTTCCTCCACAAATGGATTATCTCTTTGCCAATCTACCTCTGATTCTGCTTTACTGTATGTGAAATATTTGTGGTGACTACTCATGTGCCTTCAACTCTCTAGGATGGCAAGATATTGGCTATGATACCAATGTAGGAACGCTTCATGCCCTTGTCTTTTGATGCTGTTTTTTTTCCTTTTTTGTGGTTTTGATGTTTATGAAGGTTTCTATGTTTTTTGGTTTTTTTTAAATATTTGCAAAGAAATGAAATGAAAAACATAAAGTAATACAAGTGACTATAATAAATAACTACTCCAATCTAGTTTTATTTTCTCAATATTCAAGATAATAGCTCATTACAAGCATACTCGAACTAAATAGATGACATTCAGTTGTAGTTTATCACTTCCAACCAAAAAAGCAAATCATAAATAGGTCCAAATCTCCTTCAATTGGCTGTCTTTTTTATCACTGACAATATGGCTGCAATCCCTATGCTTGGGTGCTCCCTTTTGAGATTTTAATTTATTTTTTGTATCCCTCAAAGCCAAAATTTCCCTCCTCAAGCAAGCCAACCCTTGCTGCAAAAGAAGCTGAAGAATATTCAATCACACCTCTTCTAAAATCTAGTTTTTTTTTCATCAACAACAATTTGCAATTGCCTCCCCTTCTAATATGCCAATCTCTAAGAGATATGTCACCAAACCCTCAATTTTATTCCTCCTTTTTGCATGAATAGAACATTTGAGTGATGCCCTTCTAAATGCCAATTTCAATAGGTATTTCACTGCTTCAAACAACTACAATCACTAAAGAAGTATCATTCTCCAATAGCTTGAGTACTAAAAACCCTTGGCTTTCACTTCTCAAACAAATTCCATTGACAACAATTTATCAATCCCATACCTCCAAAATAACTCCCAAATAAAATATATAGACCTTAATCAGAAAGTCAAATTTCTCCAAAAAGGTAATTTAGTAATATTAAAATATCATTTATTTGCACCTTTTAATATTTCCTTTGACTTAGGAGTTGGCGCTCAAAAATTAATTCATTTATTTGGCCCCCTTTCAATGATGTTTTGACCCCCAAGTTATAACATTAAAATATAACCCTTTAATTAATTAATGTTATTTGAGCCAAATAACATTAATAACTTCTTAAATTCATCATTTCTCAACACGCCATCTAAATTGGGGACTCATTTGATAATTCTCCATCTGATCACATTCCTTGCTAAAATAGTAAGGATCCCATTTTGTCCTTGTCTAACTTACTATAAATAGAAAGTTGAGCCAACTAAGTCTTGGAAGCCTTGAATGAAAGCCAAAGTTGATCCACACTGAACACTGAAGTGAAACCATCATCAAAACACCCCCTAATCCTCTTCATTATCCTGCAAGGGTCATGATGATAGGCTAATCTACTAAATATGGATGTCTCACTTTGGAGGGGACATTACATGGTAAAATGTTTCCTATGCTCGTAAGGAGGTCGATAGTACAAAGATTTTTACTGTTTTTAGTTAGTTAAACTACTCTTATTATGTAAAAACTATTTATGAGATTACTGTTTTTTTTTTCTGAAATCCATCAATTGATCTTAGTTCTATAGGAGGGTAAGGGAATAATGGTATGTGTTAAATTTGGAGCGCATGTACAACACACTTTTCAATTACCCTAGATGCATGGTAAGATGTTTCTTATGCTCATAAGTAGGTCAACATCAGAAAGATTTTTCTAAAATTTAGTCATTTAAACCAGTCTTTTCACCTAAACAATGATTTTGTAATTTCAGTTTTTTTTTTTGAAACTCATCACATGATCTAAGTTCTATAGGCATAGGTGTTAGAATGAAAGCCCCTATAGAATAATGTAAAATTTCAAGACACCTAATGTTTAAGGTTTTGTTAAAATTTATTGGGAGACATGTAAGGTGCAGCTTCATGCCACTTGAGTGCAGTAAATACACAATGTACATTGTTTTGTATACTAGAATTGAAGGAAATATATGCAATATTCATATATTTTAGATAAAAATATTTTACATACTCAGCTCATTGCAACACTAGTATTCAGGGTTTGTGGAAATTTTTCATTTGTTTAGGCACAAGTTTTCTTGAAAGTTTCTAATGTCTTACCAACAAATTCACTTCTTTTCATATCCTACCATCATTATAGTCTATGGGGACACATCTGTTTGATATACTGTTTGAGGAATTCTATCAAACAGTTCATGTGCCATGTCTACTAGTGTAGTTGCAAATATAACATCTACCAAAAATTCCACTTCAATAATGCTTTGATGGATGTCCAAATCATATTCCAAAGCTCCCATTTTGGTGTAGGAAGAAAAAATGTTGGGAAAGGTAATGGAGTTAGGCTTTAGCTTTCTAATTGGATTTCCTAGAACTTAGGTTTGTAAAGCCCCTCATCAATTTATCAACAAATCCATTTTGTTGATATCTTAAAATCATTGCATTTGATGCGTAGACTATGTTTACACAACTTGCATACATTTCATTTTAGAAAGGAAATGATTGTTATAAAATTGCTTACCTCTATTATTGAACAATGAATTCAAATCTGAAATAATGTTGAACTTTGTGTTTCAAAGATTAGAAAATTTTTGTTAACTAATATTGTAGGATAAGAATGAAATTCCTTAAATTTTCCATTGAGTTGGGATGACTTTCTAAATTAAGTATAGATCTATGATTATGGACATGGCATTTGCTAGCAAACACATGCTATGACACTATCTAACTTATTCCCTCAATGTAATTTGGTATACCATAATCTAATTTCTCCTCTCTATATTTATAGGTCAACAATATTGACATCTATCTTTAATAGATTATCATATAATAGAATCATGAGAGAACTTCTCTTATATCAACAGTTTGAAAATGAACAAGATCAAAGACACAATAAGAATCAAATATAATTTTTTTGTTATTCCTCAAATGTTTTAAAATGTGTAGATGAGATGCTATGACTGGATGATAAATGAAAGCCTTTCAATGCTAGCACATGACATCACATTGTTAAAATATGTGTTTAGTGAGTTTTGAATGGGAATGGTAATGTAGGCTGGTCAACCAAATTTTTATTTTCAAATTTTATTTCAAGTAGGATGATTCCAAGCATGCAAGGAAATCCTTGTCACTATAAACATATCCTAGGATCAAAGGAAGGATATAAATGACAATGGATAATGTATTTTTAGTGATTAATGTGTAAATGGACATGACAATAAGATAAATAGACCAAATGTATTAGGTGTATACACAAGGGGAAAATACACCAATAATATTCTAATGTGGAAAAGAGTATTGATAACCCAAAATAACCCTACAATCACAGTCTTTAGGAACTTGGACAAGGTGGTGCATAAGACCCTATTGTCCTCCTCTTTATCCCACACTATCTATAGAAAGGATATGGTACTTTTTTGAATAAAGAAATTATTGATTCATGCATACAAGAGAAGTTCAATTAGAAGTCTTTAATGAACTATCTGATATGTCCACAGTTCTAATTCATTAGCATTAGTCACATAGTTATTTGGAAATAAACTTCAGTTTGTTGTCCCTAATTTGGAGATAGTTTTTATCATATATTCTAGTCTTGTAGGATATTGTTGAGTTTCCATGTTCAATAAATCTATAATTTCTATTAGTGAATAATATGGAGATTAATGAGTTCTATGTTTATTATTTGCTTTGTTTTCTAGTGGATTTTCTCTACTGATCATTAATTCTAACAGGGCTATCTTATTAAGCCTTTATAGTAGTGTGTTATGGGGTTCAATATGGCTATACTAGAATCTAGACTAATCTATACTAAACTATTAAAGATATAATATATTCATAGATCATAATGTCACCTTAAATATTTATGTATTATGCTATCTAAATTTTTTCCTTCATTAAATTTTAGATCACACTACATGAACCATCATTAGGATGAGATAGCAAGATAAGGTAAGTTATTATGGATCATGGAGTGTGATCCAAAGTGTTGATGAAGAAAAATACTTCAAATTGTATAGATTATAAATATTCAAGATAAACCCTGTATTCTAATATAAACTCTTAATTCCTTAAATTTTCTAGTTGAATGCAAGATATTTGGATGAAGGGATAATATAAAAGTAATGTGTGGAAATAAAATATTGGCATGTCCACCAAAATTCACATAATATTATATCATTTTTCATAATATGTAAGTATTAATGCATGTCCTTAAAACAACTACAAAAAATAAATGAGAACCACCATGAATGTATGGAAGATTTATCATTACATTTTATTGCCACATTGAGGTCTGTGTAAATTCTAAATTATCTTCCATATCAAATCATGTAGCACTCAAAAATATGAATTTATAAAAATGAATATTCAAGAAATCAAATATACAAGTTTATAATCATGGATTCCATGCATAATGTAATGGACCCTATGAGATGTCATCAAGTGAATATGCCTTAATTTTTTGTTGTTTCTTCAAGTTGTATGAAAGGAAAGTGAAGAGTATTCCGTGAGTAACTCTTAACTCACAAGGAATAACTTGTGGAGAAAGGGGATGTTTCTAATCATATATATGGGAACATCCCTCTTGTAAATAGAGTATAATAATAAGCATGAATGTATGTAATAATGAATCATAATATTATCATTTTGAATTTATTTTGAGGAGAACATGCATATAGAGAGAAAATGAAAAATAATGATAAATATATAATAATTTTATTAACACTTGTGTGACAAGTATGAATATATAAGATGATAAGTCATTAAAAGAACATAAGGGTTGAAAATATCATCATTGGGAAGCTAGGGTTTCCTATGTAATGGGGAAAATAGCAGTAATATGATCTTTAATAGTGAAAACATCTCATATAGGAACAATGATAATAAGCATAGATTAATGGTCATAAATGAAACTAGTGATGAAGAATGGTGATATACAAATTCCAATTGTGATTAGACAAAAAAATCCTTCTTTAAAAAGGAATAACATTGAATATCTTTATAAAGTGTCCAATGTTAAATGGTTGACATTATATATTGATTTGTAATAAGACCTTTCAATTTTGATCACTTTTCCCTCATGTAAAAACTTGGCATGCATTATGTAATTTCCCCTTCCTTAGGTTTCCCTTAATCTTACAAAAAAATCACAAGTTTAATGTAGTTACGAATATAATTTATCAATTATATACTTTAAGCAAGATGAATCTTGGTTTAGGTCTTGCAAACATGTTAGATAATGTTGGAAATATAATCCATATAATCAAAACATATAATAAATGTCTTCTATTTAAACCATGTAAAATATATAAATATGTCAAATAAACACAATATCAATAGTTCTTGATGGAATTGGACTTGGATGAGAAATATGATATCAAACCTAGAGCTATCCTCATACTAAGACCAAGAGAGGATATACTATCTCTCTTTGCCCCAAGTGGTAGAAACATGGGCATCCAACATGGGGTGGCATACTTAATGGATAAAATTGTATCTACATTCCCTATCCATCCAACCTTACCCATCCTTCTTATGATTGAGACTCCTTGAATCCATCCCAACAACCAACCCATGTAGAGATTGGGGAAAGCTACAATAGGAGGCTCATAGATTCCCATTTCTAACCCCAAGGGAAGGGGCTCACACCCTTGGCTCCAAGTAGTAGATTCATGAGCATCCAACATGGAGTAGTGTACTTATAAAGAAATATAGTGTTTGCTTACCATATTAGTATTTCCCCCACTCCTCATGGTTGCTTTTCAAGAAATACAAACACTAAATATACATAGATTCATAAATTTTATACAAAAATATATCTATAATCATGATAGAGCATACCACAATATTTATTAAAGCATGAGATTTCTATATTCTAAGACAAAATTATATTAACAAATACTGACTTCTACCATTCTTTGCTGAGTGCATATAATTATGTTTGATATACTCCCCTTCTTGGTCAAAGATGTTTCCTTTCTATTCTGACACTTTATTTCTTTGTGTAAATTAAACGAATAAGAATCAATTGTGCATATTGATACTAATGAATCATAATTACTTATAAGGCTCAATAGTTACTACAAGCATCATTTTTGTATAATCGTATATAATATATATTTTATAAATATATAGATATATAATTATTTCTAATTGGTACAAACTTATATATATTTATATGTGTGTGTGTGTATATATAATTATATTAGACTTATTTCCCTTATTAATGATTTATCATTTGTCCTTATATCTCTAATTGAACCATATTCTTACCTCAACATATTTCTTCATGATTTCTGGTCTAATTCCCAAATGATTTTATATTCTTAATCCCAATCTGTTCATAGACTCTTCGTGAATAAATTTTCTGATGTGTATATTTAACATATATATATTTATATTCTTCCCCTTATTCTTCAATCCTCAAATGCCATTTATATCTTCACGTTTAGAGGAGCAAACAAATCACTTTGTAACATAGTATCTTTTTGAAATGACACAATGCATTTTCTTCAACATTGATTGCTGCATAAACTGAGCTCTCATTTTTACCTATTATCATTTTTAGGATCGCTATATGTTTCCAACCTTAATCATTGCCTCTTCATAAGAAAAATCAGTACTTTAGGTTTATATTTAGGTGATTAAGATTAATAATATATTCATTTCTTTTTGTCTTCATTGATGCTAGTGATAAATAAGTGTTAAGTTGTGATACATATTAGGAATTATTATTTTTTTAATATCAAAGGAATTCGACCAACATTTATGGTTGGCCCCTTGAAAACACTTTTTTAATATTAGAGAATATTGGCCAAGATATGGGTATGTGTAGGATCACGATGGGCCAAAAAGTGGCAATATGATGGGTATGTGGCTAACGACTCTTTTTTTATCCAAAATTGATGAAACAAAAAGGGTTTTTAAAGGAGATTCTCAAATTTCCACCAATATAAATTATGCTTTACTTTGAATTTAATAAATAATTATTATTCATTTTCTATTTGAATTACAATTAAAGTCCTGATTGATAGGTTGATTGAAAAATATCTATAGCTTTCAAATGATTTCACATTTTTTGAATCCAAAACATGCGTCACATTCTATGCTTCACATACTATAGGATTAAGAAAAGAAAAATTGAATTTCATGAAGTTTTGACCAAGTTAAGGTGGTCAGACATACGAGCTTTTTATATTTTTAAAAGTTGTAATAAAAAATTCATAATTAATTATTTACTTGGAAAAAATTACAAAAGAATATGCATCACATCCAGACATGAGTTGTCTACTTATATCTAAAATATTATAATAAAATATTATCAATTTATTATGGTTAGGATGGTTAGAAAGACACCTACTTCTTATTTTTTCCCTGAAATTTAAGTACTATTGCATTGAAATTTCAAATTTTCACCAAATAGATTTAAAAAATAAAATAACCTACTAGTTTAGAAACTACATTCAATTTTATATAGATTCTATTCTTACATATTTTTTAAATAATATAGATAACTTATTCAAATTTTTACATCAAGTTGCCTAACTCTGATTTTTCAAAAAAAATTGCCACTTAAGGGCCTATTTTTTCCATGATGATCCTGCACATACCCATATATGGTTGGCATAGTGAAAACATTTTTTATTATTATTTATTCTTTTTTTTTGGTTTAATATTGAACTATGCAGGGGCATGACACATTATTGTGAAATACATGGTATAGCTTTGTGCTAGGAAATCATTGGTCTACCATTTAAGAAACCTATTTTATCAATGATAATATGACTTAAAATAAGAAGAATTAGTTCTTTAGGTTTCACTCAAAATTATAAGATGATTGAACCTATGTATTGAACATTCAATTGTTCAACTTCAATGAAACTACGATATGCAAAATCTTGATATATGAAATGGAAATTGATAGGTTCTCTTTTGTACATATATCATGATGACATGCATGATTAATAAAAAAATAAGGGACGTGCAATATAGTGCTTGGAATGTGTCAATATAGGACATGAAATTCTTCTAAAATTTATTTCGATTACTTATCGCCATGGAACCTCTAGTAGTTTGAATCTTTGTGATCTTTAACTTGTTTAGAAGTTAAATTAAATATTATATGAAAAAAGAAATCCATAAATTATCAAATTATTTATGGTAGTAGGATTGAGGTTCTCATTCATTAGATACCTTTCTCTAATCTACATTAAAGGTCAACTATAAAAATCTCTATCATGTAGAGATTAATATGATAATGATCCTTATGATTTCACTTATATAAAAGGATAGTCATGCCCTAATGAAAAATATATGGAAATATACACTACATTCTACTTCATTGCATGAGTAAATTATTACAATTTTTTGATCTCTGCAAATCATTTTGGTATAGTAACAACATTTAGAAAGAAATGAGAATAAAAGAAAGAAAAAGAAAAATATAACAAAATAAGAAACAACTAGGTGACAATACATATACTATAGAAAAAAATCATAAGGAAAAATCCTAGTCTCTAACTTAGTGTTAAACCAAATAAATTGCTTACCAGTTATAGTTTACAATACAATAAAGTTATCATTATGCTTCAAAAGAAACATACACTATAAGCATATATAAATTTCAACAACATAATTATGCATAGAACTTGATATAACATTTGCAATTCAAGCCATATATATGCCCAAGAGATCTTGAAAACCATTGGTTAAAAAACATTAACTTAAAACAAGTAAAAATATAGTCCAAGTCCAAATCATTTAGGTCAAATTTATTGTAAGTCCTTCGAAAGTGGAATATTTCTCATAATTTACCTTTCGAGCCCCAAAACCGATTTGTGTCAAGGTAGCTACCAAGTGAAAATTATCATTGAGACAGCTCTTACACAATTTACAAATAGCCAATTATAGATGCTACTTGAAGTCCCCCTAGCAATCCCTTATTCAACGATTTCTTTTAATTGTTTTTAATAAAGTAAGCAGGGATTTTGAAAGGGTTGTGATCTCTTTTACAACAAATGATTAAGAAAAAGGTACAACAATAAGATGAAACATCAACAAGAAAAGACTCTCATTACAAGGAAAAAAAAGGGAAGAACAGGCAACAGTGCTAGAAGAACAAAGCAAAACAACTCAACAAAGTAGACTAGTCAACAAAATAAACTAGTCAAAAATAATAGGGAAGAAGCACAAAAAAGGTGAGTAGAGAGAATGTATCCACTAGCAAAAGACTTAGTAGAAACAACCACCAAAGAGAATCCATTCAACAACTAAAGCTTGAACCCAACAACATTGCCTCTAAGGGAATATTAAATGAAACCACAAACTTCTTAGAATTATGTTTCTTCTTACTAATCAAAGTTGTCCAAGAAGAATTAGAACAAAAACCAAGGTATTGTGATCAAAATGGGGAGACTCCCTATTGGAGTAATTGACTAGATGAATAGTAGGCACACCTTGTAAAGAATCTAGAGCCAAGCTGAAAATAGAAGTTTGTAGTTAAGATAGCCTTTTTCCAAAGAGGGGGCAGCAGGGGTCTCGGGGGAGGAAACACACCCAACATTAGGAGTTTCCTTGTCTAGAGACATCATAATAGAATCCAAAGGAGGAGCAGTAGCCACAACAATAGTATTATTTGTCTGTGTAGAAGGAGGACTTCTTGAATCTTCATCGAAAGAAGCAAAGTCTATAGTAAGTAACATTGTTAAATGTTCATGGAGAGAATTCTTTCACTAGATAGATGAGGAAACAAGGCAAGAGCCTCTAGAATAGTCACAAGCCAAGTGACCAACAACAAAACAACATATGTAGTGAAAAGGAATACATTCATAATCCCCAACTGAGAGTAAGATCAACCATTAATCTGCAACAGTACCTCACCAGGTAAAACCTTGGACAAATCTACCTCTACCAAAATCTGAACAAAGGAGGTGTGAGTAAAATTCTTAAAAGAACTATTCACTTCCAAGAATCTACCAAGAGAATTATCAAATCCCTCATAAGAAGGACACCATAACTATAAGGGAACATAAGGTAATCTTACCCAAATATGCACAACATCCAAGGGTTCCTTCAGAGGGTTAAAAGAATGAACCCAAGGCCTCATAGAAAAGGGATGAGAATCCCATTCCCACAAGCCATAGTCTAATTTAATAGCATGTATATCCTCGAGAGAAAAAAAACCCACAACAAAAAATCCTGCCATAGATGGGTAAATCTCCATTGAGCCTTCAACCAATGGAGACCAATGATTGGTGATCAAGAGGTGCAAATCATGGTGGGAAGGTCATAAATAATAAAACCTACAAATAAGAGCAGTATTGGAATAGAAATCAATATTTTTTGTGACTTTCTTACCAAGAGAGATAAACCGGAGTAGTAGCAACTACACATTGAAGAGGGCACATAGAGCTCTCCCCAGAACTATTATTTCACACTACATCCACAAACGTGGGATGGAAAATGCCATTCTTGGAAGCAAAGGAACCCACACCACTCCTCTCAAGAGGTATCCTTAAAACCCCAACCAAAACAACCAAATGTCTAATCACATGAATGGTAGAATCTACATTAAGGTCAACAAACAATTTGCAACAAGGAAAAGAAAGCAAGGGTGATATTGTAGGGCTAGAGGAAACTAGACCAAGCACATCCAAACTCTTGACTAGGTGAGAGAAGCCGAAGACATCCACAACGGGCTAGATTGATTTCTTATAATTGTTATATGACCAATAACAACTAATAAAAAGTGTCAACGACCAAATATCAATATTTCACACAAGTGGGTTATCATTTCTACATGGGAACATCATTTATAATTTTTGAACATATTAAATAATTTGAACCTAACGTAAGAGTTGCCATGTGTATAACAACATGTCACCTAGTCTCGTGGTCCTAAATTAGTGATCCTAAGAGAATGAAAATGTATCTTGTCTTTAGTAGTGATAAAGCTACTTTGAGTGATGCTTTAGGGGTTAAGATTGCTTCATTTTCTAAACCAAAAAAAAAGATCATTGTGACTATACATTTCAGAATGAAGGGTATGCACTTTCACCATCTATACGTACCTCTATTTCTATTTATTAAATAGACTTTGATACATACAAAATTTCATTTTTTTCAAATAGATGTAAATTGAATAGGTTGAAGAAGAAATGAAATGTATGTAATTAGTTTTAGGTGGATGCATAACCATAAAGTGAGTGGATGAAATTTAGTAGAAAATTTTGTAAATATTAAGTATGAAAGACATCGTACAAATATAGCTACAAAACATAATAACCTAATCCTTGGTAGGAAGAGTTGCTTTAGTTGAGTTCACCATTATGCATACACTTCAAAAGAGCATAAGATCAATAAAACTATCATGATGCATCATTTTACTTTCATTTATAGACATACCACAAAGTAGCTACTAAGTCTAAGCTTGTCTAGAATATTAAGAGAAAATGGCATTTTTTCAAATGGCTGGCATAACTAAGTTATAGTATTCTCACAATCCAATAAATCACAAATTTGTTTTAGTATAAACTTCATATATACATAATAGTTGCTACACCTTCAAGCATGTAGGGGCAACAACATTCAATAATGTAATCCTCAAAAATTTCCCAACGCTTCCTAACTATGATAAATATACACAAAAACTGCATAGGAGGGAGAGGAGGTATGTTTTCTACCTACTTAGATTAACTAGCTTTCTTCAAAGCAAAGAAGGATCACATTACAGAATTCAATTATAAGATTCAATAAAAGATCCAGCTGAATGGGGAGGGTATGTTTGGGAAAGCCATTAATCAATTGGAGAAATGATTTAAAGTGTCAAAACTTCTGATTGTGGGTGTGCCAAAGATTGATTTTGGGAAATATTATGATTAGAGGAAATGTTCATTTTTTGTTCATATGCAATATTCAACGAAAAACATATTTACAAACGAAATCTTTTAACTCATCAAGATACAAAACCAACCAATCGAAGTCATAGAAACATTAATCTGTCATGTCCCCATCTAATCCTAATTCAAATTTGATTAGAAGCCAAAAAAACACGTTTTAATAATGTTATTAAGTATAATAATATTATTATTTATTTAAATCAATAATAATAAATTAAATCGCTTTTGTTGGCCGACCTGTCGAAGGGTATTGTCAAATTTATTTATGTTGGCGGACCAGGTGATAAGGAAAACTACTTTTTGGCGCCCTTGTGGAGTGGTATTTTTTTGTTTTGAATGGCATTGTGTGAGTATGGTGGATTTGTTCCATTTTGGCGAGAAAGGTTAGACGAAAACCTAACCCTTTCCAATCATTTCTTCCAGACTCTTTGCAACCTATCTAAATTGCCATTTCGGTTTTAGGGTTCAGGCACTTGAGGCTTTCAGGAGTCTTTCCGTTATCCATATTCTGAGGAAATTGCTGGTCAATAATCAGCTTCATATCGTTGTTTCCTTCACCTGGCAGGTCTGAGGTGGCTCTGTGAGCATATAGATCTGAGTGCATCTATCATTCATCATTAATTTATTATTGTTTCGAGATCTGTGGTTCTTATGATATTTAAATTCCAGTGTGTGAGCAAACCCTAGGGACATAACATAATCTTGCTAAAATCTGAATGGCAATTATTATACGAATAATATATCATTTTTTTCTCAATACATTGTCATATTTACTAGAACTAGACATAAACCTGAATATTAATTATTCACTCTGTTTGTATGGACTTGGAAATTAACCAGGGGTATGCTGCACCTATTCCCATATACAAATCGCAAACGTTGGTATGAAAATAGAATAGACTCACAAGCAACTTGATTACGAAATTTGCAGCCAAAGATTTTACATTAATAGTGATACCCTTATTTTTTTTCAAAGTCTGTAGAGAAATTCTTACAGTAATATTGCCGTGTAATATTTTTTTTTAAATGATATATGGGTAAAACTGTTTACTGTGAAGGCTGTAGATACTTTGTGCAGTAAACTGAAAATTGAAAAATTATGGTTTTTTTATTTCTAATCTGAACGCTGGATATTATATCACATCTTGTGTTCTCCTTTATATAAGCATCACTGCTCTTCCCTTTAAATGCTATCTATTTCTTTTGTGTGGATTGTAGGTGAAGTCCATAACTCAGGTGCAGATGATTCCAACAGAAAGGACAGTGTTAATAAAGAAAAGAGCAGTGCCAGTAAAGTTAAAGGTAAACGTAGAGTTAAAAAGGGCAGTGGCAGTAAATTCAAAGGTGCAAGTGAATTGAAATATGAAGATTCTAAGACAGTAAGAAAAATAATTTATCCAATATTTAGAACTCCTCAAAACTTCAGGAATCTGCAACCAGAAACATTTGAGCCTACGAGACTGGGATTAGGAATATATCATCACGAGATGCATCCCAACTCGTCTGAAATGGTGGATATTAAGGTGAGGGCATTATGCATCACGGCCAAAAGGGTAAAAGGTATGACTGTCGACTGTTTGGTGGCAGAGATTCAGGCATAGGACCTGAAAATTCGAAAGTGTTACAGAGACAGCAACGACAGTCTTCCTAAAGAAATACTCGCATGGAATGTCGCTGTGGATGCTTGCTTTATTCTAGAATATCTCAGATTATCAATCTTGTTTACAGATCGCAATGTTGACAGGGAGATAATGAGCGACATTTACAAGTTGGAAAATCAGATTCCTTTGTTTATAGGCTGACATAATGTGTATGCCTCCAGAGATTGCAATTCTTCCCTTCTCCTTGAAGCCCGTGGAATTGAGAATCCTTCAAGCAGAAATTGAGGCAAATATTAAAGAAGGCGGATGTCATTTGTTGCATCTGTTAAGCAAAACCATTGAGACATTTTTACGACCCTCATATATCTCTAAAGGTGACACAAGAATGGGTACAGACGTGGATAGAGATGCCCATATCGTAGAGAAGCTTCTAATAAAATTCAAACCCAGTACAGATGGACAAGTTCGATTTCAAAAGGGATGGTTCGGTTCAGCAGTACTCTTCCTTCCTCGAATCCACCTTTTTGAAGAAACAAAACCCCTCCTCGGAAACTTGATAGCATTTGCGGTGGGGTCAGAAAGTAACATAATTGGTCATTTCATGTTTTTTATGAAATGTATAGTCAGCTCAAACAGTAAATCTATTGCTGCTCTTAAAGAAGGGCAAGATATTATCAGTGATAAGAGCAATGAAGAATTGGAAATAATGCTCAATAACCTGTCAAATGAAACAAGTGAAAGTTGTGGTCCATTTGAGAATGTGTGGACTGAGGTAAAAGAATACTGTAGCAGTTCATACAAGAAGTGGGGTGGTAACTCAATGATATGGTTAATCTGTCTACTGTTTTGGTTTTCTATCATTGGATTTGTCATCAAGTGGTAGGCCTCCTTATTTGTTAGCCCTGCATTGACAGCTTTCTATGAACAAATGTTATTCTGGAAGTGAAGTTATTCCTGCATTTCTTTAGTAATAGATTGATTACTTTTTTTTGTTGTGCTTCAATAAAAACTGGTGTCTACCAAATATACTCTATTCTAAATAGAAACTGAGTGAAAGACAGACTACCATGTATGGAGATGAATTTTATATAACTTTTTGCAGTTTTTTAAAATTATTTTTAAATATAGATCATTTTTAGTTATAAATAGTTTTAGTTATTTTTTGCACTTAAGAAAATTCAATAAAAATGAAGTACTAAATATGGAAAAAGTGCAGATGATACATTGTGGTCCATGTGTTTAGTGTGAAATTGAAGATATGTGAAAGAAATAATTGGAAAAAGGATAATTTCATATTTATATTAAATAAAATATTATGTTAGTGTAAGTACTGAAATATAGTATTAAATTAATAAATTGATTTGAATTTTATTTTATAAGAATCATTAATTTATCAATGTTATAAATGAAAAAATTAATTATTGTAAGTGTTTGAATATTCTATTATTATTACTATTCCTTTTTTTGATTGTGCATTTAAAAAAAATCATTAAAGAAATTAGATTTCCATAGTCTATATTTTTAAACAGTGTTCTTTTTTTGGATTTAAATATAGAAAAAGCACACTGTTTAGTACTAACCATGTAAAGACCAATAAAACATAAGAGTGGTTTTTATCAAATAGAAGTCATGGAATATGCATAGAATATAAATAGAGTTAGAAGTAGGGAGAAGCAAATACTTAGAAGATATATGAG
The DNA here is from genome assembly GCA_007258455.2 of Sequoia sempervirens. Classification (NCBI taxonomy): domain Eukaryota; kingdom Viridiplantae; phylum Streptophyta; class Pinopsida; order Cupressales; family Cupressaceae; genus Sequoia; species Sequoia sempervirens. The sequence continues at coordinate 592,213,856 of VDFB02058242.1, read as the reverse complement.
TAAAGCTGAAAAAGAAAATAAATAAATAAATATTTAAAATTATTATGAAAAATCATAGATATTCTGAATAAGAATATAAAAATAGAATATTTGATATGACTAACAAAATATATAATTAATATAAATATTTTAATGTTGAGAGATATAATCTCGTCAAACCAAGACCTTGGGGAGAAAACCTAAGGTTCAAACCAGCTACCTAACCATACAAGTTAAAATGTACATGTTTTTTCTATTGTTACTATATAAAATCGCTCATTATAATTGTACATGAAACTGAAGAACTTAATTCTTTCTTAGTTCTTCTTTTATTTATTTGTAATATTGACATATTAGTTTTAATAAAAAAATTATATATTAGTTGTGTTTTTTATTGATGATTGTAAAAGTTATATGATAATAAATTCTTCTCAAATCATTAAATGCATTATATCCAAAAATAATGTTTGAGAGAAAAACAAAAAAAGTAAGTATTTGATATCTAGCAAGACAAGGTAAACTAAGAAGAAATATAATTTTGATGATATAACAAAGGGCATCACAATACAAGCAATATAATAAGACATACTTATTAATGTGTACATACTAATTCTATTACTATAATTAATAGTTATTTGGATTAAGATAAGGAGGCTATTTAGTGTTTAGGCTAAGGGAAGGTCAATTTATCTATAGATTTTATTTTCATGTATTATATGAAAGGTCAATTTGTAAATAGTTGGGTGGGGGCCCTAGCTCGGTTGGCTAAGTCTTTCCTGTTGCAGGAGGTGAGTTCTAGTGTCCCCCGTCCCATGGTATTGGAGGGCGTGTCACGCCAGCGCCGCCGGTCACGTTAAAAAGTTTACTAGGTGCGCTGCAGTTTATAGGGGGCCTGATTTCTGCAACCTAAAAAAAATTAAAAAAATTGTAAATAGTGATTAATATTTCAAATTCAACCAACTAAAATTGAGTATTTTATTTTCATATGAATTATATTTAATTGAAGTAAAATGCAAGATTTTTAACTTTTCTAAATTTTGAAATTATTTTTTCTTGAAAATCATTGACTAAAAAATCTTAAGTGATGAGGATTATGTCGAATTGAGCATACCAATTTTGTTTTGTAAGTTCATTGGATTTTTTTGGGCATTTTTTTGTAGTTAATGTTTGCATATCTAGGGGTGCAATGTGTTGGTAATGTTGTCATTGATGTCAAAGGTATAAATAAAATGTTTTCTTTGATGTCAAAGCTACAAAGACAATGTTTGTCACTGATGTCATAAGAAGATTAGCATCTCAATTGCAATCAAATAGATCATTAACTTAGAAGGTGTGTGAGAGTTGTTGGCTTGATTATCATATATAATAAAAATCTAAAATATGAGAGATTAGTTTTGAGCATGTGTGTGTGTGCGTGTGCATGCGATAAGATAAGAAAGTATAAATATACATGAAGATGGTAGATCAGTGATAATGCTGATCCAGAAAGAAATCAAGATACCAAACCAAATGTGACAATATCCTTCTCCTAACCGTACAGTTGGAGATTTGATTATAATTGTAGGAATCACTAAAGTCCAGATAGAACAATTGATACTTTTGAAGAATCTCACCTTGCTAGAATGGATAAGAAGTCTATTTGATGTGAATAAGAAAAATAAATGACAACAAGAAAGAACTAATGATATAAAATCAGATAAGAAAAGACAATGATAATAATCATAGAAGTAATCACAATGATTAGTTGATGAAGGAATAATGAATTAAAGTATAGAACTATCTAAAGACTACTAAGGAATAAATCAACATCTATGCTATGATTTAAAGAATGATTTAAAATCATCCAAGGGCAACTTCCTCATATGCTAGCCAACCTATTTTGGAACATGGGAATGAACATATATTCATCACCCAACTTATTCTAATAGGAGAAATAATAAACAATGCTTATGATAAGAAAAGATATAAAATCAATGATCTATGTACAAAAACAAATATATGGTTGGAGGTAACAATTTCATTAATGAAGGTAGCAGTTTAATTAGAAAGAACAACTTATATATATATAAAAAGATAAACTTAATAGCAGTGAAAAATAAGTCTTCATAAAAGCAATGATGGAAAACAAAGGGCTTCAAGTATGTTTAAAGTAATATTTAATCATTCAAGTTAAATATTAATGTGCAAAAATTAAATTTATGTTAAGAACAACAATGATCATATTGTCCTAGTTTTAGTTCATCATGTATACAAATCAAGAGATTAATATTAAAGAACAATGAGGATATTGTAAAGCCTATACATATACTTAAATTTGTGACATAAATTAATATACTTAAAGACAAGAATATCTATTAGTAAGGGGAAATGATTTAAGTTTAAATGATAAAACATATGTTGTATTCCTAAGACAATGATTAATAATTCTAATGGCACTAATAAAGAATGAAATAGAAGTGATCAAGTTTCTATTAAAGAAGTGATTATATTTTTTAAGAGTGACAATTATTATTAAAGAAAGAGTCTCTCCCTTGGAAAGAAATTCATCCTTTTTTGAAGTGTTGCATCTCTTTATTTGTACATAAAGATATAAAATGAAAAATAAATATGTAGAGAGAAGATGATGAAGAGTGGTGAAAAGATATGGAATAAAATGGGCTATTGAATATCATTGTGGGTGTGCAAGATAAATAAATATATTAGATATACACAAACATGTTGGTGTGAAAAAGAAATGTAATGATATATCATTTGTAATTCTAGAGAAGATCTAAAGAATATTTTGTGTAGATTTTGTGAAGACTTAAAATGAAAAATAGTTCTAGTTGCAAGAAGACTCTAAGAAGGTGGAAGAAGTAAGAGATGTTTGTTGAGAGTGAAACATAAAACAAATACATACACTGGCTTATAAAGGGTAGTTTAGAAGGAAAATACTTGCAGATTATATGAAGAAATTGTGAGGAATATTGGAGCAAAATTTAAGACATCTTAAAAATTTGGTAAATGTAAAGTATAGATCTATATCCAGTGCTCTAATAAATGTGGAAAAGCCTATGAAGATGAATCTAATACCTAACATTATCGATATTGTAGAGGAACTCCTCATGGAGTTTGAGACCTAGAGCCACATTGTTGACATAGCCAAGAAGGAATGGGATAGTGGAAAGAAGGATTGGGAGGTGCACCTTGCAAATTTATAGGTTTCAAATAGAAGAAATGTGCCCTCCACTAGTTAATTTATATTTATTTCCATCTATTTTATGGAATTGAGACTTCATTGTATATGTAAAAGTTAGAGGATGGTGTTTCAATTCCAATTTTGAATTGGTTTGATGGATATCATTACTAAGGGAAGTTGAGACCTAATTTTTTGGATTTTTTACTCTCATATGTACATATATACCAATTAGGGGGAGTATATATATATATATATACTTTGGTGAAGAATCAGTTGATGATGTAAAATCATTGCAAGGGGAAGAATAAAAGGTAGCAACAATATGTGTATATGTTTGTACCATTTTCCCTTAATGTCAAAGGGAGAGAAGTGTTGGAGAAGAGTTGATGCAAGTTGTCATCAATGAAAAATGGGAAGATTGTTGGAAGTTTAAGGAGTTTGTCATTGATATGCATGTTGACAACATGAGCATGGGATGTACAGTGTGCAGATATAGTGTTGTCCTTGATGTCAATTATGTGGCTTGGTATGAATATTGATGTGTAGATCAATTAGTGAAGCATTAGTGTGCATGTATATGATAATCTAATGCATTTTGAAAGACATTTTGATCTGATGCAGAAAATTGAGTTGAAGAATTGGCTAAGTGTTAGAATATAGTTTTTTGTGTATAGTGCATCCTACTTTTTAGTTTGCATTGGTTAGTATTGACTAATTTCACTCAACGATTGTAAATAATTTATTTTGGATGTTAGAGGAGTCTAAATCTAAATTTTCATAATATTTTTCCCTTTGGCATCAATGTTATGAGTAAAAGAATATTGGGTCTGCCAATGATAATGTTTTCCTATACATAATGTATGGTTTCAATGATCCATGCTTCACCCTGGAAGAATATATCTAGTCTTTTTTATTTGTGGAAGTTATTACAGGTGTCAATTGCATCTAAGTTCCAAGTGGCATGTAGTTTGGAGGTCAACATGTTTGATTGTGTTTGCTGAATTGGTGAATTTTGATGTTAGGTCAATAGCGGTGCTAACATAATATGTTTAAGATTATGTGGAGTTTAAATAAGTATTAATCCATTATGTGGGAGCTATTATAGGTCCACCCTAATCTATTTGATATGTTACAATTTTTGAATTGAGGTGTGAAGTGTGTATTTGAATGGTGAGTTAACAGTTTATTATTCTACATGATACATCTAATTAGGTTGACATAATTGATGTTGTAAGTGTTTTTGATGAAATGGATATAATTATAAGATCATTTTGTTTTTGTGAGCATGGATTAAGTTGTGTGTGAAAATTCCTAATATTTAGACTGTGTATAAAATGTGAACATAGAGTAGAGCAAAGTGTTAGAGTAGAGTGGTATGAAGTGTGTGAAATCTTTCTATTGATATTTAGTGGAACTATATTCCTTGCATATGGTACATGTAATTGTATTAGTTCAAATATTGGTTGTGTGTGACCCCACTCTTCTATGTTTTTATCATTCTTTGGGTAGTGAGTCCACAAGATAGTGAGTCCACATGGAAGTGATCCCTTCTATAATATGTTTTAATTGGTTATAATATATTGTGAGCTAATCCTTACCATGGTTTTTCCTTTTTTGTATTTTCCATGTAAAATATTAGTGTTCATGTGTTATGTGGTCTGATGGTTACTTTCAAGCCTTCCTTTCTTGCTACAAAATGAACATGCTATGAAGAATGAATGCTTAAATGCTTAAGTAGTTTCACAAAATACTAATTCAACACACCCCCTCAATACTCTAGGTGTTCAACACTAACCACTAGAAGGTAGACTGTGAGAGCACATATGAAAAATGAAAAGGAGAAAAGGGAAATGGAAATACCAAGCAAAAAAATGATGAACAAGAATCAAAGGTAAGTGATGAGGAGCATTGATGAAGAATAGAAGTAAATGGAAAAAAATGATAATATTTTGAAAAGGGAAATCCATATTGTGAGTAAAATGAAACAGGAGATAATCTTAGAAGATGATTCAAAAGAATGTGATGAGAATGTTTATACGAATAGTGAATATGTCGAATAAAGTTTTAAGGAAGAAATTGTTAAGGGTTAGGGTGTGAAATAATTTCCATGATGAAAGAACTAGAGAAGACAACTACCATGTTCAACACAAGGATCAAAATTTAAGAGCACACCAAAATTCTAGATGAAATCACTAATGTCCTAAGATCTCCATAAAAAAAAGAGACTTGATTATAAAGAAAATAAATCATTCAAGGAAGATTCCAAAGAAACTCCTAAGAAGACAAATGAGGGAAAGACAAAAATTCATGAAGATAGTTTTAAAATCCCTACCATAAATGAAGCTAGAAAGAAGGAAAAGACTCATAAAGTTAACAAATAAAATTTTAATTCCCTTCCTTTTAGGGTTGTTGCCATAATAATGGATTACACTTTTTGGGACATCCTGATTTTTGCTTGAAATCAAATATTTTTGGAAAATATAATGATTTAAGTTTTTAAAGGATCCATTTAAAGGATTTTAATTAAATAGGGTTTGATCAAGCCCCCTTAGATCAAATCCTCTTTGATAGAACCCTATTAGTTTTAAACCATACCTATAGTAGAGTCTCCTCTACACCTATCAAAATGCTAATAAAAAACCAGTTTTGATTTACCTTTGAGGGATCAAATGAATTCATTTGAAATTGATCTTTTGTAACTATGTAGCTCATATTATAAGCTTCCCAAAAAGTATAATTTTAAATATATTTAATTGATTACTATATTTATTTTTTAATCTCTTAAATGTAGGTTTTTCAGTAAACATCAAGGTCTTTTTTTAACACATACAAAAAAAGGAAAATAGAGAAAAAAAATCAAAAAAATGCATGTACACTAGGTATTAATGTTGTTATTCTAACAAAAAAGGAATAATTTAATTCAAATGCATACAAAAAAATTTATGTGGTCCAAAGTTCACCTCTATCCAAATTATAATTAATCTTACTTGGAAAATTAAACAAAAAATATATACAACAAAAAATTATGAAAAAATATCCATGCTCTAGATATTGGTGTGACAAATATATATTTCAAAAATTAGAATTATATTCTTTCTATAAAAAATGTTATGTGGTTATAAGTAAACATCACTTTTTTAAAAATGTTGTTTAGTTGAATTAAAATAAGTTATTAAAAATCACTTAAAAGGTTTCACAATTTATTTTTAAATCTTTTAAAAAATTATATTGGAATCTACACACAAAATCTCAAAAAACACTAGTTTTATTCATCTTCAGCTTCTTAATGGTTTAGCTGCTATAGGTGTAAGAAAGTGAAGATTTGGTGAAAAATGTTGATTTCAATGTCAAGTTTTGACAAAAACTATAACCCATTATTGTGTGATCACCCCAAGGAAAGTTTATACATACAGGTTCAAGAGTACCTTTTTATGGTTGTTGCTACTCATGCAATCATTTTGGACATAAGGTAAGAGATTACATAACATAAGAGAGATATAATGATATATGGATCATAAGAGATTGTTTATGTTTGAGTAGCAAGAGATTTTCTAGATTGACGAAGATAGTGTCAAAGAGAATAAAATTGAGAGAAAATAAGAGAAGTTCCAATGTAAAAGAAGTCAAAAGGATGGTATTCTTCATTCAGTAGTGATTGAGAGAGAAGGAAGAGTTGGTGGTGTGGGATAGCTAAACAAGTTCCTAAATTGTTAAATTTAAGGAGATGGTACAAATTCTCTTGGAAAACCATAGTGGAAGCATCTTACCCAAACAACATAGAAACAAAGGGTGGAGAGTTAGAGAATGAGTAATATTAGAGCAAGAGGAAGCATTAGGGAATCTTCAATATGAAAAAGCATATTTATATTACATCGTATTTGAGTTTTAGAGACAATAATTCAATGTTTCCCATGATCCATTTATGGATAGATTGTTGAAAATGTTGTCATTATTGTCATAAGAAGATTACTGTCACAATTACAATCAAAGAAGTCATTAACCTAGAAGGTGTATGACATTTTTTGGTTTGATTACCATAGATTCCCAAGGAAAATGATACTAAAGACAAATTATATATCATTATTATGTTAATTTTTTCATATATAAGGAACAATAGAAGTATGGTAGATCAATTTTGAGTAGGCTAATATATATATATATATATGTATGTATGTATGTATATATATATGTATGTATGTATGTATATGTATATGTATATATATATATACATGTATATGTATGTATGTATGTATATGTATATATATATATATATATACATGTATATGTATGTATGTATGTATATGTATATATATATGATAGAAGATATAAGAAAGTGGAAATATAGACAAAGATGGTAGAGTAGTGATGATGCCAATCAAGAAAGTAATGAAGATAACAAATGAGATGTGACAATTTCGTTCTCTTCACTATGCATTTGGAGATTTGATTGTAGCTATAGGAATCATTAGAGTGTAGATAGAATGCTTGATATTTTATAAGATGCACACCTTGTGTGAATGGAAAAGAAGTCTATTTGAGGTGAATTATATAAAAATGACAAGAAAGAACTAAATCTAGAAATTTAGGTATGAAAGGATAATGAGAATAATCATAGAAGTAATCACAATGATTATTTTATCAAGGGAAAATTAATTAAAATATAGTTATCTAAACTTCCCACATGTTAGATAGGATTGCATGCTTAAGACTCTTTTCTTCTAAAGATTGATGATTAATGTACAAGAAGTCAAAAATCTATGGTTGAAACATCATCACAATTACAGTTCAATTTGACAAGGTTAAAAATGTAATATGTGAAATTATGAAAAGTATCCAAAGGTGATTACATCACAAAGATGCCATACATCATATTCTTCAGACATCAAGCACAAAGAGAGAATGTGGTAATGGAAATGATGTTGATAGCTGGCAACTATTTATTGCATCACACAACTTACATTCATCACATATGCTATCAAGATTATAAGAGAAATGTAAAAATTCTCTAAGCTAACAAGTTGTGGTAGAGATTGGTGGTGAAAATTTAAAAAGAGATTGTTGTAACAATTTCATTTTAAAGTTGAGACATTTCAACTAAGACCTTCATATCATGGTGTGAAAAAGGATATTAATGACACCATGATATGAAGGTCTTAGCAGTTATCTATGTTCCAACAATTTATATTAGAGATCTAGTTCACTTGAAGAAGCTTAATCAAGTCAAGTATATATTGAAGATTGAACACAAATGGCTAGTCAAAAAGGTTATTTCTCAGAAAAAGTACCTCTATTTTATGGATCAAACTAAGCTTTTTGGAGTATAAGAATGGAAGCCTATTTTTCATCTTTATGGTTTTATGTTTGGATGTTTTTGGTAAATGCTTATGTTATGCATGCTACACTTCTAACTGACTAGGCTAGTAAGAAAGCATATGAGTTAAATGTTAAGGATAAGAATGCAATTATAAGTGGATTGGAAAATTTGGATTTTGTCCAAGTCATGCACTATTAAACAACCTATGACATTTGGGAAAAGATAAAAGATATATATGAAGGTGATGATAAAATAGAGTAGGCTAAGGTACAAACTTACATAGGAAAGTATGAAATTGTTAAGATAAATATTGAAGAGAAAATTGTAGACTATCTCTTTAGGATAGATGAAATAGTCAATGCAATTAGAGTCCTTGAATAAGAAATGAAAGAACTCATTATAGAGAAGGGGAATTTGTCACCCCCAAGGCTCTCAAGTCATGGAACATCATAAGCGAATGCACTTCCGTAAACTACCCCAGGCTATCTAATGAGTTAAGAAGGAAAAGATAGTCTAAAAAGGAAGGGAAAACATGACTTTGTTTCCCTTTTGCTTATGATACATGTTTTCTAGAATCAAGTGAACAAACTACAAAGGTTTCAAATTACATACTAAATAACTCTCTATTAGGGGATGAAAACATGGGAGTCAAACTTTAATGTGTTGTACTAGACTCTCAAAGACATGTTGGCATTTTGTAACCATAAACTCACATAGACTATTATTGACCTGAATGTGCTACTTTTACTATTTTACAAAAAGTAAACGAATATGAAGTACAAAAAGATGAATACTATAAAGACTATTCTAATGGAGAAATGAAAAGGAAAGAAGTTTTCCAAGTTACTCACAATCCAATTCTCCAACTAGCTCTAAGTGGATGAATCTACACCTACACACATAGTAACAAGAAAAATGTTGGGGTTGTTTTTTGAGTTAGATGCCTTCATGAGACCCCCATTTTGGTGTTCGAACCTCCATGAATAACTAGTATGAAATGATATGAAGAAAAGTTATAAAGATGAGAATGTAAAGGGGACTAGATAGTAGAGAGAAATGCCAATGTAGATGTTACTCTAGAAGAATGATAATGCATGTAAAAAAAAGACATAATATCACCTTTCATTTTGCAAGCTTTCAAGGTTGAGAGAGGAAGAAGATGATAGAAAACATTATATGCCAAGGAGGTAGAGCTCCATGAAACTATAATGAACAATGGTATTGAAGCAAGAACACTATAGAGGCCAAGATAAAATCTAGTAGTAGGAAGAAAGAGTGATAGGGAATAAAGAAGAAGTACTAGAGTGAGAAAATTAGCATGAGAGAGTGAAGGAATGAATTGAGAGATTAAAAAGATGATAGAAGTGAGTTGAAATGGAAAAATTGAAGGTAAATGGTCATTGTGGAGAATTTTTTTCTCTATGTAATATTTTTTCTCTTTGTTCTTTTGACCCCAAATTTTTCTACTTTTTTAATATTTTCTTGTTCGCCTCACCACATGTCGCACTACCACATCTTCCTGGAGTTTGTAGGTTACTTTTTCCTAAAAGACACATAATGTGTCATGTATTGGCTACACCACCTTTTTAAATATCATACTTCTTCTGGGCATGAAGTAGGACACATGGCCACCTTGTGGGTATTTTCCATAGGCCACTCAAGCAAATTTTGAGGAACTCTTTCCAGCATGCCATGTTGCTCATCTTTCATCATCAATCTCTTTACTTTTAGGAGCATTGTCTTTACTTGTGTTGTCGGGTGGATTAGTTCTATAAGGTTCTGAACATCTTATATAGGCTTGAAATCCTTATATACTATTGAACCTTAATGGGTGCTTCTAATAGAAGGATTTGAATGAATTATTCATGCTTGTATTGGCCTTATTCACTTGTTCTCCCTCTAACAATGAATGTTCTATGGCATTCTATGTTCATTTTATCAGAATTAGGAACTTGTTAGCATTTTTAAATATTGTAAAAACTTTTGATGCATCACCTTAGTTAAGTATTTTTCCTATATTCATTCTCCCTTTCCAAAACAAAAGTTAAGAGCTGACTTCTTTAAAAATCCTAGAGGTCATTCAGTGAAACTTAAAAAGCTCCCCTATTCACTGAATTTCCCATAAGGATATTCAGAGAAGTGCAAGCTTCCATGGCCATTAGTTATTTTTCTAGAATGTTAGGTGGGACCAAGATCTTTCACAACATTTTATACCCAACCTTAAAGAGACATTTGAATTAGACTAGAAGGATAGGTTGGTGAACTCATGCCCAAGATCTAAATAAGGGCATCTTCTAGAGTTAGCTTCCAATACTCCCAATTGTGTTCTTCTATTCCTTAGAGGAGACAAATCGTAAAATATTTTTCACTTGTAAGAGGAAATAAAGTCAATCTTGCTAGTCCTGAGCACAAATCTCTATCTACCCCTTGTGGTGGTTGAGTTTTTTACATTAGAATACTTTCTTTCCACATTCATTGAGGATTATTCCCTATGGCTCTCCTAAGAGCTCCAAAAAAAATTTCAAACTAGGATAGTGGTAGTCCACTAAGTTTCAACCTACCCTTCTTAATGTATGGCCTAATATCCCCACCAATTCTCTAAAAGCAATCTTGAATTTCACTAGGGAGGACTTCAAAACACCATCTAAACATCTCCAAGACATTGCACATGTTTGTAGAATCCATAATATCACAGAGCATAATATAGCTCTTAGATTATTGGTCGCATCCTTTAAGGGAAAGGCTTAGGACTGGTACCTATCCCTAGTTTCCAATTGCATTTGTACTTGGGATGAACTTGGAGAAAAAATATTTGAGCACTTTATGGAGAAGGGAGATCGCTCATCCCTATCATAATAGTTGATAGCAATAAAGAGAGAACCTTAGGATTTTATGAAGGATTTCAATACCAGGTTTCATAAAACCTAGTAATGGATCCCCATGATGACCACACCTCCATTAGCAACGGAATTCATGTTCTACCTAAAAGCCTTCAATTTAAACATTATAGTTATAGTACAATCACTTCGAGGAAATAATATACTCAATGCATATAATCTAGCTCTAAGAGCATATACTAGTTTGATCGATGGAAGGAAACTACACATCTAGTAGAACACAAGAAGCTACCCCCAAGACGTATGCTACACCTTCTAGCTCATGAAGTGTGCCACCACCATCAATTTATATGTATCTAAATACACATTCAAGTACATCAGGCTCTTCTTCATTAGCTACAAATATGAATGACATTAAAAATTTGATTAGAACCTTTCTAGAAATGATCTCATCATCATAAAAAATAAGAAAGAATCACCTTTGAAACCTCCTCCCCAAAACTACCAAGGAGGAAGACTAGTCTTCCAACATAATACATAACCCCAAGAGCTCTTAGAGTAGGCAACTAGCCATAGGCATCGATTCAAATAGTCTCGTTAAATACTCCACTTCAAAATGATAAGTCCAACAAAAGTAGGGACCTAGTCCCATGATAAAGAAACCTTGTGGAAGACATAAACACATGGTGCTTCCCATGAAATGATGACCACATGCCCCAAAGTCCAAGGGGAATCTTCAATTAAGGGTGGCAAACCAAAGGAGTCAATTCCTCCTTTTGAATGTCAAAATTTATCAATCTAACTTGAGAGTGCTAAACTAAGTGCCCAAATGCAAGGAATGTCTCTAGAACAAGAAACACATATCTCCCCCAAACAAGTGATTTTCTCTTGGATGGAGGGAGAAGACTTGGTATTTTCAAATGAGGTTTTGATAGCAAGAGAACTGCAAGTGTAGTTAGATTATAATTACTCAATCAAAAAGAAGATTCACCAGGGAATATGTGCCACAAGTGCCACAAGCATGACAACCATTGTGGCCTCAACCATAGATACAATAGTTACAAATGAAAATGACTTATAAGGCTTCCAATCTACCTGTGATAGACCAACCATTCCATAAAGCAAGGGAAACACCCTCATTCAAACCAAAGGTGCCACCTATCAATGCACTCAATGTCATGTAACAATTAAAGAAGGATCCCACCAACATATCCTTATGGGATGTTGGTGTAGGGGCACCATTGAATTTTGTTTTGTAAATCAAGGTTGTTAATAAATAGGCTTTAAGATTTTCAGTTATGAAGCATTAAATAAGGTCATGTTGACCATTTTATGTTGTAAAGAGTCATGGTAGAGGTTATTAGGTGATTGGGTGGTTTGAATTGCTAAAAATTGCAAAAGATAGAAATGTTATCATATTGAAAATATTGTAAACTTGCAAATTTTGTAGTTTGGTAGAAGTCCAACGGTCATATCATTTCAAAAAGATAGTTTAGGTGATTGAGATAGTAGTTTTAGAAGGGATTAAGTATAAAATAGGTTGAAGACTCATTGTATGGGTTGGTTGGGAATATTGTAAGAAGATTTTGATCAATAAATCACTATTTCCCCTTATAATTTCGTAGTTACTATCTGTAAAGTGAATTTGTAGAGATTTGTACAACCCGTACAAGCCATAGCTTACTTTAATTTGTTTTGGAAGTTGTAATAGGGTGAATCTAATTTCAAACACTTCAATTTTGGTGAAGTTTCATTGAATTTTGTCAATGTTAGGAAGTTTTTGCTTGAAACTACCTATGGAAACCTGTCTTAAGGGCTTTGGTGTTTTAAATTTGATAAATGGACCTATTCAACCTTTTTTAGGCACTATATCATGGTTAAATTCATATTATTTAAAAGGGATAGTTTTTGGGAAGGTTTGTGAATGCAAGGGAGGCCAAATAATGAGTTGGGCATGATGCCCTAGTAATGAAGGTGTGTTTTTTTAATGAAATTGTGAGGTTAGAGCATGGAAAAGTATGAAATATGTTGGGTTAGTGTCATCTGTTGATTTTTTGAGCATTGGTAGGGTTAATGGAAGGTGTTAAAAGTGGTCACAGGTCTAGAGCAAGCCTAGAAGCGTGATTTTCAATAAAACCCTAGGTTATTTGCTAGAAAAGAGGGTTTTTGGTTTAGGCACCTTGGAGAGGGTGTTTCCAAAAAAAAATTGTGAAATATTTGTTTGGGTAACCTGTAGAATGTTTTCCAAGTGGTTTTAGAGGTTGCTAAGAAGTTTTGAGACAAGCCTCTTTGTAAAACAAACCTAATTTGGGGTCTAGTCAGCGTAGAAACAAGGTTTGGAGAAGTTTTTTAAAAGAAACCTATTGAGGTTTGGTGATATGTGGTTGTACTCCCTAATGGGTCACTAAAAATTTGTTGGTCTTGAATTGAGAGGAACCTCTCTAGAAGATATACCCAATTTACTTAAACTAGACTACTATAAGGAATTGTGAGAATTTGATGTGATAAATGTGAATTTGAAGTTTGGTGACTTGAGAGTTGTTGTTTTTGGTTGAGATTGGGTTGAGTGGTGTTGCATACCTTCCCTAGTTGGCATCAATTAGTACCAGAGCAAGGGTACCTAGTCTTTGTGGAAGAAGATTGAAGTTTGTAGAAGAAAGATTGGAAGGTAAAATGGTAATATTGTCAAGATGCCTCCTAAAGGAAAGAATATGGAAAAGGAAATGAGTGATTTGAAGGAAAATTATGTGGGAGAGATCAAGGAATTGAAGGAATGGTTGGAAGCCTTGGAAACAAGCAAGAGGAGAGATGAAGTTGAGAGTGATTCAAATGATGAAGAGGAAGAAGAGTTTGAAGATGTAGAGGAAGAACTTGATCCTGAAGATCAAAGAATGGAAAAATTGTTAAAGGTAGTCAAGAGTGACAAGCATAAGGTGAACATTGATGTTCAAAAGTTAAGTGGGAAACTGAATGAAGAAGAGTTACTAGAATGGATAGCATCTTTGGATAACTACTTTGAGTGTGAAGGCATTCCTAAAGAATACAAAGTCAGAATTGCAAAGAAAAAACTAAAAGGTCATGCACTTTTGTGGTGGGACTATGAGCAATCAGAGAGAAGAAAAAGAGGAAAAATCCAAGATTGTATCATGGGAAAAGATGGTAGTCAAGATGAAAGGTAAATTTTTCCTTTCTTATTATTCTATTCAAATGTTTAGGAAGTTACAAAGTTTAAGTCAAAAAGAGATAGATGTAAAAGCATACACTAGGGAATTCTATAAGTTAATTATGAGATCTGACAATAATGATAATGAGGATGAGAAGATGGCTAGGTACTTGGGTGATTTGAGATTGAATATTCAAGATGAATTAGCTTTGATAAATCTGAGTGTTGAAGAATGTTATCAAATGACATTGAAGGCAGAAGAAAAGGTAAAAAGAAGAAAAGAAAATATAGTTAGAGGAAGAGGATATTTCTCTACTCCAAGACAAACAAGTGAGAGCCAAGAGGAAGTGCAAAAAAAAGAAGAGAAAGTTGCATATTTCAAAGATGGTTTTAGAGGCACAAGAGGCAGATTTGGTGGTGGAAGGAATTCAAACACTTTTGTAGGTAGATGCTTCAATTGTTATGAGTTTTTTCATCCTTCTTACAAATACCATAAGAAATTTAGTTCATCATCAAGTGGAGGAGAAAGGAAAAGTGAAAGAAAATCACAAATTGTTCAAGAAGATGAAGGTGAGATTTCAAATTCCAATAGTTGTACTCCTGAAGTTGGTGAAAGTTTGATGATGACAAGACAACTCCTAAAGATATCCAAGGAGAAAAATTTTATTCAAAGAAGAGCCTTATTTAGGATATCTTGTAGATGCAAAAACAAGGTATGTAACATGATATTAGATTCAGGATGCATTGACAATATGGTGTCTACTGAAATGGTAGACAAACTAAGATTGGAAAGAGTACCTAGGGAAAGGCCTGACTAAGTTTCTTGGGTAAGTGATAATCAATCCATTGTGGTAAATGACCAAGCTTTAGTTAAATTCCAAATTGGTAGATATATAGACAAGGTTGTTTGTGATATTTTGCCAATGAGTTGTTCCCATGTGTTACTTGGAAGGCCCTGGCAGTTTGATAGGTTAGCAATTTATGATGGGAGACAAAAAACTTATACAATTGAAAAATATGGGAAATAATTCACATTAACTCCATTGGTTGAATAAATAAAAGAGCAAGGTGAGATCATCATGATTGGAAGGAAAGAGTATGTGAGAAATGGAGGGCAAGAGTAAGTGGTTGGCAGCCATTTCAAGGCTTGATACTATTGGTATAGTAGATAGAAGAAGTAAAGAAAATGAACAATTAGTTGTTAAGAAGGATGCTTCCATGTGGAAAATAAAATTAGATGGAATGGTGTCTTGGTCTGATACAATGCAATATAAGAGTGAAATGCTTGTGGAAAACCAAAAAAGAGTGAAGGGATATTGGCTGGGACAACCATGTTCCCTATGATAATGAAGGAAATCAAGAGGAAATGAAATCATGTTGAAACAAAGCTTTTTTGGATAGATAGGATAGGTATTAAGAGGACAAAGGTTCCTGAGTTTGCTGGTAAAGAAGTTTATAGGTTTGATAGTGAAAAAGTTGAAGTCAAGAATAGTATTGGATAAAGGTTTAAGCATGAAATAAAAATGGAAGAGAAAGAAGTTGATGAGGTTTTGTGTGCAAATGTGAAAGTGAGTCTGACATCAATGTTTGAAGATGAAAAGATTGGAGAACACCCACAGAATAGTGTGACAGAATGGAGCATGAATCAAGTAAAGACAAGGAAAATAATGCTAAGCAAGATGTGAAACAAAGGCAAGGTGTACCTAATGAAGAAGATCAAGAAGGTTAGAGGCAAGAGAAGATTAGTGGTAAGCAAGTTACGACATTATTTCCAAGAGACTTGGAAAAATTTCAAGCTGGAGTGTATGGTGTAGGGGCATCATTGAACTTCTTTTATAAATCAAGGTTGTTAATGAGTAGGCTTTAGGATTTTGAATTATGAAGCATTAAATAAGGTCAAGTTTACCATTTTATGTTGCAAAGATTCATGGTATAGGTTATTACTTTATTAGGTGGTCTAAATTGCTAAAAATTACAAAAGATGAAATGTTGTCATATTGAAAATGTTGTAAAGTTGCAAATTTTGCAATTTGGTATAAGTCCAATGGTCATATCATTTCAAAAGATAGTTTAGGTGTTTGAGATAGTAGTTTTAGGAGGGAATAAGTATAAAAGAGGTTGAATAATCATTGTATGGGAAGGTTGGGAAGATTGTAAGAATCTATTTTGATCAATAAATCATTGTTTTCCCTTATAATTATGTAGCTACTATCTGCACAGTGAATTTGTAGAGATTTGTATAGCCCGTACAAGCCTTGTCTTGCTTTAATTTTTCTTGGAAGTTGTAACATGGTGAATCTACATTCAAAAAATTCACGTTTGGTAAAGTTTGATTGAGTTTTGTGAAAGTTAGGAGGCCCAATAATGAGTTGGGCATGATGCCCTAGTAATGAAAAGTGTGTTTTTCTTATGAAATTGTGAGATTAGAGCATGGTAAAGTATGAAATATGTTGGGGAAAAACTATTTGATGATTTTTTGAGTATTGGTATGGTTAATGGAATGTGTTAGAAGTGGATGTAGGGCTAGAGAAAACTTGAAAGTGTGATTTTCAATAAAACCCTAGGTTATTTGCTAGAAAAGAGGGTTTCTTGTTTAGGCATCTTGGAGAGGGTGTTTCTAAAAAAAAATTGTGAAATATTTGGTTTGTAACCTGTAGAATTCTACCCAAGTGGTTTTAGAGGTTGTTAAGAATTTTTAAGACAAGCCTCTTTGTAAAACATACCTAATTTGGGGTCTAGTTAGTGTAGAAAGAAGGTTTTGGAGAAGTTGTTCAAAAGAAACCTATTGAGGTTTCGTGATATGTGTTTGTACACCCTAATAGGTCCCTAAAAAGTTTCTGGTCCTGAATTGAGAGGACTTTCTCTAAAATATATACCCGATTTATTGAAATTGGACTACTACGAGGAATTGTGGGAATTTGATGTGATAAAGGTGAATTTGAGATTTGGTGACTTGAGAGTTTTTGTTTTTGGTTGAGATTGAGTTGAGTGGTGTTGTAGACCTCCCCTAGTTGGCATCAATTTTTTTATCCATTCTAGAGATTTTCATGGGACATGTTGAGTAAAGAGGAGCAAGCTCCACAATCAGATCTAGCCCAAGTCGACAACCAAGATAATGGAAAAAGGTATAAGTTGGACCCACAATATTAGAAATTCATAGCATATATGAATTCTAGAGGCAAAAAAAATGATAAAGAGGCATGTGGTGATGAGATTTGAAGCTACGAACACCTCCATTTCAAAAAATGAGATGTATTGCATAGAGATGTTGGAGTATGAAGTGGTCACAAGTGAGTAGAGTCTAGAAGAGGAAGTCATGGTAAACCATTTTATTCATTCAAACAAATTCAAAAAATATCATACCACTGGTCTAGTCACATACATGATTTTTGAAAAAATCCAAGCCATTCCAAAACCAGTCAAGGAACATAAGGATTCAAGAAAGTCAAGGAAAAATGGTTTATGGAATTTACAATTTGATGGTGCCAAATGTAGGATAAGTTCTAGAGCTTGAATTTTCCTTATATCTCTTATCAAGTGAAAAAATCTTAGAGATTTCTAATTCAAATTCACATGTACAAATAATTATGTATACTATGAATGCTTGGTTCATGGCCTAATTTTGGCATAAAAAATGGGCATTGAAGGGATACAAGTGTTCAAAGATTTCAAGCTAGTGGTCAAGCAAGTTCGAGGACATGCAAATATGAAAATCATAAGAATGTGATCCTACTAGCATAGGGTGTGGGACTTAAATGAAGGGTTTAAACCCTTCAATATCATGATAATTTTGAGATCCTAGAATGATGCCATGGATAGGATGGCCTCAATCAATTTAAAATTTGAGCCACCCTCTAATCTAGCGGTGAGTCAAGATGTGGTGGTGGTCATTGTTTGTCCATGAGTACCTGATAATGATCAAAACTAGTAGGTCTTTGAGAAAAATTCTTATATTGAAATGTTCCTACAATAGTCAAGTGAATTTATCAAATGAACATAGCTAAAATTTGAAGAGGCAAGTAAGGAAGGAATAATTCATCTTAAGAGTAATAAGCTCCCACAAGGCCTAATCACTCTAGAGAACCTCTTTGATTGTGAAGATGCAAGGAATAGTAAACAGAGGTTCATGAGTGACAAGGAAGATTATGAGGACCTCAAGGTTGGAAATGGAAGGAAGCTAAAAGTCAAAAGGAATGTTCCACAAGGGGATAAATAAATTTTGAGGTACCTATGCACCAAATACAATAGGGTCATAGCTTCAAGGAATTATGATTGTTTAAAAGGCTATGATCTATACATAATGCAACACACCATTGATCCAGTTGAGGGATCCAAGATGATTCAATAGGGTTAACGTGAAAGTAGACAACTTAATTGCATAGGAACTCACAAGGTTAATCGATTCAAATGACATGAAAAAAATGACATTTACCACCAAATGGGTAATGTTCACCTATAAAAAGATTCCTTTCAAGCTATCAAATGTAGAGACCACTTTCCAACACACAATGGATGTCATGTTTAAGGATTTGATTAATAAGATCATCCTTCTTTATTTATATGACTTGAATATATTTTCAAAGTCTAAGAGTGACCATTTTAATCACCTAGAAAAAGTCTTCCAAAGGTTGCAATAGTTTTGGATTTATGTAAATCCCAAAAAATATGTATTCAAGGTGCCACAAGGAAAGTTGCTTGGCTTTGTGGTCTGTAAGGAAGGAATATCTATTGACCCTAAAAGGGTAAAATCTATAAGATAACTAACACTAATAGTCAAATAAAATGGAGTCCAATATTTCTTAGGAAATATCATTTTTATTAGAAGGTTTATTTTGGATTTTGAATAAGTTGTAAGACCTATTACATTGATGTTAAAGAAGGGCCTTGATTTTAGGTGGACTCTGAAAGGAAAAGTTTCTTTTGAAAAGATTAAGGTAGCTATTTCTACAACTCCAATGTTAGAAAATGTAGATACTTAACATGATTTTGTGTTATATGTATACAAAAATGAAGACAATATAGCCTTTGTCATGGCATCGAAGGACAAGGAAGGAAGAAGAGAACACCCCATCACTTTCCATTCAAGGAATTTAAAGGGGTGTAAAACCAAATATAATTTCATGAAGAAAAATTCCTTCATAGTAGTCAAGAGTCTTAAAAAGTTTAGATACTTAGTTTTTGCAAGCAAGATCACTATCCTTGCTGCTCACCTCAACATAAGGGAATATATCATGGAGGGGGAAATAAATGGAAATGGATAATTGGATCACCAAGCTCCTAGAATAAAATGTAGATATCTAACTCACAAAGCTAGTCAAAGGAAGATACTTGTGCATATATCTCACCAAATAACTTAGCCTTGAGGCATAATTAAAAGAGAATGATTAAGTTTTCGTGAACCAAATCGAGTTGGATGAGTCTTGGGTAACTAATCAGATAAAGTTCATGCAAATTGGAAAATATCCATCTGACATCCCAACACACAAAAGAAGGTATTAAAGACTCCAAGGTGTTGGGTAAGTCTTAATCAAAGGTCTTCTTTTCTAATGGAATTTTTATGTACTCCTCTTTAGCTGCGTAAACAAGGTACAAGGTAAAAGAGTTCTAGGTGAATTGCACAATAGCCTAGAAGGAAGAAAGTTCTCTATAAAAACTATTTATTTAAATATCATTTGGTTAACGTATTATTGGCCCACCCTTTTTTCTAAATTTCGTGATCTAGTAAGAAAATTTCCTTAGTGCTAGTTTTATGTTAGCAAGCAAAAGAACTCTTTTATGCCTTTGAACTTGATTGTTGTTGATGAACCCTTTATACAATGGGGACTAGATTTCATTGGGATGATTAAACTTATCTCCATCTCAGGACATAAATGGATCTTGATAGCCACAAACTATTTCACAAGATGGAAAAAGGTAGATCCCCTAAAGAATGCTATTGAGGTTGAAATCGTCAACTTTCTTGAAGGACTAATAGAGAGGTTCAACTCTTCTAAAACCATCATCTCTAATAACACATGAAATTTTTTAGGAACTAGGATGTTATATTTTACCCTTAAACATGGATTCTATATGAAAACTTCATCAAATTACTACCCACAAGGGAATGGACTAGCAAGGTGCATGAACAAAACTTTGATCTAACTAATAAAATGCATTAGCTTGAAACACTAGAGAGAATGGAACAAAAACCTATAGGAAGCTTCTTGGGCATACCACATCACTCAAAAGAAAATTCTAAAGTATTCCCCTTATGAATTCATATATGAAAAGGAGAGGTTATTACTTATCTCAATGGAAATCCCAAAACTACAACTTTTGAAGTCATTAGAAGTTAGGAAAAATGGTGTAATGGAAGTAATGATAGATGAGATGCTAAGCCTTTAGAGAAAAAGGGTAAAATAATTCAATGTCATGTTCAATCGCCAATAGGTGGTAAAATAATGGTTCAATATAAAGGCTTCTAACCCAAGTTTCAAAGAAGGAAGCCTAGTTTTAAAATCTAATGAGTGTGTCGCTATGCCAAGACAACATGCTAAATTTGACTCTTTGTGGAGGGATCCTTTTCACATTTTTAAATGCAAAGTGATTAATGCCTATGAAATCAAGGATATGAATGGAAACATCATGGGAATACCAGTAAATGGAATTCATTTAAAGTTGTTTAATTAAAAGCTCATAGTTCATAAAATTTTATACTTTATGTATCATATGTATAAAAATTTATAAATATGTTATTTTTTGTGAATAAGAAAAGATGTAGAAATGATGAAAATAGTATATATTATTTATAAGATAACATTTACATATAGTCGAGGCATGTAGGCCTATTTTTGAGGAAGATCTTGGGAAATATCTAAGAGTAGAAGGGATTTTCTTTTTAAAGCAGCCAGAATGATATTCATCTTTACAGCCAAAATGTTGGAGGTAATAGCTTGAGAAAGCATGAAATTTGACCTTCAAGTCACAAATAGGAAAAAAACATGACATCTTAAAAAACTAGTGATATATGATAGTAAGGTATTCAATGCATAGCTCTAGAGAAACTAATTAAGGATTAGTCATCAGCACCCACCACCACCCCACTAGGATGGTACACAAATTTCTCAAAATTAGTGATTCACTTCATCCTAAAATTGGCTTGAAATTGTTCACCCTAAGGAGGAACAAGCTAAATGGCCTCACCCATTGACATTGCCTATCCATTCATTGTCTGAAAGCTAGAGAGAAAAGGAAAATAGGGCACTAATTTGACATTATCAATGTTTTGGTGGAGGTCCATGGAAAAAGGTATACCAAGGTTTGAGACTAAGACAACAATGACCTGTTCAAGCCCTATCAGGTACTCCTTGTAGATCATAGTTTTGTAGAGTTGCACTATCCATGGCTTAGAGATGTTCAGGTCTAGCAAGTTGACGATGGACCGTGAGATAACTAACCTCTATGTTGGAATGATAGCAGTTTGAATCCATGATGAAATCCCTCCCTAGCACCCACTTGAAAACACTAATGGAAAAGGGGCACATAGTTTTTAGAATTTACCTGATTCTATCATCAATGACGTCTCCCACAAAGGCCACTTGGTTCTTTTGAATCAAAAGTCTGACCAAAGTGCTAATACCTCTCAGAATGGAAAAGAAAGAAACTATAAAAATAATGAATATTTTTTGCAAGATGAGCATTCTATTTACATAAAAAATCATGCCAAAAAATCTCAAACATAAAATCTTTTCCCTTTTAAGAAGACAATGGGAAGTACAATTTGGTGAAGAGAACAAAAGAAAAATTATATAGAGGGGATTTTGCAAAGCTCAAGGAAGCTAATGCAGGTGTTGGAATCAAGATGACTAGATATATGAGTTATTGCCATGTATTTTTCCACCTTCATAATCACCATCAACCACTACCATGTGAAAAGACCACTTTTACAAGCCACCTCTTGCTTATTTAATGCAAAATCCTTTTCCAATTATGTCTCCCATTTCTCTTTGAATTCCTCTAAAAATAATGTAAGGAATGTACTGAATTCCCTTCCTAAAGTGGATATTACACTTCCTGAGAGGATTGGGATTTATTGCACACATATTACCTCCATTGGTCACACTCAATGGGCTAGCTATGATGGCCATGAATTCACTCCATATGCATTAGATGAAGATCGAATAGCCAAAGAATTTTTTTTCTAAGTGTGAGCTCTGTAGAAAGAGTGAAAATCCTCTAAGTGCATAAGTTAATTCCTATAGAATTATTTTGAAAACCATGAAGAAATTGTGGCTAAAGCATCATCCTCTAGAAGGGGCATTGAAATTGCTTTTTCTCAACTAGGCTATGATGATTTCTTTGGAGATGTTTCCTATGACAATGCATAGATGCTAGAGGAATGAAGTTTTCCTTACACCAACTTCTTAAAGACTTGTGGAAACATCAAAGAATAAGTGATCAAATACTTTACAACTAATATTTTGAGCCAAGGTTGTATGCCAATCCTAAAAATCTATGCAAGGGAGACTTATAGAGAAGAGCTGAAAATTTGAAGGTTGGAAATATTGAGAACCTTGGAGTAAGCCTTTGGAATTATTTTCTACCATATTATATGTTTTCCTTCATGCATCCATTGCTTGAACTAGTAGATATTTTTGTGGAGAAGCTAAAAAAGACAACGGGGTCATTAGCAATGAAAAGGTAAAAATCACCATCAGTGTGGAAGCCATTATGGAAATGCTATGTATCCCCTCTGACCTAGCAGTCAAGGTCTTCTCAAGGAGGAAAATGAAGGATTTATAGTGCTAAAAAAGAAGTTTCATGGATTTTTACACAGATGAGAGCAAATGAAATGGAAACAACACTAGTCCCATTTGTCCCTTGGCATTTAACAAATTCAGCATAG
Source organism: Sequoia sempervirens (assembly GCA_007258455.2). NCBI lineage: Eukaryota > Viridiplantae > Streptophyta > Pinopsida > Cupressales > Cupressaceae > Sequoia > Sequoia sempervirens. Next base: position 592,190,501 of record VDFB02058242.1, on the reverse strand, counting down.
ATTTGTGAGATGTTTTCTCAATTCTTGCATTTATATATGGCATGGAGCATGATACCGATGTTTTTGAATACAAAATGGTTTTAGATTTCATGCTTAAAAATGAGAGGGTGAATCATCAATTCAAAATTTTTAAGGAAATTATGGAAAGGGTGCTTTAGCAGTTGGATGAATATAATCATTCATACAAGTTTAAGTATTCCTATTTTTTGGTATATTTGATCTTGTATCAAAACCAAATTTTTTTAGAGAAATTTTCCACTCAACATTTGGAATGCATCAAACTTATTCAAACCAGCCTCAATATGGAACTAGGTTCTTTCAAGTATGTATGATTTGTTGGTTTGAATAAGTCTTGTACCTAGTTTATTCCTTTACTAGGGACTTAGGGGACTTAATTCACATGTTATGTTTACTTAGGATATTAGTTGTCTTATCTATACTTTACACATTCCTAGGTAGTTATGAGTTAGTTGTCTCATGCGATAGGATTAAGACACTTGTCATGATCTTGTCTTATCCTATCTATCATCCTTGCCTTTATAAGAAATGTATCTCTAACATATTTTTCATTGTATTATATTGCATAGCATATTGATCATTGTATCATATTGCAATTCTTGTTTGGTGGAATAGCATCTTCCATTGTTTCTTCTCTCTGTTTCTTATGGAGGTTATTTGGTGTTGTAGATTGAAGATCTTGGGTTGCTCACTTCAACATGGTATCAGAGCTTTGAATCTAGTAATTCCCTTCTTTTTTTCATTAGAGAGTTTCTGCCATTAAGTTTTCTATTATGATTTGAGTTTATTTTATGATCTTGAAAATTCTCATATGCTCTTCTCTTGATTTTCATTCCGATCTTGAGAATCATAAAGTGTTTCCAAAGATTTTTTAATCTGATATTGCATGTATGTATTTAGGTGAGATCTGGTGATTGCAACACTTTTTGCTATAGTGGCAATATTTTAGGCTATCCCATTTCATCCAAGAGGCTCCAGAAATTCATACTTGGCTTTTGTTTCACTCAATTTTCTCACCATTTATAACTTTGGAAAACAAGGGTCTGAGGCTTAGATCTAGTAAAAAAAAATTTACATGAGCATTTTGGGAAAAAAAATAAGCATGAAATTGTGTTTGGATGGTCGTTTGTGAGAATTTGATATATAACTTGACCATATTTGGTGAAAGTTGATTTTGAGGCAAATTTTTTTAGCAAGGTAGCCATATGAGCACCCCATAGTTGGTCAATTTGACCCATCAAAAAAATTATTTAAAAAAAAATATATATTTTTAATTTTCTACATTTTTTAGGCTAAAGTTTTGATAAATATTTTGGGTTGAAATATTTATCAGGGTTTATTGAAAACTCTGCAGGTATAATATAATTATCTATATTTTTTTGGTTGGTTAACTTTATTTTTTTGTAGGCATCGTACTTACATCTAGACCCTTAATATATTTTTGTCCGCCTTTGTGGGACCATTCATTTTTACCTACCAATCTTGTTGGCACCATCACACCTCTCACTGGCATTTCATTCTAACCACCAAAATTTTGATTCATTGACCATTTCTTTTTATCGGTCACTTACACAGAAAGGTGGCTGCTATGCAACTTTAAGCTACCAGTGGGCTCCCCCTTAGCTACCTACAGTGACATTAACTACTAGGTTAAAATTTAATGCTACTAGTCTTTGTTGACTACTAGTCTTTAAGGCGTGCATGTGACCGAACAAAAGGTAACTACTAGCGGTTTTGCTAATCGCCGATTTTTTTGCCATTGTCTAGTGATAGGTCATATTGGGGACCACGAGTCAGTGAAAGGAGGCTTTATTTTTGTTCCAACTTAGTGTTCATTTTTGCACTTGGTTAGTCTTCAAAGTCTAGCAAGTAGGGCTTTTTTTAATTTTGCATAACTTTTCACCATAGCGTTGGATTTTCCAAAATGAGATATCATCGAAAAGGTGGTTTGACAAACTTTGTAGTGGTTTAGGTTATTTTTTCTAGATTTGACTTTTTTGCTATTTTTTTTAGCCTAAAGGTATAGGTGTATTTATTGCTTGTAATTGACATAACTTTTGCATACAAAGTTGAAATTTGGAATTTTTTTTTTGAAATTACTCAAAAAATCACAAGGAATCTATTTGTAACCTTCTTTTTTAGTTTTGGCAAGAAATTTTTTTCCAAAAATTGTAAAATTACCATATGTTATAAATGATTGATTTGAGCTTGTCACTTGTAGAAATTGAAAAAATTCTTCGTTCTAATTTGTTGGGGGAGGGCTTTCAAATTAAGTTTTAATACATTCTATGGGGGTGAAAAGCACAATTTTAGTGCCACATTATCTTCTTTCTTTTGGTGTTAATGGCAGATCTAAGGAAAATTGAACCACTCACTCCACACAATTATCATAAATGGAAGCTAAAAAGGACTCAATTGTTCCAACCCAAGGGTCTATGGCCAGTGTTAGATGAAAAAACTTGATTTCACAAGGGATTATGAATTTTTTTTCCATATATTTAAAAGGGATGAAGCAAGAGGGCTCATTGGCTTACATGTATCTGATAACTTATTTCCTATTTTAGAGTGTAAAACGCCTAAGAATGTTTGGAATAAACTTGAAGAATTGTATGGTAAAACAAATCAGTTTAGAATCTTGAAACTTCAAGTAGATCTACAATCACTCTCTCCAGATGCATTTCCTTTAATTTAGGATTTCTTTCCACAATTCAAGTTGATTTTATCATAATTAAAAGGACGTGGGCATGATATATCTAGTGATGAATGTATCTTCTTGATTCTTTCTAGGTTGACAAGCCCTTATGATGCAAAGCAGGGTTCCAACCCTTCCAACAAACATAATTTCATAAAAATTAACCAACCTTTCAACCTCAAAACTCAAACAACTTTTCCAAATTCATTCAAAAATCTCCTTATAGCATGCAAACAAAGGTTTTTGTCCATAACTATCAAAATACAATGAATAACCACAAAAAAAACATCATTTGAGACACCCATTATTGCATTATAAAACATATCTCAAACAAACATACCTTTATTTTGGAGCATATCCTCCAAATAATTGTTGCATTACTCTCCTCCTTAGCCAATTAGGCCACTTTTTCAAAGCAACACCCCTCTAAACTCTCTTCCAAACTTATATTTCCATTGCATGACCTCTAATAGGTTACAAATATACAAAATCAACAACTTTGATGAAATTACTACTTACAAATCCATCCAAACTATAAAAACCCTTGTTTTAGGGTTAACTATTCTTGAAACAATGAGGGTTTATTAAAAATCCTCACTCCAAGCCTCAAATTTTCCAACCAATGGCTCAAACACTTCAAAATAGATTTTTTCATGCTATTCCAATCATTTCCTAGCCTAAAACATAGCATTTTCATCAAACTCCTACTTGTTACCATCAACTTTAAGCCAAAATACATGCATTATCAACTAGGGCAGCAATCAAAACCTATCAAAACATCTCCCCTACTGTAGAAACCTACTATAGCATTAAAAAATACCCTAACACAACCATTTCACAAATTTTTAATTAATACCAATGGTGAAATGGGTGATTAATCATTTTATTTCACCTTGAAACCTTTTAAATAGGGTTCCTAGCTGCCTATAATAAAAATGCAATAAAGTTATTTAAAATCAATAAAATCAAACCAAATCAATGCAAAAATGAAGTTATTTCTACTTACCACAAATTTTAATTCTTGGGAAGTCACCCTTGGGCTGTACAAGGTTGTACTACAGTCTGAAATAGCAAATTTTAATGGAAAATATGTAAAATTAGGGTTTATTTATTGCCTTTTGCCTTCAAATTACATCCACCACCTACCTCAAATTTTTTGAGGCCATTTAAATCTTATAAAACCATAAAAAATTTAAAACCAACAATCACAACTACCTTTTGAAGGCCTTGACCATTCAACTTTCCCATTTTTTGTATTTTTACACTTTACATGACAACATTTTGCAAGATTTTGCACCGAGGTTTTAAATATATTGGCCAAATTGACACCAAATGACTCATACAAGTTCAAAATGGTCTAATAACCTCATTAAAACACCAAAACATCAAAACTAAACCAAATTTAGCAAGACTGCCTCATGGACGCATGCAATCACTAGGTGCTCATACACCATACACCCAACCTGAAAAAGATTCCAAGTCCCTTGGAAATTGAATTGCAACTTGTCCACATTTGAACACTTCATGTCTCTGACCTCAAAAATCGTTTTCATCCTATTTTCCTTTCCAATGTGGGTATGTGTAGGATCATCATGGAAAAAACAAGCCCTTAAGTGGTGAAAAATTCAAAAAAATCAGAGTTAGGCAACTTGACGTAAAAGTTTGAATAATTTACCTATATTATTTCAAAAATATGTAAGAATAGAATCTATACAAAATTGAATGTAGTTTCTAAACTACTAGTTTTTTAAATCTATTTGGTGAAAATTTGAAATTTCAATGTAGTAGTACTTAAATTTTAGGGAAAAAATGAGTAGGTGTCTGTTGACCACCCTAACCACAATAAAATGATAATATTATTTTATAATATTTTAGATATAAGTAGAGGAATCATGTCCCAATGTGATGCATATTTTTTATAATTTTTTTCCAAGTAAATAGTTAATTATGATTTTTTTATTGCAACTATTTAAAAATATAAAAACTTGTATGTCTTACCACCTTAACTTGGTCAAAAATTCATGAAATTCAATTCTTTTTTTTTCCTACTCTTATAGTATGTGAAGCATAGAATGTGACGCATGTTTTAGATTCAAAAAATGTGATACCATTTGAATTCTATACATGTTTTTTAATCAGCTTATCAATCAGGATTTTAGTTATAATTCAAATAGAAAATGAATAATAATTATTTATTAAATTTAAAGTAAAGCATAATTTATATTGGTGGAAAGAGAAAAATATCCTTTAAAAACCCTTTTCGTTTCATCAATTTTAGGTTTAAAAAAATATCATCAGCCACATACCCTACAAATACCCATCCTATAGCCACTTTTTGGCCCATCATGATCCTGCACATACCCATGTGTTAAGTATTAAATATTTGCATTATTCTTTGCATTCATAGACTCTTTGAAATAGTTCAATATTTTTTTCATCCTCACCTTAGGCTTCCCCAACTATTTTCTAAGATGTTTAGGCCTGCCAAATGGCATTAGCTTCTTCCTATCTACATCTCTAGATACCATCACTTGAATAATAACAATGACAACTTCATTTACCAAAAAAAAATTGTTAGTACCACTACCACCCATGCATTCTTTGATCTTCTTCTCACACTCTCTTGGTTACCCTTGCAATATGACAACATCTAACTAAATATCTTAGTTTTCAACTCATCATTAACAAATTGAGTATCAACACAAACTTTATCAACATCCTTCCCTACTTGTTCATCTTTCTCATTAGACTCAAAAAACTAAAAATGGTATGAAGACTCATCCACAACTATGTCTACCTTGTCCTTCTAAATTTCTTCAATTCTTGATGTCCAAATAGTCATAGATGTACTCACCATTTCATTTCTTACCTCTCCCTCTATTTGAGATTGCTTTTGTTCTTCCTCTATTTTTGTTGTCCTTGCTTGTCTTCTCCTTCTTTGGAAGATTTTCTTGATTGGCCATGTAATTTTCCTCGTAACTAATAAGTGCCAACTTTGCAACTGCTGCTTCACAATCTTCCATATCTCTTCCATCCTTTCCATAGCCTACCTCAACTCTTTTATCTCTTGGTCATTTTCCATTTGTATTTCCTTTCCTTTTTCCTTATTTATCTCTTTTTCCTCATTTTTCCTTTCTTGTCTCGTCTTTTGTGAACCCTCAACCTGCAAGTACTACTTTAATACATCCATTCTTCTCTCTTTTCCAAGAAATTATTTTTCACCTTGCTTCTCTTATCTTTGATACCTCACCTTAGGCTTTTCTCTCTCTTTTCCCTTGGCCTAGTCTCTTAGCATCTAGGTTCTCTCTTCAACCTACAAAAGGACAACACACACAAACACACACTTTCATTTCCTAGTGTCTTCTAGCTTTGATACCACACTAATGTAGAGTAGGGTTCCAAACCTTCCAACAATCACAATTTGATCAAAATCAATCAACCTTTCAACCTCAAAACTCAAACTTAATAACTTCTCCCAATTCTTTCAAAAATATCCTTGTAGCATTGCAAACAAAGGGTTTTGTCCCCAAATTCCAAAATATACTGAAGACCCACAAAAAAAACATCATTCCAAACACCCATTACTTCATTCTTCAACCTATCACAAACAAACATACCTTTTTTTTTAATAATATCCTTGAAATAATTGTCGCTATGTTCTCCTCCTTAGCCAATTAGGCCACTTATTCAAAGCAACACCTCTCTAAACTCTCTTCTATCCTTATATTTCCATTTCATGACCTCTAACAGGTTACAAATACACAAAATCAATGACTATCAAAGTACTACCCACAAATCCATTCAAACTACAAAAACCCTTGTTTTAGGCTTAACTATGCTTGAAACAAGGAGGGTTTATTGGAAATCCCTACTCAAAGCCTCTCCTCTACCACTAGTAGAATTTGGAAAATAAATGACTAATTTGGTTACTTATAAGTGACTAATTTGGTCATTAGGTAAAATCACAACTAAATGAATAAATAAATGACTAAATAATTGACTAAATTAATGACTAAATAAATGACTATTACTCTATTCTTTTTTCTTTCGAATTTGATCATAATCCATAGAGCTTAAGCCCCCCTCATGGGACCCCTACCTAAGCAGGCCATTTGGCCGCCTAGGTTGCTTGATGCACCAAAAATACCTATTGCATGGAAGGAATTGGCTCTCGGTGTAGTCTTAAGGCCTTCACATATTTTATAAAAAAAATCAACATTTACATTGTTTAACTTTCATTACTCATTATGTTAATGAATCACTAATTTTTTTAACTATAATTTGAAGCCAATTTGATTTTCCTGTTGTGTTAGCATGTCGAATGTATCAAAGAGCAATTGTGGTCAATTTCACTAATAAAATATGATTTAAACAATCCAATTGCATTTTGAGGGCTATCTTTCATTTCAAAACACAAATAAAGATGACTAAATAATTAGTCCAACAAATAAAAATGACTAAATAATTAGTCGCACAAAAAAATTAGACAATATGACATTAAAGTGGTTAATTAAAAAAAATTGAATTGAGGGAGTGTATTGTATTATAATATAATATAATAATAATATAATATAATATATTATATAATAATATAATATAATATAATATAATATTTATATTATAATATAAATGTAATATTATAATATATTTAAAAGTGATAGATTTAATTTTGAAATCAAAATCAAATGAAGTAAATAAATGAAGTAAAAAAGCGGGAAAGTGGGCGATGGTATTTGATTTTTCTAATAAAAATCATAAAAGGTACCTATTTTCTTTAATACAATGTGAAAAATCAACCATTTGGCCTAGGGTAATGAAAAAACCCTAAATCAAAAAGAAATTGAACCCTAATATCATTTCATTTTTCACTTGTATTTTTGGAGAAGAAACTCATTCCATTTTTCACTTGTATTTTTGGAGAAAACTCAACACTGCCATGCTTGGGTAGGGTTTGAGAGTGGAATGGTGATTCATTCTATTGTTTCTGATAATTTTCCTACAAAAAAAAATCTTGTAGAGGTAAGTCTTTGGTTTTGAAACTGAAAAGTATTCTCCATTTTGAAGTATTTTATCGAGCTCACTTGGTCGCGACTAAGTATTTTCTGTTGTATTTCCTTTTCTTACCATTTGTTGATATCTCTCCTCTTTATTTGACAACCATTGGAGTATCTTTGAGGCTCATTTCTGAAGACTTTGGAGGGTGTCTCCTTTACAACAATCTTGTGTAAGTTTCATTATTCTTATCTCTTAAATTTCTATGAGAATAGGCTTGATTCGAGCTCAGTAGAGGTAATATGATAAAAACCCTTGTATCTCCCTACACAAATCTTGATGGGTTACTTTCTTTCTATAGAAAATGTAAAAAATTTCACTCTCAACTTACTATTTTCATTATTTTGAGGGCTTTTGTGTTCTAATGATCGTGACCTTCATAGCATTCTAGGTATTTTTCTTTCTATTCATTTTCTCTTCCTCATGGGTGTGTGGTAGAGACCCAATACTCAATAAAATAAACTTTTGTATACTTGACATTTCCACAAAGGAAACTCCAAAAATTATATAAATGGCATGCCCTAAAATTCTTTCTTTAATTTTCTTTTATGCTTTTTATCCAAGTAAAGTGTCTGATTGTGAATGGGATGAATGATAGATTGGATGTAGTGCCCTTCGTTGTGACCTTTTTGGATTTTGTGTAAGTGTTTAATTGCGTATTGTTGTTTTGTGTGTGATTAGTGTTAACATAATATTTGATGGAATTTGTACTCAATTAATTAAAATAGCATTGAGTAAATAAAACTAGAAATTAAGATGAAAATTAAATAAATTAGTTTTATAAAATAATAAGTAAAGAGTTATTAATAAATAAATAAACTAATTGTTTTGTAAAAGTATTCTTTAATGATATTCGATAATAATTAATAATTCATTAGTTGTTCAAAGATCATTATTATAATAAGGAATTTAAATAGATAGGAAGCTGAAGTGTTTTAATGCAAGGAAAGCATTTGGAAAAGGGAAGATGAATAGTTTATTGCTAACTAAATAAATAATAGCTATATTCAGCTTTGTGAGGAGGACTACGTCTCTTTTGGGCCTGAAACAAATTGGCGAAAATAAGGACTTGTCTTTTTAAGAGGATTTCGGATGGCATTAGCACGGGGGGAAATTTGGTCCATTTTATGGGAGGATTTTAGTGCTCTTCAGAGGGAATACCACTGCTGGATGATACAGAGGTCGATTTTGGAATAACCATGCACAACGTTGAAAGATGAGAGGCTTTTTGAATGGAAAAATCAAAACTAGATCGCTTGACCCTCATATAGTGCAGCTCATGAGATATGTCACTTAACATGTTTGCAGTTCAATTAGAAGTGTATATCTGTGGCAATATTGGTACTAGTATTATATTTGTTGTAGCTGTAGAATATGAGAAAGTTTGAAACTCTGGGTTATGTAATCCCTCTGATTCTTTGGTAACTCATTCCACCGTGGTACTTGAAAATAGAGTGGAGTGAAGATTAAATAATCTGCTTGAGTCTTTCTGATAATCTATCGCAGTTGCAGCTCTTGAAACTAAAATATCGTCACAGTTTAAAATACCTTCTTCATTCCATTAGCAACCTATTTCAGCTGCAACATTTAAGAGGGTGCGACATTTGTTTAAGCTCTCTAATCCATTGGCAATCTGTTAATAGTTGTAGCACATGAAAATAATAGGAAACTTTTAAAGGTTTAAATAGTCTCTTTGATTATCATCAACCTGTCACAGCGACTCACTTGAATATGGTAGGGTGTATAGATTTAAATAAACTCTCTGATTTAATTATCAAATCCCAAATGTTATCCACCAGACTGAAGGAAAATGGCTTCTCACATTTTTTGCAACTGTAACCATCTCAAACTTGGAGGAAGCTTGGTTCGTGTGTCTTCTCTGATGCCGTCAATGAGCAGGTTGTTCAAGTGAAGAAATTGAGGACCAATGAGCAGATTGTTCAAGTGAAGAAATTGAGGACCAATGAGTAGATTATTTAATTCTCTTGGTCTGCACAATGTTTCAAGCCTTTACCAATTACCTCCATTCAGTCGAAGCTGAGAGAAATTGATGTTATTGGATACAGTGTTTAGATGAGCTCCTTCGCATAGTCTGGTAATCTAAATTTATATAATCTCCCTGATACCAGTGGAAACCTATCACAGCTGCAACTCTTAGACTTGCATAGGGGTAGTAAATTAAATAATTTCTCTGATATTATTTGTCAAAACTGTCTCAGCTACGTACCTGTTCATAATAGGAAGTTTACAGGTTTAAATGATTTCTTTGATTTTATTAATCAACCGGTCTCTGTTGTGGCTTAGTTTAGTGACAGCATCAATAATGTTAACATAAACAGAATGGTTAACAAATGGATATCTTTTCAAATTCTAACGTCACGTTATATCATTTTCTGCATAATAATTTATTATTATCCACCTGTTTAAGATAATAGGATTCATAGGCAGTGATCTAAGAATAGTATAGTACTATAGTCATAATATATATATAGGTAATAATCTGGTAGAAGGCATTTCAAACAATAACCCGTTCTTCATATATATATATAAATGAATAACAAAAAGGTTCTCATTTCTCACTTTAGTTATACTGGAGTGAATATTGTATTTATGTTATGTGTGTAGAATTGATGAAAATTGTTTTGTAACAAAGCGATTCCTAGATGAATAAATGAGAAATTCGAATAGCAAGGAAGATAAATTAACTTAGTATATTTAGGTGTCTTTTTGGTAGTTCTTGGAATCATGGTGCCTCTTGGCTTTAAGTGAATAATATTAAGGAAGTTTTTGAATTATATCATCGTGAAGTTATTAACTAGTTTTATATATATAATGTCTCTTTCCTTCAATAATTTAGGGAATGGAGTCATTATTGTGATAAATGTGTAGTGAGATAGATATTAAAATATGTCTCTTTGTTTTCTTTAAATGGACTTGAATGATGTCTCAATAATAGAAGAGATATGATATAAAGGAAGCCTTAAATACTAGTTTAATGTTATCACTTTTTGTAGTTTAGAAGAAAGAGAATGATTAAATAGTTTAGATGATTAAGTGAATAATATTAAGGAAGTTTTTGAATTATATCATCATAAAGTTATTAACTTGTTTTATATAAAGGGATTAAGTAATCTTGACAATAGGAGAGTGATAGAATTAGGAATGGAGATTGTCGTATAATGTGTAAATTGGACCATATTTGTTTTAATTTTGTGTTTGTAAGAGTATACTTGTGATTAGTGTCTTATGGCTTAAAAACATTAGGTTTTATCTTCACTTCGCAATATTGTGCTATCCTTAAATATTGGAAATGATTGATCTTTAAAATAATGTTCCTTTTAGATTGTTTCAAGTTACCTCTTATTGAATGCATGGTTATATTGTAATTGAATGTGTGGTTTTATGGATTGTTTTGATAGACCCTTTCAATGTGACTTTTCGTGAGTTGATTTTGAGTTGGAGATTTTCTCTTATTTAATTTATGTTGCTTTTCGTTGGGAACCCATATGTTTTCTTTTGTTCTTTACCCTAAGTGGTAGATTGGTTAATATTATCATTATCATGATTGATGGTTCTTCTTGAGTTGTTATTGAATCAAATTCAAAAAGTTCTTTGAGTTATGGGATTTCCGAGAGAAGAAAATAGAGGTATCCCTTGGATTTTCGATTTAGTTTGTATCGAAGTTGTTGATGTTGTTTGAATGGATTTGTTGATTTTATTTTAATATATTCTCTCATTATTTTTGGAATTGAAAATAGTTCTTGTGGCGTTGCAATAATAGTTGTCATTGTCATGTTGTTGTCCTTCTGAAGGTGATTTACGTACCACTATAAGGGGGTTCTTGTGAGGAGAAAATGGAGGTCTCCCGTAGAATGCCTAGTTGGTGGCTTTTGGTTTTATTAAGTGATTTTTTTGAATTAAAGGTTGATTTTATTTTGTGTTTCCCTATTTAAGGTGTCACCATTGTTGATTTGTGATGGGTTTTGGATGAAACTTTCTTGGCGTGGCTTTTCGGAGTTAATCTCATATTTGAGGGAAATTTTATCCTTGTGTTGGAAAAACTTGTGTGGCTTCATTTTACCCTTGTTTGTGGGGTTTCATTCTTTTGGCTTCCAGAGGCTTGAGATGATTGATAATTGATGTTCTCTCGCTTTATGTGCCCTTCAAGTGGCAAGTTTTTTGGTATCAGGATTTTGAAAGGGTTGTATGAGAATTGTTGAGACTCTGATTTTGTACTTGTTAGCGAGATGGGTAATGCCTCACATGCTTTTATGTTGTGATTCTTTGTTTAGATTATGATGGTACAACCCTTGGTTTTTATGTTGTTGGGTCTCTAGGGAGAGTGGCTCCTCGTGGGGGCCGGCGCCCCGTTTAAGGGGAAGGGCTCAGGATAACCCACGAGTGAGTTAGTAAACAAGTGAAAACCTAATAATTAACTTAGGATGGTTGGGTAGTAATATCATTATAAGATTAATAAAATGGATGCCTCATCTTCATTAGTGCTTTTGCAGACTAATGGAAGGCTGAGAAGGCCGTGGTTGGCAAGGTCATGACCTCGTCTTCACAAGAGGTCTATGGCTCCACATGAGCTACCCTATGGTGCCGACGCCTCAAGTAGGAGGAAGGGTCAGGATATCCATAGATGGGGGCCGGCCCCTCAGTTTGGAGGAAGGGCCAGGATAACCCATGTAGGCTATGCAATGACACTCTCCCCTAGTTGCCCATGTGTTTTTACTTTATTGTGTTCCTCTGGAAGTAGGTTATGGGAGTTGGTTTAGATTGTTGTTTGAATTGATTTAAATTGATTATTGTTTTAATACATCTTTAGTATACTTTGTGGTCTTGTATGATCTCATTTATATTTGATTTACGATCTTGTATTTTTATGGTACTATGTCATGATGTTATTATATTGTTTAATTGCAATTTGGAATTGTATTATGTTTATTAATTCAGTTTAATTTGGAATTATTTCATGACCATCCTTTGGTTACTTGTTTATCGGTCATTGCTTTGATTTAGGTGATGGGATTTATGACTTTAAGTTATTATGTTGGCTCTTGGGTATTGTTGATTTTGTCATTGTAATTCTTGAGTTATATGATACTTTTGTATGATATGAGTCTTGTGGTTCCGTGTTTGGATGTTCTTGGTTGAGGTCTCTTTCTTGTCAACTCCTAGCATGGGGGGTGGGTCTTCAGACTCACATGGTCAGGTGGAACGTGCTAAGCACCCCATTGGGTCCCCAGTCGAGGATCGAGAGGTGCGGATTGGTGCGGATGTAGTGACTCCAGAGTTGTATTTGTCTTGGATCTAGTTGTGATATTTTGTATTCATTTGTATCATGTTATCTCATGTATGGTTTCCATTTATGATTGGAACCACTTTTATATCATTGTACATCTTGAACATTGTATTGTAATGTAACATTAAATCTTATGTGGCTATTGGCAGTTGTTATTCAATGTGTTAAGTTAATCATGGATATGTGGTATTTATGTACTCAGATGGTTTCTTATCAATGATTATCATGTGTGTGTTACATTTGTTAATGTTTACTTTGTTATGAATTATATCTTTGGCTTTTATTCTTTATTGTCGTTGTGGGGATCTAAGTCGCGTAATGACTCCTCGTGTACCCCAAGGGATGTATGTGCAAATGAATATACTTAAATGAAATTCATGTCATGACTTAATGTCTATCACATGTATGCTATGTTATCTTTTTTTTAAAAAAAAAATTGTTGTAATTATTGGCTTTTCGTCCTTTGGGGTTTGCACGGCGGGGCGTTACATTGGACAAGAGTAGCCAAAGTGTGTCTAAATTCCCAGAGAGCACCTTCACCTTCATAACTGAGAGAATTATTATATTTATTGGAAATCTTGATTTAATAGAGGGCTTTTTTTAGCTTCTTTCCACTTAATATGACAACTTTTGGCATTTCCTAAAATCTCTGGCCTATTTTCATTCATTTTCAGATTTTGTTCTTGAAGTAGATTTTGTAAATAATCTAGGCTTGTATTCTTGAACCCATTTTATTCTCACAATACTTTCAATAATTTATTTCGAGCACATTCATGGTTTCAGTCACTGCTAATAATATACATTTAAGTTTTTTTGAAGGTTTTAGTTTTTCTTAAATAATTTTATTACTAGCTTAGTTTTTTTGAAGCAATCTTTTTTTTTTAGTTTTTCTTTTTCATTAGAAAAGAAAAATTAAAAAAGAAAGGTTGCTTTTATATCTAAATTAGTAATTGTTAAATTAGAAATTAGAATTTAATTTAAATTTAGAATGAAATTTATGATTTTAGTTTTTTTAAATAATTTTATTACAATAGAATTTTAGTTATCAAGATACATTCTAATATTTTTTAAAGTTTTTCTTAAATAATTTTATTACTAGCTTAGTTTTTTTGAAGCAATCTTTTTTTCTAGTTTTTCTTTTTCATTAGAAAAGAAAAACTAGAAAATAAAGGTTGCTTTTATATCTAAATTAGTAATTGTTAAATTAGAAATTAAAATTTAATTTAAATTTAGAATGAGATTTAAGTTTTTAGTTTTTCTTAAATAATTTTATTACTAGCTTAGCTTTTTTGAAGCAATATTTCTTTTTTAGTTTTTCTTTTTCATTAGAAAAGAAAAACTAAAAAAGAAAGATTGCTTTTATATCTAAATTAGTAATTGTTAAATTAGAAATTAGAATTCAATTTAAATTTATAATGAAATTTAAGTTTTCAAGATATTGTGGTGATTTGATTTAAAGAATAATACAATAATTGAATACAAAATAGAAAAAGTAGAGATTATTTTTTTTGCAATATCACTAATTCTATGCATTTTTTATTTATTAGACTTACTTTGATAATCTAGTAATATATTTAAGATATTACTTTGATATTTATTCTTTTGCAAATGCATTTCTTTTGCAATATCATTAATTCTATGCATTTTTATTTATTAGACTTACTCCAATGCTTATGGGTATCTGCATTTAAGATATTCATTGTTTATAGCTATTTAGTAATATGTTTATGGACAATACATAGTGAGGAGATATTTCTATGATAAGCTAGTAATATTTAAGATAGTACTCTAATATTAATTCTTTTGCAAATGCATTTCTTTTGTAATATCATTAATTCTATGCATTTTTATTTATTAGACTTACTCTAATGCTTATGGGTATCTGCTTTTAAGATATTCATTGTTTATGCTACCTAGTAATATGTTTATTTTTTTATTGTGGATAGGTATAGAGCAAGGAGAAAATGCAAAACTAGTGCCTTACTGGATGCATTTACTACCCATCTCATGTGCAATAGTGGCATCACTGAAGACATACATTCACACCATTTAGTTTTAGTTTTTTCTCAATTTGAAAAGTATAATAAATCAGCAGTTTGTATACTGAAAAAGATTTTGTATTCAAAACTCTATATATAGAGCTCTTTGTAACATATTTTATATACAGTTTGAATATATAGAGAATTATTTTCCAATGTTGTTTCAATCCCAAATTTGTTGAAGTTTTAATAACATAAGAGCTTTAAAGTTTTATATTATTCAATCACAACATAATTTTATCTTGATTTGCAATTTCATAGACTAGTTATTGTAATAGCATTCTCCAAACATAAAAGTTTGCATACACATCTGAAAGCATTAGTTCATAAATGACTAAATAAATGATTAACATGACTAAAATATGACTAAATAAATGACTACCATGACTAAATAAATAACCAATTAACAATAATCAATGACTAAATTAATGACTAAATATATGACTAAATAAATCACTACCATGACTAAATAAATGACCAATTACCAACGATCAATGACTAAATTAATGACTAAATCAATACTAAATAAATGACCAAATCAATGACTAGATAAATGACTAAAATGGTTTAGTCATAAATTTGGTCGCGTTATAAATGACTGGCAATAAACTACTAATGATCATGTGACCAAAATTAGTCATTTATATGTAATTTTTAGTAGTTTATTTAGTCATATATTGTTGTTTTTGTACTATTGTACCAACCAATGCCTTAAACACTTCAAAATAGGTTTTCCCATGCTATTCCAATCATTTCCCAGCCTTGAACATAACAATTTCATCAAACTACTACTTGTAAGCATCAACTTTAAGCCAAAATTCATGCATTATCAACTAGGGAAGCAATCAAAACCTATCAAAACATCTCCTCTGCTCTAGAAACCTACTTTTACAATAAAACCTACCCTAGCCCACCCATTATGGGAACTTGCAACATGTCTAGTGGGACTAAGCTTGAGACTCTTTTATTTTGAAGATTGATGGTCAACACATAAGAAAGTAGGAGGTATTTCCCACATCATGTCAAATTGTGATATTTCTCATGTAGTTTTACGATTCAAATTCACTAACCCATATTTCCCAAGTTGTGGTTCACAAGAAATCATATCTAATAATAGTAAAGTCCACTTCACACTCATTGCATCTAGGTAATACTCAAAGAGGTGAATCACTAGGCCTTCCTAGGAGGTCACCCATTGTAGTACTTCTCTAGCTCAAGCACACTTAACAACAAATTTTTCTGCAAGTTTAAAATCACTTAGCTTGTTAAAGGTTTTGCAAATTGGGTTACAAGCTAAGTGGGCTTAACTTTGAGAAAAACTCTATAGTTAAGTGCACTTGTGTTGGAGTAGTACTAGAATGGGTGACCTTCCCAAAAGGACCAATACTTCACCTCTATGAGCATCACCTAGATGCAATGAGTGTTAAGTGTAACATTCACTATCATGATAGATGGGTTCCTATGAACCACTACTCATCAAACATGGGTCAATGAATTTGACTCATAAAATTACATGGTGAAATCTTGATAGCAATATCACAATTTCACATGATATGGAAAATACCTCCTACTTATCAATTGGTGAGCTAAAGGGGCTCTAAAATGAATGATTCATAAGGTATAAAACTCTTTGAAGGTTTTATGAATGGGGTTGCAAGCTATGTGGTATTGACCTTGGAGAAAAATTTATGGTTAAGCACACTTGAGCTAGAGTAAAACTTGGATGGGTTACCTCCTAGGAAGGCTTAGTGATTCATCTCTATGAGAATAACCTAGATGCAATGATTTATAAGTGGATGATTCACTATCATGAGAGATGAGTTCTTATGAACCACTACAAATGAAACATGGGTCAATGATTTGACTCATAAAACTACATAGTTGAATCTTGATAGCAATATCACAATGTATAAGAAGTCAAAAATTTATGGTTGAAACAACATCACAATTATAGTTCAACATAACATGGTTAAAGCTATGATATGTTAAATAATGAAAAGTGTCCAAATATGATTGCATTGTGGAGACACCATTCTTTTCCTTTTTACATTGATACAATGCACTAACAATATCCAACCACATGTACACATGACAAGACTCTAATTGTAACAAAAGATATTGTATGATGACATCACCACATATATGATGCCCACGGGTGGAGTGAGGAAATTTTTAATGAGTTGGGAATGAGGTGTCTATCACACACACCGAAAAACACTAAATCAGCTATTAGGTCTAGGTTCCATACGGGTTTGATATATAGCGACCTCTTAGACAAGGCCTTAGATTATTAGATTTCTTAACAAAATCACTACCTTGGCCTCAACAAAAATTTAGTGCTCACTTCACACAATTGTTAATTTCCACCCTCATATTATTCTTAACAAGGTCAGTCCTCTTCCTATTATTGATGCAGGACCATCCAGTGGTGTAAGGGCAATCTTGCATCACCCAAAAATAGTTAAATTTCAAGTTTCTCAGTTTTTAGATGCTTTTACATTTTTGGATACCCTTTTCATCATAATGAAACTCCCAATTTATGATTTTTATTTTCTATTTCTGGGTTGAAAGATATTGTAGTTTTAGTTTCCCAGATTTGCACCTAAAAATCTTCCAAGTGAGATTTGAGGCACTTAGAGCTCCTAGATTGGCCCTGAAACTTTCTGAAATAAGCGTTGCTAATTTTAAATGCATTATTGACTTCAAAACCTTTCCAACAGTTCAAACGGCTTGCGAATTAGAGTCCTGGATCAATAGTTATGACCTCAAGAAGTTGGCGCACTTTCTAGAAGATACAATTGCAAATGCTCTTTTGAAATTTGAACTTCATGTTGTAAATTTTCAGCGCCAAACCACCTAAACTCAAAATTGAATGTTTTTTTAGCTCTAAACTAATGAGGAGCTCTATTTATGGGCGGGTTTCTAATTTTTTGGGTAACTTTTTGTGGACAAGCTCACATATTGCGAAAGGGTTATTCTGTAGCTTTCTGTAACTTGCATGTGTTGTAGAATTTGGGGATTTGAGATCCTCTACATGTAAGAAGCTCCATTTTCTGAATAATAAAATTATTCTCTTGTTTGTGGGTTATTTTCTATGTCTCGGGCTGCGCCCTCATCAAGTGGTATCAGAGTGGGTTTTCTTAAGCGTGTGGACAGATTGCCGATCGTGAGGTAGTTCGCACTAGGACCATGGTTGTGGGTAGAGGTCAAGAAATATGCCTCCAAGAGTGGTGCTTGGTAGGCGTGGTGGTGCCAGAGGTGGTCGAGGGGACAAAAATGTTGGTGGAAGAGAGGCACTGGCAGCCCTCCAGAGACAGGTTGATGTGTTACAAGAGCAGTTGAGAAGAGGGTTAAACCCAAGGGAGGAAAGTGAGGATGAAGGAGAGGAAGAATGTTCAAATGTAGAAGAGAAAGAAGAAGCAATTGATCAAGACCAAATGCGGCTAATAAAGGCCATTTCAAAGATTGGGAAAATACCTAAAGCAGAAGTCCCTAGTTATTCTGGAAGTCTGAACCCAGAAGAGTTGATCGACTGGATCAACGAGCTAGAAGAATATTTTGAGTATGAGGAAATAGAGGTTAAGTTTGTGAAAATGAAGCTAAAGGGCCATGCTAGTATTTGGTGGAAAGAGGTCCATTGGAAAGAAATTGAAGAGGAAAAGGCAATATCACCAGATGGGATCGCATGGTAGAGAAACTAAATAAGCAGTTCATACCAGTTGGACTACGAGTTAGATCTGTTGAAGAAATTGCAAGGGTTGAAGCAAGGAAATAGATCTGTGAAAGAATATACTGAAGATTTTCACAAGATAATCATCAGAACGGGTCACACAGAGGCCAATAAGGAGAAGGTAGCCTAATATCTTAATGGGTTAGGACAAAGCATTCAGGAGGAGTTAAGCCTAGTCAGAATGACCACCATTGACGATGTGTATCAGTTTGCTCTAAAGGTGGAAGAGAAGCTGAACAAAATATTTGATGGCAAGCAAAAAGGACGAGGAGGTCAAAGTGGAAGGGGCAATGGAAGACCTTCAGGAAGCCGAAATGATGATGAAAAGAAAAGTGAAGATGTGGGTACCAACCAAAGCCAAAGGAATGACAACTTCTACCGCCCTCATGATCAAAACAGTGGTGATCAAAGAGGTAGAGGATGAGGGAGATATGGACAAGGATGTGGAAGAGCTGGTTTCAGAGGAACGTGTTTCCAGTGTGGTGAAGAAGGGCATCAAGCCTATGAATGTCCACAACACCAAGGAAGGGCAGACAAAAGGCCAGAAGGTCATGGAAGGGTTGTGCATGCAAATGAGGAGGCCCAATCTGAACATTCAGATGATGCTGAAAGGGGAGAAGCCCTAGTGATTAGGAGAGCCCTGGTGACTGAGGAAAAGGAACCATAATAGAGGAAGAATCTATTTTTCACAAGGTACAAGTGTGAAGGAAAATGTTGTGATGTCATTATTGACGGTGGGAGCACTGATAATCTGGTGTCAGAGGAGATGGTCACAAAGTTGAAGCTGAAGAGGGAAAGGCACCCACATCCGTATCGGATTGCCTAGTTGCAGAAAGACCACAAAGTTTTGTCAATGAGTAGTGCCTAGTAAAGTTCAAGATCGGGAGCTACCATGATGAGGCACTCTGTGATATCATCCCCATGGATGCATGTCACATGTTGTTAGGGGCCGTGTGATTAGATGAGTGAGCTATACATGATGGCCATGCAAATACTTATTCCTTGACAAAGGATGGGGTTCGTCACAAGTTGAAACCCCTGAAGGAGACCGAAGAAAAGGTATGCAGTAGTGCTAGAATTTGTTATATAGATGGAAGAAATTTTTTAGAAGGTATGAAGCATGAGCATGTGTGTTATGCATTGATTCCTAGAGTGAGTAAGGAGGATAGTGAGAAGGTTCCAGAAGAAGTTTCTGGGATGTTGGATGAGTTTCAGGATATTGTTTCTGATAATTTTACGAGGGTTTACCGCAATAAGGAAGATCAATGTCGATTGACTTGATTCTTGGAGCCGGTTGCCAAATAAAGGCAGCTCATAGAATGACTCGATTAGAAAATGAGGAGTTGAACAAGCAAGTTCAGGATTTGTTGAAAAGAGGTTTGATCTGTGAGAGAGTTGGTCCATGTCGGTACTGCCGGTACTAGCACCAAGAAGGATGGGGAGTGGAGGATAACACTGATTCTTGAGCCATAAACAAGATAACAATCAATCTGATTTCCCACCTTGAGGATGGATGACGATGGACTATTTAGGTGGAGCCGATTACTTCACAGATTATTTGAAGAGTGGATATCACGAATGCGGATTAGAGAGGGAGATGAATGGAAGACTACCTTCAAGACCAAAGAGGGCCTGTACGAGTGGTTAGTCATGCCTTTTGGGCTAACCAATGCACCGAGCACATTCATGCAGCTCATGAATGAGGTACTAAAAGAATTTTTGGGAAGTTTTGTTATTGTGTATTTAGATGATAATTTGATTTTTAGTAAGACGTTGGATGAGCATCTGATGCATATTCAGAGATTCTTTGAGAAGCTAAGAGAAGCGAAACTGTTGATTAATCTGAAGAAGTACAGTTTTGTGAAGAGGGAGTTAGTGTACTTGGGGTTTGTTGTCTCAGCAGAAGGTCTCAAGATGGACCCAGAGAAGGTGAAGGCTATTTTGGAATGGCCTACACCCCAAACTGCTCTGGTGAAATCTTTCAAGGTTTGGCTAGTTTTTATAGAAAGTTCATTAGAAACTTTAGTAGTATTTGTGGACCCCTGACTGAAACAATGAGGGGATAGAAAAGAATTCAAGTGGAGCATTGGAGCGGAAAAAAGATTTGAACTGTTGAAGCAGAAGGTGACAAAGCAACCTGTTCTAGCCCTCCAAGATTTCAACAAGGTGTTTCAGGTGGATTGTGATGCTAGTGGTTGTGCCATTAGAGTAGTGTTGAGCCAAGAAGGTAAGCCCATTGCCTATTTCCATGAAAAGTTAAATGATGCCAAGAGAAAGTATTTTGTATATGATCAGGAATTTTGTGCGATAGTTCAAGCATTAAAGAAATGGAGACATTATTTGTTGCCGAAGGAATTTGTTCTATATACTGATCATCAGGCCTTGCAAGTACATAAATAGTCAGGGAAAATTAAATCAGAGGCATATGAAATGGGTAGAGTTTTTGCAGAGTTATACCTTTGTTTTGAAACATAGGAGTGGGAATTCAAATAAGGTTGCAGATGGCTTAAGTAGGAGGCATACATTGATGACAAAGATGCAGATTGAAGTGGTTGGGTTCAATGAACTCAAGACATTGTATGCAGAAGATCCTAATTTTGCAGAGGCTTGGAAAGCTTGCAAGGAACCTATTACAGTGGACAGGACAAGGTGGCTGGATTTCATAATCCAGGATGGCATGTTATTTAAGGGAAGTCAATTGTGTATCCCAAGGAGTTCCATGAGGGAGAACCTGATAAAGGAGAAGCATAGTGGAGGAATGGCAGGACATTTTGGTCGGGATAAGACCATTGCCATTATCAGTGAGCATTATTATTGGCCTCAGTTGTCACAGGATGTGAAGAAGTTTGTACAAAGCTATAGGGTATGTTAGATGGCTAAAGGAGTGAGCCAAAATACAAGCTTATATCAGCCCTTACCTATACCAGAGAGGCCATGGGAGGATATAAGTATGGACTTTGTTCTTGGTTTGCCGGACACAAAGAGGGAATGATTCATCTTTGTGGTAGTTGATAGGTTTTCGAAGATGGCACATTTCATTCCATGTCAAGACCCATGATGTAGTCCACATTGCTGACTTGTTCTTCAAAGAGGTGGTGAGGCTACATGGTCCCAAAGAGTATTGTTTCAAATCATGACACCAAATTTGTAGGGTACTTTTGGAGGACCTTGTGGAAGAAGCTGAAGACAGAGTTGAAGTTCAGTTCTGCACACCATCCACAAACAGATGGGCAGATAGAGGTTGTTAACAGGAGTCTGGGTAACCTACTGAGATGTTTGGTAGGAGATAAACCCAAGGGATGGGACTTGATCTTACCCCAGGCAGAATTTTCTTACAACAATTATGTCAATAGAAGCACTAGTAGATCACCGTTCCAGATTGTGTATGGAGTAGCCCAAAATAGCTCGAATTGAGGAAGATGGAACAAGAGAAGAAAATAAGTGCTAAAGCTAAAATTTTGCAGAACACATCAAGGATATACATGAGAAGGTAAGAGAACATATTAACAAGATGAATATGCAGTATAAGGCTAAGGAAGATCAGAAGAGGAGGTATAAGGAGTTTTAGATTGGTGATGAAGTGATGGTCCACTTGAGGCAAGAAAGGTTTCCAGTAGGAACATATAACAAATTGAAGATGAAGAAATTCGGTCCCTGTAAGATTTTGAAGAAGCATGATTCAGGGAATGCATATGAGGTAGAGTTGCCTGATGGAATCAACATTTCCCCTGTGCTCAAAATTTTAGATTTGACAGAGTATCATGAAGGTGGAACGGAGGAAGCACCAACAATAGGGCAATATGGCATTCCACCACGTACTTGAGAATGGGAGGAGATTGAAGCAATCTTGGATATTCGTGTGGGAAGGAGTACCAGAGATAGGCAGTATGAAGAATATCTGGTGAAATGGAAAGGAAGGCCTATTGAAGATTCATCCTGGTTACCTAAGGTAGTGGTTGACCAGTTGGGTTTTCCTCAACCATCTGAGACATGATGGGGTCACTTCTCAAATTACCCTGGGTGTCTGATACAAGAGCATCCAGTGGTGTAAGGGCAATCTTGCATCACCCAAAAATAGTTAAATTTCAAGTTTCTTAGTTTTTAGATTTTTTTACATTTCTGGATACCCTTTTTTGCATAATGAAATTCCAAATTTACGGTTTTTATTTTTGATTCCTGGGTTGAAAGATATTGTAGTTTTAGTTTCCCAATTTTGCACCTGAAAATCTTCCAAGTGAGATTTGAGGCACTTAGAGCTCCCGAATCAGCCCCAAAACTTTCCAAAATTGGCATAGAAAATTTTGAATGCGTTATTGACTTCAAGAACTT
The DNA here is from genome assembly GCA_007258455.2 of Sequoia sempervirens. Lineage (NCBI taxonomy): Eukaryota > Viridiplantae > Streptophyta > Pinopsida > Cupressales > Cupressaceae > Sequoia > Sequoia sempervirens. The sequence goes on along the minus strand of VDFB02058242.1, from coordinate 592,167,336 downwards.
TCCAACAGTTCAAACAGTTTGCGAATCAGAGTCCTGGATCAAAAGTTATGACCTCGAGAAGTTGGTGCACTTTCTAGAAGATACAATTGCAAATGCTCTTTTGAAATTTGAACTTGATGTTGAAAATTTTTGGTGCCAAACTACCTAAACTCAAAATTGAATGTTGTTTTGGCTCCAAACTAATGAGGAGCTCTATTTATGGGCGGGTTTCTAATTTTTTGAGTAACTTTTTGGGGACAAGCTCGCATATTGCGAAAGGGTTATTCTGTAGCTTTCTGTAACTTGCATGTATTGTAGAATTTGAGGATTTGAGATCCTCTGCATGTAAGAAGCTCCATTTTCTGAATAATAAAATTATTCTCTTGTTTTTTAGTTATTTTCTAAGTCTCGGGCTGTGCCCTCATCAATTATCAAGAGAATCAACATTATTATTAGGTGTTGGTCTTGTTGTTGCACCAAAAGATTGACCTATCAATTCCCAATACAAGCTTTAGATAAGATCCATAGGAGGTGGTTGAACCATGTCACAAACCCAAGCGCTATGTTGGAAAAGGAAGACCAAGGGACATGCCATCTTACAACAATCCCCCCCCCAACACAAGCGAGGGGTTTGAACCTGTGAGCTTCGCTCTTATACCTATTGTTGGCCTTGTTGTTGCACCAAAAAATTGACCTATCAATGCTTTATACAAGCTTCAGTTAGGATCCAGAGGAGGTGGTTAAACCATGTCACAAACCCAAGCACTGTGCTGGACAAGTAAGGCCAAGAGACACACCATCTTACAACATTAGGATAATGAATTTAACCTTTATTGATGTTTCTACTATCCTACATTAATAATAAATTTACCATTATTTTCCCTTAGTGAAAATTTTGTTTCTATACATCATGATAAATTTTAACATCTTAATGCTTGTGTAATGCTATCATGTTTAGGAGTAGTATTAGTGGTAAATATTTTCTTAAATCCCTAAATTCCTATTATAGCCATCATGGACATGCTAAATATCACAAGTATAATTATATCCCATTGTTAAAAAAATTACCAAAACAAGGTAGAGAACATTTGAGAGCCATCCCAAATGAGTGATAGTTTCACTTGCCAAAGAGAGATTAGTATATCTATCAAAAGGGGTTATTATTCCTATCTTAGCAATGAATGCCCCTTGACTATTGATGCAACTTATAATTTTGATGAGGATGTTGGTCTTGACTCCATGGATATTTCAGTGGTATCAACAATATTAATACTAAAGTTTACACTCAACTATGCTAATGCTAATATTAATGAAGATCATGCTATCAAAGTAATTAAACAGACTTATGTTAATCCTATTATATAAATCAATGTTAACACACACATTTATTAACTTTGGCCTTATCATTTATCTTCGTTTATGCTATTATACCAATTTCCACCATTTATTACTTAACAAAATTTATAGATCACTCTATCACATCACTCTAGATATTAATAATACTCACCTTACATATTATTTTTAATGTAATTATACTATTATTAGTCAGTAATGTCTCAACATAATTAGTAACACAACTCCTTAATGATAATATTAATATTCCTTACTATCATTGTTTCTTAAATTGCAACTCAATGATTTCACAATATAATATGCTCTACACGTGTTTATATTTGTTTGTATTAACAATATCTTTACTATGTGATAATTACACCACTATTATTTTGGTGAATAGTGTTACTGCCAAGTACTTATATAAATGATAACAATAAATTATAAATATGAATATTAAACATTGACTATAATTTACCATGGTTTTAAATTCTAGAATTCTGCAGGGGAAGTAAATAATGAGAATAAACTAATTTAATTGGCATGCATATTATTATGAAATACAGTACTAGTATTAACATCTTGGTGGCTATAGGATTAATTTTTGGTTTTTGAATATCATTTTCAAGCTAGTGGTTTAATGGTTTTTGGACAGCATAAAAACAATAATTTTCTATGGTGACAACACAAATACAAAAGAATGTACGCCCCCATTCATACTCCATAACTCAAGTAAATAATATGAATAAAAAAAAATGTTGAGGGGTATGAGTGAAATATCATTTAGCACTTCTTCAATTGAGACATCAGGTCAGCATAGCAACTATAGTACGGCTTCAATAAGTTACCTTTCTTGACTATAGGATGACCCCTTCTTATTAATTTATTATTACATTTTGTGAGACAAGGAATCATCGGTGATGGTTGATTACACTTAATTCATGATGAATTGAATTAAAATTCTCTCAATAAAACCCACATATACCAAATAAGATGATTTTGTGGACATGGAAAAGTAACCCTTCTACTTTTTCTTATGTTTAGGCCCTCATCCTTTTGGATTGATTTTTCCTAGATTTAATGTTGTAATGTGGTCAACACATTCACATTAGGTCTTGGATCCTTGTAAATCATTAATAATTATAGGATGTCTTATAAAGGTGTTCTAACCCACTTTCACACTTTTCTAGGACACTTTCATAATAATTTACTTAAATAAACCCATGTTATCACTTACCAAGTCTTTTTTTAAAGTGTTGTGAAGATTTGTAACAAACTCTCATGCTTTTCTAGACTTGTCATCACTAATTCAACCCTTTCTTATCTTTAAATGAACCCCTAATGTACTTTCCAACCCTACTTAATTGTGTTTTGGAGAATATTCCTATTAAACCCCATTAAATGTACTTTAATTCCCAACACCTAGTAAAATCGCTCTAGTGGGACTAAGTCACCACCTGGGGCGACTTAGTCCCACTAGGCACAAAAATAAAAATTATTTTAATTTTTTGGTTGGATTTTATTCTCTTACCCTTGAGGTCAGCCTATGATGTCTTATTTTTGGGAAATATTGTATAATCTAGTATAAATAAAGGGTTTTCATCTCATTTTAACCCCCATTAATCCAAGACTTCACTCATTAATTAAAGCATCATAATATTCAAGCATTTAAGCATCTTAGGGAATTATCAAGCATCTTGGAGCAGCCATTAACATATATGTGAAGCATTTTTTCCTTAATCGTTTTGATTTTTAGGTTGTATAATTTTTCAGTTTTGGGTGCGCCTGCGCTGAAGTTTAGTTATCAAAAAGGCACACAATGTGCCACCTAGTGGCTGTGCAACTTTCATCTTTTGTCTTCCTTTTAGGAGAGATTTTAGGGCATGTGTCAACTCGTAGGGGATTTTCTAGGGAGCTATATATTCATGAGCTCAAAAGTATCTACCTTTTTGACACATCACCTCTTTGTTGCAGGAAAATTATGTTTCCTATGGAATGATATCTTTTGGGAGTTTGTCAAAGCTGGCTGGCCTTTTTCTTTTCTTTGTTTTTGGGATAGAAGCTTTGAGTTTGTGCCTTTAGGTGATGTGATCAATCAACTGGACCTTTTTCCATGTTATTGTATTTAGGATTTGATAATTTACAAGCCTCTATCTTTGCTAAATATCTAAAAATAATTAATGTGGTAGCTAAGAATTGATGAGCAAAGATTGTTGTGGCCTAACCAAGGATCTACAATCAGATTGTGTGCCATTAACAGTCAACACCTGGTAGTATTGTATTTTGTGTTGAGGCATTCTTTTCTTTTTCTGCAACTATATAAGAAAGATGACAACACAATGAGGTGTTGGATTCCAAGTTTCAATTTCCTTAAGGAAAAGTTTCTTTAGTTTTCTTAGAAGATAGAATTATTTTTAGGAGCATAATTGTAGAACTACTTATCTCTGGCAAGCTATACCTTTTAAGGCTTAAGCTATTGTTGTATTTACATCCAACCTTAGTTTTAAAGCTCATTTGACATTTAAAGCATGAACTATTAAGAAGAAATTGTTGAGATTGCACATGTATGGCCTTTTCCAAGATTTTTTTCTTTATATTATCATTCTAAATGAAACATTGTGTCTTGCAAGTTGAATTTGAATAGTTTAAGTTGCTAATTTCCATGATTTATTCTCTTATGGTAGAATAGTGACTTGTGAACACTAGATTATGTAATTGGATTTCTCTAATTTTCTAAAGCATTGTAATTTTACTATATTATGTTGTATTAGGAGAGAGAGTCTATATAATTTCTAAATGTTTTCTGTTACCCCTTAGAAATCTTTATGTTTGATCAGGCCTTAATGAGCACTTCCTACGGGAAGATTTGAAAGTCTACATTGTGCTTTTGTTAGCCTTTTCTATTTGTTCTTTTTCCAACAATGAAGGTTTGTGGCATTCTATGTCTAATTATATCAATCATAGGAATGGTTGGGTTTGAAATGTTGTAAAAGCATTGGCACATCGCCATTTTCATGTTTAATATTTACATTTCCTTATACCCTTTTCTCCAAACCCCAAAAGAAGAGTCAAATTTCTATAAAAAACCCAGAGTTATTTAGTGAGGTGCAAACTAGTCCCCAAATCACTGAATTTCCCATAAGACTATCAAAGAGGTGCAAGATTTGATGATCAACAATTATTTTTCTTGCATGCTTTGTGGGACAAGAAGTTTTCTAGATGCCTAATTAGAAGTTAGGAATATTTCTTGAATCAGGGTAAGGAAGGAAATTGGAAGTTTCATGCCTAGAGTCCAAACAAGAGCATCTTCAAGAGGTCACTTCTAGTACTATCAGTTACCTACTTCAGTAACTAGAAGGAGAAGACTTACAGGTTCTCTATCACCTATAAGGAGCAATAGAGTAAGAAGTAAGAGCCCGATATCCAGAGTTTTATCTACGCCACCCAAAGTCATAAACTTCCAAATTAGAATACCTTTGTACCTTATTCATAGGAATATTTTCTCTATAGATCATGTACGCCCTCCCTACTCCTAGAAATTTTGTAACATGGGATAGTAATAGTCCACTACAACCACCCACAACCCTAGATGTATATCTTGCCATACCTGCTAATACCCTCAACGCTATTCCAAGATTCTCTAGAGAAGACTTCAAAACCCCTTCTGAACACCTTCAAGATATAGTATTGGTATGTAGGGTACATAACATATTGGAGGAGAACATCACTTTGAGGTTGTTAGCTACCTATTTCAAAGGAAAGGCCTAATATTGGTATCAATCTTTGGTCTTGGGCTCTATCATTTCTTGGGATTAACTTGGAGAATGATTATTTGAATGCTTCTCAGAGAAAGGAGATAACTCTTCATTGCTACAACAATTAATTACCATCAAGAGAGCTCTATAAGAGGCCATGAGTGAATTCAACTTGAAATTTCATACGACTAGGTAAAGGATCCCCATGATTGGTTGACCTCAAGATGTGATGGTGTTCATGTTCTATCTATAGGCCCTCAATTGTATCATCTTAGTAATGATAACCTCCCTGGGAGGGGATATATTGCCCAATGCATACGTGGTGGACATGCATGTAGAGAATAGTCTAATTGATGCCAAAAAGCTTCCTCCTTGACTTCCAATGCTAGTATTTATAGAAATATTTGATGTCCCTCAAGAAGAAGCCATTCCAAGCATTTTTGCTCCACAATTGACATCAGTTTCCCTGTAGTCTATGTACATGTATCCCACCACTCAAATAGTAATGTCAAGCTCTTCCTCAATTATAATATACATGAGTGACATGAAGAATATCATACAAAAAATTTCTAATGACTTGGTCATTATCAATCGATAACAAGAAACATCTTTGAAGCAAACTACTTAGGCCTATGGTGGAGGAAAGTCGTTGTGTTAGAAAAATCCATACTAAAGATCCTTTAGAGGAGGAGGTCAACAAATTCCATCTACAAACCAGATAGTTCTAGTCACCATGCCATTGTAGATGGTCAAATATGGATTAAATAAAGATCTAATTCTGGGCCAAAACAATTTGGCTAAAGATGAGAATGTTTGGTGCTTCCTATGCAGTGATAGCCATATGCCCCAAAATTTCTCAAGGGGGAATATGTAACATAGGATAGTGAAACAAAGAAGTAAGGGTGTGCTCTTGAATGTGGATGAATATGAATCTTCCAAAATGGAAAATGCTTGTTTTAGAGCACAAATGCAAGAAATTTCCTTAAAGAAAGAACTGGATATTGCACTTGGTTGAGCTCTATTTTCATGGGTAGAAGAAGAAGATGCAGTGTTCACAAATGAAGCTACGAGGACTAGTGTTTCGTAAGTATAGTTGGATTACAATACAAGATCAAAAAAAGGCTCATGGGAGAGTATGTGCAACAAGCTTTGCCACATCCACAGCCACATCAACCACCCCCATAGGAAAAGTAGGCTTCATCACCCATCTTCTGACCTTTTTCCTAGCTACATAATACACCATTGGGAGAGAAGGAGGCAAATTAGACATTAAGCCTAGTCATAGCGGAAGGATTCCTTTTGAAGACAAGATAAATACCACCATACAAGCCTAAGAATCAACTGTTTAGGACATTAAATGTAGTGGAATAACTAAAAAATGTGTTTGCTAATGTATCATTGTGGGATGTCATATCTATCCCAAAATAAAAGACATTCCTTTAGGAAGCATTGAAGAAAGTAGAACAAAGCCCATAGGAGGACGTAACTAAGCCATGCAATCAAAGTGGAGACAAAGGATTTGTGCCACCCCCTGAAACTCCAAAAGAAACAACTTATGTGAATGATGTAGGCAATGCAAAAGAGAAAGAGGTAAGAAAACCAAAGTCCACACCTTTATTTTTAACACATATTGTGGGAGATAAACTTTTCCATAATAATATGATTGATTTGAGGGCTAGCATGACTGTTATACCAAAACAAGTGGTAGATGCTTTGAAACTTAAGTCTAAGCCCCTTGAAAAAGGAATCATGCAAATAAACAAGAAGGATTTGACCATTGGTCTTGTGAGATTTACTAGCTAGCCTACCCAAGAATCTAATGACTGAAGGAAAGAAAAACCATAAATATGAGGAGGAATAAATTGTATTCTTCTCATGAATGCAAAGCTATATTCATCTTGAGAATTGAAAATTGCAAAGGAAATACCTTGGTTATATAGGCCAAGGGGAGTGATAGATGCAACCAGATTATGACAAGTGTTGGAATCCTATGAGGTGTGACAAATCATGTGATTAAAGGCTAAACCACGTTATCCCTATGTAAATTTAAGCTAGTGTGAAGAGGACTTTAGTGGAGAACTAGCTAAGAATGAACTAGTTAGATAAAGTACCCCTTTCACACTAACACCCCCCCTTAAGTGCAACTTAGGGAGAAGTATACAATACAAAGAAACAAATATGCATCTCAGCTACTAGACTTTATGAGGTACCCATGTACATAATAACCTCTCAATGATAAAGAAGGAGAAAACCCAATGGGAAAAAACTCTTGCCTATGAGAGGGTGAATGAAGTAGGTATAAGTATACCCCACTAAGAGAGATCTAAGATGAACATATTTTCTCTTAGTGAAGGGTTTGGTGAATATATTTGCAACCTAATTTGTTGTAGGACAGTATCACAAATCAATGACCCACTCTTGAATCAACTCCCAAATAAAATGCATATGGATCTCAATGTGTTTGCTTCATTGATGATGGACTGGGTTCTTTAGATCTGGATGGTGCTCTGGTTGTCACAATAGATGACTAATGGCTTCTCAAAGGTGATGGAAAGTTTTGTGAGGATATTCTAAAGCCAAATAGCCTCAGTGGTAGCATTGACAACTCCCTTATACTTAGGCTCAGTTGAAGAAAGAGCAATGACATGTTGCTTCTTGCTCTGCCAATAAATGTGGCCAGAACCATAGTGAAAATTGTAGCCGAATGTGGACTTGTGATCATCAATATCACTAGCCCAAACTGAATCTATGTATCCCAGTAAGTTTGAAATTTTTCTTGTTGCATAGTGAATCCCATATTGATGAGTGCTCTGGATGTAGTGCAAGATGCATTTCTCAGCTTTCCAATGAAGCTGATGTGGTTCCACCATGAAGTGCGAAGAAATTCCAACTACAAAGGAAATGTCAGGGTGATTATGAGTCAAGTAGATAAGGCTACCAACAAGTTGACAATATAAAGTATCATCAACTACTAGTGTGGAACATTTGGCCTCAAGCTTAACTCCAAATAGAAAGGGAGTTAGTGTAGACTTACAATCAGCCATATAAAAATGCAACAATAGATCAAGAGCATACTTGGGTTGTGCAAGTGAGATCTCAAAAGAGTTATGAGTGATCTCGATCCTAAGAAAGTAGTGTAAGAGACCCAAGTCAGTCATAGAAAATCTATCATGCAAAGCAGTCTTCACATTTTTAATAATGGATGAAGTGCTCCTAGTGACAATCAAGTCATCAGCATAGAGAGCCAAGAAGAGAAGATCATCCTCCTGCCATAATATGTATACATTTGGATTGGAGTCACATCTGGAGAACCCAAAGGAAAGAAGAAAAGAGTCCATTTTGGCATACCAAGCTCGTGGAGCCTATTTGAGGCCATAGACAGAATTCCTTACTTTACAAACTAGTGAAGAATCTTAAATGAATCCTTGTGGCTACTCCATATAAAGTTCTTCATGTAGATCTTTGTGAAGGAATGCACTATTCACGTCTATTTAATGTACAACCTATAGACATCCAAATTTGGACACTTAATTTATCCAAATTTATCCCCTTTCATTTAAACATTTGTTTATCCACATTAATTAAGTAATATCACTTGTAGACACCTAAAAATGACCTAGTCCTACAAGCTTTACTTTTACCACTTTCGTCCTGACATAATTGTGACATTTAAATTATGTCCTTGGTCCACATTCAACTATTGATTAAATAATTCATAATTATTTAATCAATTCATGTCCTTTCGTTCTTCGTGATTATTAAATAAATAAATTCTATTTATTTATTAAATACGTCACTAATTCTCTAACTCTCCCTCTAATTAAATAAATTTCTAAATTTGTTTAATTATCTTTATTCATTAATTCTTCCTAATTATTAAATAAATGAATTACATTTATTTATCTAATATGTCACTAACTGTCATAATTAAATGAATTAATTAGTTTATTTAATTATTAGTCTTATCTTCTAAATTAAATAATTAAATTTAATTATTTAATTACCAAAATTAATATTCCTCTCATTTTAAATAAATAAAATTATTTAAAATGTCATCACATTCTTAACTATCAGCTCATTTTGGTAAATAATCTCAAAGTTGATTATTTATTATTTCACTGAATTCACATTTGGAATTAATTTAATTCCAAATTGGTGACTTTCCTCCAGAAATCAGATGATCAGGTAGGTTCTTGACCCTTCCAAAACTGATCTACAGTTTGGTCTTTATCTTCTTCATTTTCAAAAATCTTTATTTTTGAATTAATTTTCTCATTTATTCTCCACTGCCAATTCGATTCTCTGAGATGACATCTTGACCACTTGATTAATGAATTTTCCCTAACCCTAATTAGGGATTACCAGATTTAATATGGGCCTTTGATTTTAGGTCTCAGAAGTCAATATCATCCATCCATTCAAAATGGAATTTTCTATAAAATGCCATTTTCCTTTCATTTTTTGATTACACATTCACATTAAATACTTACGCATTGTGCACTTAGACTTTTCATAGTAATTGTAGAAATTGTTAGCATATTTCATTGAGTTTTGGCATCTTTAGGCATGGACATTCTTAGTCATTTAGGCTTTAGGCATTAGACTTTGATCAAATCCTTCCAAGCTTAGTGTAGGACTTCGTCAAGGATTGCTCGCACATTCGATCTAAGGGCAACACATCAACCAACAAGTTAGAAGGTACTATGGAGGTAATCATGGAAAATTATTGTTTATTTCTTTTGTAGTCGATAGGTCTTTGGGTTTTATGGTCTTCCATTGATTTGCTAACCTTGAATCAAACCTGAAAATAACCCTTAGTTACATTGGTGAACCCGAATCTATTTTTCTTGTTATTTCCGTACGGTTTTCATGAGTTTTCTTTTTTTTGTTGCTACAAGTACGGAGCAACGCAACTATTTTTTTAAATCATGACGCATCTGATGCATCGCGATGCATTCGAAGACCCCAACAACGCAATCACTTTTTCATGACACAATCATGATCAGGAAAGCCGCAGTTGAATTACCGAGCCTCATTTGATACACAGAGCAACACATTCACCCTGTCGTGATGCATTCAACTAGTAACGTTTTCTTTGGATCTACTTTCAATTTTTTATTATTTTATGTGTTCTTTTTATTCTGGTTATTTCCTGCATTTTGCGTAGAATAGGTTTGGTGTTACTAATCAGGATTTGCAAGTTTTTGGTGGTTGCTTTTTTGAGGGTCGAAGGAAAACATTAAAAATACTAACGTGTAGTCTTGCAGGTTCGATCATCGAAGACCAAACATTAAAACAATGTGCCTGCCCTTTTATTAGTATAATACACATTTCATTTTGGTGCAATTAAAACAAACCTATGTTTTTACTATGTCTGAGTGTGTTTGCAAAATGGTAGGTGAGTATGCTCTAACCTTGTGAAAACTTAGTGATTAGAAAACTAGACCCATTTTTATCTATTTTTAACCCCATGACTTAGTATATCAGAATATCCTCTCCCCTTGTGCTTTCAGGCAATCTTGGGTGTAAGAGAAACAGTTACTAACTCTAGAAATTGGGTTTGCCTAGGGATTTCATCACCCCAATGCGACTCAACCTCGAAAATGGAGCTAAAGCCAAGCTACCCTTGGCCGGTATATAAATATGAATCTTAAGGGAAAACCTAAGATTACAAGTGTGGATGTGTCATACGGACAGAGTAGTACTCCCTTAAACCCTATTGAGCTTAACCTCTTCAGGCTGGAGTGCCACCTAATTGGTGATTAATATCTTACCCAATGTATGGCCACTCGAATGGGGGCCCCGAACTAAAAACCTTTGTGTAGTAAGCCAAAACTTTCTATTTGCTAGCGCAGCACCGGTCGGTGTGAAGGCATCCACACTTTTGCAGTTTGTAGTAGAGGTGATCAATCTGCCATGGGAGTTTCATGGGGGTTGGAAGCTTGGTTGGCTTGAGAAGAGAGTGCACTATAAGGGGGAGCCCGTGCAGCCAAGCTTCTGAATTGATAGGCTATAGATATGCAGTTGGGGAAACTCGCGTGGAGTCTAGTGAATATTGTCCTAGCCTAACCTAGGATTGTATTTATCTGATGTGCCCTTGCTTACATTCAAAACACTGTGCTTGTCAAGTGCTTTCTAGATTCATCACATTTATAGTTCTGAATAAAACATTCAATATCAAACATATCAAATTTTCCATCAAACACAACAAGAAACTCATTTTTCACAAACTATGTCGCATTTGTTAAACCGCATTCAAGTTTTTGAGTCACAATCTCTCTGTCAAACCACATTCAAAATTTTGAACACTGCATATGCATGTGTTGTGACACAATTGACCATTACAGAGTGACATCTGTCAATTCCCAAGTCACATTCATTCAACCTAAGCCACATTCGCACGACCATGATGCAATTGAAACCTCAAATGATGCATTCGCCTATCACAAACAAAAACTCCATACAAAGTCAAATCTAAAGTCTTCACCTTGTCAATTACTTGTCAAACATTGTTTCCATAAGGATTCTATCAGAAACCAAGTTTGAAATTGCTCAAATTTTTTACTATTAGTTTGCATTCTTGACCATAGTTTTCATCCTTCATTCTTGTTAGTTGCATACATTAGACATTAGGTTGTCCCTAGGTTTACATTGTGCATACTTTGGATTAGGAAAATCTCAGCACAATTTGCAATGTCATTGCTTTTGAAACTAGGCTCTCTTGGACTAAGTTATTAAATCCCTTTTTTAGTCATTGTCCCCTTTTGTGAGATTTTCCAACTCAAAAGTCTAGTTAGGAAAAGTCACTAGTCATTTAGACCTTGTCATATTGTCATTTTCAACAAAGTCCTCTTGAAACTAAAATCAAAAACAAAGATTGAGCTTAGAAGTGCTTAGGTACCCTTCTCTTAAATTGTATTATAAGTCTAGACATTGCATATTCTATTCCCAAAAATCCAAAAACATTAGTCATCCTAGTCGTCATTTTGAACTTGGACCTTGAATAGTGACATCATTGCATTTAGTTGTCATTTTCATTTGAGCAATCTCATTTTATGGTGGAAACTAGATTCCAAAAATAACAACGACAAATGGAAAACTTTTGAAAAGACCCCACTTCCACTGTTAATAATCCCACATATGACCCAAATTGGACTTTCAACGATCCATTTGGCAATACAAACAATCAACCTCTCATGAAAACACCATCCTCACCAAACAGTCCATTTGAACCATTCTTACAAAAAGATGAATACAGTCAAATACTTGAGGAAAACCTAGAGGTAGCGACACAAGATCCAGAGGCCTCTCAATTCATCAAACAAATGGTCCTATATGACAAAGACAGATACTTAGCCATACTCTTGAGTCAAGGAGCTAAGTTACCCCAAGGATTTGACATTGACATGTTAAGACCAACACCTCCTGACCCTAATGTCCGCAACGCACATAACATGTCAAATAGTGGTCAACCTCCAAACACTACAAGCAATACTTTCTTTGACACCCCAACGACAGTGCATGCTACCTCCAACATCCAAAACACCTCCAATACAATAAATACTACATCCATGGGATGATCACAATTGGCTACAATGCCCACCACATCCACAATACTGTCACAATTGGTTGGAACCACCAGTGGCTCCTTGGCAATGTGGAAAAATTATTCAAACCCTCTCTATACCATGACAGTAAATACAATGGGGGCATCATCAAGTCACAACAATCCCCACTTGATAGCTACATCTACTACCATGAGCACACCTTCGACATATCCACTCATTGGTGTTTCACAAAATCCTTTGGGATGAGGCAAAGGACGTATCTTTATCCAAGGACAACAACAAAACATTAACATGACAACACAGTCACATGTCATTACCTCCCAAGGTACAAATACAAACATTCCCCTTGTGCAAACCCAACAATTCACACAAGGTGGCCAAATAACACAACCCATGGCATCACTAACACATCATAAAATTCACGATCATCATATCCCCCAAGTAACGACACACATGGTTGGGGGACACATCCCAAACTACTCATCTCACATTCATACTCACCAACATACACCCAATCCTAACTTCAATACCAACAACACGCCAATCCGCACACATCATACATGTCACAACAATCCATATCACCACAATACACCAATATTCATGCACAACAAATGGGAACCAATGGTGCACCAAACAATACAACATATGGGAACACAAATGACCCTATTACGGATGTCCTCCAAACAAGGTTGATGGGTTTAGAAAAAACTATCCAAAACATATACATTTCAAGCAAGAAATCAGAAATATCATATGATCTAAACGTATACGCATTCAACATGAGCTTATACATGCCTCCATTTCCTCTAGCATATGTGTCACCCAATTTCACAAGATACAGAGGCAAGACAAACCCCATTGAACATGTTCGTGAATTTTCAACCAATTGTATGGACGTCGCCTATGAACAAACATACTTGATGAGACTTTTTTCTAATAGTCTAGTGGGTCCTTCCCTTGAATGGTTTTCCACTCAAAAGGTTATCTAGACATGGGATGAGCTTAAACAAAAATTCATAAAAAATTACACGTACAACATTGACATGGATACCTCTATCACTAGCTTGTGCAATCTCATGCAAGAGGATGCTGGTGAGACATTCATCCAATTCTTTCAAAAATGGAGAAGCCTCGCTAGTCAGTGTCACATTGACATCCCCAAAAGGGAAAAGGTCGACATGTTCCTGCAAACACTTCTGGGCCCCTAAAATATGCATTGCCAGTACATTGTTGCACAAAATTCATAGACTTAGTAAAAAAAGGGGTCTAGATTGAGAAAGCCCTTATCGCAAAGGGAGAACTAAGGTACGGTCCCAAAAATGCAAGTGCAAATCCTCCCATCGAAAAGAATAAATACTAGGTAAAAAATAAGCACATTACAAACGACAGTGTGTTGGAGTTAACAACCCAAGATCTTCAATCTACAACACCAAAGAACCTCCATGAGAGATAGAGAGAAGCAACAATGGAAGATGCTATTCCACCAAACAAGGATTGCAATATGATACAATATGATCAATGCAATACTATACAATGCTATATGCCATCTATTAACAAATATGCTAGAGATGCCTAGCTTATAAAGGCAAGGATGAGAGATAGGATAAGACAAGATCATGACAAGTGTCTTAATCCTATCACATGAGACAACTAACTCATAACTACCTAGGAAAGTGGAAATTCTAGATAAGACAACTAATACTTATCTAGATATGACAACTAATATCCTAATAACTTAACATGTGAATTAAGTCCCTAAGTCCCTAGTAAAGGAATAAACTAGGTACAAGACTTATTCACACCCCCTTAAGTGCAACTTAGGGAGGTACAAACCAATGCATAATGCAAAAGATGGGTCCCGACAACTAGGCCTGATGAGGTACCCATGTACAAAACAAAAAACTCTCACAAGCGGAGAAAAGGAGAAAAACCCTGTGGGAGAAAACTCCTCTCCAAAAGAGAGAAATAAACAAAGAAAAAAATAATGAAGGAAGGAGGACTCCTCAAGACCCCCCAAGGACAACTTCCTTCACCCCAAGCATCGATCGCAACTGAAGATAACGAGGCGATGCCAAAGGTTTAGTGAAGATGTCTGCAACCTGCTGATCTGTAGGCAAATACTCCAAGCTGAGAACACCATTCTGGATGAGTTGCCTGATGAAGTGCATGTGGATCTCAATATTCTTAGTCCGCTGATGCTCCACGGGGTTGCATGAAATATGAATGGCACTCTGATTGTCACACCAAAGAGTAGTGGGCTGAGTGGAAGGAAATCCGAACTCAGTCATCAATTGTCGAAGCCAAAAAACCTCCTGACTAGCCAACACAGCACCTCGATACTCACCACGATGATAATGCAATAGCACCTGCTTTGCATGACCATGCAATTGACCAGAACCAAGGCAAAGACAAAGCCGTATAGACTTCGATCACATCACCAGCCCAACTGAGTCTGAAGCCCACAATCTGAGATGCACCGGCGTAGTGAATGCCAAAATGAGTAGTGCCCTGAATGTATCTCAAGATACGCTTGGCGGCCTTCCAATGACTCTCATGAGGCTCCTGTGAGAAGCGAGAGACAAGTCCAACCGCAAAGGAAATATCAAGACGACTATGTGTCAAGTACAAAAGACTGCCAACCAACTGCCGATACAAGGTAGGATCAACTGTAGGAGTAGTGCAACTGGAAGACAGTACAACACCTGACTGGAATGGAGTAGGGGCAGGCTTGCAATCAGCCATGCCAAATCTCTGAAAGCAAATCAAGAGCATACTTCTGCTGGAAAATGAAGATCCCCTCAGAAGTCTGATGAATCTGAAGACCAAGGAAGTAATGCAAAAGGCCAAGGTCGGTCATATCAAATCGCTCCATCAATGCTCGCTGTGTACTCTGAATCATGGAAGTAGAACTTCCTGTGAGAATCAAATCATCCACATAGAGCACAAGTATAAGTAGATCCTCTCCATGTCTCTGTGTATAAACATGGGATCTAATGGCGCGAGTGTAGCCGAGCAAGAAACTATCCATCTTCTCATACCAAGCCCTGAGGGGCTTGTTTGAGACCATATAATGAACGTCGAAGCCTGCAAACAAGTGAAGAGTCCTGCACAAAACCTAGTGGCTGCTCCATATAGATCTCCTCATGAAGATCCCCATGCAAGAAAGCACTCTTCACATCCATCTGATATACTGACCATCCCTGTGATGCAGCTATAGCAAGGACAAGGCGAATAGAATCCATCTTGGCAACAGGAGCAAAGGTCTCGGAATAGTCAATCCCTTCAACCTGAGAAAACCCCTTTGCAACAAGACGAGCCTTGTACTTGTCAATGGAACCATCTACTGCATACTTGGTACGATACACCCACTTGCACCGAACCAACTTTCTTCCCTTAGGAAGAGGCACAAGATCCCAAGTATGATTCTTCATCAAAGAAGAATACTCATCATCCATAGCACTATCCCACTCTGGAATACCTGAAGCATCTGAAAACTTTTGAGGATCATCTGAAACTGCATGACTCAAAAGACTAATTCCAGAAGTCTGAGAATGAGTGCAGCGAGTGTCTGTGGGATCACCAACAAGAGGACCAGCCTCCTCAAGAGTAACTCGAGCCCATCATGGCCTAGTGGGTGAGTGAGGAGGAGGTTCATCAAGAACATCATCAAAATATTCCTCAAGTAGCAAAGTATCATCAACTGAAGAAGAAGTCGAAGAAGGATTTAGCTGGGTGAAGGTCTCAGAAAACTGAACATCACGTCGGAAATGAACCTCTCGTGTGTTAGGATCAAATAATCTGTATGCCTTCACATCCTCACAATAGCCAACAAAAATGTAATACTGACTCTTCTTCTCCATGGATTTACGCCGACCATTCGGAATGAATGCCCAAGCCTCACTACCGAATACTCTGAAGAAGGAAACATTTGGCTTGCGATGAGACCAAGCCTCCTCAGGGGTCATATTTCGCACTGCCTTGTGGGGCATACGATTCTGAATATAGTTGGCACAATTGATAGCTTCGGCCCAAAAAGCAGGAGCCATGGACCTAGACTGAATCATACAATTGGCCATTTCCCTGAGAGTCATGTTTTTTCTCTCGGCCACACCATTCTGTTGAGGAGTGTAAGGAACTGTGTGCTGATGAAGAATACCATGCGCACTGTAAAAATCCTGAAATGCCTGATTGACATACTCCCCCCCATTATCTGTGCGTATCTGTCGAAGAGAAAAACCTGACTGCTTCTCCACAAAGGTTTTGAAGGTCTTGAAGTTGGTGAGTACTTCACTCTTGAGCTTCAGAAAGTAGATCCATGTCCGGAAGGAAAAATCATCAATGAATGTTAGCACATACTTGGCCCCTGAAAAAGAAGGAGTTGGGAAGGACATAAGATCGCTATGGACCAACTCAAGGGGTGTGGTTGCACGAGTAGCGTGACCTTTAGGAAAAGGATCTTGATGTTGCTTGCCAAGAACACATCCTTGACAAACACCATCTGTGCAAGTGATCTTAGGAAGACCAACCACTAAGTTATGTACTTTCATTTGCTGAAGATATCTATAATTCAAGTGTCCAAATCTCTCATGCCAAAGCTTGCTCATTGAATCAGCATGAGCAACAAAACATGAACCTGATGTAGACTCAAATCCATCAAATCGATACAAATGATTCTCATGATCAACTACTCCTGTTGCGACAACCTTCTCAGGATCTTGTAACTGTCTAATAGTCACATTTTGTGGAGAAAACTCAACTAACTTCCCATCTCCAGAATGACAAATCTGATATATGGAAAGAAGATTCGCTGAAATATCAGGAACAAGTAAAACATCCTCAATGCACCCATCTAGCATTTGAACGGAGCCTGTCCCCAAAACTGGAATCTGTGAAGAGTTCCCAACTGCAATCTGAGAAGTAGAAGTATGAACTATGGAATCAAGAAGATCACGTGAATTTGTCATGTGATGTGAGGCACCTGAATCAAGAATCCAACTATCTGAAGGTGAATGCATAGCTCGTGCAGAAAGAGCTTGCCCTTTGCCCATGGAAGAAGGCTTAGCCACTGAAATATTGTGCTTCTTCATAGCTTCCTCTAAGGCTTCTAATCTCTTAAAGCAATGAGATGCATCATGTCCAGTTTTGCCACAAAATGAACAAGGATCTCCGTTCTTTTTCTTGGACTTGGAGGAAGAATCTCCAGAGGTAGAAGAAGAAGGAGATTGAGTGGACTTCTGATTGTTCTTTGGCTTCGGTTTGGAGGGATTCTCACTACCAGAAGATGATTCTGCTTTGGGCTTCTTCTTGTTCTTTCCTTTACCCTTGGATGATTGAGCCATTAGAGCATGATTCATAGAATTAGGTAAGGCATCCAACTGAATTAACTTGGCCTCCTCCCTAGTAAGACGCTCACAAAACAACTCAAATGTAGGCATTTTGTAATCTTTCCCCATTGCATCCATGGTTGAATAGAAAGTAGAAGAAAACACTTGATAAGGCCCCTTTAACTTAGACAGAATCAAGAAGATACATTCATCACTAGATACATCACGTCCACATCCTTTCAACTGTGACAAAACCATCTTGAATTGAGCAAGAAAATCTTGCATTGAAGGAAACGTATCTGGAGAGAGGGATTGAAGTTCTGCTTGAAGTTGCAAGGTTCTGAAATGATTTACTTTACCATACAATTCTTCAAGTTTGTCCCAAACATTCTTAGGTGTCTTGCACTCCGAAATATGAAACAACAGATTATCAGAAACATGTAAGCCAATGAGCCCTTTTGCTTCATCCATTTTACATCTATGGACAAACTTTTCATAATCCCTTGTAAATTCAGGTTGTTCTGCATCTAACATTACCCATAGACCCTTAGATTGTAACAACTGAGTCATTTTTAACTTCCATGTATGATAATTATGTGGAGTGAGTGGTTCAATTTGCCTTAGATCTGCCATGATTCACCAAAAGAAAAGGACAATGTGGCACTTAAATTGTGCCTTTCACCCCCCCGAATGTATTAAAAACTGATTTTGCAACCCCCCCAGCAAATTACAATGAACAAATTCTTGCAATTTTACAAGTGACAAGCTCAAATCAACCGTTTATAACACACGGTGATTTTTACAATTTTTTAGAAAAAGGAGCTTGCAAAGCTAAAAATAGAGGTTACAAACAGAATCCTTGCAATTTTTTGATCAATTTCAAAAAAAAGTTTGCCAAATTTCGACTTCGTTGGCAAAAGTTACATCAAGAACAAGCAATAAATGCTCTTGTACCTTCAAGTTGAAAAATCTGGCAAAAAATGACAAAATCTGGAAAAATAACCTGCACCACTGCGAAGTTCGTCGAACCACCTTTCCGACGATATATTGTTTGCAGAAATCTGACTTCGTGGTGAAAAGTTATGCAAAAATGAAAAAAATGCCTATTTTAGGCACTTGAACACTAAACAGGAGCAAAGTTTCGGCCCTCGGGAGCTGGCCGGCGGTCACCCACGTGACCAAGCGCTAAACTGTTGCAAAAAAAAATCCGCCGGCGGTTAGGGGTAACCGGGCAGTTTACTGACCGCCCTCCTGGCAGTTAACGGGCGGTCGGCGTCGGCTGACTCCGATGGCGAATACCCAGGTGGCGTGGCGGTTAGGCAGTCGCGGTTTAAAATTAGCGTTCTGGGTATCGTGATTAAACTCCCTTATGATCTACTTGATGGCGATCAGCGTGATGCGACGGTAGCGGTGGCGGCTCCAGTAGTGTCCGATTGGCGGTTAGTTGGCCCGGCTGTTTTGGTCTATCGGCATTGTAACCGCCGTTGCTGGCGATTGAAGTAGCGGCGGCGCTAGCGGCAAGCCGTCGCGTGTGAGACTCCATGAACTTGTAATGCAGGGCTACTAATAAAGGCATGACCTTACAAAATATTTTATATATATATTTTTAATTTTAATGAAAAATAAAACGCCGACAGAAATTAAAACAATATAATTTTTTTTGAAAAATTTTTCTGACGACACGCGTACCTGCGCAGGGGGGCCGTACGGCCGCCTCTGCGAAAATTTTTTTGCCCCAAAGACAACTTTTGCCGAATATAGGAAAATTATATATCAAAAAACTCAGAAACGGCCACCCGGACGCAATGGCAGACTTATTTTTGGCTCAAAGTGCTCCTGTAAAAAGTTGTTCACCAGATCTGAGCTCGAAACCCTTCTTTGCCACAGCTGCAAATGGTGACAAAATTAAGTGAAACAAAAGCCAGATCTGACTTTTTCGAGCCTCCTGGACGCAATGGGACAGCCTAAAATGCTGCCTCTATAGCCAAAAGCGCTGCAATCACCAGATCTCACCAAAAATGCAAGCATGCAATATAGGATACAAGAACTCAAAAAATGACAATAGAAATTGATGGAAACTCTCTAATAAAGAAATGGAAGGGGCTTGCCAGATTCAAAGCTCTGATACCATGTTGGAGTTAACAACCCAAGATCTTCAATCTGCAACACCAAAGAACCTCCACGAGAGATAGAGAGAAGCAACAATGGAAGATGCTATTCCACCAAACAAGGATTGCAATATGATACAATATGATCAATGCAATACTATACAATGCTATATGCCATCTATTAACAAATATGCTAGAGATGCCTTGCTTATAAAGGCAAGGATGAGAGATAGGATAAGACAAGATCGAGACAAGTGTCTTAATCCTATCACATGAGACAACTAACTCATAACTACCTAGGAAAGTGGAAATTCTAGATAAGACAACTAATACTTATCTAGATATGACAACTAATATCCTAAGTAAACTTAACATGTGAATTAAGTCCCCTAAGTCCCTAGTAAAGGAATAAACTAGGTACAAGACTTATTCACACCAACATTGTTGATGCCAAGATTACAAACATTTTGGGTCCTGTACTGGCCCTAAAAGGTGTTCAACAACACAAACCAACAACGACATCGATACCCCCTACCAACATCCCTTCAAACAATCAGAATAGTCAAAATAATTAGGGACAATACTGTCAGATGAGACAATTTCCTAGGGGTTGCACATACACTTCTTTGGGTGAACCGATTGAAGAAGTTCTTAAGAAATGCCTCTAGAAAGGGGTCATCATACTTCAAGAACCAAAACCCTATGACCCAAGACAATTGAAACTAGCATGGTGGAATGATAATGCATTTTGTGAGTACCATCGAGCAAAAGGACATACAACCTCTAACTGTGGACAATTGAAAAAGCTAATAAAAGATCTCATTGAAAGTCGCGTCATTGAAGTAGGTGGATCACAATTTGCCTCCAATTCAAATCATACTATCCATAAGAATCCACCATAGGACCATGGTTCTCATAAGGCTTCCACTTCGGGTCCAAAGATGAACAATAATCAAGCTAACTTCACCCTAGCAAAGTACAACTATTCTGGTGGACCAATTATAAATAATGTCTGAACTAACGACAAATACATCAATACCATTACGATCAAGAGATCACCCCAATGTAATGCTACTACTCGAAGTGGCAAGGTCACTATAGTTGGTCCACCTCCCGCTAGGCAATCCAAAATCACCATACCTGGCCCATCTGCTAAATAGTCAAAACCTATCCCGACCACAAAGCATTGGCAACCCAAAAGTCAGTTCAACCTTATTGACCAGCTACGAAAGACTCCCGCGCAAATCTCTATACTTGAGTTGCTTTGTATATCTCCTATGCACAAAGATATCCTAGATAAAACCCTGCTAGAGTCATTAGTCCCAAAGGACATTGATGTCAATCAATTTGAAACCATGGTGGGATACCTTACTATGCCTCACCACGTCACCTTCGCGGATCAAGACTATTCATCACCTAAAACCAACCACAATGATGCATTGCACATAGAAAATTTTGTCCAAAAGCACAACGTTAGACAGGTTTCAGTAGATGGTAGAGCAAGATTGAACATATGCTCCCTCAAACTGGTTAAGGCTCTAGGATTCTCTGATGCATGCGTAGACCTGACAAAGAGTATAGTGATCAAAGCATATGATGACAAAGAACACTCTTCATGTGGCATTATCTCTCTCCCTATTAGAGTGGGACCAGTCATTGTGGACACAACTTACCAAGTCCTAGATTTGGAACTACAATATAACATCTTGCTCGGTCGTCCATGGATTCATGCCTTAAAATTTGTTTTGTCCACATATCACCAATGCCTAAAGTTTCCATTTGATGGCATGGAAATAACCATATACGGAGACCTTGACCCCTTCCAATA
>VDFB02058242.1:591763242-592145342 GCA_007258455.2 Sequoia sempervirens | reverse complement strand
ATAGTGATCTGTGGAGGAGAGTGTAGAGCCAAATACTCTCCATACTCATGAGTAATGGGCACCTCGACAATATCCCACCGAACATCCCATGCTGATGGCTGTAAAGCACGGTAACCCTCAACAAGTGCCCCGTAAGGCAAGCTGGGACCCCAATCAGGAACATCTATCCGACGTCGGCCATAATGTGCTACACCCAATGGCATGCACTACACAATGCCATACTGCCTGTACACATGACGAAACAGGAATCGCTCCAAGACCCTGGGGCTCTTCCCGATCAAATACATCGAATCGGACAAGAACCCCAACTCAATATCATCATCGTCCCAGGCATCACAATCTAAGTACGGACGCCAGGTCATTGCCTCAATATCATCAACAATACGCCTCCAATACTCAAGCTTACCCATCATATGTTGGGTAGGCCTGCCTCTATATCGAAATACATATGGCCTCGTCGTTGGTCTAGCCAACACTGGTACGGGACGCGTAACAACAATATGCTCCCATGCCCATACCTGGAGAAGGGTAGCCCCTGCCGATAAACTACTGCCGCCGAGATAAACAATCCAATGCAAATCATGATATAACTGGGCAAGCATGCACATGCCCCAAGCATATCTCGTCCTATGGACCACAAGACCCTCTAACACCCGACCCCATCCAAGCGATAGACCCTTTGACCTCTTATCAGGACAAAGGAATCCACCAATAAAGCCGGCCAACACTGAAGGGAGCGGAGCATAAGCCTCATATATATCTATCCATGGGATCCACTCTCCTGCAATGTGGGGATCCTGAAAGACTCTCTGCATGGCCTCTACACCACCAACCTCCTCTGAATCATGAACCACAATCTCTCCAACAAAGGGAATACGAAGAATACGCCATACATCCTCTGGCGTCACGGTCATCTCGCCAGTAGGTAAGTGAAAGGTGTTGTGGTCACTATGCCACCGCTCTGCCAAAGCTGTCAATAGACCCCTATTGAGTCTAATATGGGGCATGTCAAGTAAAGTCGCCAAACCACAAGCAGCAATATGCTGTCTCTCATCAGGTGACAGTCTCGGTATCATATCAAAGGGCCACGGGAACTGCTCTCGCACCTGGATAACATCTAACTGCTCTTGTACTCATACAAAACAAAACATTTTAATCAGAATATCAAAAGATCATCAAATTTTCAAAAATTGTGCTTTTTCCTATCAACCTATCAAAACATCAAGGAACCCTCATCTATCAATTGGGTTCAATCATTCAGAATGCATAATTATTCCTCGCCTATCATGAGGGTAATTATTATCACTCAATAGATCTCGCTCATCATGAGATCATTTCCCATATATTTTAGTCAAGATCAAACTAAAATAGATGGAATCAAAAACAAATCAACGAAAATCAAAACGCACAATGATTACATCAATCTATACCAAAAGCGCTACAAAATCAACCTAATGCGCTAAAATTTCTGGCGCGCTACAAAATTCGCTGGGCGCGCTACAGATCTGACCCTGCGCGCTAAAACTTCTGACGCGCTACAAAACTTATTGGACGTGCTACGCTATTGACCAGATGCGCTAAAACTATGACGCGCTACAAAAAATCACGGGCGCGCTACACCTCGTTCACCACGTGCTAAAACTCTAAAAGATATTCAAATACACATGAAAAATATAAGCGCGAATTACGAGGACGAGTTGGGGTACATACCGGAGGTCCATAGTCGGCCGGACACTGATGACGACGCACACGCTCGAGTCGGTGGGTGTGGTATGGGATCGACATCCTAGCTCTGAATACTCTAAAGGGTCTCTATCACAAAGATTGTAAAAGTCAATGCACAAATGACTTTTGAAAATGACCTTTGGAGCATTTATAGGCTATTTTTGGGGGATTTTATGGGATTTATTTATTTTCCTTATGAGGAATTAATTCTTATCAATCACAAGGCCATTTTTGACAATCTTGTCGGGAGATAAATTGTTTCTTCATCAATTCATCATCAAACCATCATAAAAATTCAAAATTCTTGAAAAAATCCAAAATTCATCAATTTATCTCCCGAGGGGGCATATATCACTATCATTTCAGAATTCATCATCTAGGGCAAGTCTGGGGCATGCTTTAAAATCTTTCGTCAATACTGGTAGCTGAAGCAAAATCATTCTTTGAAGCACTCGTAAACACATCACTTCAAGAGGGGCAAAATGTAGACACCTAAAATAGTGCGATCTAATTAATTGAATCTGACTTATTTGATTAATTAATCTTAAATTCTTCTACTTAGTAAATAAATAGAAATATTTATTTATATTAAGTTCATTTATTAAATTCTTCTATTTTTCTCTCCTAATTAAATAAACAAAATCAAAAACTTTGTTTTATTTAATTATTATCATTCATCATATTATTTCTCTCTTAATTAAAATAAACAAAATTAGAAACTTTGTTTTATTTAATTGTTATCATTATTTCTTCTATCTTAAAATTAAATACACAATTTGTGTTATTTAAAATCACATTTCTTCTTAATTAAATAAAGATTGCTAAAAATCTTTTATTTAATTATCATTCTCCTTTTAATTTAATAAAACAAACCCTATAGTTTGATTTATTAAATTATTTATTCCCCCTTTTTGCTAAATTTAAATAAATTAAAAATATTTAAATTTATGCATAAAATTTGCACTATTCACTCACCAATAAATATTTATTTCTCACCAATCAAATTAATGGCACTGCCATTCACGGGAAAAGCTTCAGGGAAAATTTGTAGGAAGTTCTCTCAACAACCTTCCACCCACCTTCCCTCTTATCTTGCCTGGTGTTTTCATGGGGAGAAACCATTCTCCATGATCAGCTCCTTCTTCTCATCCCATGCCTTTGGATTCTCCAGAGGAAATCACAGCCCCTCATCCCGGTTTCCTGTGCAATTGTGCTGCCATGAAAGCTATAAATACAGCTCTTGGGCTACAAGAAAAGGATCCCAATTTATGCAATCTTACTCTACAGGTTTCCAAAGCATTCAAGCATCCAAACCATCCAGCATTCAAGCATTCATCCAGCATCCATCAAGCAGCAATCAAGCATCCAGCATTTGCAGTCATGGCTGCCATTAGAATAGAATTTGCACATTTAGATCATATTAGAGTAGAATAATTCATTTCTCATTCTCTAAGTGTCATTTTAATAGTTTAATTAGCTTACAAATCTGAGAGCTAAGTAAATTAGAGAAGTCTTTAGAGTTAGAGAGCAATAGGATAGATTTCTGTAGATTTTGTAGTTTAAATTCATTTAAATTTCTTAATCTTAGATGCAATTATCTTATTTAGAAGCGTAGATGCATAGTTTAGTTCGTTTTCCTTCACCGCACAAGAGGTGATTCAACTTTTTTTCAAAAAGCTTGTGTTTTATTGGTGAGCATGTTGAAATTTTAGATAATGAGTTGAATAAGGATTAAACTATTTTTAATTTTATATAATTATTTCTAGATAGGTTTGAAATTGATATTTAAATATGATTTTAGATAGATCAATTTGCGAATTGAACTATTTTTAATTTTATATAATTATTTCTTGCTAGATTTGATTTGAAATTGATATTTAAATGTGTTTTTATGATATTTACACATATGAAATCAATAAATTAATTTATAGTCAAAATAGTAATACAATTTTACAAATTAGAGAATAAATATATGGAAAAAACAATCATATTGTGCAATATAATTATTCTTAATCTAATACTCTATGCATTGTCAAAATGTAAATTACATATATATAATTATTTAATTATCAATAAAATTTATTATATGCAATTGGATTTACTAATTGAGTGCATGCATAGTTTCTAAAATTTGTAAATTTTCTAACATAATTATTTTATAAAATAATATTTCATAGATTACTAATATATTGATTTTTTAGGTACTTCAAATATTTTTTCTGACAGTTAAATTTTTTCATAAAATGTAAAATGACAGGTATTTAAATGAACAAACCGTCACAAAATTTTCATATTACAGACAAGGATGGCCGTCAAATTCCAGGCCTGCGCATAAGGATTGTGAAGCATTTAAACAAAAGAATGCTTACTCTTGGACTGCACAAAATGGATTTGCTGGATAGGTTTCACAAAAAGAAAGGAGCTACTATGGGCCTGATAATCATGCAAGATCAACAACAAAATGCTCAGTGAAATTTGATCTCATGGTATGCCAAAACTAAATAAACAAGAAAAAAACAGAAAGTAAGTGACTTCAAGGAATGCCATATCAGTAATAATCCTAACATTAAAAAAAGCATCACAATAGACATGCTAGAAATTTAAGAACGAAGCATAACAACCAATATCTCATTTCCATATTTTATTTGGGGAAAAGCCAATCCAATTGATTTCATCAAATGGGCATTGAAACACATTAACAACAGAGACTAAGACAAGAGCATAGAAACCAAGCAGAGATCATAAATACTCTTAAGTATCAAATATCCATAAGCATTCCATTCCATTAGAGAACACATTATACCCAAAAATGAATCGAGGATTGGTTTCATGCAAGCTTACCTAAAGATCTGGATGTATATTCACAGCAACCTCCACAATGATCTAAATATCCTTTCCTTCTACTCCTCCCCTCATCCTCCTCCTTTTTCCTTGTTAATGAAATCCGTTACATTCCAAAAATGGATTTCATGCGTACAACCAAAATTACATGCAAAAGATAATTTTCCTTATGTCGTTTCATTAAACTTTCAATTCAAATTTGAAACTTATTCAATTTAACATCTTTTGATTTTTTAACAGTTGCATTGAATGGAGTTTATTTCACTGTATGCATGTTGGTTACACATTATGAAGTTAATTTTAAAATAAACTATTTATTTAACTTTATTTTAGCTACATAATTATATTTTATCTTTTTGATGAAGGAAAAAGTATTTTCTTTCTTTTTGTTTAATTTCAGTTTTTCTAATATTTTAATTGAGCAAGGTGAGATGTGACATACATAGCATCCAAATGGCAACCGCTCCAATCAGGTTGTGGAACAACATAAAGCACGACACACAAAAAGGAAATCTGATTCATTCATGGTGCCTTGCGACTGGCATGAGAATATCTAGGCAAATCCTCTGGTTGGTTGCTCTAATGGGATTAGTTATGGAAATAGAAAGATGATGGTTTTGAGCTCAAATTTTCTTTGGCCTCCAATCACAATAGTGGAGCGCCAAGGCTTGGTGGCTAGGTAGTATGGGAAAAAATTAAATTGGGATAGTTTAACTTGCTAGTGGCATGGCCAATGGGGTCAGATCTAAAGTTTAAGGTGCTTGTGAATGGTTTCTTAGTGGTTGTATTCCTATCACATGAGATTAGAGATCAAAATTTCAATGGGATTTGGTTGATGGATGAAAACTATTTTTACATTCAAAGATGGGAAGTAGGGTTTGATCCTCTTAAACACAAAATCAAATGGATACAAGATTGGTATAAGTTACCTAATCTTCCTCTAGAGTTTTTGCAACCAAACACTCTAGAAGAAATTGACAACCAGTTGGGTAGATATGTTTGCTCAAAAGAACAAATTAATCAAGACGACATAATACATATGCAATGATTTGTGTTGAAATCAAGCCACATAGTCCCTATTGGAAAAAAAATTAGGATCATCATAGGTTGGGGTAACCTACAACAGTCGTTGGTCTATGATTTGTTCCTGGAGAACATCCTTCTAGATTCAATGCATTAGTGCTTGATGGGTCTCTCAGTGGATCCAAGTGCTAAGAATGAAAATGTCTTACCACTAGATCTAGACAAAGATGTTGATTTGCAATTTTGAACGGGTTGACTAGGTGGTGTTTGAATGTCATTAATCCTCTACCTACATAGTTTTGGATGTTTCCTTAGCCAAACAAGGTAAGCCTTCTCTATAGGTGAGTAAAGCTTTAGATCATAAGCTAACATAAGTCCTAGGATTGATTGGTAATAATATGAGATCAGATGCCCTTAATTCACTGGTAGAGGCCAATAAAGAACTGGTGGAATTAGCACATGAGGGAAAAGAGCCTTCATTGGGTGATATTAGGGTAGATCCAAATTTAGATGAATATTTGGAGGATAGTCTAGAATTGGAGGATGGGGAGATGTTGGTTGGTGCCCAAGAAGGGCCTTCTCACTTGATAGAACAAGGTAAATTAGGAATTCACCAAAAAGAAGCTGCAAAGCTTTCCCCAAACTATAGGGACATGAAAAGGTGAGGTAGAATTATAAACTCAAAAAGGCTCAAACTCAATGGCAAAGCTTGTGGCTAGAAAAAAAATCCTAAAAATGTTGAAAGTAGGGATGAGAGAAACACTTCCTAAAAAAATATGAAAATATTATCATGGAATGTTAGGGGCCTTAATGCCCTTAACAAAAAAATGCCTAATTCAACATAACCTATTGATGTCTCGGGCTGATACTTGTCTTCTTGAGGAAACTAATCTCTTTCAAGAAAAAGTAGAAATCTTTTCTAATAAATTAAGGTCCTGGATGTTGTTGCCAGTATTTGCTATGGGTTTGGCTTGTGGTCTCATCAATCTTTGACATCCTAAAAGAGTGTCAATAGATATCTTATTTTCAAACAATAGGTGTGTTGGACCATCAAATTTTCATCAAATTTTGGAAAAATTTAAGGTTCCCATGAATTTTTTTATTAGAGTACTAAAAAATGCACCTATACAATCTAGCCTAGGGGCCTGATTTGAAAAATCACAACTTAAATCCTATTCAAATTCATGCCAAATAACTTTACAAGCATGTTCATCTACCATAAGTGTATGTCTTATTTCAGTTTCCTATGATCGTATTTGATAGGGTTTTGAAGCGTCAAGTTGGAGGGTTCTCGAATAGTCTCTTATATGCATAGTGTTAAATCTACTAGGGAGGTCAACTTTGGAGGCCATTATTTATGAGCCAAATTATTTTCATGAGTAGAAAATTTGTGTTTCAAATTTTCCCTATGTTAATCTACTTCCATGTCCATTTTCAAAGCCTCAACATTTCGTTTGATTTTTTTTCAAAGTGAAAAGCAAATGGAGTTTTCACAATTTTTATGTCTACAGTTCTAGAAAAGTTTTAGAGGGGTCTAATTTGACCTTGAATATTTTGTGAAGGAAATGGATTGGTGAAAAACCCTTTTGCACAAATGTTCATTTGACTTCAATGAACTAATTTCCCTAGTAGAAGCTTCCTAGAAAAAAGTTAATATTTTTTCAAAATGTTGATTTGATGGGTTCCAAATGTCTTTTGATAGGTGTAGTTTCAGAAATGGATGGGTGAGAAACTTTTATTGTTAATATTTTGCAATCTTGAAGAATTTATACAAATTTATTTTGCAAACACACTCCCTATCAATATTCAACATGTCAATGAATTTTTATGGCTCTGGGGTAATATTTGATCAATTTTCCAAGGCTATTATGGAGGCTACTTGCACAAGTTGTCAGGAACAACCTTTCTTTACTCGTCAAATTAAGAACTACTAGTTGCATGTAGTGACATGCAACGATGAGCCGATAGGTAGAGGGGAATTCCAAATGGCAGGGATGTGTACACACTTAGGAGGAATTAAGAATAGAATACACACTTATCTGCACATAGGGAATGATAAGCTATATTTTAAGTGTTATGTGTAACATCAATGTCACCATTGATCACAGTAACTAAAAATGCTATGTGAAAATTTGAATATATGTCATAGTAGATGAAAACAACACTGTTACATATTGACACATTCTTGGAATGATAAGCCATATTTTGAGTGTTATGTGGAACATTGATGCCACCGTTGTTTGCAGTGGTGGACAATGTATTTATCCTATGTGAAAATATATATGTATGTTATAGTAGATGCAAACATGATTGATACATAGAGATCCATACATGTTGTATGGAACATTGATGCAACCATTGATTGAGATGGAAAAATCCATAAAACAAAAAAATTCACAGTAACAAACCCATGAAAAACCATTGCCAGAAAATGCAAACCATAAATGTAGCAATATTTCTTTTAACAAACAATTTAGTCTTTTCTGAACAACACCTTCTACAAGATTGAAACAATATAGCCTTTTCAACAACACCTTATCTAAAATGAAACAATATAGCGTAACCTAGAGAATGACAATCAACAATGCCTTATGGAAAGAAACATAAACTATATAACATTAACTATTTTATTGCATTACAAGCATGCCTAAAAAATAGAAGCCATAAATAAAAAAATATTGGTTTTAATAGTGACTTAGATGAAAAACCCCACAAAACACTAAAATTCACAGTAACAAACCTATGGAAAAATATAGGCTTTTGTGCAGTACCATATTGAAAATGGAACAATATAGCCTAAGCTAGAGAACAATAATGAACAATGTGTCATGGAAATTAATATAAATTGTATAACATTAACTAGATTATTGTGTTACAACTATAGCCATAAAATGGAAGCCATAAATCAAACAATATTGGTTTGAATAGTGACCCAGATGGAAAAACCCACAAAGCATAAAAAATCACAACAAACCAATGCAAAAACTATATTCTAAGTGTTATATGGAACATTCATGCCACCATTAATCACAACAATGGATAATACATTATCTCAAAAGGACAATACAATAATGTGAAAGCTTAGAATATAATTCAAATGTCAAATAATTGTATTTACACAAGTCATGCACAACCTTAAGAATAAAGAGATAATTGCATTCATAGAATTCTGTTGAAGATTGATACAAAAAATTTAAACTATATTTTTCTATTTTATTTGTAATCATTCTGGCTGATTTTGCAATTAATGATTATTCTCTAAGGTCATTTACAAAACATTACTTCCTCAAAATCATCATTATGCAATTTGAAAACTCAATAATTTTAGGATCATAATAGAAAGTCAAACCATTATCAATGTTGGGACTACTGAAAACCAAAAATAAGAGTAGTTGATAAAGCCCTGGTGATGAGACCATAAGTGACCTCATATTTAATCAAATAAAATCATATATTTCTTCCTAAAGCATTAGTGTTAAAAGTGGATTTGAGTAATAATTGAAAGTTCTTTAGTTGTTTAAGGTAGAATGTAGAGTGAATATTTTATTTATTTTTAGTAAATAAATATTATCCAAATTTCCTCTAATATGTCTCCTTGAAGTGTTTAATATGATATAATACAGATAAATGAGTTATTAAATAACTTGTGGTAAAAAGAAGCTACAAACACTTGTAGCTAAAAAATATTTAATCATATCTAAAAAATCATGATCTGGGTTCTTGATAGTTTTGGATAAAATTTAGGAGGTAGAAATATGAAAAAAACCCATTAAGTTTCATAATAAGGGTATGTGCACGATCATGATGGGCCAAAAAGTGGCAATATTATGGGTATTTGTAGGGTATGTGGCTGACAACTTTTTTTTTTACCCAAAATTGATGAAACGAAAAGGGTTTTTAGAGGAGATTCTTAGCTTTCCACCAGTATAAATTATGCTTTAATCTGAATTTAATAAATAATTATTATTCTTTTCTATTAAAATTATGACTAAAGTTCGGATTGATAGGTTGATTGAAAAACATCTATAACTTTCAAATGATACCACATTTTTAAATCCAAAACATGCGTCACATTCTATGCTTCACATACTATAGGATTAAAAAGAAAAAATAAATTTCATGAAGTTTTGACCAAGTTAAGGTGGTAGACATCATGAAGTTTTATATTTTTAAAAGTTTATAATAAAAATTCATAATTAATTATTTACTTGGAAAAAATTACAAAAATATGCATCACATTCGGACATGAGTCCTCTACTTATATATAAAATCTTATAAAAAAATTATTATCATTTTATTATGGTTAGGGTGGTCAGACAGACACCTACTTCTTATTTTTTCCCTGAAATTTAAGTACTACTGCATTGAAAGTTCAAATGTTCACCAAATAGATTTTATTTATTTTTAAATAAACCTAGTAGTTTAGAAACTACATTCAATTTTCTATAGATTCTATTCTTACATATTTTTAAAATAATATAGACAACTTATTCAAATTTTTATGTCAAGTTGCCTAACACTGATTTTTCTGAATTTTTTGCCACTTAAGGGATTGTTTTTTCCATGATGATCCTGCACATACCCATAACCAAATTTGCGGTTTGAGAGAGAACTTAACAAGTCCAATGCTCCAGAACTTTGCTTTTGTGCTCTAAAATTTTTAGATCTAAAGAAGGATCTAAGTGAAGGATAAGTATGATAACATTTATGAAGAGGTTGAGTAGTTTGGGATTCTATGAGCATTTAAGTAACAAAAATTGAGGTATTTGGTAAAGAAAACTAAAGAAAAATCCCTTCATTCATGTGGAGAACTAAAGGTTCCCTAAAAATCAGGGGGTCAGAAATTGTCCAAAATGTAGTCTTAGTAAAATAGTGATATATCCCTCATCTCTCAATGAAATTCAAAAATTCAAAATGATTTGGAAAGTAGATTGGAAGGGCTAAAAACATTTTTGACAATTTGGCTTGATTTTCATCAAGGAAGGAGTAATATGTGATGGAAAATGACCAAGATAAAGGTGGCATGATTAAAGACAACTACTCTAAAATGTTCCAAGTTTAATGAATGACCCCCCCCAAAATAGGATATTGGATCCACATTTTTAGTGGATTGGTTGGGTAGATATGGAATATGAATTCTATAAATACAATGTAATAATTTGATCTTAAAGGAAGGGGATTAGAAAGGCTTTTTTTGGTCTGAGGAAAATGGATAGTTTCTAGATTCATTTCAAGCAATGTATTTCCAGAATTTTTAGAGTAAATTTGAATTCAAACAAGCTTTTCATTTCTATCAAAGTTTGAAGTATTTTAGCATTTTCAATTCATGCAAGTGTGCTCCAAAATGGGTTTAATCTATGCAAGTTTGATTGTAGAATAGACTATCAAGCAAGTTTTCTCCATTCTCTTTTGCATACAACCTTGCACACCACCTTGGATTGATAAGTTAAATGATGAGGACTACAATGGCGCCATCATTTTTGGTGATGAGTTTGTTGTAATCCTCATCATTTAACTTATCAATCCAAGGTGGTTTCCATGGTTGTATGCAAAAGAGAATGGAGAAAACTTGCTTGACAGTCTATTTTACAATCAAACTTGTAGAAATTAAATCTATTCTAGAGCACACTTTGATGAAAGGAAAATTGAATGAAAGGAAAATAATATAGGTCGCACTTGCATGAACTGAAAATGCTAAACTAATTCACACTTTACTAGAAATGAAAAGCTTGCTTGAATTCAAATTTACTCTAAAAATTCTGGAAATGCATTGCTTTAAATGAAACTAGAAACTATGTTCTTTCCTAAGGCCAAAACAAGCCTTTCTAATCCCTTCTCCTTGATTGATTACAGTGAATTTATAGAATTATTATCTTCAGCTAATCTAAAATATAAGCTTTAATTGTTGTACAACAACTTGTTAAAAGATAGGAACATGTGTTCAAGGAAAAAGATAAGTCTTTCCTTCATCTTGCTAAGTCAATCTTTTTTGGTCATCCAAAACAAATATGCCTATTTTGTAGCCCCTAAAAAAATTTTAAGAAGACATTTTAATGCTAAAAAAGACTCGCCTTTCCCTTGTGTATCATTAAAGCTCATAAAACAACTCTTAGATGCTTGCAAAAAGGTTCAAACTATCCAAAATTGTCTCTTATATATGCTCAATTTGTTTGCACAACCTAACAACCTACCTTAATGCTTGGAACTTCCCCTAGATTCTCTCAACTATTGTACCTTAACTCCTTAACCTTTTCATACTTATTTCCAAAAAATTTGGAGCATAGAAGCAAACAAATAAACAAATTCTAAAATTTTGGAGCATGGAAGCAAACTTCAGGAGCATTAGACTAGTGAATTTTTCTCTCAAACCATAAACTGGTTTTCATGAAATTTAATGGGTTTTTTTTCTTTTCTTCAAATTAATGTCCAAAAATATCAAGAACCCATATCATAATTTTAAAGATATGATGAAATATTTGACTGTTGCAACTGAAAATCTCTTACTTTCCTCATCATGCTCAATCTTGATAAATCCATAATTAAGCAAAAAACATGTTTTTATTTAGCTAGTAGATGAGAAATTTTTTTGTCTCATCACTTTGTGGGAGCCCTGTGGCAAGGCCAACTTCATAAAAGATCTAATGCTCTAAAAAGATCCAGAGTACTCATGAATATAAGTTGAGATGAAATATCACTCACTAAGACATTACTATCTTATGTGAAACATGATTGTTTGTCTCGAGTATGTTCTACAAAAATTGAAAGGAAATGTGAAGTTTAGTACAATGAATATATGTCATTGGTAGACAATTTGTAAATTAGGGAAAATAAAGAATATGCATTGCATGTGCAATAAAAGGCATTAAATAAATCAGTTGTAGGCATACCTTGTGGGTGCAATGGGATGTAGTATGAATAGATGAAAAGAAGGTCTACTCTCCACCCTACCATATTGGCCCATGCAACCTCATGGGTTGTCACAAAACCCTCAAGCAAGAACATACATTGCCCACCATTATGATCAATGGTGAAACTAATTTTTTGACACCTAAGAATTTTTACTTCAAATTCATTGTTTCTAGATATTTGATTGTGTTTGAGTTTTTTCATCCACAAATAAAAACATAATCAAATATCTAGAAACAACAAACCTTAGGCATTATAGATTGTGAAAATCTCATAGCATTAACTTGAAAATTTTATTTAGTTGAAATTGACATGTCATGAAATAAGAGATGGAATAAAGGACATATAGCCTTACCTTCTATATAAATAGAATGTAGTTGTAGCTTGTACACCATGCCAAACATGTGATCACAAAACTATTTAGTATTGTGGAGATGTGTAGTTACAATTGAGAATGTTTGCAATATAAAATGGTTTCAATCACATATAGTTAGACACAAGGGAAATTTGAATTTCAGAGCAACAAACATGTGTCATTGGTAGACAATATCTAAATTAGGAAATATAAATATTTCTATAGTTTATAACAAATAATATGTAATGCTTTTGCAATAGAAGAGATCACATAAACAAGATGTAGACATAGTATGTTTACAATTATAACTCCCATATAATTCTATTTTGGCACCTAAGAGTTTTGTTTGGTTGAAATCAGTGTTATCCATTTTTAAAACTATAAATAGTTGTATCATTTATGACAAATAATTTGAGATGAAATTGTGAAATAAGAGATGGAATAAAGGAGATATAGCCTTACCTTGAATATAAATGGAATGTAGTTGCAACTCATACACCTTGCAAAACTTGTGATCATGAAGCTATTAAGCATTGTCAAGATTTGTAGTTATAGCTAAGAATGTTTGCTATATAAATTGGTTAGAATTTGATATAGTTAGACACATCATTGATCAAAGAAGAGGAAGGTATTGAGAGAAAAATTAAATACAAATATTATTTGGTCAACCATGGAAGAGAAAGGAATCTATGTTTTTTGTTGGAGGAGATGAGAAGCATAATGAAAGAATTGAATAGAAGCTTCTCTTAGCAATCACCATAGAAGTAGAACTATAGCTAGCTTGGTCTAGCAATGATTGCAATTTTACTATTTAGGGAACAAGAAGGAAGAAAAAGAATGAATGGTGGGAATTCTAAATGTATTGAATTGAATAGGGAAAGGAGAAGAAATATACTTACCATAAATAATAGAAAAATTCATCATGATGGGAATGCACACAATTATTGGACACGGTCCTCTTCTTTGATTCAAAGTGTATTGTATTTGTTTGAATGCAGTCTAGAGTATCTGTCAAAAGAGAAAGGTGGATCTTTACGTATTCCTATTATTATTTTTACATGATAAAGAGTTGTGAATGTTAGGCCTTGCATTTCGTTAGTTCCAATATCTATTGTAGCTCTCTCCAACACCAAGCCTTGAGATTTATGTATTGTTATTTCCCAAGCCATTATCAAGGGGAGTTAACTTTGGCTGCCCTATGTGATCAGGGGAATGGGGATGGATTTTGGATTGTCTTGATCCCACGTTGGGCTAATGTAGTTTGGGAAGTGGAAAACAACATATTCAGGTGATTGAGGTAGTTTAACACCCCTAGCATATATGATAGAATTCACTAAACCCAATGATCCATTAACCAAGCTAGCTACCACCCAAAGATTTGTTGTTCAAATTACTTGTTGGCCAATTGCAAGTAAGAGATCTTCTTGAATTTCTTCATCATTACCATAATCAAGTGTGTTTTGTTGAGTAGTTTCAGTGGCACTAATTTCAATGGGAACATTTAACTGCAAAAGAATTTTTCTATTGTGTAAGGAAACCAACCTATTTGTTGGGAATAAGTGAATAGCTCCATTGAACACTTGGTTTTACTTAATTGAAAGCATGGAATTCATTTGATTAATAAGATTTTTCCAGTTAGGTTGAGAAATCTGACAATTTCTAATATTCAAAAGGAGCGTACAAAACTGTTATTGTGTATTGGATTGTCCATACTTGTGGAAGACTATTTCAAGCATAACAACAATATTAAAAGTGTGCCAAAGAGCCAAGGCTATGCAGCAAGAAGCTCAGATAGGCCTATCTAAAATAGGTGGCAACTATGTCAATTTACCCACAAGTATAACAAAGGCACCACCAAATGCTTGCATATGTCTAGTAGGAAATGCTTTCCACAATGAACTATCTATTTTGAGTAACAACTTGGGCTACTATGGGCCAAGATGATGTTCTTCAATGATATTTAGAGCAACCTTTTGCTTAGGAGATAGCTTATGACAAAGTGTTGGTGCAACTAACGAGAAAAGAGTGTCTTTAGCTATGTGCAATTTGCTTGTTGAGATTAACTCTTTAGCAAAATTATGTAGATTCTCTAGAACATGGTGTGAATCTCACTTGTGATTTAGATCAAAGTTTCATCTACCCAATATTTGCATCTAGTCAAAGAAAACATTGTTCATAGCACCAAGGAGAGAAAGCAACTCCCATTCATACTCATCTATGGGAGGTAGAGACTAGGCTCTATTGGTATCACTATCACCTTCCTCTTCATTGGTGGGTGGAGCAATAACTCTATTGACATGCCAAGGGTGATAGCCAACAACAAGAAATAGCCTCTAGTTCAGTGTTATGCTATCTCTAGTGAGGCCTATGTCTTCTTTAACATTTTAGAAAGGCTTGACATACATATAGTAGCAATTCCAACCAATAAAATGTTTCAAAGGTATCACTATAGTCTGGGGGGAGCAGACTTGAATAGCAGGTAAACAGTGATGATAGCAGGCTATTGTCGAGAATGACAACCCCCAACTTTGCTTTTTTTTTTATATGTATACAATTGTGCAGATTGAATAAGGGATATATTCTCCATTTGAGGTGGTCTTTGCATGTAACAATGAATATAACCACTT
The DNA here is from genome assembly GCA_007258455.2 of Sequoia sempervirens. Classification (NCBI taxonomy): domain Eukaryota; kingdom Viridiplantae; phylum Streptophyta; class Pinopsida; order Cupressales; family Cupressaceae; genus Sequoia; species Sequoia sempervirens. The sequence continues at coordinate 592,129,865 of VDFB02058242.1, read as the reverse complement.
GCAATCTTTCCACCATTATCAACTATTTTCAAATAGTGGAATATCTAGCTACCGACATTCAAAAACATGAAATGTTGGCTTGAGATGACATGGGAAAAATTTTGCAACATATGGCATGTTTCTTGTGCACCAGTGTCATGATCTACAACCAAGTTTATCATGAATTTTTGATAGGAAAGCAACGCTTTATCCCAAAATGAATTTGTATTTGCAAGCCTTTGTAGGATATAAATATAGTTTTCATACTTTTTTTTAGACCTTGATGCATATTTGGAAATGTAGTTTAGCACAATTTGTCTTGACAAGACTGGTTGGCAATCAATGTTTGCTCACCAGATTGCAAGCATCTCAAGGTTGTGGATATTAACATACTCATCATTTCTTTTTGGCTTATAGGATTTGTTTGATTCACTATCAATTACTAATGTTGATGATGGTTGTCCTGTCCATGGAGATTTGTAGCGACATTGTAATTGGTGGCCTTTTCTCCTAAGGAAAGTGTAATAAGTACACTTGGCATGCCTCTATTCAATGTTCAATAGTTGTTCATAATCCACCATTGGATCTATGCAAGAAATTTGTGGACTGTCAAGCAAACACGAGTCCTCCAAAGGAGAGTGGTGGACTCTTGATATTAGTTGTTTTGGTCAATAAGGGTTCCACATTAAAACATAGTAATCGAAGAAGGTTTTTTCCTATTGAAGCTCATATGGGTTGGACCAACCAAGCATGTCCATATTCGGGGCACTTGGAAGCTACAAGAAACCATGGACATGTGTTGATTGATGGTGTTGCCACTCATACCTATGCCAGTAGTCCTTTGTGTGGAACAACTTCTCAATAACGTCTTCACGGAAAATGGTGAATTGTAAGTGCATGTACAAGGCTGTTATGTGTGGGTTATGGATGGTATTATCTATGAAGCATCTTTGGGAGTATGGAATATGTGGTTGGGAATGAGGTTCAATTATCCTATGCAAATCAGGCCATTTTGTGTCTACAGAGCTCAAAATGAAGAAGAGAGTTATTGTGCCAAGTTGGTGTATCATTGCCACAAGCTCTTGCTGGCACTTTCCCCAATATGAGCTCATCCCTCACAAAGATGCACCAAATAAAAAAAGCTGGTTTGTTATCTGGGTGTTTGGTGTATCCTGAAGAAATTGTTGCAAAGCAAGAATGAACTTTGGTATCCTTTCTTCCAAGTTTTCTTTCATGAAAATGGAACCCGACTATTGGTTTCGATGTCTCATTATCAAATTATAAAGGTAATATCTAAATCTAGCATACCTCCCAAATCTATTATCATAGTATCTCATTAATTGGAATACATATTCATGTAAGTGAATTTGTATGCTTCTCTATCGTAGGGGCATTGTTGTTCTAGTGGAGAACAAGGTTGGAAAATTCACGCTTAATAACCCCTTTGTATTATATTCAATGAAAGGGTTAGAATTTATCTCAGGCCAAGGAAAAGTATCTTGAATAATTTCTTCAATCTACAAAGCATCTCTAATTCTCTACAATTATTGGGGAGGGTTGGGTATCAATGCAATAAATGATGATGAGTCATCAAGCTTGACTTCCTCATCAACAACACTTTTTGGAGTTGCCACTAGTTTAGCTATGTTATGTGTTGGTTCTTTCATTGTGTATAGAAGATCAAGGATGTTAGTACTTATAGTAGACAACAAATATAAATCATCACAATCAATTGCAACATCACTATAGTATGGATCATTCTCAATTTTGTATATTAATGCAAACAAGACATTATGTTTGTCAACATAGAAATCATAGTACGTCCCTTGAATGCTAGTTCTTTGAACAATCACCACTTTAAGATCATGTAGGCAACATGGTAACAAAGTTGCAATGGTAGTGAAGTCTTGAGGGAAGCTTATAGTATGGCCACTATATTTGTATTGGCCTCCTCTAGCATGGGTCACTTTCAAAACTAGAGCAACTATAGCTATAAGCATTTTTTCAACCTAAGTAAGCTTTGCAAGGATAGGAGATTGTGGTCTTGGATCCACTTTGTTCACTAAATTGAATCTATGGAAACCCTTCTCAAAATCACAATGTAGACATACGACACCCATGTTGGATGCCTGTACTTTCATGTTATCATACCTTTCATTGCAAACACTACACATTTTCAAATTAGATAAAGCATCAATGCAATGATGGAAGGAATGCATTGCAATACAAAAAGAATCTCCAAACATGTTACTAGAGTGGTGGGGGGATGATGACGTGGATGAAAATCCATGCTCAACAAGGGTTTGTTGAGGTCTATAGCTGCCTATTATTGAGGCACCTTCACTGGGAAGGTTGTACAAAAGTTAGGAGGGGATGGGGGATGTAGGACTATAGAAGTGAGAATGTTCTTCCAACAAGTATGGCAGCAATTGCAGTGTGCCCACTTGATTAGGTGTGGCCAAGCTAGGATGAACTACAGTCGCTCTTTGCTACAAGTATTTGGCTTGATGACTCACATAAATCTAGTCTCTATGGCACATATAATAAAGTTGGTTTCTTTGGCATTTTTCCACCTTTTTTCAGTGCACACTTGATGTATGGCTAGAACTTGAACAAGGGTCAGGACCCTACAACCATAATACGTGGATAATAATAAAATAATTGCAAACACTAGCTTAAAGAACAATGGCATAACTAAAGAGGTCAAGCCAATTGAATATGAAAAAAAATAGCCAAAGGTAGAGAGCAACACTCAAAAATGCCCTATAGAAAACTACATAATCTACAACAATAGATCAAATAATTTATTTGAGGCAATAGAACAAAAATCAACATAAATAAATTTCTTTATGGGGAATAGCATGAACTATTTTATTACTTTGACAAACAAAAACAATTTCAATAAATGCACTATGCTTTTCTCAAATAGGAAAACTACAACTATCAATCGAAACATATGTACCCATTCTTTTGTCAATTGTTGCAATAATTTTTAATGAATGGACATAGGGCCAAGCTATGGCAAGCAAAAATACATTTTTGTGGAGAAGTTTAAGTATAGGCCTAAAAAAGAAAATTTTCAATTATCTTATGAAAATAATAAGCATAGGAAGGAGTATATATGAATGTTGTCTGCATCTGATTTCACATACATACATATCGGCACATAGGGATGAATGTTGTCCATCTCTAATTTCACAAACATACATATCTACACATAGGGAAAGTAAAATGAGAAACAACAAAAGAAGGCCTACTCTCCACCCTGCCTTATTGGGTCATGGAGCCCCATAGGCTCTCACCAAACCCCTAAGCAAGAACATGCATTGTCCACCACTGTGATGAATAGTGAAACTAATATTCCTTATTACACTCAATATAAAGCCTATTAATGTAAGGATGCCTCTTTGAGGATGAAAAAAATAACAACTATCTTCCCAAAACAATAAACATACGGAGGATTATATATGAATTTTCTCTACATCTAATTTCACATACATAAATATCTACGAGGAAGAAAAGAATGAAACACTACAAAAGAGACACATACTTTTTTTTGTATATATTTCCAAGCAATAGATTCCTACATATACATCCAACACATGCAATACATATATTTTGAGTTCAAAAACAAAATCTGCATGGATGTATATACATCCAAAGTTAAATATACATATATACACATTGTTGATTGTTGTTGAATAGATCCAAAAATATTATTTCACTTATGATTTCCATGTAGTGGCAATGGGTGGAAATCAATAAAAGAGTCCACATATATGCTTAGAAAGGAAGATCTATACAAATATATATGCATCTAAAGTTATATGTAGACAACACACTTATATATCCATAGGTGGGCTTCAAACATATGAATTTTGTCTGCATCTAATGTAAAAAACACATAGATCTACACATAAGAAATGTAAAATGCAACAAAAAAAAATGAGGCCTGCTCTCCACCCTACCATATTTGGTCATGGAGCCTCATGGGCTCTCACCAAACCCTTGAGCAAGAACATACATTGTCCACCACTGTGATCAATGGTGAAATCAATTTTCCTTATTACACTTACTATATAGCCTATCATTCTAACAACTCCTTTTATGATGCTGAAAGAAATAATAACTGAAAATGTGCATTTAACTTTAGACTTACCAAATAATAAACATGAAAAGCATTATATATGAATGTTGTCTACATCTAATTTCACATACATACATATCTGTACATAGCAAAAGAGAAATGAAACACTACAAAATAAGCACATATATCTTTTGTTTATATATTTCCAGGCAATAGATTCCTACATATGCATCCAATGCATGCAATACATATATATGCAACTCCTAAACAAAAGCTACACCGATATATATATATATATATATATATATATATATATATATATATATATATATATATATATATATATATATATATATATATATATATATATGAAGTTAGATCTACACATATATACTCATTGTTGATTATTGTTAAATAGCTTTAAACATATTATTTGATTTATTGTTTCCATGTAGTGGAAATAGTTGCAAAGCAATAAAATAGTTCACATATATAGCCACAATAATATTTAGCATTCTAAAGTTACCAAAGAAATTAAACAATTTATGTTATTTACAAAAAGGCATTGTTGACTATTGTTCTATAGCTTCAAGTTATAGCCAAGGATAGAGAACAACAATCAAAAATGCCTTGTATAAAACAAAATAAACTCTATAGTGTTGCAACCATCACCACAAAATGAAATCCTTAAATGAAACAATGATGGTTTCAACAAAGCCCTAAAAAATTATTTTTTCAATATTAATCTATCAATATATGCAAGAACAAATATAGATAAGTTTAAATATAGATACATATGTTTGTTTCCTGAGCAAAAGAAATAAAAATCACTTGGCATAGCTTGTGACAACAACATTGCTTCATGCATGGGCTGCATATATTGGCGATGGTTGCAATAATAGGTTGCATTCAAAACTTATCACATTAATTGAGTATTTTATTTTATTTTTAAAAAGGAATTATTTAGTGTAGAGTTATAGCTTGAGTTGTACAACATACATAGTTATCCACACCTATACTTGTCAATGCATGTACAAATATATATATATATATATATAGTTATGTATGCATGTATAAGTTTAAACGTAATTACTTGTATCAACAAGTATAAATGTAGATAGGTATGTGTGTAGGTAGAATCAAGCTAGATAACAAAAATATTATGCAATAGATAGACCACAATCATGATTGAACGTCACATAGGAAATATTATAACAAAAATGAAGCTATATGCAAGTCTAATAAAATGAAAGACATATAAATAGCTACACATAGGCTACTCCCAAATGGCTAACGAACAAAAAGGTGGAGGACACATAAATACCTCAAATATAAATAAGACAAACTATATATTACAAGGACTGCTAATTCAACAAAGCCATTTTCACAATTCATTGGATGCACATGGAAAAGAGCCAATACAATTCAAAGCAGAGAAAAGGAAACAAGGAATAGGCTTATAGGATTAGTGCCTGAGGGTTGTCCAGTAGCCTTGTGAGAGCTAGAGTCCACCAACATTGTTGGGGCCGCTCTTTAAAAAGGTGAGAGTTGCAACACTAGTGGTTGGCTACAAACTTTATTTGATAACAATACAAGAGCATAAGGTTTAATCAAAGCAACAAAGGCTGATGAGCTCTATTCCTAATTTTTTATTTCAAATTTTCTATGGAGACAATAACAATATGAGTGAAAACAAATAATATAAAAATGGCACATTTGGAAAACTCTTTGTAAATCATTTTGAAATGAGTCTATGTTCTTACAAAAAAACCAACCAATAACATAGATTGTCCATCACTATGATCAATGGTGGTATCAATGTTTGATATAATAGTTAAAATACAACTTATCATTTCAAGAATGTCCCAACAAAATAAACATAGGGATCAATATGTATCAATATTTTTTGCATCTACTATGACATTCGTACATATTTCCACATAGGGGAAATACATTGTCCATCAGTACAATCAATGGTGGCATCAATGTTCCATACAACATTTAAAATATAGATTATCATTCCAAGAATGTCTCAGTATGTATCAATATTGTTCGCATCTAGTATGACATACATACACATCTGCACATAGGAGAAATAAAGTGAAACACAAAAAAACAAGGCATTGTTCATCACTGCGATCAATGGTGACATCAATGTTCCATATAACATTTAAAATACAACCTATCATTCCCTACATCTAGATATTTATATATCTATTGTTTTGTGGTGATAGATGCAACACAATAAAATAGTTAATGTTATACAGTTTTTATTGTTTTCCATAAGGTGTTGTTTATTGTTCTGTAGCTTTGGTTATATTATTTCATTATCGATAAGGTACTAGTGGTGAAAATAATTTTTTCGTGTGCATGGGTTAGTTACTATGAATTCTTCTCTTTTGTGCAATTCTTTTCATCTGGGTCAATATTCAAATGAATATTGTTTCATTTACAGTTCACATTTTATGGTGAGTTATTGTGAATTCTTCCTTTTTTGTGTAGTCTTTCTAGCTGGGTCATTATTGAAACCAATATTATCTAATTCATGGATTTTTTTTTGTCGCTATGGTTGCAATGCAATAAAATATTTAACGTTATATAGTTGATGTTGATTTCCATAAGGTATTGTTGATGATTGTGATCTAGCTTAGGCTATATTGTTTTATTTTCTATAAGGTGCTATTGAGAAGGCTATATTGTTTCAATTTTTTATAAGGTGCTATTGAGAAAAGAGTACATTATTTGTTAATATGAATATTGTTTGATTTATGGATTTTGTGTATTTCTTTTGCAACCATCACCCCATGACAAAAAAAAAAAACCTCCACCCACCTTCACAAAAGCATCACAATGGGTGATCGAACTTGCACCTTCATAAGAGCTCACCATTGTGGCATCAACATTGATTGTTGTATGGATTTTGTGTAGTGGTGACAGCTCTATAGAAGCTCACCATTGTGGCATCAACATTAAATGTTGTATGGTTTTTGTGTAGTGGTGATGGTTGTAATAACACCTGCCATTTTAAACCCCAGAAAATATAGTGAAAGTCTATGCAATTTCCAATAAGGAATTGTTGGGTTTTGTTCTATGGCTTTGCTTGCTATCAAAGTTGTGAGCCAAAATGGCGAGCTTTTCTAAAGGCACAAGATCAATCACACAATTCAACACAACATATTAGTATTTGCAACTATTCTTATATATACTTGTGGACATGTTTGTTTGAATGTATAAATCTACATATGCATATGCATAAACATATATGTATGTAATTAAACTATGTAATTAAACTTTCTGAGTTCATACAACACGTTCATATAAAAGTGTGTAGATATATGTGTCTATAATGCACTTGTATGTGTATATGCATCAAGGAGTAGTATCACTAAATCCATGGGTCAACAACCACCAATGCCTTATCGATAAGAATGTGAACTATTTTCATACTTTACAACCATAGCCATTGCATAGAAACCATACAACAATTAATGTTCATTCCAACTATCATTTTAATTTCACTCTCCAGCTCTATCGGCTTTCCAAACTATATTAAGTGGAATAAGAAACATCAATTTCACCATTGGTGATAGTGGCAACCAATGTATCTTGTTGTTTGGTTTGCATTTGGTAGTGTTGGTTGTACATGGGTTTGTTACTATGAATTTTGTGTTTTGTGGGTTTTTCCATATGGGCCACTATTGTAACCAATGTTGTTTCATTTATGGCCTTTGTCTTGTGGTGATGGTTGAAACATAATAAAACAGTTAACATTATACAATTTATGTTGTTTTTCCTTCTTTTGTTGTGTGCCATATAATTTTCCCTATGTGCAGATATGTATATTTGTGAAATTAGATGCAACCAATATTCATATCTACGATAGCTCCTATATATTAAGTGTAATTAAAAACATTGATACGACCATTGAATATGATGGTGGACAATGTATGCATGCCTACCACAAAATAGCATAAACTATTTTAATATTGTTTCATTTATGGCCTCTGGTTTTTGGTGATGGTTGCAACACAATAAAATAGTTAATGTTATACTATTTATGTTGTTTTTCCTTCTTTTTTTGTGCGCCAGTTAATTTTCCCTATGTACAAATATCTATATTTGTGAATTTAGACGTAGACAACATTCATATATATCAAAACCTATTTATTAAGTTTAATAAAAAACATTGATATCACCATTGAATATGCTAGTGGACAATGTATGCACGCCTGGCACAAAATAGCATAAAATGTTCTATGAATTCGACAAGTTTTAAATGGTAGTTTTAGAAAACTAGAATGAAACATATCAATCAATAAGAGAAATAGGTATGTACCTTTGAGTCATTCTAATAAGTTATAATTAAATCTTGAAAATATTATTATAAGTAAAACTAATAATATCTTTTTGATATAACCCTATGCTCATTATTCTCAAATTTCATGATTAAATCTTTCACCCTTAGTATCTTGTTATGCTAATTAAGTATTGTATGAATCATAAAACATTATTTAGATAGGTAAAAAGAACATTCACACTCAACAAGGTTTGGATTCTCTATATTTTATATTCTCACATCCCATGTATAAGGGTTTCCCCTTATAAAGTGATGAGTTTTTTGTGTGTGGGATTATGTCCAACTTGTACATCATTATAAAAAAAAATAAAGAAGAGCATTAAGCTATGCTATCTTCATAACTAAGAAATACTTTTTCTTGATGACCATGGAAAGAAGATTGTTCCTCATATACCAATAAATAGTGAAGGTATTGATGAACATTTTAAAATTGTTACTATGTTGGAGATAGACATGACATGGGATCACATTTATTATTGGCTTGTTATTGATTGTGATGAAGTTATCATTAATTTATTGTTTGTTTATTGGTGCATAACCATGCTATTATATCTTTAAGTTCATAGGCACGCCTTAGTCAATACGTTCAGTTAAATCCAAAGGTACAATGCATTTAGGTGTTAAATTTTCTTGCACCATAATTAGTCACAATGGGAAAAAATTAACATATTAATTTTTGTAATGCATTAGTTCATGCATAATTTTGGACAGGAGGTTTTATTCTAATGAAGTTATGCCCCAAAATAAAAGAATAAGCCTACAACACAACAAAACTTTTAAAATAGTGGATTAGATGGGCATACACAAAACTAAAGAATTCATAGTAACAAACACATGCATTTAACTGGTTATATATTAATACAATGGAAAATAACTTATAATGTTTAACAAAAAAAACATGCACTTCTTTTCTTTTGTATTGTTTATGTCACTTATTGTTTTGTTTCGCTTTTAGTGTATGTTCCTCTTTTTATTTTATGTTGTTTGGTTAAATATTTATGTCGCCCTATTTAACGCATGTATTAGTATTTACAACTATTAAATTGCCTTGAAACCATCAACAACACATGAAAATCATAAATGAAACAATATTGGTTTAAACAATGCCTTATAAAGAATGAAATAATGTAGCCAAAGCCATAGAACAATAGTTGACAATTCCTTATGGATAACAACATAAACTGTATAACATGCTCTATTTAGTTGTATTTAAAAATTGAAACAATCTATAGCCAAATCTAGAGAACAACAATCAACAATTCCTTAAGCAAAACAACATAAACTGTATAGAATTGCAGCCATAACCACAAAATGAAAGCCCTAAATGAAACAATAATGGTTTCAATAGCAACCTGGGTATGTGCAGGATCATGGTATGCCAAAAAGTGGCAATATTTGTAGGGTATGTGGCTGACGACTTTTTTTTCACCCAAAATTAATGAAATGAAAAGGGTTTTTAGAGGAGATTCTCAGCTTTCCAAAAATATAAATTATGATTTAATTTTATTTTAATAAATAATTATTATTCATTTTCTATTAGGATTCTGACTAAAGTCCGATCGATAGGGTGATTGAAAAACATCTATAACTTTCAAAACGGTATCATATTTTTTGAATCCAAAACATCGTCACATTCTATGCTTTACATACTATAGGATTAAAAATAAAATTAAACTTCATGAATTTTGACCAAGTTAAGGTGGTTGAACAGGGCGATTTTTTATATTTTCTAAAAGTTGTAATAAAAATTCATAATTAATTATTTACTTGGAAAAAATTACAAAAATATGCATCACATCCAAACATGAGTCCTCTACTTATATATAAAATATTACAAAAAAATATTATCATTTTATTATGGTTAGGGTGGTCAGATAGACACCTACTTCTTATTTTTTCTCTGAAATTTAAGTACTACTGCATTGAAATTTCAAATTGTCACCAAATAGATTTTATTTATTTTTAAATAAACCTAGTATTTTAGAAACTACATTCAATTTTATATAAATTCTATTCTTACATATTTTTGAAATAATATATATAACTTATTCAAATATTTACGTCAAGTTGCCTAACACTGATTTTTCTGAATTTTTTGCCACTTAAGGGCCTGTTTGGCATACCATGATCCTGCACATGCCCACCTATAAAATTATTTTTTGAACAACACCTTATCAAAAATGACCATATAAACACATACACACCAACACATACATATAAACATTCAAAATAGCGAACACCAACTATGCAAATATAAGCATATGTGGCAATCCAACTAGACAAGAAGCAAACAGCCATATTGTTTTTAAAAAATTGACAATCTATATATAGATAAACATGTGAGCTCAAAGATACATGTAGAAAATGCATATTCAAACATACACACTCACACCTTAAATGAAACAATAATGGTTTCAATGACCTATGAATTTTTTTTTTTCTACAACACCTTAATGGAAAGGAAACAATGTAGCCAAAACTATAGACCAATAGTCAACAATGCCTTATGGATAACAACATGAATTTTATAACATTTACTATTGTATTCCAAATTGAATATAAAATAATATTCAAAAAGCTAGAGAACAACACTCAACATTGACATATAAACATTGAAAATAGCAAGCCCCAATTGTGTAGATATAATAGTATGTGACAATCGAACTATAAAAGAAGAAAATAACTATATTGATATTAAAAACTGGACATATATATATATAGATAAAAATATTACCTTAAGATACATGTACAAATTCATATACAGACATACACACTCACACCCTAAATGAGACAATAATAGTTTCAACAACAACCTAGGAAATACTATTTTTCAACATCACCTTATCAGAAAGGAAACAATATAGCCAAAGCTATAGACCAATAGTCAACAATGCCTTATGGATAACAACATAAACTCTATAACATTTACTATTGTATTGTGAATCGAATATGAAACAATATAGCCAAATATAGAGAACAACACTAAAAAATTCCCTATGGAAAACAACATAAACTCTATCACATTAACTATTTTACTACATTGAAACCATTGACACAAAAAAAATCCATAAATGAAACAATATAAACTATATAGTGCTGCAACCATCACCACAAAACAAAAGCCTTAAATGAAACAATAATGGTTTCAACGACAACCTAGAAAATTCAATGTTGAACAACACCTTATCAGAAATGACTATATACACACATACACACCCACACATACATATAAACATTCAAAATAGTGAACAAAAATTGTGGAGATATAAGAGTATGTGGCAATCAAACTAGACAAGAAGTAAATAACTATATTGATATTAAAAACTAGACATATCCATATATAGATAAACAGTTGACCTCAAAGATACAAGTAGAAAATGAATATACATACACACACACTCACACCTTAAATGAAATAATAATGGTTTTAATAACAACCTAGGAATTTTTTTTTCAATGGGACCTTATCAAAAAGGAAACAATACAACCACAACTATACACCAACAATCAACAATTCCTTGTGGATAAGAACATAAACTCTATAAAACTTACTATTGTACTATGAATCGAATAAAAAACAATATTGCCAAAGCTACAGAACAACACTCAACAATGTCATATGGAAAACAACATAAACTCTATAACATTAACTATTTTATTGCATTGCAACCATTGACACAAAATGGAAGCCATAAATGAAACAATATAGCCTAAGTTAGAGAACAGCAATCAACAATGCCTTATGCAAAATAGCATGAACTGCATAACATTAACTATTTTATTACATTACAACCATCACCACAAAATGAAAGCAATAAATAAAAAAATATTGGTAACAATAGTCACCCAAATGGGAAACCCATAAAACACAAAAAATTGACAATAAAAAACCCATGAAAAACCATCACCAAAAAATCCAAACCATAAATCAAACAATATTAGTTTCACTAAACTATATAGTCTTTTTTCAATAGAGCCTTATTGAAAAGGAAACAATATAGCCTAAGCTAGAGAACAAAAATCAACACTACCTTATGGAAAAGAATATAAACTATATAACATTAACTATTTCATTGTGTTATAACTATCGCCATAAAATATTGGTTTCAATAGTGACCTAGATGAAAACCTACAAAACACAAAAGCTCACCGTAACAAACAGATTAAAAACCTTCACCACAAAACATGAACCATAAATGAAACAATATTGGTTTCAATAGTGACCCAGATGAGAAAACCCACAGAAAACACATGAATTCAAAGTAACAAACCAACACACAAAAAAATAATATTTCCTTCCACCCATCGCAACTACACAAAAACTATAAGCAATATTGGTTTCAACAGTGACCCAGATGAGAAAACCCACAAAAAACACATGAATTCACACTAACAAACCAATGCACAAACAAACAATATTGCCTTCCACCAATTGTGACTACACAGAAACCATAAACAATATTGGTTTCAATAGCGACCCAAATGGAAAAACCCATAAAAACCACATGAATTCACAATGACAAACAAACGCAAAAACAAACAATATTTCCTTCCACCCATCATGATTACACATAAACCATAAATGAAACAATATAGCTTAAGCTACATAACAAAAATCAATAGTTCCCTTTGGAAAATAACATAAACTATTTTTGAAATACTCTAGAAAGGGGTTTTTCAATATGCACCTATTCCCACACCTCTTCCCACTTGCTTCAAATGCACATCTTCTCACTTGCTTTCTCCCTGCTTTGTTCATTTTTCACCTCCTACAAAAAATGGGCAAATAATTATCACAACCAAGACTTTTGTACTGCTTTTACAACCATCACCCCATGTAAAATGTAGAAAATAACCTCCAACCACCTTCACAGAAAGTCCACAACAAATGATCGTAATTTCACCTTTACAAAAGCTTTCCCTCCTCACTCACAACTTGGATATAAGCTAAAGCCACAAAACTACACCCAACAATGCCTTATCAAAAATTATGCAAACATTCGCTATGTTTTCTAAGGCTTTAAAAGGAAAGTGTTACAACCATCGCCACTACATGAAAACCATACAACAATTAATATTGATGACATCCACTATTTAATTTCACCAGCCTTCTCTATTTGTACACCAAATGCTTTTAATTTTTTTTAAAAAAAGTGCCACCTTTTCCCCGATCGAAATCTAGGTTCTGGAAGGCTCAAAAACCGAGAAGGGTGACAAAAATTCCATCCAAACTTCACACAAATCTGCCACCTTTTTCCCAACTAGAATCTAAGTGCTAGAAGGCTAACAAAAATTGCAGCCAAAGTTCACACATATAGCCTATAGACTAATAAGATATGTCAAGTTGTGAAGAAATAGAACTTCTAGGAAATTGGAAATTTGGAAATAATTTTTGAATATGAAATAAGTACCTCCTAGATGCTTGCAACTTGTTCAAAACTTCTCTGTTTCATCCCTATTTCCATATCCAAACCTACAAGATGATAGGAAATATGCAAGCATTTTTATGTAGTTGAGATTGTTTTAGAGGATAAGGATTCTTCAAATGCATTCTCAAAGTCTTACTAGTCTAAAATAATCACCTTGGATTATGGCCATTCTATACTCATTTAGCCATCCAAGGTTTTATAGGTCTATATTGTACAAGTACTACTCTTACAGAGTGTCATGTTCTTCTAAAAAGTTTTTTCATAAGGTATTCACCTATAAAATTCCATGTTTAGTATTCTACCTTGTAGGGAATACCCTTGAATATCATTCACTCTCATGATAATCATATTATAGCTTATGAAAAAAACACTATCATGAGGTATTTGTCGTGCTAATTTGGTTCCTAAGATGACTTTACACTATCTTCATTTGAATACCTTTACCCTTCACACTATTGTGTACTTTATTTCATGTCTGACTCAAACTCCTTTCAAGACATTGTCACTGACTACTCTTTATAATGAAGGCCATTGCATTGAATTTCATCTACTGTTTCATTTACCATAATCTACATTCCTTATTAGCTAGTTTTCCATCTTGATCTCAAATACCTCATTGTGATAGTTGAGGCCCATTTTCCACGTCTCAACCAACCAGTGGTCATGCTTAATGAGTGCAAGTTCCTTCTCCTAGGTTTTCTTGGGTATCTTAAGAATAGCCTCAACCTTAGGGTTGGTGATCCAGTATAGCTCAACAAAGTAGTGGCAGATCTCTTCCATTCCCTCCAACTACTTATATATGTGCATGAACTTGTTTTCATCCTAACAGCATGGCCAATACACATGTCACCATCATACAACACTCATCAAAACCAATCAGAAGTGCCCTTGGTCCAATTCTTCTATTTCTCTAGCTTCTCTATGTGATCCATGGAGAGAAGAATGGGAGGGACCAAAGATGTTGGTACCTACTTAGTAGATGATGACTGTTTAATGTAGGTGGTGAGATCCACCACTTCAGATTTTAGCTCCTCCTTAGTGGATTGGTCTTTGATCATCTATTGAACAATCATGGCAAATAATAGAAAAATTCATCATGATGGGAATGCACACAATTATTGGACGTGATCCTCTTCTTTGATTCAAAGTGTATTGTATTTATTTGAATGCAGTCTAGAGTATTTTTCAAAAGACAAAGGTGGATCTTTACGTATTCCTGTTATTATTTTTACATGAGAAAGAGTTGTGAATATTAGGCCTTGCCATTCTTTAGTTCCAATATCTATTGTAGTTCTCTCCAACATCAAGCCTTGAGATTTTGGTATTGTTATTTCCCAAGCCATTATCAAGGGGAGATAGCTTTGGCTGCCTTATGTGATCAGGGGAATGGGGATGGATTTTGGATTGTCTTGATCCCATGCTGGGCCAATGTAGTTTGGGAAGTGGAAAACAACATTTTCAGGTGATTGAGGTGGTTTAACACCCCTAGCATATATGATAGACTTCACTAAACCCAATGATCCATTAACCAAGCCAGCTACCACCCAAAGATTTGTTGTTAAAATTACTTATTGGCCAATTGCAAGTAAGAGATCTTCTTGAAGTTCTTCATCATTGCCATAATCAAGTGTGTTTTGTTGAGTAGTTTCAGTGGCACTAATTTCAATGGGAACATTTAACTGCAGAAGAATTTTTCTATTATGTAAGGAAACCAACCTATTGGTTTGGAATAAGTGAATAGCTCCATTGAACTCTTGGTTTTACTTAATTGAAAGCATGGAATTTATTCGATTCATATGAGTTTTCCAGTTAGGTTTAGATGTCTGACAATTTCTAATATTCAAAAGGAGTGTACAAAACTGTTATTGTGTATTGGATTGTCCATGCTTGTGGAAGACTATTTTGAGCATAACAACAATATTAAAAGTGTGCCAAAGAGCTAAGGCTATGGAGCAAGAAGCGCAAATAGTCCTATCTAAACTAGGTGGCAGCTATGTCAATTTACCCACAAGTATAACAAAGGTACCACCAAATGGCTGCATATGTCTAGTAGGAAACACTTTCCGCAATCAACTATCTATTTTGAGTAACAACTTGGGCTACTATGGGCCAAGATGGTGTTCTTCAATGATATTTAGAGCAACCTTTTGCTTAGGAGATAGCTTATGACAAAGTGTAGGTGCAACCAATGGGAAAAGAGTTTCTTTAGCTGTATGCAATTTGCTTATTGAGATGAACTCTTCAGCAACATTATGTAGATTCTCTGCAACATGGTGTGCATCTCACTTGTGATTTAGATAGAAGTTTCATCTACCCAATAGTTTCAGCTAGTCAAAGAAAACATTGTTCATAGCACCAAGGAGAGAAAGCAACTCCCATTCATACTCATCTATGGGAGGTAGAGACAGGGCTCTATTGGTATCACTATCACCTTCCTCTTCATTGGTGGGTGGAGCAATAACTCTATTAACATGCCAAGGGTGATAGCCAACAACATGAAATAGCCTCTAGTTCAGTGTTATGCTATCTCTAGTGAGGCCTATGTCTTCTTTAACATTTCAGAAAGGCTTGACATACATATAGTACCAATTTTGACCAACAAAATGTTTCAAAGGTATCACTATGGTCTGGGGGGAGTAGACTTGAATAGCGGGTAAACAATGATGATAGTAGGCTATCGTCGAGAATGCCAACCCCCAACTTTGCTTTTTTTTTATATGTATACAATTGTGCAGATTGAATAAGGGATATATTCTCCATTTGAGGTGGTCTTTGCATGTAACAATGAATATAACCACTTGCAATCTTTCCACCATTATCAACTATTTTCAAATAGTGGAATATCTAGCTATCGATGTTCAAAAACATGAAATGTTGGCTTGAGATGACATGGGAAAAATTTTGCAGCATATGGCATGTTTCTTGTGCACCAGTTTCACCATCTACAACCGAGTTTATCATGAATTTTTGATAGGAAAGAAATGCTTTATCCCCAAATGAATTTGTATTTGCAAGCCTTTGTAGGATATAAATATAGTTTTCATACTTTTTTTTAGACTTTGATGCATATTTGGAAATGTAGTTTAGCACAATTTGTCTTGACAAGACTAGCTAGCAATCAATGTTTTCTCACCAAATTGCAAGCATCTCAAGGTTGTGGATATTAACACACTCATCCTAATAGAATGGCCAATACCCATGTCACCATCGTACAACACTCATCAAAACCAATCAAAAGTTGCCTTGGTCCAATTCTTCTATTTCTCTAGCTTCTTTATATGATCCTTGGAGAGAAGAATGGGAGGGAACAAAGATGTTTTTGGTACCTCCTTAGTAGATGACGACTATTTAATGTAGGTGGTGAGATCTTCCACTTGAGCTTTTAGCTCCTCCTTGGTGGACTAGTCTTTGATCATCTATTGAACAATCATGGCAACTAACCCTTCGAGTTGACCAATCTTGTATTCTCTCATTGCACAGCCCAAGTTGATGGTAGAGATATTATAGCTGACCCCTTCTCCTTTGTTTGTCTCTAGGGTAGGAATTTGCACCATCCTTGACCCAAATGCATCCACTATAATGTTGGATCAGACTCTCGACTTCTTTTCCATCTTTTCTTTTATTTGAGCCTATGCCAAGATAGCTTCCAATGTTTCTTTGGGATCCATAAGAATAGGGGCCCTCTTATATAACTATTTCTCAAACCAATTAGGCATCTAAGCATGCTCTTTTGGTGATTCATGATCACATTCTTATTCTTCAATCCACTACATCCTTCTTTCTTCATGGCATAAGGCTTGTCATTTTTTCTTCTCTTCTTCTTCTTCATTTGAGTCTTTAATCAATATGGATTTTCTATGTCTGGCCTAGTGGGAGCTATGTTCTCTTTAGGGCTATTCTCCCCTTCATGTGCCCTCTCTTCTTCTTGTTTGAGCTCTTCATGACATTTTGACTTGAGGCTCTTTCTCATTTAATTTTCTTCCACAGGCTTACCTTCTTATTTAGCCTCAACTTCTTTCTTTTCCTCCTCCTTCTTGGGAGGTATCTCCTCTTCTTGACTAGGGCCTTTATCCTTCTCACCCACTAGAGGTCCTATGGATATTTCCATGTCATCATCAGTTTCCTCCTTTTCTCTAGAATTTTGCTTCTTGACTTCTTCTCTAACATCCTTGAGTTGTTTAAGAAACTCCTCCTTAAGCTCTTTATTGGAGGACTCTACTATATATTTGGCACTGGGGTCCTTAGTATCTTCCTCTAAGGATTGTGACCCTTCTTCTTCATATTCCACCTCATATATGGTCACATTCTAGTACTCAAGGTGCTCATGGTAGTCATCCTTGAAGGGATCCTCAGTTTCTTCAGCTACCCCTTTGGTAGCTTCTCTTTCTCGTCTCTCCATTTCCTCTAAGATTTGCATGGTTGCTTCCATTTTGGGTGGTTCTATCAAATGAGGGACAAGAAGACCAACAACAAACTTAGCCATAGTAGCCTGGATGGTAGGATTCATCAACACCCTAGAGAGCTCAATAGCTATGTTCTACACATGCCTCACAAAAGCTCCTGGTAGGGTGAGAGTAGACATTGTCATTATGGTTGATGAAGAGATGATAGTAGAGGGACACATTGAGGAGGATGATAGTGGGGAAGTTGTTGGAGAGGATGTATTTCATATCATAATTGGGGTAGTGGGTGAGGTACAAGTAAGTTGAGCTAAGATGTCCATCGTGGGCAGTGACAAAATGGGAAGGAAATGGAATGCGGGAGGAGTGGTGGTGGTGGTGGCGATAGTGGCAAGAGCAAAGCTGGTAGGTGGTGACTTTGGTTGCTTGGAATTTGCTTCACCCTCATGTAGTGGGTCCTTCTTGATGGTTGGAATCTTTGAGAATCCACCTAATTTCTTCACTCTTTTGGAAGTCTCCTCTTCCACAACCTTTCTGATATACACTTTATGCTTTGGCTATCATTTCGACACCTCATTCCTTTTTCTTGATCTAGTGACGAGAGGAGATTTTCGAGCTTCTTTGGCTAGTGCAATAACATCACTAATATTTTTTTCACCCTCAAGATCATCTTTGAGCTTGTTGTATGCCAATGTGGCCCCCTAGAGCTTTAACTGAGCTATCTGAATATCAATCCATTGTCTTGTCATGTGCTCCAGTGGCTTTGTCATAATGTCAAGGTCATTGATCTCGTCTTCATTCCAATCCATTATGAACAATGGTAGATTATCAATGGAAGCATACCTCAGATCCACAATGGTGTCTTTATGTTCCACAACCTGGTCTAATACCAGGAATAGATTAATTGACTTTACAAATTGAGTAGTCATATGCATGTAATGTCGCATGCACACGTCCTTGTTGTCGGCACAGTTGGCCCAAAAGTCTTCAATAAATGGCCAATAGGTGAAATCCTTTCCAACCATCTTCTTCAATTTTCATAGGGGCCAACCCCATTCGAGTTGTAGGATGATCCAAATTGTACTCCACAATCTCTTTTTCAGAGCAATCTACACATTGGGAAGTTGCAAGTGCATACATTCCCTACCCAAATGTAAGGGGAAAAGGGATCCCTGGAAGATGTTTATTTGTCAATAGAGTGTGCAAAATCTGCAATTTTTGTGAACCTTCTAATAGGATCATTTGGTCACTTGGGTACTAGGGTAGCTTATATGGTCACTTAGAGAAGTCCTCTATTCTGATGTAGGTGAATTTTGGGAATTGTATAAACAAGTACCCAAAATTGTGAATAAATGCATGAGCACTGTGGGAGGTTCATCTCTCAAAGTTCCCTCCAATTAGTCTGATAATGTGCCCAATGAAGGCATTATTCACCCTGCAATAATCCTTCTTCAAGTTCCTAAACTATAACTATAGGTACCTATCATATACTTTTAGTTCCCTTCTTGGAGTTGGGCTCTGTGCAACAAATAGGCCTGTGTAGGGGAATGGCTTGGCCAGGAGATACAGCAAGTACAAAGTCATATAGAATTGGGAGATCTTGATGGCCATGAACTATTGATGCAAGTTATCACTAATCAATTTCACCCAATAGAACTTGTCTTTCCCTCCCATAATCTCCTTAATAAAATAAAACATCCATTACTAAAAGTAAGCCACAGTGGGAATGGCCATGAATTTTCTCAACAAGGTAACCGAGTCATGATAGTCTTCATAAAATTCACTCCTAAAAAAGTATTGGGGTACCTTGTTGGCACTACCCCTCTTCTCCTTCAACCAATAGGTTGATTAAATTTTTGCATTTCCAAGGGTCAACCTTCCATGTGTTTTCAGCATACTCTTTCATCATCTCCTCCATAGGTTCAAATATAGGGATGTGGAAGGTTTCACCTATGGACCTAGCAGACAATAAGCCAACAACCTACTTGTATGATCAACAATCTTTCTAGCTGATAGGCCTCCCTACAAGCCATTACTAGTTTTAGGGCTATGTGAGAGGGCAGGAAACTAGCTTCATTGGCCAAACCACTCTTCCTGATCTTTCTAGCATTCTCAGTGGTTGGATTGATTATGAACCTCTACTACAATTCATCAATGTTGATATGTCTGAGGTTGGTATCCGAGATGGCTTCCCAATTTGAGGTGATCTTGAAATTGAGATCCGCCCCCTAGAACTGGTATTTCATTTGGACTTTATCTTCTTTTCCTCTTAGCACTTTGGTAGTCTTGTTCCCTTTGTCCTTTTTGTTTATGCTCTCAATGATCCTATAGCTAATTCCATAAATCTTGCAAATAGAGACGTAGTAAGCACATTCACATGAAAAACAAGGAGAGAATTAGTAAGATCCTACAAAACGGATGTTACATCAAAAAAATCATTACAAGAGATCATAATTTTCCATAAAATTCATCATTTTTCATTCAGTTGGGGAAGATAAGACAATGCAGGTCTAGGGGTGTTTGTTTCCCTAGGCTGGTAGTCATTTAGAGGAAGCAATAGGAAATGATCCTAGGGTGGCAGCAACCCACAAGTGGACACCCACATTCAATTTTCCACCTTCAAATTTTAGGGATTGATCAAGGCACTAAGGCACTTAAATTTTTTTATCATTCTCTCATGGGGTCATTGAATTCACTAGTTTGATTATTTAGTTAATGAGAACTCAACGAGCATTGAAGCAGGTGGCCTCAAGGCTATTTCGCAGCCCCACCATTTAGAATGGCGCTAGTAGGGTGGAATTCCATAGATGGAGTCCTACATTGTGGGACTTGTAGGTGAGAAGGATGGTTCAGTTTGTAACTTTAGGTTTGAACTCATTTAGAATTGCGTAGGAAGGAACCTACATGATGCTGCTATAGTTGGAGACAATGACAATAGGGAAGTAGCCCATAGTCGGCAGTCTGTACTACCAAACCCACATGGGAGGTTAGCGTGAATTATCAGCTCAAGGAGGACTTGACAACAATAGAGGGGTTGGGCTCCACTAGGTAGGAGGCAATTTAGTTTCACCCATTAATGTTTGGTCATTTATGAAGTTGTTGGCAAGAAGCTGCAAAAGTTCACTGAGGAGTGGATGTTTTCAAATGATGGTGGGGTATGTGCAGGATCATCATGGAAAAAACAGGCCCTTAAGTGGCAAAAAAATTAGAAAAATTAGAGTTAGCTAACTTGATGAATTTGAAATTTGGTAAAAAAAATAAAAATTATTTGGTGAAAATTTGAAATTTCATTGTAGTGGTACTTAAATTTCAAGGAAAAAATAAGAAGTAGGTGTCTGTGACCACCCTAACCACAATAAATGATAATATTTTTTTATAAGATTTTAGATATAAGTAGAGGACTCATGCCCCGATGTGGTGCATATTTTTTTGTAATTTTTTTCTAAGTAAATAATTAATTATGTATTTTTTATTACAAATTTTAAAAAAATATAAAAACCTGTATGTCTGACCACCTTAACTTGGTCAAAAATTCATGAAATTCAATTTTTCTTTTTTTAATCCTATAGTATGCAAAGCATAGAATGTGAAGAATGTTTTGGATTCAAAAAAAGTGATATCGTTTGAAAGCTATAGATGTTTTTCAATCAGTCTATCAATCAAGACTTTAGTCATAAATTGAATAGGAAATGAATAATAATTACTTATTAAATTCAAAGTAAAGCATAATTTATATCGGTGGAAAGCTGAGAATCTCCTTTAAAAACCCTTTTCATTTCATGAATTTTGGGTAAAAAAATAGTCATCAGCCACATACCTATCATATTGCCACTTTTGGCTCATCATGATCCTGCACATACCCGGTGGTAAGGTGGCATCCCACAATGGGAAACCTACATAAGTAGATCCATGAGGGAACCTAGTATTAGTCATTTTCCTTAAGGAGGGTAGGATGGTGGAGATGAGTTTGAACCCCATAGGTTGGGGGACAGATCAAGCATGGCCATTTGGAAATAGCGATTGAAAGATGGTTGGCCACAAGTGATGGCCTACACTAGAACACCCACATTTAATGACTTATCCATTTTGGAACATGAGGAAATCAGAGGGAAGTGGGTGGTGTGGAGCCTATAGAGTAGATGGTGAAGGTCATCAACATTTCTAGATCAATGAGGAGGAAGGGGTGGCTCGCAAATGGTGATCTATAGGTTCCAGAGTTTGAGAAGTTGTACCAGTTTGGCCATTTTGAAATGGTGAGCAGCAATGAGCCACCTGCACGTAGTAGTCTATGAAAGCAGACCTACATGTTCTTGGGGATCTCAATTTTCACTTAGTTTTCTTTTTTCCCATAGGGCATGGTGAAAAGAGGGTGTCCATCTGCATACTTGGGCCCACGAATGGTGATGGTAGAAGTTTCAAACTTTTGTTGATAATCAAATAGCGGGGAGAGGCTTGTGTGTTGCAAGGGCATGAATGCCCTAGTCAAGAATGGAGATTGAGGGAGTAGGTTCTGCATGGCCCTAAATGGCTACTTTTGGATAGTTTTTAAATTTTGAAAAAGTGGGTTTTGTGTGGGATTCCATTGTTAACTAGCCAGCTAAGGATTTTAATAGTTTCCTTTACTTAATATTTTCAAATGTATAAAGAAAATGAACAACAACAAACAAGGCTAAGCTAGTGGAAAACTCACTTGGTAGACGCAATGAAATGCAATGAATTAAGCTTTTGAATTCATCCTTGAAGCAATGCAGGTGGAAAGGTGGCAAAGGATAGCAGAGCTCACCAACAAGTTTTGATAAGAGGAATGAAAATGACAGTCAAGCTTGGGTATTTATAGAAAATCCTCATTAATGACCCACATTTAATACCTATACATCACTTGGTGAGGTTAGTGGACACAATTTTTGAAATGGTCAGCAACAGTAAAGGTGTGGCCCATGGGGTGGGAAACAACCATGAGTTTGTCATTTGGGCATGCCAGTAAAAGGGACAACAATGGTGAATGTGAGACCTCCCATGCTGGTAGATGGCTTGAGGTACCTACCATGAAAGCAGCAAAGGCACAAGGGAATCCCACATGGGGAAACCTACAAGGGTGGACCCACAAAACACAAAGGACAACAATCTAAATGACTTAAGGAAACTTGGCAGAAGAACCCCACAAAGGCAAAAGACATGAAAATTTCTAGGGTGGTGAGATTTGGTCAACTCAAGATGACAACTTTAGGACTACTTAACCATTTGGAAGTCAAACAAAGGGGCATTTAGAATGAGGTGAACACAAAAGTGACCTAGCAAAGGTGAGAAGTAGAGGGTCCATGTTCTAAATGGGGCGTGTGTGCAATAG
Organism: Sequoia sempervirens; assembly: GCA_007258455.2. Lineage (NCBI taxonomy): Eukaryota > Viridiplantae > Streptophyta > Pinopsida > Cupressales > Cupressaceae > Sequoia > Sequoia sempervirens. Next base: position 592,106,266 of record VDFB02058242.1, on the reverse strand, counting down.
GAACAATGAATGGTGAATGTGCTAGGAGAATGTTCTCATACATTCTAAGGATAAAGATTCATTATGAATCCAGAATCTCTAGTTCCATAGACTAGAAGTCAATATCCATAAATGAATTAAGGACTTGAAGGAGAATAAGAATCATTACCTAAAATCAAATCATAGGCACATCATAGAAGTGTGTGCATGGTGGTTCATTCCCCTTCTTTACAAACCATAACAAACAACCATTAATTAAGCAAAGCAAGTTACATAAGTTTCCTAACCCCAAAAGTAACCTAGACATTGCTCTACTTTGTTTAGGTGTCCATAGCCCTGATGGAGTTGTTGTTGTGACCCAATGAACATTGCTCTATTGCTAGCTTGGTGTCCATAGCCCTAATAGAGTTGTTCACACACCCACATAGTTACCTTATTTTTATTGCTTTCTTTCTTTCTTTTCAAATATTTTATTTTAGTGTTTTTTCCTTTCAAATGCTCAATCATGTAATCATAGAAGCTCACCATGGGTTTGGAATCATAGTGGTCACTAGAGAAAACTTAAGATATTTCACTTGCCCCTCTCTCATAACATCCATTGTACAACTCTTTAGAAACCAAGTTAATGTGCATTTTGTGGATGATCTGAGATGAGTGTGAAAGGATTCAATGAAAGGTCTTATTCTAAGTCAAGTCAAAGTTCAAATAAGGAAACCACTCCACAAAAGCGGTTAGAGACCAATAGTAGTGAGTAAAGATTTATCTAGAGATCATAGAAAGTGGGCAATAGAGTGAACAATTTGTTAAGCCGAGCATGACCACAATATTTAGAAACAAATGACACTCTCAGCAAAACCAAGTGGGTAGGAAAACAAGAAAAACAAAACAAAAGTGTGACAATGAAACAAAGGAAACCTAAACAAACCTATATACAGGTATTTACAAAGATGAGCTCAGAAGATCTCAAGCAAGGAAGTAATGCTTGATAGGCAATGATATTTCTTCAGTAGTTAGAATCTTGAGGCAAAAATCATTATCTCCTAGAATCTCAAAAATATAAATGGGGCCATGCAAAAGCTTGTCAAATTTGTCATGTCCCCCTTTTTTTTCATGGTCCTCATCCCAACAGAGGACTAATTCAGAAATCCTAAAGGCCTTAATTTTGGCTCGACATTCGAACCATCTTTTAACTACACCCTGATGTTTGGTGAAATTTTCAATAGCTCAGTGGCATACCTCCTCTAAGTGGGCTTCCCGACGGTCCCCCTCTTTGTAAAATATATTGATGAATTAGAGAGTAGGGATCTTCATATGGATAGGGAAGACCGGTTCCGGGCCATAGATGAGGTGGAATGGGGAATCACCTAGGGAAGCCTTGTGGCATGTACAATCTTCCCAAAGGGAAAAATGTAGCTGGGTATTCCATTCTTTGGGATTTTTATCTATCAGCTTCCTGATCATAGTGATCAGATTTTTTTTATTGATTCAATGAGGCCATTGCCTTGGGGGTAATAATTAGATGAAAATTTAGGAGCAATGCCATAATCAAAGGTCCAACTAGAAATTTTTTGTTATAAGAAAGTGGGGCCATTATCGTAGATGAGTGTATAGGGGGAACCAAAATGATTTAAAATAAAACTTTTAAGAAAATATTAACCACCTTAGTAGTACATTGTCTACATGCAATTGCTTATGTCCATCTAGTATAGTAATTAGAGATGGTTAGAATGTACCTATGACCCATAGATGATGGTGGGATTACTGGACCAATAAAATTGAGGCCCCACTAAGCAAAAATTCTTACCTCCAAGACATGTTGTATCAAGACAACAACATTGTGTTCTCTAGTCATAACAGTTTGGCACACGTGATAAGTTCAAGCATGATTGTGCATATCTTTGAATATTGTTGGCCAATAATAACCTTCCCTCAAGATTTGGTGAGTGGTAGATGGGTGAGACCCATGACCCCTTCATGATTCTTTTTGTATAGAATAAATCCCTAAAACATATAGTTCCTGCTCTTGAGTCGAAGAGCACACCTCAAGATTCCCTACAGTTGAGATGCGAATTTATGATTTAGCAAGTAATAATCAATGTCATCATACCATTCTCTAGGAGAGACATCTTCCAATTGATACTATTACATTGTAATCTTATGTCCTAAATCTACTACCATTTTAGCTATCATGCAGGTGAGGGCCTACCCTCTAACTAACTTCATAGGCTGATGTAATGTCGCTGAATTACACCTAGGGGGAATTCCACATTTTTGCATTTTTTCATAGTATTTATAACACCCTAGAGCATTAATGAAAAAATTCCATAAGTTGGAATTTTGTGATTTCAACAACATGTGGACTTGTGGTAGTGTAGCAAAAGCCCATTGACACATTTCTCAAAAATTTAGGCTTTGGACACCTACATGGTGCGTAGTGGTTTGCATAGTATGCTAGCATCCTAGTGGTTTTCTGAGTTTCAAATTAAGAATTTGGAATGTTGATCCATAAGAGACATGTCCTAGCAATTAAATTTTAGAAATAATGGCTCTTTTCCACCCTTAAAAACATTAAAAACTCCTTCTTGGCTCTCATTTGGGGGTTGGAAGATTTTCATTCATAACTCTAGTATTTTGCTTTCATTTTTGTATTCTCTAGATCTCCAATAGTAGTGCTATCATAGGAGAAGCCATGCTGAGCTGAGGTCCCTCTAGTAGTAAAAAATCTCAAGCAAGTGCTCAACGGTGCATCTGTTTGCTCTAGAGAGGGCCCTAGCTCGTGGTTAACACACTCTCTCTCTACTTGTTTTTCCTTTTATATTTGTTTACTTGCAGCTTTGTGGTATGGGTTCTACTCCTGAGCGGGTATTTCTTTCACCACATACTCCTCTCATGGTGTGGTTTCTATTCGTGAGTGGGTATTGCTTTCACCACACGCTTTGTTTACTCCATTTACTTTCCTTTCCAACATGGTTGTCCATGGAGATGGACACACCAAAACGGGGGTCTGACTAAGGTAGGCCCCCTTATAGCCCCAAAATTTTCTCCTTGTTCTTGTGTGTGGAGGAAAAAGGTGGAGTTTGGGGAAAAAGATCTCACTCTCAATGATAGGTGAAGTCTCCTCAAAACCATTTACATTTATCATAGTATTATTTTTCATATTCTTTTATATTAACTCACCTCATATATGAGTTTAGAAGTGAAATTTGTCCTTATCCTTTTGATCTTTAGTGCTCTATGTTGCCTGGATGATAGCACACTTCTCAGATAATAGCACACTATGCTAATGTCATAAAATCACGCTACCATCCTCTGGTTGAGAATTTTGTCTTCTGAGATTGGAATCTTGAGATTTCACTCTCTTAGAATCTAAAACAACTCTTCCTAAAACATAGATTTAACTAGCTATTTATGTATCTTTGTTGATTAAGTAAACTTGAGGTGTATAAGGGTAGTTCATTCCCTAGCGATCTCTCAAGAACAAAGAGACCCGTGCGTAGTGAATCCCCCTTATATCACATTTTTTGGTGAAGCCAATGTGAAATGTGTCAGATCTATTTTTCATAATGTCATATATTAGTAGTCCCTTTATGAATGAAGATTTCGATATGTTGGAAGATTCTCTAGATGACTTCCTAGGAGTACCTTCCCCTATCTAAAAATATTCTAAAACATCTTCCTCTTTGTAAGCTAAGTTGGTAAATGTGGTGGTACTCTTTGTGGCTCCTTCAAGCACTTGAAAACCCCTCATCTACTTAACCCTAGCTCCTTCATCCTCTTCATGTCATCCTGATTCATCGAATCTTTATTCAAGGTTCATGAAGGCTATAGATTCTCCATCCTATAATGTTGTCAGGAACATATACAATACAAGGAGAAATGTGCATAACCTAGATCAACAACCTATTCAGGTCCCTACTTCTTTACCACATTATCAACCAATTCTTCTTTCAACACCTAAACTTATGATCAAATCAATAGGCGATTACAATCTTGTTGAATAACTTTGTGTTACTCCTACCAAGATCTTGCTTTGGGACTTGCTTCAGATTGCTTTAGTTTATCAAGAGATGCTTCAAGAAGCCTTATAAAAGATTCTCTTTCCTACTTTTGCTAGGCCTATGGATGTTAATGAGTTGTTAGCACATTCGTGTGGATTCACCAAATATCACTTTCCACCCACAAGAGCTCCTGGATCTAGATGTGTAGAAGCAATTAGATCCCTTGATGTTTATAGTTATCACTAATATTATCAGTATTAGGCATACCCTCATTAACACCGACTCAACACTCAATTCTTTTGGTGTAGATCTGTTTCCCAAAATTAAAGTTTATTCTTCATCTTTAGCCACGTCCTCCTTGTGCATTCATGGATTTGATACTGTCGACTGCCAAGCTCTAGGTTCAATAATACTACCTTTGTAGTTGGGTCTCGTTAACTTACCCATGTTGGTTTATGTGATGACTGGTCAGCTACCACATAATCTTCTCTTGGGGAGACCTTCGATTCATGCTATGGGTGTAGTGACTTCTACTTTACACTATTCCTTGAAATTTGTTGCAAACAATCAAGTGGTTATAGTCAAAGCATATCTAGAAGCTATTCACCTTTGTGAGCTAGATGTTGTCCGTCATGCTTTGGGTATGTGTAGGATCATGATGGGCCAAAAAGTGGCGATATGATGGGTTTTTGTAGGGTATGTGGCTAATGACAATTTTTTACCCAAAATTGATGAAACAAAAAGGGTTTTAAGAGTATATTATCAGCTTTCCACCAATATAAATTATTCCTTACTTTGAATTTAATAAATAATTATTATTTATTTTCTATTTGAATTACAAATAAAGTCTTGATTGATAGGCTGATTGAAAAACATCTATATCTTTCAAACGGTATCACATTTTTGAATCCAAAACATGTGTCACATTCTATGCTTCACATACAATAGGACTAAAAGAAAAGAAATGAATTTCATGAATTTTTGACCAAGTTAAGGTGGTTAGACATACAAGTTTTTTTATTTTTCAAAAGTTGTAATAAAAATTCATAATTAATTATTTACTTGGAAAAAAATTACAAAAAATATGCATCACATTGGGACATGAGTTCTCTACTTATATCTAAAATATTATAGCCAAAAAAATTATCATTTTATTGTGGTTAGGGTGGTCGGACAAACAACTACTTATTTTTTGCCTGAAATTTTAGTACTATTGTATTGAAATTTCAAATTTTCACCAAATAGATTTTATTTATTTTTAAATAAACCTAGTTGTTTAGAAACTACATTCAATTTTCTGCAAATTCTATTCTTACATATTTTTGAAATAATATAGATAACTTATTCAAATTTTTACGTCAAGTTGCCTAACTATGATTTTTCTAAATTTTTTACCACTTAAGGGCTTCTTTTTTCCATGGCGATCCTACACATACCCCTTTGGTTGTGTCAACTCTGAAAAATTACATTCCATTTTTAACCACTAATGCTATTGCTTGTTCCTCTCCAACACCCTCTAAGGAGATGATCCCCAAATAGAGTATCGAAAAAGAAGAGACACCACAAGTAGGAGATTTTGAATCTCCTCTGTCTACTCCCTCTCAAAAAAATTCCTTGGTGATGATTGGGTTTCTTTGGATATTTTTCAATTCTTTGTTGTAGAATATAAGATAGACCTTTCTTGTTTAGAACTTCTAGGAAGTTCTGATATTAAGTTGGATGATACTCCTACTAAGGAAGAAAAGTGTGATCCTATTTAGGAGACCACTCCTTCACTTGCTAAGGAAAGTAGTACTACCCCAACAAAAGAAGTTAATATTTATGAACTTGATAAAGAAGGCAAGAGCACTCTCATCAAAAATTTTGATATCCATTGGTGGAATGACATGCTCTATGCAAAGCCACCAACTCTCGAGGAATTGCAAACTCATTATGGGTTCATGTATAGGCTTTCCTCTCGATATGGTAATGAGAAGAAAGTACTTGGATGTATCATGCAAGGAATTCAGGTTCCTATATAGATCAATCCACAAAAAAAAATTCTAGGATTAGGATGCTTTATTGAACAGGCTAAGCAAAAGCCTTGGTGGAGTGTTAACATGATTACAGCTGAACCACTAAGATTAGTTCATCCTGAGTTGATAGAGGAAAGGGGTGGAGTCAAGAAATTCCCTTTAGATGTCTTCTTTTTGGATGAAGCATTTGGAGAACTTCTAGGAGCTTACCCTCCCTTACCTCCTTATCATCATAAGAAATGATTCTCGTATCGCTTGCACAAATAGGCATGTTGTGTAATTTTTAGACACACGCCTCGCTGAAAGTAGGGACCCTCTTTTTGGTCTTGGGAACTCACTCTTGTCACTTTGAAATGTGTTTGAATGCTTATCTTTCCCTCCCAAGTGGTCTCCTTAAGAAATTCAATGAAAATTCTAAGTAATTGGTGAGTTTTAGGTTTTTGGGGAATTTTGGGTATTTCCTCCTTAGGCAAAAGTCCCCAATTTCCATCTGTGCCTTGGATACCCGATGGTTGTTGCTTATGCTATTGTTTAGAAATTATAGCCTTTCATGAATTATATGTCTAATGGAATTCTCTAAAATTTCCTTGACTCCTCAAGATTCCTGATTTCAATCCTCCCCTTGGATTCCTAAAATTGGGTCTATGCGGTCATTTAAGTTCATTTAAACCTATCGTATGATCACTGTAGCTTGAATTTATGAGAATTTGAAATATTTTATGAATAAATTGATGCCATTTCTCTCATAACAAGTTCAAAGAGCTTGATCGCAAAGACCTATATGTGATCTAGCTTGTGAGAGCTATTGATTACTAGTTTTGGTGGCGATTTCCTTGGTCTCATTTACGTTTATTTGCTACCAATGGTTCTCTTTCTGGTTTTTGCTTCATCAATGGTATGTACATGATGCCCTTGCTTTTAATTGATGGATATCATTTTCTTAGATAGTTTTATGCACATTTTTTTATTGAGTTTTGGCATCTTTGGAGGTCTATGTTAAAACTAGGGTTTTCCTTTTTCATTTCAATACCTCCCCTTGAATGTTGATCTTGCAACTTGCATTGAATAAATGATCTAATAACGCCAGCCTCTACTTGATTTTCCCTTAGTATTTTATGCCCTACATCAAAGTGGTTTGGTTCAGTTTATCTAGGGTTTGACGTGTTTAATGGATTGACAATTAGAATGCAATATTTGAGTTTTTTTTCATTTGCACCTAATATTACTTTCTTTCAAAGGGTTTTTAAATGAGTTGATAGTGATGCAATTGAATGACATCTAAAGTACTGAGCTTTTATTGGTTATCCAAGGCAGAACCCTAAGATCACATATGTTGAATCTCTTGTTTAGGGTTGATTCAATTGTGTTTGGATAAATTGTTAGCTTTAACCCTAGTTAAATGATTTGAATCATATGAAAGATTTAAGCCAAATCCCCAAATTTATGATTGTTTGATCAATTTGGGTAAATCAGTGAGAAATCAGGGTTTTTAGAGATTTCACATACTTTGATAAATTCCTTCTTGCTTGGAAATCTCTAAAATTTCCATCTCTTTGTTGTTTTCCAAAATTTCCATCACCTCATCGTTTTGCCAAAAATGTGCATAAAGGAGAGAGTTATGCTATTTTCACTAATTTCCGCCTACCCTTGAAATCCCCAAACTTCCTTCTTGGTCTTATTTCTACGAAGGGATGAAAATCCTGAAGTTGTACTTGTTAGATCTTAGGGAAATTATGGTCATTGTTTGGGCTTTCTTAGATGATGAATATGATATTTATAATGAACTAATCTAAATTTTGTGCTATAATGGATACTTATTGTGACCTTTGTTGATTGTAGGATGAATCAAGCAAGGTTGTTGCTGTCAAAGTGAAGAATAAGTAAATGGATCCAGATGCTGAGAGAGCTCACATTTTGGAGGTTGAAAAGGTCAGATTGGACATGAAGAGAAAAATTCTTGCGAGTAAGCTAGTCTCCATTTGGTCAGAGGTGAATAATACTAATGTTGGGAAATGGGACTATGGGGAATTCAAAAAGAGGATGGCAGTTGGGGGATCCTTCTATTTTGGTGAGAAGAATGATAGATTCAGGGTTGGCCCCTGTGGATTGTTTTCCCTCCACAATGTATGGCTATGAACTTGTCCTGGAGTGTGCTAGACATTATGACGAGGGTACATAGAGAGTTATTAGTCAACAAGGCAAGGTACTTGCTAAATTTTCTCTTGTCTCTATTGCTCAAATGTTTGATATGCCTTACAAAGCACATGTGTTGCAATTTGATAGAGATGTAGCCAAGAAACATTATGAGTAGGACACTTAGAAGGCTCTAAAATTTATCAACATGTGGTTGGAAGAACCAAAGATATATGTTTCCAAACTACCAAAATAGTTGTTTAGGGCTAAGTTCAAGTCAAACTACTATGATGCAATCACTCTTCTCAATAGAGTTATGGGTTTGAAGAGTGTAGGTATGTTTGAGAATTAGATGTTCTATGTAATGGCAAGAATGGAGCAAGGAATAGACTGCCAAATTGGGAAGGAATAATCAATAGAATAATCCCTAAGCAGTTGTCCAATGTGTTGCAGACCAAAACCTTCACTATGACATCTTACCTGATCTATGCCTTGGCTAGATTTCATCAATACAAAGGATTGAGCACTTAAGTAGTCTTTGGCCAAGATGTTATCTATGAATTCAATCCTTAATTGTACTTGGAAAATCTAGTTACAGGAGGGTGAATGATGCATTCACCATGTATATCACAAGGCTGCTCCAAGGTGTAGAACATGTTAGAATTTTTTATGTTGCTAAGGAGCTAATTATAAAATATGAAGCATGGTTCATTTATTTTCCCACCTTCTCCTATATTAGAATTGATGGTTGTCCAAGACCTCCATATAGGTTTCCCAGGTATCCCACTAATCACATTGTCCTTTTGGAGGTCACAAGGAAAATTTGTAACTTTGATGCAATTGTAAAGAAGGGGATGCATAAAATAGATTTTTGCAATGAGTTCCCATTGAGGATTGGGGGACATGAGGCCTACCCTTCCTTTGCTACAACACAATTTTTTGAGGAGATGGGTACTTTGAAGTTGTCTTTCAACACTAAGAGGGATAGATTTGATAGAACAGGTGGAGCCCAAGAGAAGGCTAGTAGGGAATTCAACCAAAAAGATGACATTGAGGACTACTAAGATAATTGTAAGGATGAATTTGAAGTCGTAAAGAAGAAGTACTCTAGACTGTTTGCTGACTTGGTTAGACTATACAGTATCAATAACATCCCTAACAAGCTTTATGATGATGGAGAGGTCAATATAGACCCATGACAATGAACTAGTCAAGGATAAACCAATAGGTGAATTAGATTGGATGGAGGAGGAAGTAATAAAATTGGATTTGATCAATGCACCTATGCTCAAATATACTAAGTTGTGGATCAAGCATAGAATTTGGGAGTTGGAAAATGAATTGATGGGAGGCTTGGAGTCCCAATATTCATCTAAGGAAGAACAAGAACAAGATCCAAAGGGAAAGGAAAAGATGGGTTCCCCATTCAAAATCAAGATCAAAGGTGGTAGAACAAAGGTTGAGGAAGGAAAGAAGAGGAATCCCATTGCCAAGAAAAGGAAGACCACCTCCAAGGATAAGAAATTTATCCAAGAGGAAGAACCTAAAGAAGAAGGAAGGAAAGGGAATATCCCTACACCCAAAAGGAGAAGAGTAACAAGAGCATCTAAGAAGTAGAATGAGCCTCCTAGGAAAGAAGGCAAGATAGGTCCATAAGTGGTAAATGTTGAAAGTTCAGAATAGAAAACATAAGTGTATACCCAGAGATCTAGAACTCCATCCCCTAAGGGGAGTTTATTAAAATAGAATGTCTCCATGGTTTCCACTGTCATAGAGCAACAAAAAGATACTTCTCCCCCTCCTTCTACTCAAGAATCACATGATGTAGAAAAGGAGCTAGTAGATGCAGATGTTGGTGATGCTCATCACGATGAGGATGTAGAGGAATTTAAAGAAGGAGAACTCCATAGAGAAAAAGTAGAAATTGATAGAATCCTGCAATCTCCTCTGGTGTCATATGAGGATTCACCCAACATGGTTATAGAAGAGAAATCCTTAGAGAAGGAAGGGATGCATGAAAAGACTCCTTCTCCAATGCATGAAGAGGAAGATCATAACAAAGAAAAGGATGAAAATATATAAGATAAGGAGAAAGATGATAAAAATGAAGAAGTATTTGTGGTGCAATATTAAAATGTTGGCTCCTCTATTGGACAATAAGAAGGCATCAATCAAGGTGAGCACCATTCTAATACTACTACTCATTATTGGTTTGATGAGGAGCTGAAAAATAGGCAAGTTGTCATTGATGATGCTCCTCTAAATAGAGATGACCTATGTTGGAAAGGGAAAAGCAAAGAAGAAAGCCAAATCGATTTCTAGGATTGACAGAGATGAATCCAGTAACAAGGTGCTTTACATTACCACTCCTGTAGTAGATAAGAATAAGGATGAAGTGACTCAGCAAGATTGCAACATTTAGACATTCAATTTGGGGCCTACATCTATGATACAAGAAGTGGAAGATTTTAAGAGATCTAGTACCACTATTTTGGAGAGATTAAATAGAGAAGTGCAAGCTAAGTAGGAACTAAAGAAATAGAATGAAAGGTTGAAGAAATATCTGCAAGATCTCATGAAACCTTTGTAGTCCATCAATAAAATTGGTTCCTCCTCATCTATATGAAGTCTTTTACCCAAGGAGACAATCAGTGAGCTATAAAAGATGAAGACCTCCACACAGGCCACACTTGAATGGTTATAAGGGGTCAGGGTTAAAGGAGACAATATGATCAAGGAAATTTTTTGAACATGTGGAGATGCACACAGATCATTTGAATGGTTGCAAAATTTCTTAGCTCAAGATAAGAGTGATGTAGGCCTCCTCCTATAGAAAACAAGGGAAATCATGGATCATATTGAAGAGAGGCTGATAGGTGATGGAATCTTTTCTTCTTCAAAGGTTTCAAAACCTTGGGAGTGGTTTGGGACCCTAAAAATTAGGAAAATGGTGCTCAAGAAGATCCATAAATAGGGTAAGTAGGTAGAAAGCACCCTAACTAATATTTACAATAAATGCATTTCATTCTTTGAGGTTATGAAGTCTATGCCCCAATTGATGATGGCCCAATCATTTTTCATCGTCTAGATGATGTGGCCACCTACATTGTTTCCATGGAGAAATATCAAACCCTCAAGGTGGAATGGGATAAGTTCATCAAGGAATTAAGGGATGAGATTAAATCGATTGAAAGGAAATTCAAAGTATTAATCACTCCACCATTGGCTGACTTGGAAGGGATTTTTCTTAAGGTGCAAGATAAAGTGGGGCAAGATAAGGATAAGGGGGGTAGTTAATACATGATTGCATCAAAATTTGTGCTTCCCAATATTTCCTCCTCCAACCTTTGCATGCGTTGGAGTGAATCCAAGCCAATCTGGAAAAGTCACCAGCATTAAATAATGACATTATTTTATTGAATGGAATTCCTAGGTTGATCTATTTTTCTGGTCAACCATCTTTGTAACCCTAATTGTAGTATCATGATGTAAAATGATAAATAGGGTATTTTCCCTCATTTGTAAGGGTTAGATTCTAGAGAAAGTTGAGTGATAGAGCAAGAGCTGTAGCTAGGAGTTAGTTTTTTTTTAAGCAAGTGTTGTAATATAGAATATGAGAATTGTTGCTACCTTGGGTGATTTAATATAAGTAAAGGCATTGTGATTTGTTGCTCTTTCTTGTGTTAATTTATCTTTCATGGTTCTTGTTATTTCATCTTTTTAGATTTCTTTGAAAATAGTTGATGAATATTAGATTTAGAGTTAGATATATTTCAATCGTGTTGACGATTTGATGTTTGAAGTGTTTTAGCAATTTACTGAGTGTGAATTGCTATGTAAAGTTAGCATGGACCTTAAATTTATGTGCTAAGTTAAATTGTGAGTATTTATTAATTTTAATTGAAAAAATAAGGTTGTTGTGGATGAATGTCTCATGACCTAAAAATATTTAGATCCTTAGAAGATTGCATTGTTTCTGTAAGATTACAGATGAAATCTGGGTTTGGTTTTGAGGGATTGGAACATTTCAAATATTTCATCATTTGAATTGTTGATATTTGGAGTAATTTTAATCTTAAGACTTCTCTTAAACTTGTCTTTTGCTATTTCTTTTATCATTTGGGTTAGATTTAGGATTTCAAGTACAAACACATTACAAAATCTAATAAGACTCAAGTTCTAGTTTTTTTTGTAAGGTACCCTTGTGATTACTAGCATATTCACATATTATCTGAGTTGTTTTATGCATTGTCAAGACCTAACCTTAGATACCTTTAGGTTATCTCAAATTTTTTTGAGAGAGATATTCCTTTCAAGAGAGATAGGATTTCAAATTCTATCTGAGTTGTGTAGAAAACACCATCAGTAGAATCCATTTTGCGTGTTGATGAGGATGATCCTTTGTCTAATGTCAATAATGATGTTCCCATAACCCATCCTAAAGATTGTAACTCTCTCCTTAAGGGAGACACTATTGAAGTTCTTATGGTCGCTAAATCTTCAAAAAAGAGTGATTAAGATTGGGAAGTGTCTCTCTTTGCAATAAGTAGATGAGCACACTAATATCTTATGCTCTCATCCTGATATCTTCACTTGGACATATGAGGACATGCTCAGTATTGATGAGTCCATAATGGTCCATAATATCATCTTAAGTCTCGATGCCAAGCCTATTAAGCAGAAAATCTGAAAGATCAGTCTTAGGGTGGTGTTGATGGTCAAGATTAAGATAGAAAAGCTATTGAAAGTGGGATTTATCCATCCTATTGACTATTCCCCTTGGATTTCAAATATAGTCATTGTTAGCAAGCCTGACCAGTGTATTCACATATGTATTGAATTTTGAGACCCTAACAATGCTTATCTTAAAGATGATTTTTCCCTGCCTAATATAGATATGATTATAGATTTGATTACAGGCCATGATTTATTATCTTTTATGGATGGTTTCTTAGATTACAATCAAATCCATATTAACCCAGATGATCAATAAAAGAAATCCTTCACTACCCACTGGGGTACTTTTTGTTGTGTGGTCATGCCTTTTGGGTTAAAATGCAAGAGAAACTTACCAATGGGTAATGACCCTAATGTTTGTAGACTTTATTCACAAGATATTGGAAGATTATGTTGGTGATATATTGCAAAAATAGATAACCCGTCAAGATCATGTGAAAAACATTTGTCTCATTTTTGAAAGACTTCAATTTTACAAGATGAGGCTTAACCTTCATAAGTGTTTGTTTGGTATAGATGCAAACAAGCTTCTAGGGTTCATAGTTTCTCACCATGGAATTAAAGTTGATACAAAAAAGATAGATGCCATTGTTAACATGCCTCCAACAAGGAATATCACTGAGTTACAAAGTTTACAAGGGAAGATTCAGGAAATTTGAAGATTCATATCTCAGTTGGTTGACCATACCCTCCCTTTTACCTAGTTACTGAAAAAGGATGTTCAATTCAAGGAGTGCCAAAAGGCCTTTGAGTCAATAAAACCTTATTTGGAAAATCCTCTAGTACTAATGCTAGCTTTACAGGATAGGCCCTTCTTACTTTACCTTGCTATTTCACCATATGCTTTGGTAGCCCTGCTAGCTCAATATCATGAAGCGGGAAGAGAAAGGGCAGTTTATTATATTATTCGTATCTTAATTGATTATGAAAATCATTATTACTCCATGGGGAAACAATGCCTCACTCTTGTATTTTCCATGCAAAAGCTAAGGCACTATCTTCTCCATGCTAAGATGCACATTATAGTGAAAATAAATTTATTAAATCATTTGTTCTCTAGTACGAACATCGCTAGGAGATTAGCAAAGTGGGTTATGTTGCTTTCTGAGTTCAACATAAAGTCATTCACTCAAAAATTGATCAAGGACAAAGTGGTTGCTAATCAGTTAGTAGACACTCCCTCATCTCATTCATTTCCAAGATTAGATTTGTTCCCTGATAAGAACATTCTTGCAATTAATTATGATCTTGAATGGAAAATGTATTTTGATGGATCAAGGTGTTAGACCAGATCTAGAGTTGGTGTGGTCTTGATATCCCCTGAAGGTAAACCAATCCCCTTATCCTTTCAATTAGATTTTCCATGCACCAATAACATCGCTAAATATGAAGCTCTTATTGTTGTCTTACATGCCACAATTGCACTAAAAAATAAACACCTTCACATTCTAAGCGATTCTGAGCTAATTGTGAACTAGATCATAAGAGTCTATCAAGCTAAGAAAAGAAATTTGTCTCAGTATTGAGACCTTGCATTGAATTTACTTAAACAGTTCTCCTCTTTCACAATAGACAACATTCCTAGGAGAGAAAATAGACATGTCGATGCCATGGCAAGCGTTGCTTCCTTGGTGCCTTTAGAGGAAAATGTAAACGAGTATCACTTTGTGGTCTAGGTCTTGGGATCTCCTATAGTATCTGACCAACCGAACGATGAATCTCCTATGTGTTTCCACATTGACTTCAGGGAGTGGTTTTCTAGTATCTATAATTACTTGAGAACAGGAAACTTTCTCGATAGTGCGACAAAAAATGGTTGCTCTCGCATTTGAAATATTTCAGTGTGATATGTTATTCTTTCTAATGTTCTTTATCAAAATTCTTATAATGGCATGTTGCTTAGATGTCTCACTAATGTAGAAATTCCCCTCACCCTTAATAATTCCCATTCGAGCTTCGGGGGTGGACACTTTGGTGGGAGAACCTTGGCAAGAAGACTAGTACACATGGGGTACTATTGGAAAATGATGGAACATGATTCCTTAAATTTTTTAAAGAGGTGTCTTCAATGTTAGCAACACAATCTTCTTATTCATCCACCTACCCGAGAATTATAGAACCAAACATCTCCTTGGCCCTTTGCGAAGTGGGTATTGGATATTATAGGGAAAATATCACTTCTATCTTCTAAGGGACATGCCTTTATCATTATTGCTACAGATTACTTCACAAAATGGGTTGAAGACATCTATAGTTTCCTCATGAGAAACATCATTTCTCACTTTCGATTGCCTACTACATTTGTTTCTGATAATGGTATGCCATTCAAGAATAAGGAAGTGAAGTAGGTCCTCGAGAAGTTTCATATCCAACAAAGGTTTTCCACACTATATTATCCACAATCTAATGGTAAAGCGAAAGCCTCTAACAAAACCCTTCAACTTATTCTTTGAAAGATAGTTGATAAACATGGTAAGGACTAATAGATTCAATTAGCATACGCTTTGTGGGCCTATCGCATGAGTTTTCATATGATAACATGAAAAATGCCATACAACCTCGTGTATGGAGCCAAAGTTATCATGCCTTTAGAGCTGGAAATTCCATCTTTACTGGTTTCTCTTTGATCTAAGGTTAGGATCTAGGATAGTTGCACATAAATAATAACCTTTAAAAAGATTAAACTGAAGGTCTTTAAAACAAAATTTTGTACTTAAAATGCTTAAATAAGCATTTGATAATTAAACAATCAAATTAAAGTGATGAAAATAATAGAAGAGAGAGAGGAGATAGAAGATAAAACACAAGTTGATAACAGAGTTCTCCAATATGGCTACATCTCTGAGTCCCTCTCCAAAGAGTGACTGATCCTTGATTATGCTCCAAATAGATTACAAGGCATCAACAAAATATAGTGTTAAGTCTCCTGGTTCACAAGAGTTACAATGCTTTTCGCTTTCAACTATGGTAGAATAATGCTTCTCCCAATGCACTGAGTTGAACAAAAACTCTACAAAAAGAACTCTCTCATAAAATTCACCACCTCTAAGTCACCACTTGGTTGATTTCTGAATTCCCCCCTAAGGCCTAATTCCTCCCTTTTTATACATGGATTTTTCCATTTATGGTGTAAAACCATAAGATTTGAAAATCAAATAATATCTCCCCATTTACAAATAAATATTGGAAAATCCCCTTAATAAAAATCCTATTGTTGAAAAAGAGGGGCCCTTATAATTTGGGCTTACAAATCAAAATAATTCCAACCCCTTAAATTTTATTTAAATCCTTATAATTATCCCTTAGATAATCCTTTAAATATCTTTTGAATATTACTTGAATTTATTTTAAGCACTTTAATAATTTTTTTTTTGGGCTATCAAAAGCTTAAAAATATTAAGGGGAATTAATTCTTATTTAAAGATTTATATATATGGAGGGTTTTTCCTTTTTTCATGGAGAAGGGTAAGGCAAGAGGATTTTAAGGGATCAAATCCCACTAAATCCTCCTTATTTTTTCTTTTTTTAAACCATACATTTCTTTTTCCTTTAATAATTATGGTTTAATCCATATTTATGCTATGACATCTACTCTTTCCACATGCCAGTCCTTGATAGGTCAATTGTGACACCCCACTTGCCAGTCAACATTTTGACCAACTTTGACCACAAATTTGACAAGTCATAGCATTCACATATAGACTCTGTTTGACTCAAAACGAATGTTGTCAAAATTGTAGTGACAAGATATTCTACATGATGCTACTTTTGACCATTTTTGAGATGTTTTTTTTTGTCATTTTGACTAGCTTTTGTACTTGATTTTACCCCAACTTTGACCGGGCATAACTTGAGCGTACAAGCTCCTTTTTTTGCCCATTCAACTTGCATTGGGCTCATATTTTTGAGCTTTTCAAGATAATGTCAAAATATGGAGCATGTGGAACACTTTAATTTTTTATGACAAGTATCCACCTGGATCAGTCATCCCCACTGGAAAGCTTTTGGACCTCCAAAAGTTACATTTATTCATAATTTAAGTGAAGGCATGGCCTCCCCACTTGTCCTATATCACCTGTCCATCTGTACACCTGGCTCAACACCACAATCAAGACTGCAATAACATTGTTGAATATATGCATCATTCTATCACGTACATAAGCATCTGCATCAATTGTTACAACCATTAGGGTATGTGCAGGATCATCATCAAAAAAATAGGCCCTTAAGTGGTAAAAAATTTAGAAAAATCTGAGTTAGGAAACTTGACGTTAAAATTTGAATAAGTTTTCTATGTTATTTCAAAAATATATAAGAATAGAATTTGTAGCAAATTGAATGTAGTTTCTAAAATACTAGGTTTTCTTAAAAAACAAAAAAAAAATTTGGTGAAAATTTGAAATTTCAATGCAGTAGTACTTCAATTTCAGGGGAAAAATAAGTAGTAGGTGTCTTTCTGACCACCCTAACCACAATAAAATGATAATATTTTTTTATAATATTTTAGATATAAGTAGAGGACTCAAGCCCTGATGTGGTGCATATTTTTTTGTAATTTTTTTCCATGTAAATAATTAATTATGAATTTTTTAATACAACTTTTAAAAAAATATAAAAACTCATGTATGAACACCTTAACTTGGTCAAAACTTCATGAAATTTAAAGTTTCTTTTTTTAATCCTATAGTATGGAAAGCATAGAATGTGATGCATGTTTTGGATTCAAAAAATGTGATACTATTTGAAAGCTATAGATTTTTTTCAATCAGCCTATCAATTAGGAATTTAGTCATAATTTGAATTGAAAATGAATAATAATTACTTATTAAATTCAAAGTAAAGCATAATTTATATTGTTGGAAAGCTGAGAATCTCCTTTAAAAACCCTTTTCATTTCATCAATTTTGGGTAAAAAAATAGTCATCAGCCACATACCCATCATATTGCCACTTTTTGGCCCATCTTGATCCTGCACATACCCATTAACCAATAAACACTAACTAATATCAAGTTGAATAACAATGTAGATATGGAAGATAATGAAGCAACATGTATTTATTTTACAACAAGAAAATTTTTACCCAAGAGAATTTCCAAATTTCCAGCCATATGTTGTGGACGTGGATCATCAATGCTTTCATTTACTATTTCTTCATGTTGTACTATTGGTGTATCCTGCAAAATATGACTAGCCTTGATTAGCTCAAGTTTATATCCAAAACCACCTGCATTAACAGACATAAGAGACAAATCTTTACTTGCATTAATCACCCTTTTCAACTACCTTGTATTTGCAAAATATTTACCAGTATTGATCATATAAGAATGTACAATATACTTGATACCATCTTTAAACAAGTGATAATGATTCAATTCCTTATAGAAAATATCCTGTTGATCATATAAATAAGGGCTACCCAACACTATTCCACAAATATCTAGTGGAACCACATCAAACTATACCTCATCAACAAACTTACTTGTGATTGTAAATCTCAAAATGTACTCCCTTGCTACTTGCAATTCATTATTTTTGCAAACCCAACCTAGTGGATAAGGTTTCTTATGTTGTGTAGTTTTCAATCTCAAGTTCCTTACAACATCTTCAAAAATTAAGTTAACTTGAGATCCACTATCTATGAGTGTATAGATTTTAGTGTGCTTAGCGACAACCCTCATGTGAAAAATCTCATTTCTTTTCTTATCTTCACATACATCAAAGACTTGAGAAGTAGAAGCACACCTAGTAAAAAAAACAATAGAAGCCTTACCTTTTAATCCCATTGTTGTTATCTTAGTTTCATCTTTAGATTTTGAACCAAGATCCATAACAACATGTGCAGACTCCTTCCTACCTTTTTGTTTGCAATCCCATTTTGGCTTCAATTTTGGATGCAACTACCAACAATGATCTTCATCATGACCTTTCCTATCACAATGAGAGCATGAGAGTTTATCAGCCTTCTCCTTAACCATCGTTATCTTCTTCCCTTTTCCTTTATCTTCATATTTACCTTCAAACTTAGATGGATTCTTGTCAGAATTATCAAGGAAAGTACCCTTACCCCTTAGCTCTAGGTGAGTGTCTTGGAGACTTACTTCATCCAAATTACTAGGATTCAAAACAAAAATTGAATTTCTTAGATAAGAATTAAGACCACCTATGTACTTAAGCAAGGTATCCTAGGTGTACAATAGAATATTCAATGCAATATCCCTTTTCCTAAATTCATGGGTGTACTCTTGGACAATTTAACTTTTCCCTTTCCTAAAATTTTTCTAATTCAACATTAATTGTTGCATATGACCTAGGGGATAAAATTGCTTCTTAAAAGCCTTAACAAATTTTTCCCAAGTTAAATTGACTCTACCATGTTGTGAAATTTCTGCCTGAGTTCTACTCTCCCACCAGGTGAGAGTTATTTCTCCCCAACTGAAGAGTAGCTAACTAGATCCTAGAAGCATCATCTAAGAGACCTTAAACTTTACAATACACTTGTACTTGTTGAACCTAGTCATCTAATTTCTTAGCATTTAATTCCCCACAATACTTAGGTAGATCAAATTTTACATCCAATTTAATTTTTGGCTTATGTGCACCCTTGAAAAGATTAACAAAAGAAGTAGAATCAGTCCAAAGAAGGAGAAGATGGAGAAGAAGGAATTTTTGGAGGCTCATCACCACCTCCTAGTATTTTTTTCCTTTGTCCTTCTAATCTTCACACTTCTCTCACTTTGAAGTATCTCCTTTTTCACAATTCTTCCATTCCTGCTTTTCTTTCCTTTCTTAAAAAAAAAACCTCTACCATTTCCTTCATTTTCATAAAAGCTCTTTGAAAACTCTTCTCATCAAGCTCTAAACTTTTGCTAGCTTTTGATTCTTCCATCCTTGGAAAATTTCTTTGTTTACCAATCTTAGGATTATACTCTATAGGTGTTCCTTCACCTTGTTGTTTCTTGGATGATGTTATCATTCACCTCTGCAAACACAAGTCAAAACAAAGCTATGATACCACTTGATCTGATGTTAGGAAATAGGACTATTGTATGTGAATAATAACTTTTAAAAAGATCAAACTAAAGGTCTTTAAAACAAAATTGTGTACTTAAAATGATTAAATAAACATTTGATGATTAAACAATCAAATTAAAGTGATAAAAATGATAGAAGAGAGAGAGGAGATAGAAGAAAAAATACAAGTTGATAATGAGGTTTTCCAATATGGCTATAGATTCGGGTCCCTCTCCAAAGAGTGATCGATCCTTGATTATGCTCCAAATAGATTACAAGCCATCAACAAAATATAGTGTCGAGTCTCCTGGTTCACAAGAGTTACAATGTTTTGCTCTTTCAACTGTGGTAGAATAACGCTTCTCCCAATGCACTGAGGTGAAAAAAAACTCTAAAAAAGAACTCTCTCATAAAATTCACCACCTCTAAGTCACCACTTGGTTGATTTCTGACTACCCCCCTAAGGCCTAATTCCTCCCTTTTCATACATGAATTTTTCCATTTATGGTGTAAAGCCATAAGATTTGAAAATCAAATAACATACCCCCATTTACAAATAAATCTTGGAAAATCCCCTTAATAAAAATCCTCTTGTTGAAAAAGAGGGCCCCTTATAATTTGGGCTTACAAATAAAAATAATGATAACCCCTTAAATTTTATTGAAATACTTATAATTATCCCTTAGATAATCCTTTAAATATCTTTTGAATATTACTTGAATTTATTTTAAGCCCTTTAATTTTTTTATCTTTTTGGGGTATGAAAAGCTTAAAAATATTAAGGGGAATTAAATCTTATTTAAATATTTATATATATGGAGGGGTTTTCCTTTTATCTTGGAGAAATGTAATGCAAGAGGATTTTAAGGCATGGATTAAGGGATCAAATCCTACTAAATCCTCCTTATTTTAATTTTTTTAAACCATACATTTTTTTCCTTTAATAATTATGGTTTAAACCATATTTGTGCCATGTCATCTATTCTTGCCACATGTTATTCTTTGACAGGTCAGTTGTGCCATGTCACCCACATGCCACATCAGCATTTTGACCAACTTTGACCACAAATTTTACCGGTCATAACTTTCGCGTACAAACTCTATTTGACTCGAAATGAATGTCATCAAAATTGTGGTGATGAGATCTTCGACATGATGCTACTTTTGACCATTTTTCAGATGATTTTTTTGTCTTTCTAACTAGCCTCTATACCCAATTTGACCCAAAATTTGACTATGCATAACTTGAGTGTACAAGCTCCTTTTTATTCCCATTCAAGTTGTGTTGGGTTCAAATTTTTGGGCTCTTCAAGATGATGTCAAAATATTGAGCATGTGGAACACTTCAACTTATAATGACAAGTATCCACCTGGATCACTCTTAAAGGCTTAATCGATGATGAAACTTATAAGGCTAACCATTTACATTAGCTAGAGATGCTCAATGAGAGTCATTTACATGTCCTTGATCATCTTGAGTCTTATCAATGATCATTATCAAGGCAGTATAATAAAAATGTGCTTCCTAAAACCCTTAATGTAGGGGACCTAGTCCTCTACAAAAAATAGAGAAATGTAAATGCGGTGCGCGACCAAAGAGGGAAATTAAGTCCTAATCGGTTAGGCACTTACATTGTTATTTATGTTTATGGTTCAGGTGCTTATGGATTGTCATCTATAGATGAGACAGATTTAAAAGATCCTATTAACATGATGTATCTTTTTTGATACTATGCATAATGTTTCATGTGTCATCTATGTGGTGTTCTCTCTATAAAAGGGGTAGTAGCACTACACATGTGTTGACATTATCCATTAACACATTATGAGAATTTTTGTGTGACTATGTGTTAAGTTACATATTTAAAAAACAATTAGATCATCATTGTATTTAATTAATATTCAACCATGTGTGTTTATTAAATCATGTTAGCATATAATGTAAACATACATCCATATAAGCATATAATATCCATAGCATAAGTGTACATGGAAATAAAGAACACATATCCATACATATAAATATCATGAGATCAAAATCAATGTATCCACATATATATATATATGCATGTATGTATCAATGTCATGTACATGTATTGGACCACTACTATCAAAAAATAAGTGGCTACTGAATATATATCTATACAAAAGATCTATAAGTATATATGTATGTGTATCTCGCTATCAAAAATCATATACAAAAAACTCATGGTGAGTCACTATGGCACATGACTCCCTGAGCCCTCCAGCTCTAGTGGATACTATGGAATTTAAAGAAGAGGTTGGACTATGGTCATGGAGTGTGAGCAGTGTGAGCATGATGCAAAAAAGCTCACCCACATCTCTGTAATCTCTCCCTGTAAGGAGGCGATGGTTAGGTTCACCTACCATAGATCATCTCACAGTTGTTGGACATCTATTGGGATCACAACTATCAACTGCCTATTGAGATCATCAACATGGATCTAGAGGGTGTCATGTGCTTTCTCAGTAGCATCAGCCCTCCTCACTATCGCATCTCACTTAATGAGTACCATCCACAACTCCCCCAACAACTTATCACACTACCCTCAAATAGTAGTTAGCTCTACAATCAGTTGTACTATCTTTGAAGTTGGGGGCATGATGTCTCACAAATGCTATCCAATACATGTCAAGGACTAACCCCTAGATCGGCACATTAGGCGAAACCTCTGAAATACACTAACCAATAAGCCCAACCCATCCTTTTGCATCCTCTGCAATCATAGATAGAGAAACATGCATCAGTACCACATGGCATGTATATATGTATGTCATAAAAAGAAAGTTGAAAGCAAAGAAACATCATCAATATATCCAGTATACCTGGGTCCCTTGGCTTCCATGTCAAATCAGGGTGAGGCTTAGTGCTCAAACCTATCCCACCAAAGTCAATAGCTACTCCCGCTAAGGCTAGAGCTACCACTGCTATAGGAGAAGTTGGTGGTGCCAAATAGATGGGGGTACTTAGTGGGGGATCTGACCTCCTCCTCTATCGTCTTGACCATGATGGAGTAACCTCCTCCTACACCTCCTCCTCCTATGCATCCTCCTCCTCTCTGACTTGCTATTGACCTCTTTTCTTGTCCTATGGAGGCTGGGAGGTTAAGTCCCAATGTAGACTAGGATCCACTCTCATAGCATCCTGGCCAAACATAGGAGTAGGACAATGCCTCTCCCACCACTGCATGAAGTCAATTACCACCCTAACATTATCTATTTCCATTATAGGTGGTAGATCATGGCTAGGCTCATCATCATTCGATGAAACAATTTCTATAATAGAAGGGAAAGTTTGGTCCCCTACCCTCATCTCACTCTTGTGTGCCCTAGTATATGTAGGCACATCTGGTGGGATCGTCTATGGTCAACCATACTGCTACATAATCTAGCTCTAGTAGTAGGCAACTATAATATAGTCCCTCCACCCACTAAAAAAATTATCTCGCTGTAAGTTCCTAAGGTTCTTGCCATCATCTACCCACTTGAAAAAATGGTGGGGTCTCCATTGCACCCTATCTACTGCAAGGGTGTCAAATTGTAGCTGCTAAAATTGTAGATCTCTAAGTCTCCACTGGTCTATCATATCAAACCAGTGGGCCATGATTATATGATATGACTGTCACTAGGGAAAATAGACTGGCCAGGTGAATATGAAGTGGGAAAAGGCCCACACCTACAAATGTATGCATGTTGTCAGGTTGTGGTACTCATAGTGCACGTACTGGCATAGGTCTTGGTAGAGGTGTGAAAGGATGTTGCACCCCTAGGAATAAAGGATCCTTTGCTTTACCATCTCTCTAATAGTGTGGACGTGGTCCTCATGTAGGTGAGACCCTCGCCCATCAATGGTAATCCTAAAATCTACTGTCACAACCATGACCCACTAGAGCAACGATGTTGTGGTCCTCGCTTGGTCATACTAGTGTGTGTAAATGTAACTTGTGTTGTTGCCACCATCTATCCTCCCCATGTAGTAGAGGATGACCTCCCTCTACTCCTACGTCAATTGTGTATCATCAAGATCCACCCTCCATCCATAGATGGCTAGCTTGAGGATTCGATCGACATCCTCGAGTGTGATCTTCATCTCTCTATAGGTCAACTGAAAATATGATGTGATGCCATCCCACCGCTCCATCGGGGTCGTTAGCATCCTATCTTGGTATCTCATCTTCGGCATGGTGAATACATGCCAGAAACTAACCTACTATAGATGTGTGACCTTTTCATCTGATAGACAGTCCCACTAATTGCACATGAGTCAATATGATTGACCTCCTGGATGCTCTTGGAGATCTGGATACTCCTATAATGAAATGGAAAAATGTATGTTAGAACATCAAAAAATTTAAGTAAAAAGAAAAAAATTAATTAATACATATGTGTGTTACAAAAAATCCCACATGGGGATACCCATAAGGGTGGACCCACACAACACAAAGGATGGCAATTTGAATGACTTAAGGAGAACTAGCTGAATAACCCTGTGAATGAAAAAGACATGAAAATTTCTAGGGTGGTGAAATTTTTTCAACTCAAGATGACAACTTTGGGACTCCTTGACTATTTGGAAGTCAAATAGGGGGGCATGTAGAACAAGGTGAACAAAAAAGTGACCAAACAACTATGAGAAAGAGAGGGTTTCCATTCCAAATGAGGCATGTGTGTAATAGGCACAACATTCTTCATGAGATCTTCACCTATAAAATTCCATGTTTGATACTCTTCCTTGTAGGGCATACCCTTGAATCTCATTCACTATCAAGACAATCATCTAGTAGCTAATGTGAATAACACTGTCATAAGGTATTTTTCATGATGATTTGGTTCCTTAAATGACTTTACACTATCTTCATTTGAACACCTTTACCCTTCCCACTATGGTATACTTTATTTCAAGTTTGATTCAAACTCCTTTCATGAAATTTTCACTTACTACTCTCTATAGTGAAGGCCATTACACTGAATTTCATCTATTTTTTCATTCACGATAATCTTCATTCCCTATAGGCCACTTTTCCATTTTGATCTCAAATATCCATGAAAAGGTTGTGTTCAATCAAAAAATCAACACTCGTGGATAGAAGCTACCTTTCAAAGGATTGTTACTATGGCCATGGAGAAAGCTATTCAAGAGATCATGTCTCCTATTGTAGAATAAAGTGTCACCATCTCATGCATTTAGGTCAAGTACTTGCCCTATCTGGTTAACGAAATACTCTAGTTTTGTGGTCATGGGTAGACAGTATTATGATGAATTGGAAAATTCTTAAATGGACTATCCTCTTCTCCAAGTGATAGGGTGTGCTTGTAAACCTCTATGTGATAGTGCTAGAAAATGTGTAATTTTATGCCATGCACCTCAAAAATAATATTATAAGTTCTTATATGAACCATTTTCTAATCAAAGTCATCTCAATTATTTTCCTCATGATCATATCAATGCTAAAGTTGGTGTAGAAACTATTAAAAGATGTCAACCATTGTCATTTATCAAATCACCTTTTAGATCTTGTACATAGCACATTGAGTGATTTGGGATCAAGAAAATATGTGGTCATAGAAAATGACAATACAAAGCCAATGGAGCTCTTTGAAATTCTTGATTCTGCTACAAAGTATTCACAACTTCCCATACAACTAGGTGAAGAATAGGATATGTGCAAGATCATGATGGGCCAAAAAGTGGCAATATGATGGGTATGTGGTTGATGACTATATTTTTACCCAAAATTGATGAAACAAAAAGGGTTTTTAAAGGAGATTCTTAGATTTCCTCCAATATAAATTATGCTTTACTTTGAATTTAATAAGTAATTATTATTCATTTTCTATTCAAATTACAACTAAAGTCCTTATTGATATGCTAATTGAAAAACATCTATAGCTTTCAAACGGTATCACATTTTTTGAATCCAAAACATGCATCACATTCTATGCTTCGCATACTATAGGATTAAAAAAAAAAATTCATGAAGTTTTGACCAAGTTAAGGTGGTCAGACATACGAGTTTTAATATTTTTTAAAAAGTTGTAATAAAAATTTATAATTAATTATTTACTTGGAAACAAATTACAAAAAAATATGCATCAAATCGGGGCATGATTCCTCTACTCATATCTAAAATATTATTAAAAAATATTATCATTTTATTGTGGTTAGGGTGGTTAGACAGGCACCTACTTCTTATTTTTTCCCTAAAATTTAAGTACCACTGCATTGAAATTTCAAAATTTCACTAAATGGATTTTTTTTTTTTTATAAAAAACCTAGTAGTTTAGAAATTACATTCAATTTTCTACAGATTCTATTCTTACATATTTTTGAAATAATATAAATAACTTATTCACATTTTTATGTCAAGTTACCTAACTCTGATTTTTCTGAATTTTTTGCCACTTAAGGGCCTATTTTTTCCATGATGATCTTGCACACACCCAAGAAATAAAGACTATTAGTAAACAAGGGGAAATCGAAATGGAGGATTTACAAGGTCAATAAACAATACAATGGAGTTTTGGATGAATTGATAAAGTATTGTTCAAAAGACAAATGTTGAGAAAAAAGGAGTGAGTAACCCTAATAATGAAAGCATCCATTACCAATGAATAGTTTGGATAAAAGTAATTTATGTTCTTGATGTGGATACCTACACTTAGGTATACCCAAAGAGGCATAATTTTTAAATGAGGATAGTAACTAAGTTGATAAACTATTAAGGAGAAAAAATTTCATGCTATAAAGTTGTACTTTAATAGAAACCGGTGTCTAGAATATAATATAGTCAAGCTTTATAAAATTGGTCAAAACTAGTTGTTGCAATTAGGGTTGCTACAATAGCTAAAAATATTGATTGAAACAATAATTCCCACATCCTTTCAATGTAAGCAAAAGCTTTGGCATTTGAAATGGTAGTCAATGCATTCTACATCAATTCATTACAACCCAATATGACAGGTCATTGAGAAAACTTTGGTATATGATTTAAATTCAAAGATCAATGGTTACATTGTATCTCCTATCACATGCAGGTTCCTATCAATTAGCATGGGAAATTCCATTATACTCTTTAGGGGAGGAACTAGCAGAAAAGAGATTCTCAATAAAGATGTACATAAATAGTTGAGAAGTGGGTGAGAGGTGTGAAGATGATTGTGTGGGTCAGTTTATATTGGAAAGACAACTTCATATTGAAGGGAATAGTATTAACATATCTTTCATGTCTGTAAAGACAAAATAGCATATAAGGGGTTTGAGGATTATATTAGGACTATGGAATATCAAACAGAAGTCATTCAAAGTCTTCAAAATCTAAATAGACAGAAAATGCATATTGTTGAACATCAAAGCTTGTGCCTCTCTGATAGTCTCACTGAACACCTCTGGGATATTTATAGAAAGTCAGTTCTTCTTTGGGGTTTTGACATAAGGGAAAAGGGAAATGTAAAAATAAAACACAAAAAGGTCATCTGCCAAAGCTTTTACAACATTTCAAACCCAAATCATTCATATGATTGATATGAATAGACATAGAACGTTGTGCAACCCTTCATTGTTGGAAAGAGAATGGACAACAAAGGCTAACTTCAAGCACAATGGAGAATTTAAAATCTTTTTGTAGGTAGTTTTCATTGAGGTCTGATCAAAAATAAAGATTTCTCAGGGGGTAATAGAACAATATTTCATAAATCACATGAACTCTTCCCCTCAATACAACATAGCACAACAAAATAACAAATTTTAGGAAAATGGAAAAGTCCAATGACATAGTCCAGTTCCCTTAAGCCACTACTTTACCACACAAGCTTAAAGCTTGGAAATCTTCTATTTAAACTATCTAGATCTAGCTTGCAAGACACAGTGTTTCATTCCAAATGATAATATAAAGAAAGAAACCTAAAAAATGCCATACATGCATGGTCTCAATAATTTATCCTCAATAGTTTGTGCTTTAATATTAAATGAACTTTGAAACAAAGGTTGGATGCCAATTCAAAAATAGTTTAAACCTTAATAGATATAACATTCCAAAAGAAAACTAGTTATGTAACTTGGTTTTGAAACTAATTTTAAAAAACCCTAAGAAAACTTAAGAAACTTTCATACTAGCCTTTTATTTACCTGCATATCTTAGTAGCCAAAATAAAAGAACTCGAAGATTGAAAGACCAACACAAAAAAAAATGATTTATAGTTTTAGCGACTCACAAGGGCCTTCACTTGTAGACGAATGAACCCAACTCTTTGGAAATTCCTAAATTTTTAGGAAAGAGGAGTGTTATGCTTGACATTCTAGTTCGGTTGGTAAGGAAATGTTGCGGAGGAGCCTGTAGACTTGATCAAGTTGGGAAACATCTTTGAAAGTCATGATAAAGATAAAGATAAAGATAACCACTCCAAGGTAATGATAAAGATGAGAGTGGTAAAAAATCTCAAGCTCGATCTAATCTGCCACATGCCCTATGCTTGAACTTAGGGGTTTTGCAAAAGCCTGATTCTTTTGTTTGATGGCTTCTATAATATGTTCTTGTTGATGGTGTTTTCTGCACAGCAACAACTCAAACAGGATACAATATCCTATCTCTCTTGAAAGGTAATCTTCAACAATAAATTACTGAAAACCACCCGAAGGTCTCTCGGGTGTCAGGTCATGACAATGCATAAACAACTCAGATAAAATGTGAAATGTTGGTTATCACAATCAGACTTTACTACAAGAAAATTGTATCTTTCCAATTTATCAAATCTTGCAATGTGATGATCTTAAATCCTAAGTCTAACCAAATGATAAAGAAATGGAAAAAGATGAAGGTGTAAAAGATATAATGAGATCTAAACTATTTCTAGGATGAACAATGCAAATGATAGATTCTAGAATGGACAAATCTCAAATAACCAATTCTTGCTTAACCCACAATGCAATATCACAAGAATGGTGCAATCTTCTAAGGTATATAGATTTTCAAATCATAGATATTCATCCACAATTGAACTAAGCACAAAATAGATGTATGCTCCAAGTTGACTTCACCAGCATACTACAATCAGATAGTTACTGGGAGTATAGACCAGAGATTGCTACAAACATTCCAAGTATGAAATCATAAACACTATTCACCAAATAATCTAATTCTAAATCTAACACTAAATCTTAGTTCTTTTAAGCAATCTCAAAGATGGAACAACAAGAACCATGCAAGATAAACTAACACAAAAGAATTCACCAGAGAAACCACAATGCCTTCAATTGTATTAGATCACCAAAATGTAGCAACAATTCCACTATTCTGTTACAACACTTGCTCAAGAGAACTAATTATTATTTCTACTACAAAATGCTCTAGTTCCTTCTTAATCCAGCTTGTCTCTATTATCTGTCTAACTAACCCCTTACAAAAGAGGCAAGAATTCCCTTTATAGAGAATCCTCAAACATGCCCAGCCAAACATTTACAAAACAAAATAGCCGAAACAAGTCGGCCTTAGGAATTTCAAAATAAGGCACACATTAAATGTCGATACATCATCAAGGTCGGCCCAAACACACTCCTCAATGCAGCCTAGATCAATACAAGCCCTATAATAATAGGGAAGCACAAATCTCAAAATGGGCATTAACTACCGCCTCCCTTATCCTTGTTCTGATCCAATGATTCATGAACCTTCAAAAACACTCTATCTAACTCAGAAATAGGTGGCAAAGGGAGGATCTTGAGCTGACATTCAATGGAGCCAATTTCTTCCTTTGACTGCCTAACAATTTTATCCCACTCACCCCTATGCGCTTGGTACTTATCCATCACAGCCAAGTAAGTTGCCACATCATCCAATTGGTGCCTTGTTACAACATTTTCGGACTCAGGGGCATAGACATCATGCCACCATTCGCTCAATTGTTCTAAGCTCAAGTACTTAGGGGCAATCTTCCTCTTGCTAGTCATTATTTCAAAGAATGCAATACATCCATCATAAACACCAGTCAAATCACCATCCATCTATTTCTTTCGCCTATGGATCTTCCTGATGGATTTCTGTCAAATTTACAAGGCCTCGAACCATTCCCAAGGCTCATTAACTCTAGATGAAGAAAGGATTCCATCTACAACAAACTAGTCCTTACCATACTCCATGATCACTTTAGCTTTCTACAACAAAAGGCCAATATCCTCCTTGTCATAAGATAAAACATGCTCTAATAAATCTTTAGCCATTGTTGCATCCTTTCTAGTTGAAAGGATCTCTTTTATTGCATCATCTCCTTAACTTGTACATCTTTCAACCAATCTATTGTAATCTGAGTAGAGGCTTTCATCCTTTCTATTTTAGAAATAGTCTCTTTAGGCAAGAAACCAGCAGCAGCAAAAGAGGATGGGTGAAGAGATTGCAAAGGCTTAATCAAGTCTTCTAGACATTTCCTAAGCTTTTCATTCTCCCTTTTAAGCTCATGCTTCAATTGTGTTTCCTTCCTTAATCTCCCAATTATCACTACACTGGACCCTTCGTACTCTTCAATATCTTGCTCCATAGAAGTAGGTCCAAGATTGATAGTCTATACATTGTAATCTTTTCCAGTGACCTCATCTTTACTCTTATCAGTAGCAGGGGTGGCAATATGAATAACCCTGTTACTCGCTTCATCTCTTTCTATCTTAGAAACTACCTTAGCCATCTTCTTCTTCTTACCTCTACCAATCTTGGCCAACATTTCATCCCAATCGAGGGGGTTGTCCTCAACAATGACCTGTTTCTTTCTTATCTCTTTATCTAACCAATCCGGGACAGCAAGATCCACCCAGACTTCATCCTTCTTGACTTCTTCATGCTGTTCCGCTATCTCATCCTTTTCTTTTTAAGGAGACCAGTCACCTTGATTACCCAACTCAGGTTCTTCTTCTTGTAGAGGTGATGGGGTTTTAATAGGGACATTCTCCTTCTCAAGGGATCTGTTGTCTTTGTTGCTCGTAGGAGAATCCTCATACTGTACCAGCGGAGAAGGGTGCATTTCCACACCTTCAATTTCAAGCTCAGCTGTTGCACCAAAGAGTTCTCCTTCCTTGAATGGTTCTGCCTCCCCGCTGGTCTCATGCTCTTCTTGGGTTGCCTACTCAAGGATACTCAATGAAGGGGAAGTAGCCTTTTGTAGCTTCACCGTGAATGCCATTGGAAGAAGATCTGTTTTCTGCATGGTCTCCTTGGGAGATGGAGTCCTCAATTTCCTTGAGTAAACTCTGGTTTTCTCTACTGAGCTTTCCACATTAACCACTAGAGGGTTTTCCTCATCCTTGGAAGTTTCTTGATCTTTCTTCTTTGAAGCCCTAGTTGTCCTTGTCCTTTTTGGCTTTGGAGGAATATCTTCTTTATCTGCTTCCTCAAGTTCCTCCTCTTCTACAGACCTACCTATTTTCAAAATTTGGCTTCTCTTATTTCCCTTGGGTTTCCTTTTCTGTTCTGGCTCACTTTCCTTAGGGCCTCTAATTTTGATCTTAAAAGGTGAACTTACTTTAGTTTTTCTTTTTGAACCATCCTCACCAGATTCCTTTGAGGTGGAAAGAGGATTCAGATTTCCCATTAAATTAAAGGTACAAGGTACCTTCTCGCTTTCTAGTTCCCATACTTTATGCTTCAACCATGACTTGGTAAACTTCATGACAGGAGCCATTAGTTCTTCAAGCTCGGTTACCTCATTTTTAGACTAGTTTATCTCCCCAATAGACGTGTCCTTGACTGATTCATATGCATGATCTTGAACTAAATTCCCATCATCCTCTAACTGGTCAGGGATCAACTTGACATTGTACATTCTAAGCACATCAACTGGAAGCCTAGAATACCTTTTCTTTCTTGCCTCAAAGTCATCTTTGATGTTCACCTAGTAATCCTCTAGATCATCCCTGTGGTGATATTCTTTGGTTTCCTTCTTCTACGCTTCTCCAGTGATGTCAAAATTTGTCCTCTTAGAGTGGAAAGAGAAACCAAAAGCACTCAATTCATCCCCTAATGCATGAGCTGATTGGATCAAAGGGAAAACCTCTGCTATACCAATTTTCAAAGGGAAGTCCCCACCAAACCCTGTCTTATGCTTCTCCCTTTTAACAATAGCATCAAAGTCACATATCTGCCTGGTAACCTCAAATAGCACAATGTGGTCAGTAGGATATCTTGGCAATTTGTATGGAGCAGTTTGACATCCGTCAATTCTGATATAGGAGAAGGTGGGGAATTGTACAAACCAAGCTCCATATTTCTTGATTAGCTCCTTGGCTCCATCAGATATTCTCACATGCTCTGCATTTTGAAGCAACCTAGTAATATGCATTGTGAATGCATCATTCGCTCTTCTATAATTCTGATTTCCTAGGTGCAATTCTGGGTATATCTCATAGACGATATCCTGTCCAAATGTTCCTTTTGGGTTCAAACCCCTATGTGGGTAAAATCTAGCCAACACATATATCACATAATAGGACATGGTAAACTTCTTTGATTCTAATACATCTTTCAGCTGCCTATCAATCATTGCACTGATGAGTCCTGCCCAATGGTAATTAATACTTTGCTCAATCCTGTTAATAACATGGACCATCCAATTCTCCAATACCCTAGCACTCTTTCAGCCAGCCACCTTGCTCAACAGTGTGATTGCATCATATATGTCTTGTCTGAATTTGATCCTATGTAACTGCTTGGGAAGCTTGGAAAAGTGAGACTTTGGTTTCTCCAACCAGGAATTAATCATCTGCTGGGCTTTGGTAGGCTCATCCTCATAGTAGGTTCTAGCCAAATCCATATCCAATGCACACACACATGGTAGGTCAGGCATATCAAATGCCTGGGCAATAGAAACTGGATTGAAGTTTTCCAAGACTCTTCCTTCAATGCTAACGATCCTCTGCATATTGAAGTCATATTGTCGAGCACACTCCAATATCAATTCATAGCACTGAACCATAGGAGGGAATCCTGCTACATGGACGAGTCCAGATTTCATCATTCCCTTGATCAGGGCCGATAGATCTTTCTGAGCTGTCCTTGCCTTGAAATCTTCATACCTCCATGCTTCTACATTGGTGTCAGATACCTCAGACCAAACTGAAGTTATCTTATTGTCTGGTAACTGACTCTTCGTATCTAGTCTCAACCTTTCTGCATCTGTGACTATGGACCCCTCTGTATCACCTTTGGCCTTTCCTGCCGTAGCTTTGCTTAATTCAGCCTGCATTCACAAAAGAGCCTCATGAGCATCCAATTATCATCCATATTTCAATCAAAGGCTACCCTAGAAACCACATAAAACAATTAAGATCTATCACTAATCATCAATCTTGAAAATATAGAAAAATGAAGTAAACCAAGAAAATCCAGTCGGGGCAGAATTTGGAGAAATTCAACCCAGACAGACTCCTACTATCAAGACATCATTCATCAAATAAATCATTAATAAGGACAAAAGAGTTGTGTGACTACTATGAAATCCATTCATTAGCAACAAGAAATCATCATTTAACATTTACTTCCTTATCCCCAACATCAAAAATAAAAAAGAAGTGAAACCAAGCAGAAAACCAAAAAAATCCAGACAGGTCAGATTTTTGTGGGTAGCCTGAAATTCCAGAACTCATCATACTCCAAGGAAATGGAAAAATCTGAGAAAATTCGGGTGTGCAGAAATTTCGCTGACACCTCATAAACCCGACGATCGTTAATGCGCAAACCACTAACCGAATGATCATACAAACTTCCCTACACAGATTCCAATGGTGATAAAATCAGTCCCAATAAGTCAGATTTTGATTGCTCATGAATTTGAATTCCCAAAACTCTCAAAAGACTAATCCCCATGACAAAAATGACGATGCCCTAAATTCAATAACTAGACTTCCACCATGAAAGCTAGGGTAAGCTCAAAGTTTTAGATACTATTCCTCAAATGATAGAACTAGAGGGCGCACTAGGATTCTCAAGTGTTGCAAACAAGGTAGAACCAAATGTAGGACAAGAAGGTCACATAAAATCCAACAA
This sequence comes from Sequoia sempervirens, assembly GCA_007258455.2. Classification (NCBI taxonomy): domain Eukaryota; kingdom Viridiplantae; phylum Streptophyta; class Pinopsida; order Cupressales; family Cupressaceae; genus Sequoia; species Sequoia sempervirens. The sequence goes on along the minus strand of VDFB02058242.1, from coordinate 592,072,350 downwards.
ACCTAATAACCCTGAGCAGACATAATGAACCCCACCTTCACAAATTAGACCAGATTGCGCACAGACAAGGTATGACCTCAAAAGAACGCTTGGGCACACCAAAAATTTGACCAACAAAACAACAAGACGTGCAATGCAGGCATTTGAAAATTCATAAAAATATGGACCAAACCCTAAGTAAATATGCAATTATGAAAAACAAGCAAGGGCCAACCCAAATAACCACCAATCAACAACTTGAAAGTGCAACAAAAGGAGAAGTCAGAAATGACTTACCATAAATTAACTCTGAATGAAGCTTGAATATGAGGAAGTCGCTGCAACTCAGGATGCCCTAGCGACGAAAACACTCAACACAAGCACTCAAGCGATCCACACACAAGCAACTCGAATCCAACAATCAAAGCTGAAAAATGAAGAATTCCAAGCACCAGAGTAGATGACAAATGAATAATGAAATTATGAACAGCACTAAAAGACTTTAAATCTACTCATAATCACACCAGAGAAGATGTACCTCAAGCATTAATGGCTGATAAGACATATTGAGGAAATCCGGAAACCCGAGTCCAGAATGGAATTTCGGAAAAAACCTAGCCGAACGGATAATCTGGGTGAGCACGGATTCCATGGATAACGCATCCATCAGGATTTTGATGAAGTTTGGGAAAATCCGGGTCACCCAGAAAATCCTGGATCCAAGCAAAAACCTAGACTTAAAAAAATTCAGCAATAACCAGACGATGAACCAGGACCCAGGAAAATCCTACTGAACCGGAAAACCTTGGACCTGGGTCAAAACCCAGACTTCCCTTAAAAACCAAGTTTAATCAATTCAATCCCCAGGGCTAGACCAAAGTTAGCAAAACCAACATCCCAAGATCTTGAAAGGGAAAATCCAATAAAACCAAAGGTTACAGAGACATTAAGAAAAAGAAGGTCCCCACCCCAAGTGAGGCATGTGTGCAAAACTGCACAACAAATGGTGACTCTACTGGGGAAATGCTCCAGAGCATTTCAATGACAAACTAGAATCAAGAACCTAGAACTTATGGTTTCAACCTCATCCATCCTGTTACCGCCTATGGTTAAAACAAAGAACCCACCATTCATCCAAACTTTCCTACATCAGGGTCGAAGTGTGTGCATATGCATTCCTTACCTTCCTTTAGCTGCAACAGGAACTAAACTTAGTCTAAAAAAGCTACATAAAGATTCATACTCTAAAAGTAACCTAGATAGAGCCTCACTGCTAGCCAGGCATCCATAGCCCTGACAAGGTTATCGTTGTGATCCTCCTGAACATAGCTCTACTGCCAGCTAGGCATCCATAGCCGTGGCAGAGATATCCAAATCCCCCTGATGAGTTTAATTCAGACTTTTAATTTTCAATATTATTTTGTTTTTGATACTGCTTGCTTTTCACTGCTTCACTTCAACCTGTGAACAATGAAGTACACACTCAGGGATGAGAAGCACAGTGGCACTAGAGCAGAAAAATGTTTTTTCACTTGTACAAACTTCATAAGAATCTTCTGCAACTTCAGGTATCTTTAATATTTGAAAAGATGAGACCCTAATGTATTCTTGTTCAGTCTAACTAGAAGACCCTCCACTTTAGACACAAGGACATGTGACATTGGGTGGAAAATTAATACCATAACATTCGGGAAAGGTGATTAAAGTTTGTAAGGGAAACACTAGGAGCATGACACATACTTTGTCACCACTATCATACAAATGCAACAAGGGATCCCTAGAAAGAGAAGGAACCAAGAGCGAGAGAAACACAAACCCAAAAGAAAACAACCAAAGCAAACCTACTCTAACCAAGACAAAACAATAGAAAGCAACCTAAACTAACTATATACAAAGCAGGGAGCTGAAAACAGCGCAGGATTGGAAATAATGTTTCAAATACTGCCCATTGATAGGCAGTGGAATATCTTCTCCTATCAAAGTCTTCAGATGAAAGGCATTATCTCCAAGTATTTTAGCAATCTGATATGGGCCAAGCCACAGTTTATTGAACTTCCCATGGTCCCCTTTTCGATCATGAGGTTTATCCCAGTACAACACAAGGTCAGAAATTCTAAAGGCTTTGACTTTAGCCCTTCTGTCAAACCACCTCTTAACTACCCCCTGATGTTTGGAAAAATTCTCAAGGGCAGCATCTCATTTTTCCTCAAGGTTCAGTAGCTCTGTCAACCTAGCCTCCCTCCTATCCCCCTTATCATAAAAATTATTAATGAATTGCAAGGTTGGGATCTTGAGTTGAATAGGGAATACTAGATCCAGACCATATACTAAGTGATAGGGAGATGTTCCAATGGATGACTTAAGCCTTGTATGATCTTTCCAGAGGGAAAATTGAAGTTGGGTGTGTCAGTCTTTTGGGTTCCTCTCCAATAGCTTACGGATAATAGTCAATAAGTTCTTATTGGAGGACTCTACTAAGCCATTACTTTGGGGATAGTAATTGTATGAAAAATTTACAATAATGCCATGATCAAAACCCCAATTTGAAAATTTTAAAGATATGAAAGCAAGACTATTATCACAGACAATAGCAATAGGGCACCCAAATGGATTAAGAATAGCAGATTCTAGAAAATCAATCACTACCTCAGATGTACATTGCCTGCATGCAAAAACCTTAGTCCATCTTGTGAAATAATCAGTAATAGTTAGAATTTACCTATGTCCCGCAGAAGATGGTGGGTTGATGGGACCTATGAAATCCATGCCCCACTGAGCAAAAGGCCTTACCTCACTGACCAGTTGAAGTGGAAGTGTTGCATACCTTTCCCTCATTGCTACTGTCTGGTAGGTGTGACATGATGGTGAACGTCTTTGAAAAATGTGGGCCAATAATACCATGTCCTCAAAATTTGATTTGTTGTGGCAATCGCAGAACCATGGCTAGTGCCATACTTTTCGTGAAATTCGTTCATTACCCTTTCAGCTTCATGTTTCCCAAGACACCTCAAATAAAGGCCTTCATGATTTTTCTTGTACAAAATAGCTCCCTTTAGCATGAAACCATCACTCTTTAGTAGCAGAGATCTCCTCTAAACAACATTAAGATTACCTAGAGATTGTTGGTTTAGCTAGTAATAAACTATGTCATCGTACCAACCTCCTGGGGAAACTTCCTCAATGTTATAATTCTGAATAATCAGTTTAGGCCCCATTTCAGCCATAGTCTGAGTAAGTCCTTGTCCTCTTACCAACTTCATGGGTTGGATCTCAATATTGTACTCTTGTAGTATTGTCACCCATCTAGCTCTATGCTCACCTAATTCATTCTGCATTAAAAGTAACTTGACTGCGGGATCTGGGACAATTGCATAGACCTTATTCCTGAGGATATAATGTTTGAATTTCTTCACTGCTCTAACCAAGGTGTATGCCAGCTTTTCCACACTCAGATATTTCAATTTAGCATCTTTTAATGGTGCACTCATAAAAGCAATAGGATGCTCATTTCCCTCATTAGACTTTTGAGTCAACATTCCCGCACATGAATGGTCTGAAGCAAATGAATAGACGTAAAAGGGCCTATTATAATTGGGACTTACCAATACTGGAGCATTAGCAATGGCTCTTTTGATTTTTGCAAATGCTTCATCTGCTTCCATAGTCCATTTGACCTTAGTATCTTGCTTCAACATAGCATTCAGTGGTTTAACAATTTCAGCAAATTCAGTGATGAATTTTTTGACGAAGTTGATCTTGCCAAAGAAAGACTTCATCTCTTTTTTGCTAGCAGGGGGTTGAATCTTCAGTATGGCCTCCACTCTATTTGGATCAATAGCAATTCCCTTTTCAGATATGACGTTTCCCAGTAATTTCCCTTCTGTCACTCTAGAAATACACTTCTTAGGATTCAAGGATATGTCGAATTCCCTGTACCTTCGAAACACATTACGCAAATCAGAGATGTGGTCCTCTCTATTTTTTGAAAATATAGTTAGGTTGTCCATATAAATAATGATGAATTTTCCTATGATATCCTTGAAGACAATATCCATAGCCCTTTGAAATGTAGCCCCTACATTAATAAGTCTAAAAGGCATCCTCTTGTAAGCAAAGGTACCCTATTTAGTTGTAAAAGTAGTCTTGTGTCTGTCTTCATACTGAACTATTACTTGGTTGTACCCTGAATAACCATCTAGAAAGGACATCATCTGAGATCCATTAACCACTTGAAGTACTTCATCTAGTGAAGGGAATGGATAGTTGTCCTTTTTTGACAATCTGTTCAAGTTCCTAAAATCAACGCAAAGTCTAATTTCCCCATTCTTTTTCCTTGCTGGGACCAAATTTGCCACCCATGTTGAGTGCCTGATAGGAAATATAATTCTGGCAGACAATAATTTCTGAACTTCTTTCTATATAAGTGGTTCTAGTAATGTGTTGATTGGTCTTTGTCTCTACCTGAAAGGCTTGGCACCTGGCTTCAGCAGTATAGTATGAGTTATGATTGATGTATCGTAAGTTTTCAAGTCCTCATAACTCCAGGCTACAATATCCAGAAAGCTATGCAATGCTTCAATTATTCCTTATCTTTCTTCTGGAGTGCATACCTTTCCAATAGAAATGTTCTTAGCATTATCTTTAGTTCCCAAATTGTAAGTGTCACACTGTCCATTGATAGACTCTTTCTTAGACTCTTGCTCCTCATCTCTGATCTTATCCATATCAAAAATTTTCTCCAACTGTACCATCCCTCTTGGAATAGTATTAGACTTCAGATTTATCACTCCTTCCAAATCTAGTTTTGCTTCCTGGAGTTCTGTTTCATCAATGATTTGAGAAGCGAAAATGTACGTGTTTGTGATGAAATCTAGAATGTGCTTGTCATCTTCAAATACCTGAAATTTAGTAACATTGTCTAGAATTGATGGCATAGGAGTCAATTCTACAATAAACTTCTTCAAACCTAACAAAGATAAAGGTTGCAAAGTACTTGCTGCTTGGGCCAGAGAATCTGCAGTTTGATTCTTCTATCATGGTATTAGTTAAATATTGAAAGCATCAAATCCCTCAATGAGGTCCCATACTCTATGCCTATAATTAGTCATTCTTCTATCATGGCATGAATATTGTTTCCTTACTTGCCTAATTACTAAATTAGAATCACCAAAAACTTGCAGAATCTTAACCTTTTTCTTGAGTTCCATAAGAAGTCCATGAATTAATGCTTCATATTCTGCTACATTATTAGTACAGCGAAATTGAAGTCTATGGGCTGCAAAGAAGTTTTTACCTTTTGGACTGATCAGTTTGAACCCTACCCTAGCTCCATGCTTGGATTTGGATCCATCAAATCTGAGAGTCCAGCATTCAACATTTGCAGTCCTCTTCATCACATCCTTCAGCTTATTACTACCAGATGGTTCCTTAGACAGCATTGGTTCCTTTCCTTTATATTTTTCCTGAGGGTTTTCCATATCCATCTTGACTGCCAGGGTTGGATTTAGGCATTTCTGTACTCATTCTACTACTATCTGGCATAAATAACACTCCAACTCTGAATGGGAAGCATTATGAACTCTACACCAATTAAGTAAGAGTAATTCTTTAAAGCTGGTCCTTCTGCCTAGGTGAATTTGATTTTCAACACATTGTCTGATGAATTCTTAGAAGTTGTCTAATAGGCTAATCTGATTATCTTCGGATTCCTCCTCTTCCTTAATTGATTTTTTTAGAATAGTAGCATTGTTGGATTGTGTCTCTGTATCAATAGACATCATATGTAACATCAATACATCCTCTAAGTTTGACCCCTCACAAGGAGTTGACAGCATATAATTTCCCATGCCTACTTCTGATATCAAAACTTCATTTGAAGTATTCTGGTACTCCGTAATCATGTATTTCATTCTTGGTTCTCTCTCAATTCTGATTTGATTTGGTACCCCTTTCTAGGGAAGCCACATGTGGGAGTGGTCAATAGATACATATCCATTCAAGGACTTAGTAAAATCTCTTCCTAGAATCAGGCCATACGCATCAAGGATATCGGCTACCTGAATATTGATAACCTATTGAATTCTTGGGTCAGAGGCTACCTGCATGTGAATCATGTTTAATTCTTCCACCACATTTACTTTAGTTCTATCCAACTGAGTTACCTTCTTTTGGGAGTCAGCAAGTGTAATCCCTAAAGCTCTACATACTTTGAATGGCATCACATTAGTAGAAGCACCAGAATCCAGTAAAGAATTATGTAAATTCTGACCAAATATGTGCACAGAGATCAGAAATGGTGGGGTCTCTGTCTTCCCTTGAAACAAGGTTGGCTAAGTATCTACCTGGGCCACTTGAGTCTTGTCCTTCTCCTTTCCTTTATCTCCAGGGGACAAGTTAGTTTGACTATGGGCTTGGTTTTGTGTCTTCATAGGCTAAGAACTAGAAACCTTGCTAATACCCTCACTAGAAGGTTTATCCAAGGACACTGGGTGTGCATCATAAGTACCTAGAACTGCATTCCTAATTGCAGGGAACCTCAGTAACTCAAATGCTGAAAGAGTTACCTTTAATTTCTTGAACTCCTCAGCAATGTACGAAGCTATTTGCTCCTCACTTAGATTCGTAGAGACCTCCCTGGAAGATTCCTCTATCTTATCTTTACCTGCTTGAGTAGTTTTTTCCTTTTGTGGATCAGTTTGAGCTTGTCTTTCCTTCGAAAGGTATTGTCTGGAAACATGTGGAAAAGATGGATTATTACTAGCACTTGGATCCAGAGGGATATTAAAATTATTAGGAGGAATGGAGGTGGTGAAAGGACCCCTAGCTTGTGGGCGTCTATGAGGCATATCTCTTAAATCATATCCTTTACCCTGCCTCTAGAACATCTGTACTTCTTCGACATAGGCCTCTTCCTGAACAAGGGGCCCATTATCATTTGTTGCTTCTTCATTGAATAACTAAGCCACCTCATCTCCATTGTAGATTTGATCTATTTTATCCTCCTGAGAATCAGATTCCTCTTCTGGAATATTTTCTTCACTTGCTGGAAAAGGGGCATGGTTTAACACCAGCACAGGAGAGTCATAGGGGGTGGAGGGAACAATCTCCTATCCATTTCCATTATTCTCCACCTCATACTAGAAAATGGAGGCCGCAGTTTGGAACTCTGGACATTCTAACTTCGAATGCTAACTTGTCCTATAGAACCTACACCATCTTGACAGGGCAGCCTCAGCCAGATATACACCACTGGGAGGCTTGTCTTGACTGACTGGCTGATTTACAAATTGGTTGAAAATTTGATTGATTGGTTGATCCAATGGAGTAGGAACTCCTCCATTATTAGGTCTTGTATTCCATGTTTTGGTTTGTCCCTGTGATTGCCTTCTATCAAATCCTGGTCCACTACCTAGTCCTCTATCGAAATTCTATCTCCTATCATTGTTGTACCCTCTGTCATTGTTTTAACCCCTACCCTGATTATATCCCCTGTCATTGTGGAATCCTCTCTCATTACGCTATCCCCTGTCAAAATTTTTCCCTTGTGAAAATTCCCTATTCTAGCTAGATTGTATATTCTTCTGAGTAGCTTGTAATTGGCTATTTTGATTCCTTAGGTAAGTCACCTCTAGGTTTAACTTCTTTATCTGCTCAGCCATTTCATCAATCCTATCCTTATTTGGATCTCCATAAGGGATCTGGCTTGGATTACTCTAAGGAGGAATAGGCATTGTAGCAGATCCCATAGATTGATGCAACACTTCATAATTCTACAAATATGCGGGGAAGCTAGTTGGTTGTGGCTGATACAGGGGCTGGTTAACTTGTTGTTGAGGGAAGTTCATCATAGGGGAGACCTGGCTCATGGGGGGACTAGGATGTGGCACCAATGGTAATTGAGGTATGAGATTCATGACTAGGGTATGATTGGTGGGTGCCTGATTCACTGCCTGAACCTGATTGGGATGTGCAGCTAGTCCTAAAGAAGGCAATTGTCTAGTCAAATGTTGTCTTAAATCTGTGCTGAGCTTGACGACTTTTGTATAGGCATCAATTAGGCTAGCTAGAGGGTTGGGTCTCCACTTCAGAAAAGTTGCTGTAAGGCTATCCAAGGCTTCATAATAGACTCCCAGAGCTGTATTGTTATCTAAAACGTAAGGGTCTTGAAGTCTGGTGTACGCATGGTGAAACCTATTATTTAAACTCGATATTGGTTCATTAACCTCTCTTTTGACTCTAGTGAATTGCAGATAAAATTCATTGGCACTGATAGGTATTCTGAACTTCTATAAAAAGGTAGTTTCAAGATCATTCCAGTTAAAAATTGAACCAGATGAGAGGTGATTGTACTAGTAAAAGGCCTCTTCTCCTTGATCTGTATAGGATCTAGACTAAATTGCAGTTTAAATGCTTAAACTTTTACAATGCTTTACAATGATTATTTCAAGTTAATTAAAATGAAATTAACTTAAGGAAATAACATAAAGAATGTAATCAAGGTGATTATAACAGAATGAAAAGAAATGAGAGACAGAAAGAGAGAGAAGAAGAGAAGTGCAAACAACGCTTGATAATGGAGTTCGTCACATAATGTGACTACATCTCCGGGTCCACTCCAATAGAGAGACCGATCCGATTAACTCCAAAATCAATTACAATGCACCGCAATCATTCTCCAATCACTTCGGTAGCGTAACGACGCTCTGATATGCAAGAATGATCTGAAAGAATCTCCACAAGACCTCTCTTTTGATTATCTCCACAGCTTCAAGACTTCGTCACCTGAAAGAAAACTTGATTCAACTCTCTTCTTACACTCCTTTTTATACAAAGAATTTTCTCAAATTGGTTACTAACCAATTGATTCACAAGATATTCCCCAAATCCACCTTATCTCTCCAAAATACATAAGAATCTGCAAAAATCTCCCTTTTACATATAAACAATCTTCAAAAATCCCCCTTAATCTTTATTTTAGCCCTTTATTTATTCATTTCGGGCTTTTACAGTTGAGGTGGTTTATTTTTAAATCCTTAAAAGGATCTTTGTTTGTTTTATTTTCAAATTATAGGGCTTTGTTTTAAATTAAAAAGGAATCGGTTTGAAACATTGATCAAAACAAACCGATGCCGTTTTATATCCTAGACAGGCTCGATGGCCTAGCGGTGCACAGACCTTTTGGAAACCCCGCGGTCCCAGGTTCCACTCCCATCCGCTTCTTTTTTTAAACAAACTTCTAAGAAAAACATAACAAAACAAAACGGATATCATTTATATGTAAGCGCGAATATCGCGCCGCAACGGTGGAGCTCATTTTTAGCTCGGGGAAGGTTAACGGTTCGAGCCTTCGTGCGTATATTTTTCCAACGGCCAAACAACCCACCGACGGATAACACATATGGTTACACGTGCGCCACGTGGCATGCCGCGGAGCTGCCACGTGGCATAACTTCATTCGCTGACAGAGATGATACACTGCCGACGTGTCTGCCACTACGTGCCGCTTGGAGCCGACGTGTCTGCCAACTACGCGCTGACGAGGTTGCCACGTGTCGTTCTACCACTCGCTGCCCAAGCTGACTCATCTGCTGACCGAGACTGCCACATCGACGCTGACTGGATGCTGACGGTATTGCTGACGTGTGTACGAATGTACGGACTGCCACGTGTCAACACCCGGTTGGTCCACATCGGATTCTGCAGGATTGCTGACATCATCTTGTACGATGCTGACGTCATATGTATGGATGATGACGTCATCAGTGTACCTCACTCCACAAGTTAAACCTGAAACTTTGACCAGCTGTATCTTGAGCCTCCGATGTCGGATTTCGACGAAACGAGTTGCATTGGAAAGCTTACGACGAGCTCTTCCCGATGATGCCGACTTCGACAACTTTTGATGACATCATTTTTTTGCTTCTTGGACACCTTCTGATTCCAGTTTAACCAAAGGTTTGACTAGCCATAACTCATGCAAACGGACTCCTTTTTGCTCCGTTCAAGTTGCGTTGGAATCAGGACGCTGAGCTCTTTCTGATGGTGCAGATTCTGGAGAAAAATAAGACACTTCAATTTTCATTGAAAAATGTCCACCGAATCACTCCTAGTGAATAAGGAAACAACCTACAGGCAACATCCTCATGAACAATCCCTTTGTCCTTGAGATAGGTTTGGAAGATCCTTATATGTTCTTCTGCAGTCCTATTTGGGTCGTTAACATGAAATTTTGAATAGAAGTGCTCAGTGTTTTTGGGCATAACATTGTAGGCGTTGAAAAAGAAGGGAGATGGATTGTTAGCAAGGAAGGCCATTGGAAAAAGTGGGGGTGGTGGTTGTGGTTGGTTAATGATAGGCTGGGGTCACTGGATGGGAACTACCTCAAGGATGGGTATGGCCTCAACTTTTGGAAGTGAAGATGTGGATGATGCTGGTGAAGGGATGGGTGATGATGATTCTCCCCTTTCTCAAGTCCTCCTTGACCTAGTGGGGAATGGTAATTCCTGTAAATCTTCTTCTCTTGGGGTACATCTGGTATTTCTTCTATATCTCTCAGGAGAGATGGCGTTTAAGAAATGATCCAGTGTGCTCATTCGGGCCCTCCTTCTAGCACCAATCTGTTGATGGTGTTTTCTGCACAACAACAACTCAGACAGAATACAATATCCTATCTCTCTTGAAAGGTAATCTTCAACAATAAATTACTGAAAACCACCCCAAGGTCTCTCGGGTGTCAGGTTATGACAATGCATAAACAACTCAGATAAAATGTGAAATACTGGTAATCACAATCGGACGTTGCTACAAGAAAACTGTATCTTTCCAATTTATCAAATCTTGCAATGTGATGATCTTAAATCCTAAGTCTAACCAAATGATAAAGAAATGGAAAAAGATGAAGGTGTAAAAGATATAATGAGATCTAAACTATTTCTAGGATGAACAATGCAAATGATAGATTCTGGAATGGACCAATCTCAAATAACCAATTCTTGCTTAACCCACAATGCAATATCACAAGAACGGTGCAATATTCTAAGGTATATAGATTTTCAAATCATAGATATTCATCCACAATCGAACTAAGCACAAAATAGATGTATGGTCCAAGTTGACTTCACCAGCCTACTACAATAATATAGTTACTAGGAGTATAGACCAGAGATTGCTACAAACATTCCAAGTATGAAATCATAAACACTATTCACCAACTAATCTAATTCTAAATCTAACACTAAATCTTAGATCTTTTAAGCAATTTCAAAGATGGAACAATAGGAACCATGCAAGATAAACTAACACAAAAGAATTCACCAGAGAAACCACAATGCCTTTAGTTGTATTAGATCACCAAAATGTAGCAACAATTCCACTATTCTATTACAACACTTGCTCAAGAGAACATATTATTATTTCTACTACAAAATGCTCTAGTTCCTTCTTAATCCAGCCTGTCTCTATTATCTATCTAACTAACCCCTTACAAAAGAGGCAAGAATTCCCTTTATAGAGAATCCTCAAACATGTCGGCCCAGCCAAACATTTGCAAAACAAAATAGCCAAAACAAGTTTGCCTCAGGAATTTAAAAATAAGGCACACATTAAATGCCGATACATCATCAAGGTTGGCCCAAACACACTCCTCAATGCAGCCCGGATCAATACATGCCCTATAATAATAGGGAAGCACAAATCTCAAAATGGGCATTAACTACTGCCTCCCTTATCCTTGTTCTGATCCAATGATTTGTGAACCTTCAAAAATACTCTATCCAACTTGGCAACAGGTGGCAAAGGGAGGATCTTGAGCTGACATTCAATGGAGCCAATTTCTTCCTTTGACTACCTAACAATTTTATCCCACTCACCCCTTTGTGCTTGGTACTTATCCATCACAGCCAAGTAAGTTGCCGCATCATCCAATTGGTACCCTATTACAACATTTTCGGACTTAGGGGCATAGACATCATGCCACCATTCCCTCAATTGTTCTAAGCTCAAGTACTTAGCGAAAATCTTCCTCCTGCTAGTCATTATTTCAAAGAATGCAATACATCTATCATAAACACCAGTCAAATCACCATCCATCTGTTTCTTTCCCTTATGGATCTTCTTGATGGCTTTCTATCAAATTCGGAAGGCCTTGAACCATTCCCAAGGCTCATTAACTCTAGATGAAGAAAGGATTCCATCTACAACCAATTGGTCCTTACCATACTCCATGATCACTTTAGCTTTCTGCAAAAAAAGGTCAATATCCTCCTTGTCCTGAGATAAAACATGCTCTAATAAATCTTTAGCCATTGTTGCATCCTTTCCAGTTGAAAGGATCTCTTTTATCACATCATCTCCTTTAACTTGTACATCTTTCAACCAATCTATTGTAGTCTGAGTAGAGGCTTTCATCCTTTCTATTTCAGAATTAGTCTCTTTAGGCAAGAAACCAACAGCAGCAGAAGAGGATGGGTGAAGAGATTGCAAAGGCTTCATCAAGTCTTCTAGACATTTCCTAAGCTTTTCATTCTCCCTTTTAAGCTCATGCTTTGATTGCGTTTCCTTCCTTAATCTCCCAATTATCACTGCACTGGACCCTTCGTACTCTTCAATATCCTGCTCCATAGAAGTGGGTCCAAGATTGATAGTCTGTACATTGTAATATTTTCCAGTGACCTCATCTTTACTCTTATCAGCAGCAGGGGTGGCAATTTGAATAACCCTATTACTCGCTTCATCTCTTTCTATCTTAGAAACTACCTTAGCCATATTCTTCTTCTTACCTTCACCAATATTGGCCAACATTTCATCCCAATCAAGGGGGTATCCTGAAAAATGACCTGTTTCTTTCTTATCTCTTTATTTAACCAATCCGGGACAGCAGGATCCACCCGGACTTCATCCTTCTTGAATTCTTCATGGTGTTACACTGTCTCATCCTTTTCTTTCTCAGGAGACCAGTCACCTTGATTACCCAACTCAGGTTTTTCTTCTTGTAGAGGTGATGGGGTTTTAACAAGGACATTCTACTTCTCAGGGGATTTATGTCTTTGTTGCTCGCAGGAGAATCCTCATACTGTACTAGCGGAGAAGGGTGCATTTCCACACCTTCAACTTCAAGCTCAACTGCTGCACCAAAGAGTTCTCCTTCCTTGAATGGTTCTGCCTCCCCACTGGTCTCATGCTCTTCTTGGGTTGCCTACTCAGAGATACTCAATGAAGGGGAAGTAGCCTTCTATTGCTCCACCGTGAATGCCATTGGAAGAAGATCTATTTTCAGCATGGTCTCCTTGGGAGATGGAGTCCTCAATTTCCTTGAGTAAACCCTGGTTTTCTTTCCTGAGCTTTCCATATCAACCACTGGAGGGTTTGCCTCATCCTTGGAAGTTTCTTGATCTTTCTTCTTTCAAGCCCTAGTTGTCCTTGTCCTTTTTGGCTCTGGAGGAATATCTTCTTTATCTGCTTCCTCAAGTTCCTCCTCTTCTACAGACTTACCTATTTTCAAAATTTGGCTTCTCTTCTTTCTCTTGGGTTTCCTTTTCTGTTCTGGCTCACTTTCCTTAGGGCCTCTAATTTTGATCTTAAAAGGTGAACTTACTTTAGTTTTTCTTTTCGAATCATCCTCACCAGATTCCTCCGAGGTGGAAAGAGGATTCAAATTTCCCATTAAATTAAAGGTACAAGGTACCTTCTCGCTTTCCAGTTCCCATACTTTATGCTTCAACCATGACTTGGTAAACTTCATGATAGGAGCCATTAGTTCTTCTAGCTTGGTTACCTCATTTTCAGACTAGTTTATCTCCTCAATAGACCTGTCCTTGACTGATTCATATGCATGATCTTGAACTAAATTCCCATTATCCTCTAACTGGTCATGGATCAACTTGACATTGTACATTCTAATCACATCAACTGGAAGCCTAGAATACCATTTCTTTCTTGCCTCAAAGTCATCTTAGTAGCGAACAAGAACAACTGCAATCCAGTCCCAATGTGAAGATACCAGTCTTTTTAGTAGCAAGAGAGACCCAATATTTTGAGTAATATCCAGCTCCTTATCGAGCTAATTCTCTTTAACCCTTGAATTTTCATTTATTCGATCCTTTTCCTTAAGAGAATTTTCTAGCTTGGAGCTTATCTATCGTATTTCTAGGTCATGGGTATGCAAAGTGGATGCATCTTCTTGTTTTCAGCTTAATCTTTCCTACCTTCACCTACACCTTCCCAATATTGTTGGAAGCTTGAGATAAAACATTTGACAACTCCTTCAACAAGCTTTCCTTAGTACTCCTATACTCTATGTTGGTCTAATGCTAGACTATGAGGTTGACTCTCAATTTTTCAATCTCTACATTTATTCAATTTTGTTCATTCTGTGCTTCTTCCATCAGCCTCAAATTTTCCCTTTGCATTCCTTGAATCTACATCAATCAGGACATTTTAATATCTTTGGCCTTGCTTTCATTCTATAGCTTGTTGATTGTTTCACTTACATTAACCTACTCTATTTCATACTTTTTAAACTTTATGCCCAACTTTTCATAGTCTGCATGCACCACCTCCTAGGTGGTCTTGGCTAGGACCACCTTGTTGCATGGACGAGTCTCATTAGATCTAGGCCCATTGTCTAGATGTCATAATCCTCCATTTGTATCTACCCCTCAGACTTACCCACAAGTGGAGTCATAGTACTAATCAATAGAGAATTCTTCTCCTCATTGTAATAAGCCTCAATTTTCTTGGTAGTCGATAACTTAGCATTCTTTAATAGCTATCTTTGCTTCGCATTTCGTTGGGCCAACCTGGTCATATTGAAATGGTCCTAGAGGGTTTGAGGGACATTGAAATTCTATGCCACAATAGTGGAACTAGGAGGGAAACCAAAAATGGTAATAGAAGGAGAGACCTTAGATGTATGAGCATGTAGAGAGGTGAAAGGGAGTGTTATCAAGGTAAAGGGGGACACACCTAGCTAAGATTGAAAGGGATATTTTCTAGTAGAGGTAAATAGAGACATAGTTGGGCAAAAAGATGCTTGCTCATAAGTTTATGGGTTGGGAGTAGGGGTCAACATAGATGTCTCAGCTCTTTCTAGAGGGGCCCTTAACAAGTAAAATAAAGAGTCAACAACAACTATGACAAATACTGCCCACTCGGTATGTGGGTTAATTTTGGGGATTTCACTCCAAACAGGGGAGGATTTATTTAGGACTATTAAGTCGGGGCTCGAGGATGGAGAATTCCATTCTGAGGGAGGATGGGAAGGGGTGATCAAATATGCAGGAATAGGAAGAAACGAAGGAGAAAAACTTACCTGAACCATAGTAGTCAGCACATCCTGGAAGGTGGACTTCACTTCTCCTCGAGTTGGCATGTCAGATGCACCTAGATATTTGAATCATCTTCTCTTTTCATGATAAGAACTAACATGTTCTAATCTTCTAGTTACCAAACCCTCTAATATTTGACCCTCAACCACTATAATGAAGGATGGTCTTGTTGACCATCAAGGTCTTTTTCCTTTACTTTGTGCATTGGAGGAGGATGGAACTCGTGCATCTTGTCACCCTAAATCCCTCTGATTGTTGGATGCTTAAGGTCAAGAAGCCCAATGTGAAACTTGCTCCTCATCAATTTCATGGCTAGTCTCTAGATTATTGTTATCAATATTGGCTTTCTTATCATAAAAATCCTCGAATTCCTCATCATGTGGGAATTTCCCAACAAGAAGGTTGAGGCATCGTAGCTTCTATCTGAACCTCCAAAATAATTCCTTCTTTCTTTCCGACCAACCCCTTTTCTTTAGTTGTTTATTGATGGATTTATTTATTGGAAGATTCTTGTCATACAATACCTTTGGTGTATAGAAGCTCAACCACTTTGGTCACTTGAAAGGAATTTCTTTCAAATCAATGTATCCCTCTGCACTTTCTTGAGTAAAGTTCTTCCTTCCCTCAAAGTATTCCTACTCTTCATGATCCATGCTATAAAGTCCCCATGGGTTGTAGTACCACTTATCACAGATGATAATTAGGCCTAAATCCACAAATATATCCTTGAGCTCATCCTCACAAAATTTCTTTGTTAGTGATACTCAACTGCTAGCAATATTGAGAGGGATTTTTAGTGATAATTGTATGCCTCCAACTTGAAGACTCTATCTATCACAAACATGGGGAGTCGAAAAGATTCATTTGGAAAGCCATGGAATTTGAGAAATGTGAAATCCACTCCTAAGAAATAATCCATTGGGTTCAGTGAGACTCTCATCCATTGTAGAACCTTAGGAGAGAAATGGCCCATAGGGCAAGGCAACAATTATTTGAGCACCGACCTCAAAAAGTAATTCACAAACCCATAATAGTCTGGTACATTTCTCCCCAACCATTGAAAATTTTGATGTAAAACCAAATGAGCCAAGAAGGAAGAATACTTGAACATGGAATCAATCCCATACTTCTTTAGCTATTTCAACATATTTCTAGCTATCACTTTGGAAAAATCATAGTGCCTCTGGATCCTTTCTTTTTTTAGCTCAAAAACCAAGCCAAATGAAAAAGGAAGAACCTCTACAACATCGTCAATACCAAAAACCTAGACCAATGTTGAGAATGTTGACTGTGAGTCTCTTTTGAACTTATCATATATGAAAAAGGAAAGGGGGACATGACCTCTTTCTGGTCATTCCCTTGTTTCTTCCTTCTAGAAATTTGTTCTTTTGACCTTCTCTTCACCATAAAGATCCATCTTCTCTTCATCAAAAAATTCGGAATCCCGGGTGATAGGGATACATAACATGTCATGTATGGATTACATAGAAACAATAACCCTAATCTTGTCATTCTAAAGAACCCTTGTTACCTGGTCAAATATTCTAGCACATGTATCGACTAACTCTTCACACGGGTGCATAGAGCACAACATGAACTATGGAAAACCATAATCCCAAACTTCAAGTGCAAAACCCTTGGTTTTCCCATACTTTTCCTTTCTCTGAAACACACATTCTCTAAGGTTCTTAGTGTTGACTGAAAACTTGGGGTCAAAAATATTATCAGTGATATCTTGTACTACCTCCCTCTTTATAGGTTTATCAACTGACACCTTCTTGTAGTATTTGAAAGGTCTCTCTTCCATCGTCGAGGTGTTGGTGAATGACTTCTACCCAAAATATTGGCATAACCAGGTCATTGATTTGAAGTTATAACCTATTTTACAGAGGTTGAGTGTTCTAGAATTACTGTATCAAGAAGTTGTAGGAAATTCCTTATGGATAATGGCCACTTGTCCCTTTCTTGAAAAGGAAAACCTACTTTTGAGTGTAACTAAGTTTCTTACTTGTACATGCAATTAAGACTACGCAATTTTTGTTGGGTTATTAAATGATGTCACCAAGGTGATGTACATTTGGATTAGTGATCTATATCCCTCAGGAATGCAAAAAATTCCATGAGGATAGAATTAGTACATTCCTTTTGCTGCCTTTGAATCAAAAAATATTATTTCCTTGAGGAGCACACTTTTCATCATAAAAAATCATGTTGAGGCGACACAAAGTACCCCTAAAAAGTTGTGACCATTAAATTTTTCAAAGTATTAGCGCATTAACCCATGTCTCTTCTCATTAATAAGCTAGCTAACACTAATTACAGAGAAAGACACATGTCAACAATTTACACATGAGGGAATTTAATCCCACTGCCCAAATTTATTTCTCAAGCCATTCCATGGGATTTTTTGTATGATTTATGCACCTTGCTCCATTCTGCTTCAAAAGCTTCTCATTGCCATCTAACTAGAAAAAAAAAATTGTTGGTCAATTTTACCAGTTTCCCCTTTCTATCTATAGCCATGCCACCTTTTTCAAAATTCATTTGAACATATAGTCCCTTAAGTTAGTTGGTGTCCTGCTTATTTGCATTCTACAATACTTTTCCATTTAATCAGATTGGTTGTCAGCTTAGGAACCCCTATTTAGATCCTTCCATGAAGGCTACAATATAGCTTTTCAGGGGAGGTCACTATTGACCAAATCAAATGATTGGTGAAGAAATGCAACCCCCTTATTATGACTTCATTCAAATGAGTGGTGTGTGCAAACTTCATTACTGATGATAAATAGCTTTAGAGCAACTACAATGTCCTTTCCCACTTTGTGGCCTCATTGCTAGACTTGAATGTGTCCAATCCCATGATAATTGAGTTGCATTGCAATATGTTTGACACCTCATTGATGGAAGGGCTTGGTGAAGTGGTGCAAGTGGCCATCCCTGGTGTTGGTATCCCAAGCATTATGGATCTTTGTAGGCATGTAGAATTTGGCATAGATGTACCCTAATTACCCTTTCTTTCTGACTTTCACACTATGGACGTTGAAGTGCATTGCTACTACTCTTAGGCAGTGGCCATTTTTCTGCTATGGGAGTAGGGCATGGAATGAGTTACAGGACTAGCTTGGAGGAAACAATTTGATTTCCTGTTATAGACTCATAATGAGTAGGCCTTGAGCTTGTGTCTGTTTCTATTGTTTTTCTAGCCCTCCTTTTGCAACTAGATAGAGAGGGAGAGAAATAAAGAAAAGAAGGAAGTCCCGATGACAAGCCTTTCCAACTTCCTGGGTGATGGCTAGAGGCCCTTTACTATTTTTTTCATGTTACCTCCTCTTTTGAAACTTTGGCTTCGTAACTCCTTCTGGGTTTTCTTGAGAGAGCCTTATGTTTCAATCTAAGCCTCAGGCTTGCATTGTATGTAAAATTCTTGATATTAAAAAAAGATATTTATTTCTTAGTGTTCTCCTTAGTGGCTTTAATCTCAAAATTTTGAAATATTTACAAAATTTTACATATGGTACATAACTGTTCAAATTTTCAAAGAACTGTGCATTTTAATGGAAAATATTTAGATAAGTACTGTTCACTGGTATACCTAAGGAATTTCCTTCCATATCTTCAAGTTTGAATGCACTATTTTCTTTGCACACTATGATTCAGTAAGGTCCCTTCCATAGAGCTTCAAATTTAGTGTATTGTCTTGGCTTTCTAGTATGTTCATGATATTTCAACACTAAGCTCCCTTCTTTGAAATATAGACTAGAGGTTTTTTTGTCAAACCATATTTTGATTGTCTATTGTCAGTTGATCATAGCTCCATGAGCCTTCTCTCTATCTTCCTCCAGTTTAAGGAGCTCTGCTAGTTGTACTTCCATCCCACCATTTTCTTCGATTTCCAAGGCTTTTAGTAGTTGTAAAGCAGGAACATCTATGGAAATGTGTATCACTACCTCATTTCCATATACCAACTCGTAAGAAGATGTATTCAGTATCTGATTGGGGGTAATTCAGTTTTCCAAGAGAGTGGCCCATAGATGCTTGTGCCAGTCCCTTTTCCATTCTGAGCCAGTCCTTTTTAATTAACCTAATTAGGTTTTTGTTGGTGGACTCTGCTAACCCATTACCTTATGGGTAGTAATTTGATGAATTTTTAAGGAAAACCCCATGTATGATAGCAAAATATTACATCCCTAACCAAATGGAGGCTTGGGCATTGTCGGATATGATGGTTTTCGGTGGCCCAAATCTGGTCACTATCTCTTCAAGAAAATTAACGATCTCCCCTTCTGTTGCCTTTTTTAGGGCCACAACATCTGTCCACCTTGTGAAGTAATCAGTTGCCCTAAGGATCCACTTATGTATAGCACTAGACATAGGATTTATCATGCCAATAAAATCCAAACGCCACTAGGAAAAGGGTTCTACAGTTACAATCGGGCTCAGAGGTTGAGTGACATTCTTTCTTTTTCCAACAAAATATTGCAACTATGTACACTTTTTCACTAGATGACATGCTTTGGTAAATAAAGAGGGCCAATAATACCCCACCTACATTATCTTTAAGGTGGTGGTCTTGGCAAAAAAATTCCCACCCTCAAGACTATGGTGAAATTCATTGAGAGCTCTTTCAACTTGTAGGTTGTCAAGAGATTAGAGAAACTCACCATCATAAATTCTCTTAAATAACACATCTTCAATTAGTACATACTTGGCACCTTACAATCGGTAGTACCTCCTTTTGTTGAATGGAAGACTAGTTGAGTAATATCCCTTTTGCATGTACCATGTTTGATCAACTACTAAATACTCTTTGGACTCGAATTTGTTTGAGTAAACTTGATCAATCTTATTTTTAGCCATGATACTTGTTTCCTATGCGATATATTTGCAAAGGCCTCTTCCCCAAACTAGCTTGGTTGGTTAGATATCTACATCACATTCCAATATCATAGTGATCTAGTTTTCTCTTCTTTCAGTAGTTTCACCTTCAGTGATGTATTCCCACACTCTGGGATGTCCTACAAGGATAGTAATTTTTTTGGCCAACACCAAGTGTCAAAATTTCTTTAAACTTTTAACTATGGTGAAAGCTTGCT
This sequence comes from Sequoia sempervirens, assembly GCA_007258455.2. Lineage (NCBI taxonomy): Eukaryota > Viridiplantae > Streptophyta > Pinopsida > Cupressales > Cupressaceae > Sequoia > Sequoia sempervirens. The sequence continues at coordinate 592,051,952 of VDFB02058242.1, read as the reverse complement.
TTTCTACAAAGATATACTTCACCTCATAACCTTTCAACATTCTTGAATGGAATGTAATAGGATGTTCTCCTTCATTCTGATAGCCCTTTTGAGTAAGCACTAAAGCTATGCCATCCTGACCACTACATACATAAAGTAGGAAGGCTATGTATAGGATCATCATGGAAAAACAGGCCCTTAAGTGGCAAAAAATTTAGAAAAATCAGAGTTAGGAAACTTGACGTAAAAATTTGAATAATTTAGCTACATTATTTCAAAAATATGTAAGAATAAAATCTATACAAAATTGAATCTAGTTTCTAAACTACTAGGTTTATAAAAAAAATCTATTTGGTGAAAATTTGAAATTTCAATGCAGTAGTACTTAAATTTCAAGGAAAAAATAAGAAGTAGGTGTCTATCTAACCACCCTAAACACAATAAAATGATAATATTTTTTTATAAGATTTTAGATATAAGTAAAGGACTCATGTCCAGATGATGCATATTTTTTGTAATTTTTTCCAAGTAAATAATTAATTATGATTTTTATTACAACTTTTAAAAATATAAAACATGTATGTCTAACCACCTTAACTTGGTCAAAACTTAATGAAATTCATTTTATTTTTTAATCCTATAGTATGTGAAGCATAGAATGTGACAAATGTTTTGGATTCAAAAATGTGATATCATTTGAAAGTTATAGATGTTTTTCAATTATCCTATCAATCGGGACTTTAGTTGTAATTCAAATAGAAAATGAATAATAATTAGTTATTAAATTCAAAGTAAAGCATAATTTATATTGGTGGAAAGTTGAGAATATCCTTTAAAAACCCTTTTCATTTAATCAATTTTTTGTAAAAAAAAGTCGTCAGCCACATACCCCACACATACCCATTATATCACCACTTTTTGGCCCATAATGATCTTGCACATACCCAGAAATCCTTTTTGAAATCAAGATTAGCTAAGAACGAAGCAATAGAAATTGCTACCTTTATTTTCTCAAAATATTATTTTCCTTCAAGGGTCCATTTGAATAAAAAAATATTTTTAAGCATTAGTGTGATAGGCCTTACAATACCTATAATGTCTAAAATGAACCTACTGATGAAATTGATTTTCCCTGGAAATGACTAGATTCCTTTCTGGTTTACTAGAAAGGGTAATTCCATTATCAACCTAACCCTTTCTAGATCTATTTTTATCCCCTCTTTAGATACTACAAAACCAATTAGCTTACCATGAGGCACCCTAAAGACACATTTCCTAGGATTAAGAGAAATCCCAAACTATTTGCATTCCTAGAAAACCTTTTTTTAATGATCAAAGTGATCATCTTTTGATTTTGAAAAGACCGTTAGATCATCTAGATATATTAAAATAGCTATGTTCATAAGACCTTTGAAAGCAATATCCATTGCTTGTTGAAAGGTTGTGCTAGCATTCAATAGGCCAAATGACATTTTGGCATATGTGAATGTTCCCCACTTATTGGTAAATGTTGTTTTGTGTTGATCGCTCTCCTTTACATATACCTAATTATACCCTGAAAAACCTTCAAGCAATGAAAACATTTTAGATATGGATACTTTTTGCAAAATTTTCTCCATTGATGACAAGGGGTAATGGTCTATTAGTGATACCTTGTTCAAGTCCCAAAAATTGACACAAAGTCTGATATCACCATTATTCTTTTGAACGAGCACCGGATTTGACACCCAAGTGGAATGTTTAATTAGATATATTATTCTTGACATAACCAACTTGGTGATATCCTATTCCATTAGTGATTCAACCTTTAGATTAACTAGCCTTTGCTTCTATTAGATGGGCTTAGACCCTTCATCCAAGTCAATGGTATGTTGAATTACACCAGGGTCACAACCTATAAGTTCATCATAGGTCCAATCCATAACTCCATCGTACTCATAGCATAGATCCCTTAGTCTCTCTTTATCCTTCAATGGAACCTCTTTTCTGACCATTGAGCTCTTCATAATCTCTTTCATCTACAGTAAACCTTTTTTTACCATTTCTTGCATCTTCACAGTCAAAGAGGTTCTCAAGGGAAATCAACCCCCTCAGAAGCTTGGTCCCTTTTAATTGGATGACCTACCCATTGAACAATTCCATTCCTAGGGTTAGGGTGTCAGAGACCATTCCTCCCTCTTGTATGAAAGTAACAATCTGAGTGTCATCATTGAAAATTTGCCAATTTTTTTCATTGTCAAGAATCGAAGGTCGAACAAGGACTTGTACTACATTTTGCTTAGTTGAGTCAGAAATTGGCTCAAACTATGACCCAACTGACACTATTCAATCAATAATGTTGTTCCAAGATAGGGGAATAAATTATATGTTGAAGGCTTCAAAACTCTTGATTAGGTCCCAAACTTGGTGTTTATATAACCTCATTCTAGTATTTTTTTCGTTACTTGACCATGGACTTGGCTCACAACCAGATCTGAATCTCTGAAAGCTTGCAATCTCTTCATACCCATCCTTTTTGCAAAGCTTAGACCATGGACCAAGGCCTCGTATTCAACATCTTTATTTGAGCATAAGAGCATGAAGTGGTAATATCTAAGAGTCTCAGATTTTATTGGAGAGAGTAATTTGAAACCCACCCTAGAGCCAGCTTTACACTTGGCATCATCAAAATATAGGGTCCATAAACAAACATTAGATGGGTCATTATATTTCTCCTCATCGAAAATTACATAGGTGCCTAGCCCCATAGTATGGAAATTTCCAAATGGATCAAAATAAATGAATTCGTTGAGCAACACTTCTTCCTTAGGAGTTCGCTTATTTGTATCCTCTTCATCTTCTATCATTTCTACTCAATATTTATCCTACTAAGATATAGAAGTATGCTAGGCTTCAAAGCATAGGAACACATTGTCTATAATATGTTTGGGATGCAAAGGTTTAGAAAGAATATTCATTTTTCCCCATAATTTGTTCTCAAAATTAGGTGGGACTAGTCAAGTGCTAGATATCTACCAATTTTGGTAGTAAAATCCCTTGATAAACACATTCCAAACACTAGTGGAATGTCTATCACTACAACTTCCTGTGTGACTGTTTGGGCAAGAGAAAAGGCTCAAGGACAGATCTTTTATCCAACCAATGGTCAAGACCTTCTTCTCATCTAGTTGCATGATTCCTTTTTCAAGGGGTTCATACTGAAGCTTCAAAGCATCTGCTACTTCTTTTGGCATAACGATTGTACTAGCCCCCAAATCAATCATATTATTATGCAATATCTTATCTCCCACAATGAGTATTAAAAAGAAAGGTGTGGGCTTTGGTTTTCATACCTCTTTCTCCTTTGTATTGTCCATGTTGTTTGCATATGCTGTAGCTTTTGGTGTGTAAGGTTCACACATAGATATCTTGTGTTTCTTTTGTTTGCATGTCAGAGCTACTGCTATTTGAGGACCTTGGTCTTCTTCCTCCAATTCTTCCTAAAGTAGAGTCTTTTGTTTGGGAATATATTTAAAGTTCTACAATGATATATTGGTGGGCACCTTCTTCAATTGCTTGGCCACATTAAGCTTCCTAACTATTCAAGCCTTGGGCTTAAACAAGGGTATCTCTCTCATTTTAGGAAGAAAACATTCTGATGCAATTAGTCTTGGTGCCTTGCTCATTTCATTTTCCACCAACAGTGTGTTATGTGGTTGTGGAAGAGATCAGATGGTGGATGATGGAGCCTACCTCTCTTGTGGGGGTGATTGACATGGTTGTGGATGGGATGAGACTTGTTGTATGTACTCTTTGGTAAGCCATATTTTATATCTTGAATTGTATTATGACTACACCTATGGAGCACCAATCATTGATACTTCATATGCAAACACTATGTCCTCTTCCTCCACCCATGAGAACAAAGCTTGGTTAGGTGTTACATCTAACTCTTGCTCCAAGGACATTCCTTTCATTTGTACTCTAAAGCAGATACTCTCTATTTTGGATGATCCATACCCATCTATATTTGGGAGTGATTCTTTGCTCCCTTGTGCCGCCATCCATTTTCACATATTTCCCTTTGGAAAATTTTGTGAAAGATGATGATAAATGCATGGGAAACACCACACTTCTTCTTCAACCAAATTGTTTTGGCCTCGGATCATTTCTCTACTCAAGCTATCTTTTACTATTTGAAGCAGCATGGTAACATGGACTATCTGGTTTGCAGATGTCATGAGTTGGTCTCCTCCATAGGAAAGTCCTTGATAGGTATTATGTTGATAGGATGGCCTATTTCCACCATAGGTTTGGGTGTTCGGCTTCAAAGGCATTGCTTGCTACAATTTGAGGATAAACAATTCCTTAGCAAGAGTTTGCATAAGACTTTTCATGTCAATAATATATGTTGTGATTGAATTGGAATCTGATGTACTACTTTGTGTAAAGGGATACACATACATAGAATATGGCATATCTGATGTGTTGCTTTGTGTAGCGGAAGTTCCCGAAGAAGCTTCTTCTTGAAGTGTTCCAAAGGTTTTGACAAACATAGGCATGGGGGGTCATGGTGGGATATTCCTAGCATCGATTAGAATATTTTTATGCATACCACCACCTCATATGCATTAGGAAAGATATTTCCCGCCATGGAAGTTATGATAACAATGATTTTGAGATAGATAGCCTTTAAATAGAACAAGAACGCCATTGCAGCTAGTGGTTGAGAAGTCATGGGAATCCTCAACCAAGATTTATCAAACCTAGTGTTGAAATTGCTCATGGCCTCCCTCAGGGCCATTTTGATGGTGATCAATTAGTGTAATAGTGATGAGCGATCTCCCTTTTCTGATTTTTTTTTTTAAAATGCTATCCAAGCTGGTCCCAGGAGATGATAGAACCCAAGACCAAAGATTGATACCAATTTTGGGCCTTTCCCTTAAAAGAGGCAGCTGAAAACCTGAGAGTGATCTTTTCCTCCACTATATTATGTACCCTACATACCTTCTCTATATCTTGAAGGTGTTCGGAAGGGGTCTTAAAGTCTTCACCAAAGAATTTTTGGGTAGCCTTAAGGGCATTACTGGTTAGGTATGGCAAGCCATACATATGGTTGTGTGGGAAATTGTATTTGACTACCACTATCCCATGTTATGAAATTTCTAGGAGCGGGGGGATGTACATGAGCCATTAAAAGAAGATTCCAATGAATCTAATATACTGGTAATATTATTTGGAAGTTTAAGCCTCTGGGTGGAGTAGATAAAGCTCTGGATACTAGGCTCTGACTTCTCACTCTATTACTCCTTACAAGCGATACAAAACTAGCAAGCCTTCTCCTCTTTGAGATTGAGGTAGGTAACTAAGAGTATTGGAAGTTACCCTTCGAGGATGCTCTTGTTTGGACTTTGGGAATGAAACTTCAAGTTTCCTTCCTTAGCCTAATTCAAAAAATATTCCTGACTTCTAATCAAGCATTTGGAAAACTTCTTATCCCATTGGGTGTTCAAGAAAAGGAACTGTTGATCATCAAAGCTTGTGCCTCTCTGACAATCTTATGGGAAATTCAGTGAGTGGGGGAAAAATTGCCTCTCACTAAATACCTTTGGGATTTTTATAGAAAGTTGGCTCTTCATTGGGGTTTTGAGATAAGGGAAAAGGGAAATGTAAAAATAAAACACAAAAAAGGTGATGTGCCAAAGATTTTACAACATTTCAAACCCAAATCATTCCTATAATTAATATGAATAGAAACATAATGCCACAACCCTTCATTTTTGGAATGATAATGAACAAAAAAGGATAACTTCAAGCATAGTGCAAACTTTCAAATATTTCTAGAGGTAGTGATCATTGAGGTCTGATCAAACATAAAGATTTATCAGGGGGTAATAGAAGAATATTTCACAAATCACATGAACTCTCCCTCCCAAAACAACATAGCACAACAAAATAGCAACTTTTAGGAAAATAGAAAAGTCCAATGACATAGTCTAGTTCACTTAAGCCACTACTTTACCACATAAGCATAAAGCATGAAATCCACTATTTAAACTATCTAGATATAGCTTGCAAGACATAGTGTTTCATTCCAAATGATAATATAAAGAAAGAAACTTGAAAAATGCAATACATGCACAGTTTCAATAATTTCTCCTCAATAGTTCATGCTTTAATATTAAATGAACTTTGAAATGGAGGTTGGATGCCAATCCAGCAATAGTTTAAACCTTAATAGATATAACATGCCAAAAGTAAAGTAGTTTAGTAACTTTCTTCTGAAACTAATTCTAAAAAACCCTAAGAAAACTTAAGAAAGTTTTCTTTTAAAAAATAAATTGTCACTTGGAATCTAACCCTTCATCATTTTGTTTCCCTCCTTATATAGCCACAGGACAAGAAAAAGCACCACCTCAGCTCAGAAGTAATTACCACCAGATGTTAGTACTTGATAGCCTACAATCTGATCATAGACCCTTGGTTAGGTCCATCTAATCTTTGCTCATTAATTCCCAACTGCCACATTAATACCCTTTAGATATTTAGCAAAGATAGAGGCTTGTAATTGATCAAATCCTAAAACAATAGTCTAGCAAGAGAATTTAACCAACCAATCACATCACCCTGAGGCACTGACTTAAGGCTTCCATCTCAACAATCAAGAAAAGGAAAGCTAGCAAGCTCTGACCAACCTCAAAAGACATTGTCTCACAAGAGATGCAATCCTCCTGTAGTGAAGAGGTGACTTGTCGTGTGGTTGGAGACCTCATGTTTTCTGAAAAGGTTTCTTGAGAAAACTTTCACCATGACAACACATTTCTTGGGCCATCCTTTGAAAGGAAAACAATAAAGGAAAGTTGTGCAGCCACCATATGGTGCATTGTCCATCTATCATACTGACCTTTTATTTACCCACATATCTTAGCAGCCAAAATAAAGGAACCTGAATATCGAAAGACCAAGGAAAAGAAAAATTCTTTACACATACTACTAAGGAAGTCATTGAAGGGAGAAGTAAAATTTTGTATGAATAAACTTGCGGTCTCCTTGATATGGTAAATAATGATTAAATGAAATAGGGATTATGGTGAAAATTTTGAAAGCTAATATTTTGAATATTTTGAAAGGTAATTTAACGAAAGGAATTAATTAAATTTAATCATGAAGTGGGTAATCATTTCTACCCAAATGGTGTTTTTTGAAAGTACATACAAGCAAAAGGTGAAATATTTCCACCAAAAGTAAATATAAGCATGAGAGTTGCTAGCAAAAGAGGAATAATGATAATCATTAAAACTAATTTTCATAGAATGCAAAAATGAAGTAGAAAATTAATTATTTTAGCTGCAAGAAGCTGCACCAGAATGGATGAAGGGTTATAAGCCTTGAAAATGCAAAGTATATATGTAAGATAAATTCAAAAGTAAGATCATCATTAGTAGGAATATATATATATATATATATATATATATATATATTGTAAATTAGTAGAAAAGAAGACTTATGCTATGAACTATATAATATTTTGACAAAAATCAATGGAGAAGAATCTTTAATCTGGTATCCAACATTTTGGTGTTCAATTATTTGTTGATATTGATTCATATATGTTATCTTTTCTATCTCCAAAGTGGTATTTTCTTATAATTCAAATTGAATATATCAAGCATATACTTAATTTTTTAAGACACATTTGCTGCCTCTGTGTGATTTTTTGGATTAGTTTCTACAAGAAGATAATTAAAATTCCTTTTAAGAGAATCCTTTTAATTGGTTTCTACCTAAAATTAAAATCCTTTTAAATTAATCATCTTAACTAGTTTCCTTTAAGCAAGAATTAAAATCCTTTCAAATATCATAGTAACTTGGGGAGATATCACTGGGATTTGTAAGAAGAACCTTGTAACTAACAACCTTGCACATTTATGCAAGGTATAAACATTTGAAAAGTGCCAAATAATTTGAGATAATCTAGGAGGGAGGACACATCTATCATACACATCTTGAATTTTTTTCCCAAAGTAGTTAGAAAGCACTGGTCATATTCATTATAAAGCAATACTTCATAAAAACCTTATTCACATATTAAAATTTCAAACATTAGGAGTAGGATTAGTTGTTAGTTTCCATCTATTTCACATTGAAATACCAGTGTGGATAGATTTCCAAAGTTAAATAATTCACACAACCTTTAAATATGTTCCATTATTAAGGTTCACCTACCTAGGCCTTGCAAAACTTGAACTATAGGGAGTTCTAAATCACATTGGTTGACTATCTTCATTGGCCAAATAATTGTTAAGCCTAACTATAGAGCTTGGAATAATCTTAGGGTTTACAATATACAATTTTGGGAACCAACAAGTTGGTGACTCCACTTGGGAGTAATTCAGAATCTTGGTTGAAGACCATTTCATTACAGAGTCAGTGAAGTTTTTAATTTGAGCATATATTGGTAACTTTTTTGGCAAGTAGCATGAAAGATAAAATTCATTCCTCTTTTTAAAAGAGGTGGTGACTCTATTAAAATGAATCTGATGAAAAATACAAAAGAAATCATGGAAAAACTATATTCTCTATCAAAATTAAAGATTAAAGTGTGATACAAATTTCTTATTTAAGTATGCATTCTAATTCTTATTTTCCCAATGTAAATTATGGTTCCCATGATGTCCCTACTTCAACAATAAAATTAATTGAACTAAGGGAAGAGGTTGAACGAATGTTGGAACAAGTGGAAAGGCTTGAGTCAACAAGGGAAACTGAAGAATTTGGTCAAAGGTTGTTACAGTTAAGAGCCTGAACTGCTTCCAAAATAACACAATATCTACCTATCTCTAATCAAGATGGATATATGAATGAAAGTGGTCCTTTGACCCCACATGTGACTCATGAGAGAATTGATGATGTTCCATATATGAATGAAGATGAAATTTTGGAGGAGGATTTCAATATTGAAGATGTTGTTGAGGTCACAATTCTTGCGGAATGTATCAACAATGAAGTATGTGATGAAGCAAGTCTTCTTGATAGTGAAAAAATAGCACAACCATTGATAGTTAGGTACCATGATGATAAAAATGATGAAGAAGAAGTATGAACACTTGAAAAATGGTATACATAATAATCTGAGTGGAATTCATGATCAAACAATGGAGGTGCAATTATTTATACATTTTCATAACATTGATAATAATGAATTAGAAGTTGAAACAAAAAGCTATAGTCTGCCCTACAACAATAAAGAGGGAAATGATTGTGATTAGTCAATGGGATATGGGTATGTAGGTGAAAGTAGTTGTTATGATAGTATGAATGATAAAGATGATGAAAATATAGGCCTTCCTTCCATATCAAATTATTGTGTTTTTTGCAAGAGCACTGTATGTTATGATGAATCTATTTAACATCTATATTTAGATGACAAACCTCTAGATTTTGATCTAAAACAAATGGATTCTTTCAGCTCTTATGGACATCAAGAGGAAGAAGCAGTGGAAGATGTGGAAGAGGAAGTATGTTCACTTAGTAGTGAGAAAATTTCAGACTTATTGACCATGGAATATCAGAGGCATGTACATGAAAAGGGTCATGAACTTCTATGGCATGCTCATATAATCTTTGACAATGATAATATTACTTTGGGTAGTAAGTGTGATATATTTCCATTTATTTTTCCTTCCAAAACTAAACAAGATAATGCCACATCAACTTTTGAGGGAAATAAGTATGCTGATGAAATTGTCATCTCATTATCCAATGATTTTGAGTATTGTTGTGATGTTGATCCTAATGGAGATTAGAAAAATTCATATTATCACAAGCGTGGTGTACACAATGATGAAGGAATTCTTAAAGTTGATCAAGAGCCTATGTCTATCCCTATTCATGAGGACATATGTAAATCAAAATTAGAGATCTTTGGCTCATGTGAGAATCATGTTGATTTGGATATGAAAAGTAATGTATGTTCAACATTGATTGGTTCAGATATGCATGTTGATGAATATATGACTCAGAGATTGGTTTCACTACCAATTAGTGATATGGAAGAAATGGAAAATTTTTAAGATCGGGTTGTCTCAAAATGTATTGAAATGGAAAAAAAATTTAGAACCATGTGAGAAGCACTCAAATGTTGGTATGAACAACATAAATAAGCATACTTGCTTTCCTTCCCATACACCTAGATGTTTTTTGCCTAGTTTACATCAATGTCCTTATGATGATTTTAGATTATCTTTGAAGACACATGGTCTTATGTATATGGTGAATTATAAGTTTTGTTAGTTTTGAACTTAGATAAGATATCATTTCATGATACATTGGTAGTTAGCAGAAAAGGTGGAGGATGTTGCATTAAAATGAAATTTTCCTTGTATGATGAAAGTAGCATAATTTCATCATAATATTTTCATCGTATGCCTAATTTTGAACTTGATAATGGTAAAGCAAGTATGAGAAAGGGTAGACATTGTTTTATTTTGAAAGTTCCTAATGGCAGTGGATATAGCAGAGTAGATTGCATGAGTATTTTCAAGAGGAATCTAAGGAAGTCATATCAAAATAAGGTATATCAAAAAGGTAAGTTTATGCCTTTCTTTTGGGTGGCCTTGGGATATCATTTATGGTTTGAGTTTGAAACCATAACATATCAAGGATAGAGGTAATCTTTATGACCTTTTTTCCAAATGAGTAAGACACTTTGTTTGCTCCCTAGAGATCTAAATTCTTTCTATGCTCTCAAGGGGCATAGATCCGCAGATGGACCACCATTGGAGCCTTAGATTTTGGAAAAAAATGAAGTTCCCATGATGAAAAATTTGATTGCAGCACTTAGAAATGAACCTGTACAATCTATCCTAGGAGCCTACTTTGAAAAATCATAACTGAATGATTTTTTAGTTTCATACCAAATCACATTATAAGCATGCTCATCTACCATATATGAATGTGTATGTCTGATTTCAGATCTCTATGATCATTTTTGACAAGGTTTTGAAGCATCAATTTGTAGGGTTCTAAAATAGTTTGTTGTCTACAAAGTGTTAAATCTGCTAGGGAGGTCAACTTTGGAGGCCAATATTTATGAGCCAAATTATTTTCATGACAAGATAATTCATGTTTCAAATTTTCCCCATGTTAATGTACTTCCATGTCCATTTTCAAAGCCTCAACATTTCATTTTATATTTTTTTAAAATTCAAAGGAAAATGGAGTTTTCATAGTTTTGATGTCATTAGTTCCAGAAAAGTCTCAAAGCCTGGGTCAGCTTTGACCTTCAATATTTTGTGAAGGAAATAGATTGGTGATAAACCCTTCTAAACACATGTACTTTTGGATTAAGTGAACTAATTTCCCTAGTGGCAGTTTCCAAAGAAGAAAGTTATTATTTTTTTAAAATGGTGATTTGATGGGTTCTAGATGGCTTTTGATGAGTGTAGTTTCAAAAAAGGTTTGGAGAGCAACTTTGATTGTTAATATTTTTCAATCTTGAAGACTTCATGCAAATCCATTTTGCAAAAATAGTCTGCTATCATTATTCAACATGTCAGTGATTTTTCATGACTCCAAGGGAATATTTGATCAATTTTCCAAGGCAATTCTCAAGGCTACTTGTGTAAGATGTTAGGAACAACCTTTCTTTACTCTTCAAATTAAGAAGATATGTCAAGATATGAAGAAATAGAATTTCCAAGAAATTTGAAATTTTGAAATAATAATTGAATATGAAGGAACTACCTCCTAGAAGCTTGCAATTTGTTCAAAACTCCTCTATCTAATTTGTACTTCCATAGCCTCACCTAAAAGATGATAGGAAATATGCAAGAAGTTTGAGGTAGTTGAGATTTTTTTGGAGGATAAGGATTCTTCAAATGTATTTTCAGATTTTTACTAGTCTAAAAAAATCACCTTGTCTTATGACCATTCTCTAATAATTTGACTATCTAGGGTTTTATAGGTCTATGTTGTACAACTACTACTCTTTTAGACTATCATGTTCATCTAAAAGGTGTCTTCATGAGGTCTTCACATATAAAATTCCATGCTTGGTACATAGCCTTGTAGGGAATACCCTTCAATCTCATTCACTATCATGACAATGATCATGTTGTTTATGCGAATAACACTATCATGTAGTATTTTTCATGATGATTTGGTTCCTTAAATGGCTTTACACTGTCTGCATTTGAACACCTTTACCCTTAACACTATGGTGTACTTTATTTCAAGTTTGAGTCAAACTCCTTTCATGACATTGTCACTGAGTACTCTTTGTAATGAAGGCCATTGTGCACTAAATTTCATTTATTTCAAAGTGATTTACCATAATCTGCATTCCCTTTTGGCCATTTTTCTATCATGATCTCAAATGCCAATGCATATGTTGTGGTCAATCAAAAATTCAACACTCTTAGACAACAACGACCTTTCAAAGGATTATTCTTGTGGCCATCGAGAAAGCTATTTGAGAGATCATGTATCCTATTGTAGAATGAAGTGTCACTATCTCATACATTTAGGTGTCAGTACTTGCCCTATCTGGTTAATTAAATACTCTAGTTTTGTGGTCATGGGCACACAATATCATGATGAATGGTAAAATGATCACATGGAATATCCTCTTCTCCAAGTGATGGGGCATGCTAGTATACCTCTGTGTGATAATACTAGAAAATGCATAATTTTATGCCATGCACATTGAAAAGAATATTACAAGAATTTATTATATAAGAATTTTTTTGTTGAGAGTTATCTCAATCATTTTCCCTATGATCATATCAATGCTGAAGTTGGTGTGGAAACCATTAAAAGATGTTAGTGATAGCCTTTTATTAGATGACCTTTCAGAGCTTGTAGAGAGCACAATGAGAGATTTGTGATCAAGCAAAAATGTGGCAATAGAAAATGATAATACAAATCCAATGGAGCTCCTTGAAATTATTTCTTCTTCTACAAAGTATTCACAACTTCCCATACAACTAGGTGAAGAAGAAAGAAAGACTATTAGTAAACATGAGGCAAGGGAAGTAGAGGATTTACAAGGTTGATAAATAAAACAATGGAGTTTTGGCTAAATTGATAAAGTATTGTCCAAAATACAGATGTTGAGAGAAAAGAAGCAAGTAGCCCTAAGAATGAAAGCACTCATTGACAATGAATGGTTTGGATAAAAGGAATTTTATGTTCTCGATGTGGATACCTACACCTAGGTATACCTAAAAAGTCTTATAAATTTTAAATGATAATAGTGAGAAAATCGATAAACTATTAAGGAGAAAAAAATTCATTTGTAAAGTTATTGTTTAATAGCAACCACTATCCAGAATATTATAGGTGAGCTTTGTAAAATTGGTTGAAACTATTTTTTGCAATTAGGGTTGCTACATAGCTAAGAAGATTGATTCAGATGGTAATTCTAGCATCCTTTCAATGCAAGAAAAAGCATTGGCATTCAAAATGGTAGTCACTACATTCTACATTAGTGCATCATAGCTAGATCTAAGAGGTCACTAAGAAAACCTTGGTACACAATTTAACTACAAAAGTCAATAGTTTCATTCATCTCCTATCACATGAAAATCTCTATCAATTAGCACGGGTAATGCCATTAAACCCTTGAAGGGAGGAACTGGCAAAAAAGAGATTCTCAATGAAGATGTTCAATCATAGTTGAGAAGTGGTTGAGAGGTGTGAAGATGGCTATGTGGGTTAGTTTATATTGAGAAGGAAACTTCATATCATAGGGAGTAATGTTAATGTCTCTTTGATGTCCCTAAAGAAAAAATAGTATATGAGGGGTTTGAGGACTATATTGAGAGGACTATGGAATATCGGAGGGAAGCCATTCAAAGTCTCTTCAAAATCTAGCTAGATAGAAAATGAATACTACTAAGGAAGTAATCGAAGGGAGATGTAAAATTTGGTAAGAATAAACTTGTGGTCTCCTCAATATGGAAAATAATGATTAAATGAAATAGGGATTATGGGAATATTTTGAAAGGAAATATTACTGTGGAAAATATAAATTTCATTGATGGTAATTTCACTGAAGAAATTAATTAAATTTAATTAAGAAGTAGAATTTTTTTTTTATCTAAATGGTCTTTTGTGAAATTGCATACAAGAAAAAGGTGAAATATTTCCACCAAAGAGAAAATGTGAGAATGAAATTCGCTAGTGAAAGAGGAATAATGTTAATTACTAAAACTAATTTTCACAAAATGTAAAAATGAAGTAGAAAATTAATTATTTTACTTACAAAATGCTACACCAAAATAGATGAAGGGTTATAACCCTTGAAAATACAAAGAATATGTGTAATATAAAATCAAAAGGAAGATCATCATTAGCAGGAATAGATATATATAATAGATTAGTAGAACAAAATGCTTCTAATATGAACTATATAGTCTTTTGAAACAAATCAATGGAGAAGAAGCTTTAATCTTGTGTCTAACATTTTGGTGTTCAATTATTTGTTGATATTGATTCATATATGTTATATTTTCTATTTCTAGAGTGGCATTTTCTCATTATTCAAATTGAATATACAAATTATATACTTAATTTTTCAAGACACATTTGTTGGCTCAGTGTGATTTTCTTGATTGGTTTATGCAAAAAGAGAATTAGAATTCCTTTTAAGAGATTCCTTTTAATTTTTTTATGCCCAAAATTAAAATCCTTTTAAATTAACCATCTTAACTAGTTTCCTTCAAGCAAGAATTAAAATCCTTTCAAATATCATAGTAACCTAGGGAAATATCATTGGAATTTATAAAAGGAGCCTCATAACTAACACCATTGCATGTTTATACAAGGTATAAACATCTAAAAAGTGCCAAATAATTCTAGTTAAGCTAGGAGGGAGGACACATCTATCATAAAAATCTTGAATCCATTTCCCAAAGTAGATAGAAAGCACTAGTCATATTCATTATAAAACAATACTTTATAAAAACCTTATTCACAAATTTAAATTTTAAACATTATGAGTAGGAGTAGCTATTAGTTTGCATCTATTTCACATTTACATGCTAGTGCAGATGGATTGCCAAAGTTAAAGAATTCACATAACCTTTAAATCTGCTCCATTATTAAGGTTCATCTACCTAGGTCTAGATAAACCTGAAGTGTAGTGAATTCTAAACCATATTCATTGACTCTGTTCAATGGCTAAAAAATTGTTAAACCTTACCCTAGAGCCTAAAATACTCTTAGGGTTTTCAATTTGCAATTTTGGGATCCAATAAATTGGCAACTCCACTAAGGAGTAATTCAGAATCTTGGTTGAAGACCATTTTATTACAAAGTCGGTGAAGTTTTGAATTCAAGCACATATTGGTAACTTTGTTGGAAAGGACCCAGAAAGATAAAATTTATTCCTCTTTTGGAAAGATGTGGTGAATCTGTTAAAAGAAATTTGATGAAAAATACAAAAGACATATTTGAACAACTATATTCTTAGTCAAAAGTATAGATTAAGTGTGCTACAAATTTCTTATTGAATTATGTATTCTAATTCTTAGTTTCCCATGATCTCCCTACTTCAACAAGAAAATTAATTGAATTGAGGAAAGAGGTTGAACAAACTTTGGAACAAGTGGAAATGATTGAGTCAACAAGGGAAGATGAAGAATTTCCTCAAAGCCTCTTACAATTGAGAGCCTGAATTTCTTCAAAATTAAACACAATATGTACCTGTCTCTAATTAGGATAGATATATGATTACAAATGGTCCTTTGACCTTGGTGTCACCTTTAGATTTTGCAAATTTGAATTGCTCATATTGAAAAAAATTCTCCACACACTGATAAGTGCACCTGAGAAATATGCCTAAGTGACCTACTTTGGAAGGTAATAATTCAAAGCCGGTTGACTTTCATGCCAAAGACCTTGGTGGACATGGGTATGTGCAAGATCATCATGGAAAAAACAAGCCCTTAAGTGGCAAAAATTTAGAAAAAATAGAGTTAGGCAACTTGACGTAAAAATTTGAATAAGTGATCTATATTTTTTCAAAAATTTGCAACAATAGAATTTGTAGAAAATTGAATGTAGTTTCTAAACTACTAGGCTTTTTAAAAAAAAAACAAATCTATTTGGTGAAAATTTGAAATTTTAATGCAGTAGTACTTAAATTTCAATGAAAAAATAAGAAGTAGGTGTTTGTCGACCAACCTAACCACAATAAAATGATAAGATTTTTTAATACGATTTTAGATATAAGTAGAGAACTCATGTCACGATGTGATGCATATTTTTTTGTAATTTGTTTCCAAGTAAATAATTAACTATGAATTTTTTTATTACAACTTTTTAAAAATATAAAAAACTCGTATGTCTGACCACCTTAACTTGTTCAAAACTTCATGAAATTCAATTTTTTCTTTTAATCCTATAGCATACGAAGCATCGAATGTGACACATGTTTTGGATTCAAAAAATGTGATACCATTTGAAAGCTATAGATCTTTTTCAATCAATCTATCAATCAGGACTTTAGTCATAATTTGAATAGAAAATGACTAATAATTACTTATTAAATTCAAAGTAAAACATAATTTATATTGGTGGAAATTTTAGAATCTCCTTTAAAAACCCTTTTTGTTTCATCAATTTTGGGTAAAAAAACGTCGTCAGCCACATACCCATCATATTGCTACTTTTTTTTTCCCATCATGATCCTGCACATACCCACATATTAATTTGACATATGTGAATATGCATGTCAATTTTCAACTTTTTGTGATGAGTTTTGACAAGGTTTCGAAAAGCAATGTTGGAAGGTTTTGAGATTGTTTTGTTGTTTGTAAACTCTCTGTCCTACAAGGTGGCCTCTTTTTTAAGCTTATATTTCATGATTTTATGATTTTCATGAAAAATGGATTGGTTCCTTGCATTCCTCTCACATTCATATACTTCTTGGTCCAATTGCAAAGCCTCATGGTCTGATTTGATATTTTTTTGAGATCAAAAGAAAATGCAGTTTGTATTGATTTTACATCTACATTTCAAAAAATGTTTGAAGGCAGACAACTTTGACCCCTAATACCTCATGAAGAAAGATGATTGAAGGGAAGCCATCCTACACACATGCTCAATGGACCTAAATGAGTTATTTTTTCCATTGGTAGCTTCCTAGGAGATGGATATGTAAGAAGAATTTGGATGATAACAAGAGTGGATCTATTGGTGCAAGGAATTAGCAGTTTTGAATCCATTGGTTGAAGTTTATTTTCTGATGAGATTTTCTTTATGATTCCATATTTGACTCCATGGCCCAGAATTAGGCACTGATTTTTCATTCAGCTAAATGTATTTTCAGAAATAATTCATTAATTCAAAATCATTTTAATTCATGTGGTTGAGTTTAGATCTAGTGTTGAATTTTGCTTCCCAATTGATGAGTGAGTGTTGAGATACCACATATATAGGAAAATTTAAAGTTCTAAATACTTTCCTTTGTACATTTTACTTGCTATAAAATGAAATGTCTATGCATGATTGAATTAAGTCCTTAGGAATTGTGAAGGGAGAACCACCTTAGTCCTATTGTGCACGATTGAATTATCTGCTATAAAATGCAAGGTCTGTGCATGATTGAATTAAGTCCTTCGGAATTATGAAGGGAGAACCACCTTGGTCCTATAGAGCCCAAAGTGTAAGAGACTTCAATATTTTTTGACTAAATCTTATTAGTTGGAAAAATCCTTCTTTGATTCTAAGCATAAGAAATTGTCTATTCTTTATGACTCATTGGATCTATTGATTTGGGAAACTAATAGATTGGCTACTCCACTAGGGAGAAGTGAATTATTTTGATAATTTTGTATTAGAACCTTTAGTGCAAATTCATTGAAGTCCATTTGGATAGAGGAAAAAGAATGAATGAGTGTTTAGGTGTTGAAGAAGTTATAGATCTACAAATTGATAATTTGTAGCAGCACAAATTCAAAAGATTGTGAATAGACTTTGTTGGAAGAACTCGCATATTTTATTTACATTTATGAAGATATCCTTTCTTCAAAGGTTTTCCTCTTGTTGAAGAGGTAGTGAATCTACTCTAGAATATATGCACATGAAGGGTTGTTGTTTGTTATTGTGACCTAAAAATTCTCTATTCAAAGTTACAATAACTAGAGATGGGAAGGTAGTAGGTTCTTTGCATACTTTCATTTGTTGTATTTTTCATATTGAATTCAAATTCTATTCCATTTAAAGTATTTGTCTAGTATTGAAACATTCACTAGTATGGATGGTTTGAGTGAATTTGTATATCCTAGGGACCTGCCTCCACCTACACTATGATATGTTTCAAGCCTAGGTTACCACCAATGTTAGCAACTACCCTAGTGATCCTTCATCTAGTCATGCTTATGGATATGCACATTAGTTAAACCAAGATTTGCAAGCATCTACGGTTTACCAAACTGAAATAACCATGCCATTAGAAGCCTTAATAGATTTTAAATTTTTTTCAAAAGTTTAACAATCCTTAAATATTTGACACTACAAACTACATGAACCCAAGTGTGTACAAGTCTAGGTTAAGCAAGGACTAGAAAGTTGTGTTGGAGAGGAAAACTAAAGAGTTGAACAAAAGGATGATGCCTCAACAAGCCCAATTAAATGGTAACCATATTATATCTACTAGCCAAATAATTGCACCTTTTTTCAATTCTTTTGATCCATTATATAACTAATTAGACTTTTCATGGGTTAATTGCAAGGTTGAAAGTATGCCAACTCAAGTCTATAAACAATTGTTTATATTTAATGGATATAATGTGTGTAGAGGAGATGCACATGTACAAAAGTTTTCTAGGTTCACGAAGAAACATTTATTTGGAGATCAAGATATGTGGACGAGATTTTTTATTAGATCTCTTGAAGCTAGAGCTAGGCATTGGTACTTAAGTTTTCCTGAGAAATCATTTTCCTATTGGGATAGATTAGTGGATGTTTATAGAAAAGAGTTTGCAAAAGAACCTTTAACCTTGTCATGAGGTTAAAGGAGATTAAAAGACAAGATGAAGAGTCAAGCATTGATTTTAGTCACAGATTTTTTGTTGCTCTTTCACTAATCCTTGAAAATTTAAGACCTAGTACTCTGGATTGCATTCATATGTTTTTTGAAGCTTTTGAGGAGGGATGTAGTGCACTAGTAAGGGATTTTAGAATATTAATTATGTGGATGGCTTACACATTTTTAGATAATATGGAGAAAGTGAGGAATGAAAATGTGTAAATTCTATTGACTTCAATTGTGGATAAACTTGTTGATGAAATTATTAGTAGTGTGAATACAAATGATCAAATGTTTTCAATTCTAAATATACACAAGTGCATACCTAAGAAGGTAGAAGTTAAGAGTGGTGCAATGTTTAGAATTAATGGTCTTAATGGTAAAAATGTTTGTGTTTATCCTCAAGAGGATGTAAATGACAAAATCAATGATGACACCTAGTCTAATGTTGAAATGTAGAAAGGTGTAGATTGTTCTCATGACGGCCTAGAAGTAAGCAAGAATGAACAAATGGAAAACCTATTCTTTGTGACAGATTGTGACCATGCTTTTGACAAGGTTGTTGGTAATAAAATCTCCTATGATTGGGGAAATCCTCTTTATGATTAGTCCATTGATTTTTTAGATTTTGATGATGGTGATATTATGCTATATCCTAATTTACAACTTGGTAATGCATCTGGTTCTATTAGAGGTCAAGGAGAGGTAGTTGTTGAAAGAATGGATCAAAAAAATAGTCTATTAAGTAGTGAACAAATTTCAAATTTGTTGACCACTGAATATAAAAAATGTAAGCATGTGAATAACCCTCAGTTGTTGTGTGTTTTTCATATTGATTTTGATAGTGATGATAATCTTCACTATGCAAGGTATGATGTATGTGTATCTGACCTTCCTTCTAGTTATGAACCAGTTGGTTAATATGATGATAATGTGGATGAAGAATGTAGCCATTTGATTGTAATGATGCATTGTATGATGAGTATGAAAGTGTGCATGTTGACACAAGTTCAAAAATTTGTTTTGATGAAATAGCAATAGAAGATGACCATGAGGTTTGTGTACCCAATGAGCCAAGTCTTGAAAGTTTTAATGCAAATTTGGACAAGTTACCATTTGCTGATTTAGATGAT
Source organism: Sequoia sempervirens (assembly GCA_007258455.2). NCBI lineage: Eukaryota > Viridiplantae > Streptophyta > Pinopsida > Cupressales > Cupressaceae > Sequoia > Sequoia sempervirens. The sequence continues at coordinate 592,031,825 of VDFB02058242.1, read as the reverse complement.
CCTAGTCAGAAGTCTTTTCATGTGGATGTGGATGTTGATTTCAAAGAAAAATTAGATTATATTTTTGAACCATAATTGCTCAATTTTGAACAAGCTTGGGATATTGACAATGTTGATATGTTATGTTTAGAGGATAAAAAAGTGAGTAAGGATGAGGAAAAGTCAGAAATATTTGATGATTCTCTATACCAACATGATGAAGGAAAGTTATAGAGTGTGCCAATGTATGAGTGTATCTCTTTACATACACTTGGAGATAATTTGCATGATGTGCAAGATATTTTGGTAAGTTCTTGTGATAGTTTCACCTTTGATATGCAAACTAGTAATCAGATTGAGTATAATAGTGTTGGAGTGAAGAAGACACTAAGAGGGGGGGTGAATCAGTGTCTTAGACAAATATTAACTTTTACTTTGAAAAAGAATTGAATAGTTTATGCTCTTAATATTTCAATGATAAATACATTCATAAATTGAATGCAATCTTTAAAGAATTAAAATAATAAATATTGAAGCAAGCCAAAGATCATCACAGTCTTGAAACAATATCACATCAAAGCAGTGAGACCATAAGACAAAGAATTTTATGAGTGGAAATCCCTCTAGGGGTAGAAAAAACACTCCATAAATGATTTCTCACTAGCTCAATCTCAAAAACTCACTGTTTACAATGCCTGATTGGAAAAATTTAGATCACCCACTCTGGGAGTACCAATCCTTGTACAAAAACTCAGAACGATAATATATTAGAGGATTACACTATTTCCATTTAGTTCATATTTTTCTTTAACTCTAATACATTTAATATCTTAAAGATTTATTTTGGAATCTCTAAAATACCAAATATACCAGTTATATACTTTGTTTTCCATCATATTTGCAAAACTTCAATTATGAAATTTTGTGTAAACATTCAGAAAAGAAAATAACTCTTAACGAAGTATAAATCAATAATCAATGATGTTTCATTCTAAATCAACAACCTTTTGAATGCCTTCGATATAGAATTTATAATGTTCATTGTTCTTGAACTAAAAAAATAACTTTCAACTTCATAACCATTTTACAATAACAGAATGGTAGTTTTGTTCACCATGTCCAAACCAAAGTTTATCATGATGCTCTGTGGTTTATAGACATGAGGACTAGTGAAATAAAATTTAACAAAACCCACAATATAATCCATAATTGAATGCATGTTAACCCAGACTAGGGTTACTATATTTTTAAACTTCTTGTAGTAGTTTCTATTTAGAATGACAATTGTCATTATAGAGAGTTTGAATGCCTATGAAAACAACTGTTGAAAGCCTTGAAATAAGTTACAAAACTACCATGAAAAAAGTTAATCATATTTGCATATGGGTCAAAGAAGTTTCTTCAAAGTGGTAAAATTTTACCAAACTCTAACCCATAATACCAATGCTCGAACAAATTTAATTTTCTTTAACAACATTTAGATCAAATAAATCACAACTATTTGAATTAACAAAAACATAGGTTTAAATTATCCAATAAAAAAAAATGGATATCACATGAAAGCATTCAAACATAAGATCTTGAAACCATTTCTACTATTAGCTAGTAAATTCCTAAAGGTCACATCTTTGCACATCCTTAATCACATCACAATGTTTCTAATATTATCATTATTCTTCAAAACCTAAGACTGATGCCTTATTTACCAATGTCAAACTTTGCAATTGACTAGTTATCCCTAACTGTTCTTCCTGAAACTGTTACCTCTTTCCTCCCTACCACCATACCACTTCTACTAGGCTTCACCCATTTCTTATAATCTATTCACAACTCATGCATGGTTGATTTTCCAAATGAAAAAAATTAGGGAAACATAATTATTGTGTTGATTAATGCAAAACCAAAAACTCATGTATCGTGATAATAATCATCATTTACATGTGGACAAAAAACCATGCCTTGGAAAGAATTTAGAAAAAAATAATGCTAAATAACATGTGTCAGTCCACCTTATTCACTTTTATGAAAGTGAACAAACTGCATAATGACCTAAACAAGTATTGCAAACCTAATAAGTATTGCTTCCTTCATGACTTACCAATGCCATCTAAGTGAATAATGATCTTGTAATGATATTGTTGATGTGTTTTTTATGCACTTCTCAACACAGGTAATGCATAGGTGTGTCACCTTTCATGAAATACAATCAAATTGCATAACACTATCCCAAGGTCTCTTATGTCAGGTCTTGACAATACTTGGAATATCTCAATTGTTTTATGTGATTTTGCTGGAATCACAAGGCAGACTTATAGATGAGTCACAAAGTGGGGAAGTTGGATTAGCAAATGAAGTTATTAAGATGGGAAAGTTGTGCGTTTGTTGTAGGTTCAAACAATAATCTTGAACTCCATTTCAACTTTTGATTTGGCTTTACAATGTGCAATGAACCTTTCCTAAGGTCACTACTATAAAAAAAGGAAAAAAGGTAGGGAAGAGAGAAGGTTCTTGGACCTAAAACTATGAATGAACAATGATCATGGAGGCTGCTATAGTAGACAAACTCCCTAAAACTAGGTTTTGCTTGACCAGGAGAACCTATAGCTACACAAAACTAGTGCAATCTTCTAAGGATTTCAGATTTTCAAATTACACCCACACATCATGCACTTGTAATTGAACTAAGTTGCAACAATGAAGTAAAGATCTTAGACTAGCTTTACAAACTGACTCAACAACAATGAACCACAAAAAGAATGAGTTGGAAATTCATCAAATACTGAAACAACAATCACCATCACCACTTCCATTCAAGAAACTAACACCTAAACTAATACGAAAGTTGAACCATGAACAATCACCCTTTACAAATGAGGGGAAATCCCCTATTTATAGTTTCCCAAAGCCCAAATGAATGGATAGGATTAATTCACAATGAGTGGCAGAGATTTGATTTACATTAGGATTTCACCTACCCCTCATTATCCAATAATTTTAAAATACAATTTTGGCTTTTCCTTATTTTGTCAGCTAGTGCCCAGGTGTTGTAGCAATTTTGTCATTTAGCTGATTGCCCTTTTACTATAGCTAAAACTACTTGAAAGCTTCCTTCTTACTTGATGTGTTTGTAGTGGTCTTCCTTGGATCAAACAAGCCCGTTGACGACTGGCATCAATGGATTGGTTGCCCCTGATTTAGGTAGATAGAGCCCTCATGCTTTCTTCAAGGCCACCCCCTTGCATTTTTGTCCTTGACTTCCTTGGTATAGGCCTTCTTCTAACACCAACCCCTATTGAAAGGTGCTGGGGGGAGAGGCAAACATGAAATGAATGGTGACATGAGTGATGCACTTTTCCTTGTTCAACTTTCTTAATGGGTCTCTGGATGGACCTGCAATAGGCTAATTGAATCTTGTGTACATGAAGTGTCATAAGTGCTTTCATAAATAAATTAAGGCAAAGGTTAGCCAAACCTTGCAAACTTCTTGTTAGATCCATCCATGCATCATCAAAAAAATCATAATATCCATATTTGGAGCTCATTTGGACCATAAACGTTAATGTGGGCTCAAAGGATGGGTAGTGAATGGGGGAAAACAAACCAAAAAGGAAGTTCTTGGATCTCACAAAACTTAGCAAAACCAAGAATTTTGAATTATAGTGCATGGGAAAAGGGGAAGAAAGAGTGCCAAGACAAACTTCCTCAGGATTGGACCCATTTGAAAAAAAGTAGAAGCTTGGAAGAGGAAAGATAGAGGATCACCACCCTTTTGAAATGGCAATGAGCACACGGCGGCCTAGAAGAAAAGTCCCAGATGACGAAAAAGGGACTAGGTCTTGGAGGCCAGGTTGCCAAGGGCCGGTGGATGTTCAAAATAGCCACAGAGAGATGGCTTCCTAACGCTGGGTCACTGGGGACTAGTGGATGTTCAAAATAGCTACAGAGGGATGAAGTCTCAAAAATAGCCATGGAGGGGCCGAGTTCTAGAGGTCAGGTCATTGGGGGCCAACCGATGTTCAAAATAGTTGTAGAGGGACAAAGTTCCGGAAGGAAATTTCTGAAACCCTCAAAACTTAATGAAACCATGGAAGTTTACTAAGGCACCACAAAAAAATCCCAAATCCACTAGAAACTTATCCCCATAGTCAAAAATGTAGAAAGCGGATCGTCGAGGGTCCATGGATGTTCAAAATAGCCAAAGAGGGATGAAGTTCCAGAAGGAAATTTTTTGAAACCCCCAAACCTTAACAAAACCTTCATGAAACCTTGACAGTGTATTTAGGCACCACAAAAACATCCCAAATCCACGAGAAACTTATCCCCAAAGTAAAAAATGTAGAAAGTAGACCGCCAGGGGTCCATGGATGTTTAAAATAGTCAAAGAGGGATGGAGTTCTAGAAGGAAATTTCCAAAACCCCTGAAACTTAATGAAACCTTAATGAAACCTTGGCAGTTCACTTAGGCACTACAAAAACATTCCAAATCCACCAAAAACTTGTCCCCAAAGTCAAAAATGTAGAAAGCAGACTATCGGGGGTCCATGGATGTTCAAAATAGCTAAACAGGGATGGAGTTCCAGAAGGAAATTTTTGAAACCCCTGAAACTTAATGAAACCTTGGCAGTTCACTTAGGCACCACAAAACATCCCAAATGTACCAAAAATTTGTTGCCAGAGTCAAAAATGTAGAAAGCAGACTGTCAAGGGTCCATAGATGTTCAAAACAACCAAAGAGCGATGAAGTTCCAGAAGGAAATTTATGAAACCCCTGAAACTTAACAAAACTTTGATGAAACCTTGGTAGTTCACTTAGGCACCACATGAATAGCCCAAATCCACAAGAAACTTGTCCTCAAAGTTAAAAATGTAGAAAAAAGTGAATCGAGTGATCAGGGACCAAGAAAGAAGGAACAAGACAAAAGACAGAAAAGGGATGGGGGACTTTGTTTCTCCCCGGATTTGAATACCCCAAGTAGGTGAATTTGGTCAGGGCGATTTGATTTTTTGAAGGAACATGACCAATTTGGGCTTGGAAACTGGGGCATGCAAAACAAGACATGAGAAAAGAAGCCTATTGGAAGTGAAAAGGGGTGGTCCCTGCCTACGACAAGGTGTGTGTGCAAAACATGCACAACAAATGGCAACTCATTTGGTAAATGCTCCAAAGAATTTTGATAACAAACTAGAATCACAAACCTAGAATCTCTAGTTCCAACCTTCACGCTAGGGCAAACAAACCAGATGCCCAATTAAAGGTTCAAAACCACTAGCCAACCCAACCTTTAATATGCTGAAAATCCAAGTGTGTGCAATTGTGTTAATTCCCATTCTTCAGTTGCTATAGGAATGCAAGCTCCATTAAGTTAAGCTACTTAGTTTATTCTAACTCCAAAAGCATCTAGGACATTGCCTTGCTCCCAGTCAAGCATCCATAGCCCCGACAAGGTTGTCACTTTGATTCTTCCAAACATTGCTCTACTATCGGTCGGGCGTCTGTAGCCCCAGTAGAGTTGCTCATATACCCATAAGAAGTTGAATTTTCTCTTTCTTTTAATTTTTAAGGTTTTATTTCTTTCTTTCTTTTCTCTTTTCGGCTCTTTTATTTCAACCACAAGCATTGAAGCTCACACTCAGGGCTGAGAATCATAGTGGCGCTAGAGCAGAATTTTAGATTTTTCACTTAACTAGACTTCACAAAAGGACCTACAATGACCATTAGATTCTTAAGATGTGTAAGAGTTGTAAGATTTCAAAATACGTCAGAGTCAGATTAAACCGGTTCAACTTATCCTCTTTGAATCAAACACCCAGATCACTTGACACTAATAGAAGACCTTCACCATCCACTCTGAAGACTTGATGAGAGTTTGACAAAGAAATACATAGAACAACCCCAAGTGATAAGTATGGTTGTTGTGAGCACAGATGTGCCTAGCTAAAAGTAGAGGGTCCCCAAACAAAGCAGCAACAAAGCGAAAGAAAACAACCTACATCACACCAACTAATCTAAGGAAATCAAGAAAGCAGAGTATTTATAGGAAACCTATACTACTCAAAACGGGCTATGTACAAATATATTTACAAAGCACTATGTTCAGGTAGAGCAAGCTGACATTAACATTCATTGGATTTTGTAGTGAATGCAGAATCAAATGGGTGATTGTTGTCATTCTTAACCATGCAAATTTATCTTTATATTCTAAAAAAAGAAATTCAACATTGTAGGACTCAAGTTCAATCAAGTCATCATGAAAAATCAGTAATTGAGGAGGCTTGCTGAACCCATGGTGAAACCATAAGAAATTTTTCCTTCCTGCACTCCCATAATCAAAATGATAAATGAAGGTATGAAAATTAACTAGAGCAAGGAAGGATAGAACCTGAATGTTGTTATGCAAAGGTGGCATCATTTGGCAGTTGAGAACGAGCACTATGTTGTCTATCATTGCATCGGTAGCCTCAAGTGGGTACGATGGAGGGTGCAACATTTCTGGCCTTGGGCTTGCATAAGGCTAGGAGGACAGGGCAGCAAACAACTTTTCCAATCTACTAATGGGTATGTGCAGGATCATCATAGAAAAAATAGGCCCTTAAGTGGCAAAAAAATCAAAAAAATCAGAGTTAGCCAACTTGACGTAAAAATTTGAATAAGTTATCTATATTATTTCAAAAATATGTAAGAATAGAATCTGTAGCAAATTGAATGTAGTTTCTAAACTAGTAGGTTTGTTTAACAAAAAAAGAAATCTATTTAGTGAAAATTTGAAATTTCAATGCAGTAGTACTTAAATTTTAAGGAAAAAATAAGAAGTAGGTGTCTGTCTGACCACCCTAACCACAATAAAATGATAATATTTTTTTATAATATTTTACATATAAGTAGATGACTCATGTCTTGATGTGACGCATATTTTCTTGTAATTTTTTTCTAAGTAAATAATTAATTATAAATTTTTTATTACAACTTTTAAAAAATATAAAAAACTCGTATGTCTGACCACCTTAACTTGGCCAAAACTTCATGAAATTCATTTTTTCTTTTTTTAATCCTATAGTATGTGAATCATAGAATGTGACGAATGTTTTGGATTCAAAAAAATGATACCATTTGGAATCTATAGATGTTTTTTAATTAGTCTATCAATCAGGACTTTAGTCATAATTTGAATAGAAAATGAATAATAATTACTTATTAAATTCAAAGTAAAGCATAATTTATATTGGTGGAAAGCTAAGAATCTCCTTTAAAAGCCTTTTTCATTTTATCAATTTTGGGTAAAAATAAAGTCATCTGCCACATACCCATCATATTGCCACTTTTTGGCCCACCATGATCCCACACATACCCTAATGGGACCTACAATCTTGGTTGGCAGTTCTTCAAAAAGAAATATTTCTCCACATTGATCATCTACAAACGTGGAATCCACTTGGTTGCTGTCCTTAAGGGGAAACATGTTGTCTTGTCTCCTTCCCCAAGTATCAACCTATTTTTTATGATGTTTAATGTCATGGGATAATGACATTCACACATTTGTCTTATTACAGCTCCCTAAATATGAAGGAGGATCAGCAATGGTCATGGCAGAAGGACTTCTAGCTGTGTCTTGTAGTTGGTCAATTTTGTCATACTTGTTGGAAGCCATCAAAACACCTCCACCTTTGTCTTCTTCCCTTTGTTGTTCATGCATCTCATCATGATCTTCACTCATTTCCTCTTGCTCACTATCACTGTAAATGGAGAAGGAGCTCCTCTCCCAATCTGGAAACTCTATTGTTCTAGGGCTCAAGGAGTATGTATTCATCACTACCATCTTCTGGGATGTGCTCTTCCTTGGCATGAGCATACCTTCATAGTACATATCCCAATGGAAAGAAGTCATCAATTGATGGCACCTCATAAAGGGGACCAAAGTCTACTGGACAATTTCCCTCCAAGGGCTCGACATAAATCCTATCGTTCATGGTGTGCAAGTGCTCTTCGAGAGGAAATTCTTGATGATTGGTGGAAAACATTCCTATTTGATCTTTAGAATTCATCGCTCAGAAGTCTGAGACTATATTGTAGTCCTTCTTTTATTGTTGTCCCAATATCCTCTTAAGGACCACCTTCAACTGAGTTGTCACTTGGCTCTAGCTCTTGGTCTTCTACTTCAATTCGGGAAGCAAGTAGAGGAGGTTGGGCACTTGGTTGCTCCACTTGTCCTCTAACTTGTTTGATAGCCTCTTTGCATAGTCCGCATGTGAACTCTGAGTGCGATGAATCATCAAGTCTGAACCAATTGGGTAGCAACAGCACCTCCAAGTCCACTTAACATCTAAGTTTGGACCAATCCTTTGCTAATCTAGAGACAAGTTGGTCATATCTTTTGACTATTGGGTCCTCATCATCCCTTGAAAAAGAAGCTTGATGGTAGGAAACCATGGAAAGTGGTTGTTCCCACTCCTCCAAACATTTTTTTTCAGATTCTCAATCACTGTCATTGATGGAGAGTTCTTCTAATCTGATTTCACTTATACTTTCATCATCAATTTCTATTGCTCCAAGGTTGTCAATCTTTTCTTCTTCCTATTCTTCAGCATTTTCGTTGTCTATCCCAGCATGCATTGTTGTAGACTTTGTTGACACATCTTCAACTTCCAATGAATCCTCTTCTAGATTAGAGGACTGCTCTTTGCTGATAGAGGAAAGGATTTCCAACTCCCTTCCAACTAAATTTTCATCACAGCATTCTGCTATCCTACTAAAATCAACTTCTTCCTTTTAATTTTTCAGCTTCAACATTCATTGTCCCCACACTAGTTTGTGTTGAATCCCTTAGTTCCTCTTCGATGTGCTCTCCTCCAGATGTTGACAACTCTTTGGCCTCATTAGATGACTCATCCTACTTGACAGTTGACTACTCCAAATTTTTTGAACAACCCTTGACTTGAGTGATGACGTTGTCACATGATGGACACATAAATTCTGACTGTGGTGCATTGGGAAATCTACACCAACTTTCCATTAGTACTTCCTCCAATCTTGGTCCATCATTGCTGCTCAAATGTTCCTAGATCAGCTCCTTGAATGCTTTGGCTACCATGGTTGTCAACTCTTCCTCTGGGTCTATAGGAGCTAAAGGTTGGTATATATTCCAGAAGGAAATTTCTCCTTGCAATACTCTTTCAATCCTACTCAGAAAAGTGAGATACCCCAATTCATTATGCCTGTGAGTGCAATGGATCTGACATCTACCCGCTAACACGAATTGTTGCAATGGCTTCTTCAGTCTCTTGTTCAAATCTGCATGCAGCTGAGTGATGTCAATTTGTGCATGCTGCGCCATTTTGAATCAGCTTCTACTTGTTTTCAGATTTTTTTTGATTTTTAACATTAAAAGAGATCTCCTTATCTCAAATTTCTTCTTTGAAAGTGCTCTTTTTGAAATGCCAACTTTCAGCTTTGTAGCTTCAACATGTCATGCCCTCCTTCTAGTGCCAGTTATGTTGATATATTTTTTATGCACTTCTCGACACAGGTAATGCATAGGTGCATCACCTCTCTTGAAAGATAATCTTCCACAATCAAATTGCATAACACTATCCCAAGGTCTCTAATGTTAGGTCTTGACAGTGCTTAGAATATCTCAATTATTTTATGTTATTTTGCTGGAATCACAAGGAAAATTTACAGATGAGTCACAAAGTGGGGAAGTTGGATCTACAAATGGAGTTCTTAAGATGGGAAAGTTGCATGTTTGTTGTAGGTTCAAACAGCAGTCTTGAACTCCATTTCAACTTTGGATTTGGCTTTACAATGTGCAATGAACCTTGCCTAAGGTCACTACTATAAAAAAAAAAGTAAAAAAGGTAGGGAAGAGAGAAGGTTCCTGGACTTGAAACTACAAATGAACAGTGATCATAGAGGTTGCTACAGTAGAAAAACTCCCTAAGAACTAAGTTTTGCTTGACCAAGAGAACCTACAACTACACAAAATTAGTGCAATCTTGTAAGGACTGTAGATTTTCAGATTACACCCATGCATCATGCACATGTAATTGAACTAAGTTGCAACAATGAAGTAAAGAGCTCAAACTAGCTTTGCAAAGTGACTCATCATCAATGAACCACAAAAAGCATGAGCTAGAAATTCATCAAATACTAAAAAAACAATCACCATCACCACTTCCATTCAAGAAACTAACACCTAAACTAATAGGGAAGTTGAACCATGCATACATAAAGAGAAAATTTGAAAGGAACACTTATAAATCATGCAATGCTACTTTCTATTGCTGCATAATGTCTTTGCATTAGTTCTCCAACCCTTTACAAATGAGGGGCAAGCCACTATTTATATTTTTCCAAATCCCAAGTGAATGGCTAGGATTAATTCACAATGAGTGGAAAAGATTTGATTTACATTAGGGTTTCACCTACCCCTCATTATCCAGTAATTTTAAAATACAATTTTGGCTTTTCCCTATTTTGTCACCTAGTGCCTAGGTGTTATAGCAGTTTTTTCATTTAGTTGATTGCCCTTTTACGATAGTTGAAACTTCCTTGAAATTTGTCTTCTAACTTGATGTGTTTGTGGTGTTCTTCCTTGGATCAAATGAGCACATTGACAACTGGCATCAATGGATTGGTTGCCCCTAATTCAGTGGACAACTCCCTCATGCTTTCTTTATAGCCACCCCCTTGCATTTTTTTCCTTGACTTCATTGGCACAAGCCTTCTTCTAACGTTGAACCTATTGGTGGGTGCTAGGGGGAGAGGTGAACATGAAATGAATGGTGACAGGAATGGTGCACTTTTCCTTGTTCAACTTTCTCAATGGATCTCCTGATGGACTTGCAGTAGGCTCCTTGAATCCTATGTACATGAAGTGTCATAAGTGCTTTCATAAATAAATTAAGGCAAAGGTTAGCCAAACCTTGCCAACTCCTTGTTAGATCCATCCATACATCATCAAAAAAATCATATTATCCATATTTGGAGCTCATTTGGACCATAAACATTAATGCAGGCCGAAAGGGCATAGAGCGAACGGGGGACAAAAAATCGAAAGGAAGTTTCCAAACCTCACATAACTTAGCAAAACCAAGAATTTTAAATTATAGTGCATGGGAAAAGGGGAAGAAAGAGTATCAAAACAAACTTCCTCAAGATTGGACCCATTTTTTTTAAAAAAAAGAAGCTTGGAAGAGGAAAGCCAAAGGTTCACCACCCTTTTGAAATGGCAATGAGCACACGATGGCCTAGAAGGAAAGTCTCAGATGGCAACGGAGGGACTGGGTCCTAAAGGTTGGGTTGTCAGGGGCCAGTGAATGTTCAAAATTACCATCAAGGGATGGAGTCTTAGAAACGGCCACGAAGGGGTTGGGTTTCGGAGGTCGAGTCATCGGGGGTTGGCTGATGTTCAAAATAGCTGCGGAGGGATGAAGTCCTCGAAATGGCCATAGAGGATCCAAGTTTCAGAGGCCGGGTCATCGGGGGCCAACAAATGTTCAAAACAACAGCGAAGGGACGGAGTTCCAGAAGGAAATTTTTGAAACCCCTAAAACTTAATGAAACCTTGGTAGTTCACTTAGGCACCACAAAAACATCTCAAATCCACTAGAAACTTGACCCTAGAGTCAAAAATATAGAAAGCAGACCATCGAGGGTCCACAGATATTCAAAATAGCCAAAGAGGAATGAAGTTCTAGAAGGAAATTTTTGAAACCCTTGAAACATAACAAAACCTTGGTAGTTCACTTAGGCACCACAAAAACATCCCAAATCCACCAGAAATTTGTCCCCAAAGTCAAAAATGTAGAAAGCAGACCGTCGAGGGTCCACGAATGTTCAAAACAGCCAAAGAGGGATGAAGTTCTGGAAGGAAATTTTGGAAACCCATGAAACTTAACAAAACCTTGATGAAACCTTAGCAGTTCACTTAAGCACCACCAAAACATCCCAAATCCACCAAAAAATTGTCCCTAGAGTCAAAAATATAGAAAGCAAATTGTCGAGGGTCCACAAATGTGCAAAACAGCCAAAGAAGGACGTAGTTCTAGAAGGAAATTTTTGAAACCCTCAAAACTTAACAAAACCTTCTCAGTTCACTTAGACACCACAAAAATATCCCAAATCCACCAGAAATTTGTCCCCAGAGTCAAAAAAGTAGAAAGCAGACCATCAAGGGTCCAAAGATGTTCAAAACAGCCAAAGAGGGACAAAGATCTAGAAGGAAATTTCTGAAACCCCTAAAACTTCATGAAACCTCGACAAAACCTTGGCAGTTCACTTAGGCACCACAAAAACATCCCAAATCCACAAGAGACTTGTCCCCAAAGTCAAAAAGTGTAGAAAGTGGATTGTCAAGGGTCCATGGATGTTTAAAATAGCCAAAGAGGGATGGAGTTCTAGAGGGAAATTTTTGAAACCCCCGAAACTTATTGAAACCTTGAAGAAACCTTGGAGTTCACTTAGGCACCACAAAAACATCCCAAATCCATAAGAAACTTGTCCCCATAGTCAAAAATCTAAAAAGTGGACCGTCGAGGGTCCATGGATGTTTAAAACAGCCAAAGAGGGATAGAGTTCCGAAAGGAAATTTCTGAAACAATGAAACCTTGATGAAACCTTGGAAGTTCACTTAGGCACCACAAAAACATCCCAAATCCACTAGAAATTTGTCCCCTAAGTAAAAAATGTAGAAAGCAGACTGTCGAGGGTCTAGAGATGTTCAAAATAGCCAAAGAGGGACGGAGTTCCAGAAGGAAATTTTTGAAACCCCCAAAACTTAATGAAACCTTGAAGAAACCTTAGCAGTTCACTTAGGCACCACAAGAACATCCCAAATCCACAAGAAACTTGTCACCAAAGTCAAAAATGTAGAAAAAAGTAAATCAAGCGATCAGGGACCAAGTCAACAGGAACAAGACAAAAGGTAGAAAAGGGATGGGGAAATTTGTTTCTCCTTGGATTTGAATACCCCAATTAGGTGAATTTGGTCAAGGGGATTTGATCGTTTGAAGGCACATGACCAATTTAGGCTTGGAAATGGGGCACACAAAACAAGACAAGAGCAAAGCAACCTATTAGGAGTGAAAAGAAGGGGTCCCTACCTATGGTGGGGCATGTGTGCAAAACATGCACAAAAGATACCTTATTACAAGATACAAATTTATATTGTTTGTATTAGAAAATCAATATCTCATGTATTATGTGAATGATAAAATCTTAATAGCTTATCAATGGACTCGTTGATAGGAAATTAAGCACCTTATCAATGACACAATGCATCTGGCATTGAAATCTAGTCAAGTATCAACTGATAAGATAACATAAAACATAGGAAACAAATAGAACACAATATAAATATCATGTGCATCAAATTTGAGAATATTCCATCAACCTATATAATGCATTGTCATGTTGAACCCAAACATGTCATACCTATGTATTCAAATGTGATACCATATCAATTCAAATGTATGTATTCCTGTCAATCTGTATTCCTATAAAATACCAGTCATCAAGTGTCTTTGTGTGTCTTTGACATCAAGGACAACAATTGCAACAACTATGAGGGCCAAAAAACTCCCCCTTTGGCCTTGATGGAAAAACACCAAAGCTCTCTCCCCCTTTTTACATCAAGAGACAAAGGACTATACAAAAATAGATGAATAAATATAGTAGGAAATGGAACAAGAGATCTTGTAATAGTTATTATATGTGCTCCAAACTATCTAGTAGTGCTGTAATGATACATATCCAATAGATAAAATAGATAGAGAAATGAAGGTTGTAACAACCAATATATGGTTATCAAAAATTGATAACCTCAAATGTAGTGTTACCAAAAACATGCAATAGAACAAAGATCATGGAACAACAACATTTCAAGAATATACCCATGATATACAATAGCAAAGACAATACATAAGTAATCCTGATATCCTTCATGAAGAGCAACAACTACAGAGAAAAAAACTTAATGTGGAAGCAATAAATTCCTATCTGCACATACCACTACTTTCAGCACATACATGTCACCTCAAAGAAGATAAGTTAGATAACATCAAGAAAAATGCAATGGATCCACTAATCAACAATATGTAAAATTTCAAAATCTAGCAACTACAATATCTCCCCCTTTCACATCATATGACAAAGGAACAAATACAAACTCAATGGTGAAGAAAATATGAAGCAAGCAACATTATCTTATGGCAAGGAAACAACATATCACTGAATCATTAATAAAATTTCACCAACATTGGTTAGCACAATAATCTGGAATTTTCCAGCTAAACACCACCAATTACTACAACTAGAATTATGACACTTTGTTCATTGTGATTAACATTGTCCTCAATACTCAAGATTACCATACCATAGCATTGTCAATGTAATACTATTCATCACAACATCAAATAATTGTATTTTCTTTTGAGTGACCCTTTTTTGACAAAACATATTCAAACACTCCCCCTTATACATGATATTGTCTTACAAGATCCACTCACTTTCATTGATTACTATCAAGCCTCAACAACCCTTCTCATTGTTCACTATCAACAAGAGTTCCTCTAGTCTATTTCATACACCATATGCAACTACCAATACTTGAAAATAGACTCCCAAAATCAAGCCAAGACAACCATCTTTGTTACAAGATCTGATCCACTATTTCTAGCTCAAATGGGAATGTAAAACCAAAATTCCATATTCCTTGAACCATAAAGCAATACCATAGACCTGTGTGCAAGCCTATCCATAGTTTGTGTACAAAATCACTAAGATATCACACAATGATATATGATCACTTGACACCCCTGTTCTACTTAGTTTACTTACATAAGAAAATTAACTATCAAAGCATCATCAATGCACAAGATTGCTTTAGCCTCTACACACTCACTAAAAGAGATTCCTTGATTGTGTAATTACAATAGTAGTAGCCTTAGCATCACTATGTTGTGTATAATTTTATCAAAGAAAAAATGCCATAAACTTCAAAGCTCCATACTGCTATTAAGATGCAGCATACCACTGATCTAGAAATCCATTATCTAACTGCCCTGTACCTCTAAATCTCTGATCTTCACTAGCCTACTACCACCATGGAAAATAATCTATTGGTACTTTTAGAGTTTATTGCAAGAGAAATTTTGCATCCATGAGCAATATCTACATCCAGAGAGCACTATAAAATTTGATAAGCTCCTAGTTTTACATATTATAAGAATGTTGATAGAAGTTCTAGAGTCTACCAACTATCACTCTTTAAACATTTTTAACAACAAATATTCATTCTTAAGACGTTGATGGATGCCATTCCCTATTAATTAAAAATAACCTTGCTAGCTGACCAAAAATATCTATGTACTACACTTACTATGTTAACAATCAATATCCAAGCACAAGAAAACTTGAAAAACCACTTCATCTGAAACAAATATTGATAGATTAACACTAATACTATATCATCTTCTCATTTGTTGGAAATTATGCCAATGAGGCTACTAGATAAGACCATTGACACTAGGCAGCAAAATATCCATTGACCCAACTAAGCCACTACTAAAACATTTTGTATATATATTTGCATTGCGCCTCACTGAATACCTCTAGGATTTTTATAGAAATATGACACTTCTTTTGGGGTTTGCAAAAAATGGTAGAAGGAAATGTAAATATAGAACATGAAAATGGCAATGCACCAATGCTTTTACAACATTTCAAACCCAACCATTCCTATGGTTGATATAATTAGACAAAGAACACCACAACCCTTCATTATTGGAAAGAGAATGAATAGCAAAGGCTAACAACAAGCACAATGTAGACTTTCAAATCTTCATGTAGGTAGTGCTCATTAAGGTCCAATCAAACATAAATATTTCTAAGGGGTAATAGAAAACATCCAAAAATTATATAGACTCTCTCTCCTAATACAACATAATATAATAAAATGAAAACCCTTCAGAAAATTAGAGAAGTCCAATTACATAATCCAGTGTTCACAAGTCACTATTCTACCATAAGAGAATACATCATGGAAATTAGCTACCTAAACTATTCAAATTCAACTTGCAAGACATAGTGTTTCATTCAGAATGATAATATAAATAAAAGAAAGCTTGAAAAAGGCCATATATGCATAGTCTCAAAAATTTCTTCTCAATAGTTCATGCTTTAAATAGCAAATGAACTTTAAAACTAAGATCCAACAAAAATCTTACAATAATTTAAGCCTTAAAAGATATAACATGCCAGAGATAAGTAGTTCTGCAATTATGCTCCTAAAAATAATTCTATCTTCTAAGAAAACCAAAGAAAAAGGCCCTTAAGTGGTAAAAAATTTAGAAAAATCAGAGTTAGGAAACTTACATAAAATTTTGAATAAGTTATCCATATTATTTCAAAAATATGTACGAATAGAATCTGTAGCAAATTGAATGTAGTTTCTAAACTACTAGGTTTGTCTAAAAAAAAAAATCTATTTGGTGAAAATTTTAAATTTCAATGCAGTGGTGCTTAAATTTTAGGGAAAAAATGAGAAGTAGGTGTTTTTTGACCACCCTAACCATAATAAAATGATAAAAAAAATTATAAGATTTTGGATATAATTAGAGGACTCATGCCCCAATGTGATGCATATTTTTTTGTAATTTTTTCCAAGTAAATAATTAAAATGATTTTTTTATTACAAATTTTTTAAAAATATAAAAAATCGTATGTCTGGTCACCTTAACTTGGTCAAAACTTCATGATATTCAATTTTTCTTTTTTAATGCTATAGTATGTGATGCATTTTTTGGATTCAAAAAATGTGATACCGTTTGAAAGTTATAAATGTTTTTCAATCAACTTATTAATTAGGACTTTAGTCATAATTTGAATAGAAAATGAATAATAATTATTTATTAAATTCAAAATAAAGTATAATTTATATCAGTGCAAAGGTGATAATCTCCTTTAAAAAACCTTTTTGTTTCATCAATTTTGGGTAAAAAAATAGTTTTCAGCCACATACCCATCATATTGCCACTTTTTTCCCATCATGATCCTGCACATACCCAATACAAAGAAAAGAAAAAGGCCAACTAGCTCTGAAAAACTCCCAAAAGATATCATTCTATAGGAAACACAATCCACTTGTAGCAAAGAGGTGACGTGTCAAAAAGGAAGACACTTTTGAGCTCATGAATATATAGCTCCCTAGAAAATCCCCAACAAGATGACACATGTCGTGAACTCTCTCCTAAAAGGAAGACAAAAGATGAAAGTTGCATAGCCACCAGGTAGCACATCAATTGGTCTACATGCACACTCATGCTTCACTAATTGGTCTACACATCAATCTTCATACCAAGCCACACAATTGACATCAAGGACAACATTGTATCTGCACACTGTACATCCCATGCTCGTGAACATTGCCAACATGCATATCAATGAAAAACTCCTTAAACTTCCAACAATCTCCCCCTTTTTCATTGATGACAACTTGCATCAAATCTTCTCCAACAATCCTCCCCATGTGACATTAAGGGAAAAGGGTGCAAAACATATACACATATTATTGCTACCTTTTATTCTTCCCCTTGCAATGATTTTACATTATCAACTAACTCTTCACCAGAGTATACATATATACTCCCCCTAATTTGTATATATCTACATATGAGAGTAACAAACTCCAAAAAATTAGGTCTCAACTTCCCTTAATAATGATATCCATCAAACCAGATCAAAATTGGCATTGAAACACTATCCTCTAACATTCACATATACAATGAAGTCTGAATTCCATAAAAGAGATGGAAATCAATATAAATTAACCAGTGGAGGACACATTTATTCTCTATGAAACCTATAAATTTGCAAGGTGTGCCTCCCAATCATTCTTTCCACTATCCCATTCCTTCCTAGCTATGTCAAGCATGCGGCTCTAGGTCTCAAACTCCATGAGGAGTTCCTCTGCAACATCCATAATGTTAGGTATTAGATTCATCTTCATAGGCTTTTCCACATTTATTAGAGCACTGGATACGGATCTATACTTTACATTTACCAAATTTGTAATATGTCCAAACTATACTATTATCTTTTCCTTTTCTTCCTATAGCTAGAAGAATTGTTCATGCAATTTTTCAATTGCCAACCTTGTTGATCCATCTATATCATTTGTTGGGTTTTGAGCACCAGATTGTATGTCAATTGAGGACTCAATGGAGTCCATCTGATCCTTTATACTCTTTGTGGACTAATGTGGGCTGAAAAACTAGATGCAGTGTACACATAAAAATATATTCTAACACTAAGAAAATTCTTTGACCCAACTATCTACACCAAGTCAAAACTTCTTGCATCTATGCACTAGATTATCATCTACATGTACACTCATGCTTCACCAATCGGTCTAAACATCAATCTTCATACCAAGACACAATTTTGACATCAATGACGACATGGTATCTACACATTGTACATCCCATGCTCATGTTTCCTATGAGTAGATTGATGAAAAACTCCTTAAACTTCCAATAGATAGAATTTTTATAAGGAATCAACTATGATACAAATTGATGAGCATACAATTATACAAAGAAGGTGGATAAATTAATATAATAAAAATTTATCAATCACAACATCATTTTCTCAACATCAATAATCATGTACATGAAAAGAACATAATAGCACACAATATTTATGTGTAAACTCTTACACAAAAAAACCATGGAAAAATATTTCTTTATTATTTTTCTTTTTACAAATTTGTAGGCACCAGCCTACTAGAGACACCAACCCCTCATTCAATTTGTTAGAAAAAAACCAATAGAGGCACCAATCTTTGATTCAATTTGTGAGCATCAACCCACTAGAGGCACCACCCCGTCATTCCACTTGTGAGCACCAACTCACTATTTTTATCATTAAAAATTATGCTATAACTCTATTCTCCAATCTACTATTATGTTGACCATAAATCTCCCATAAAACTGATCATTGTCTCCTTAAAAATCTACATTTATTCTTCTTAAATTCTGTTCCAATATTCCTCACAATTTCTTCATATAATCTGCAAGTATTCTCCTTCTAAACTACCCTTTATAAGCTAGTATCTGTATTTGTTTTATCTTTCACTCTCAACACACATATCTTACTTCTTCCACCTTCTTATAATCTTCTTGCAACTAGAAATATTTTTCATTTTAAGTCTTCACAAAATCTACACACAAAATCTTCTTTAGATCTTCTCTAGAATTACAAATGCTATATCATTACATTTCTTTTTCACACCAACATGTTGGTGTATATCTAATATAATTATTTATCTTGCACACCCACAATGATATTCAATAGCCCTTTTTATTCCATATCTTTTCACCTCTCTTCATCATCTTCTCTTTACACATTTTTATTTCATTTTATATCTTTATGTCTAAATAAAGAGATCATGCAACACTTCAAAAAGGATGAATTTATTTCCAAGGGAGAGACCATTTCTTTAATAAGTGTTATCATTTAAACTTAAATCATTTCCCCTTACTAATAGATATTCTTATCTTTAAGTATATTAATTTATGTCACAACTTTTAGTATATGTATAGGCTTTACAATATCCTCATTGTTCTTTAATATTAATCTCTTGATTTGTATACATGATGAAATCAAACTTGGACAATATGATCATTGTTGTTCTTACTATAAATTTAAATATTGCACATTAATATTTAACTTGAATTATTAAATATTACTTTAAACATAGTCGAAGCCCTTTGTTTTCCATCGTTATTTTTATGAAGACTTATTTGTCATCGCTATTAAGTTTATCTTTTATATATATAAGTTGTTCTTTCTAATTAAACTACTACCTTCATTAATGAATTTTTTCCTCCAACCATATATTTATTGTTGTATATAAATCATTGATTTTGTATCTTTTCTTATCATAAGCGTTGTTTATTATTTCTCGTATCAAAATAAGTTGGGTGATGAATATATGTTCATTCCCATTTTCCAAAATAGGTTGGATAGCATATGAGGAAGTTTCCCTTGGATGATTTTAAGTCATTCTTTAAATCATAGCATAGATGTTGATTTATTCCTTAGTAGTCTTTAGATAGTTTTATATTTTAATTCATTATTACTTCAACAACTAATCATTGTGATTACTTCTGCGATTATTATCATTGTCTTTTCTTATCTAATTTTATATCTTTAGTTCTTTCTTGTTGTCATTTACTTTTCTAATTCACATCAAATAGACTTCTTATCCATTCTAGCAAGGTGAGATTCTTGAAAAGTATCAATTGTTCTATCTGCACTCTAGTGATTCCTACAACTACAATCAAATCTCCATATGTACAGTTAGGAGAAGGATATTGTCACATCTAGTATGTTATCTTGATTTCTTTCTTGATCGGCATTATCACTGCTCTATCATCTTCATGTATATTTCTCCTTTCTTATCACACACACATGCACATGCATATGCACATGCACACGCACATGCACACACACACACACACACACACACACACACACACACACACACACACATGCACACACATGCACACATGTACGCACATACACACATGTACATGCACTTGCACACGTACACACACACACAATGAAATCTCCAAGTCGATGGTTGGGAGAAGGATATTGTCACATCTAGTTTTTAATCTTGATTTCTTTCTTGATCAACATTATCACTGCTCTACCATCTTCACGTATATTTCTACTTTCTTATCTTATTACATGCACATGCACACATACACACACATGCATACATGCTCAAAACTAATCTCTCATACTTTAGCTTTTTAGTATAAATGAAAAAATAACATATTAATGATGTATAATCACTATCTTTAATATCACTTGCCTTGGGAATTTATAATAATCAAACAAAAAACTCTCATACACCTTCTAAGTCAATGATCTATTTTATTGCAATTGAGATGCTAATCTTCTTATGACATCAACGATAAACATTGTCTTTATAGCTTTGACAACAAAGAAAACATTGTCTTTATACCTGTGACACCAATGCCAACATTACCAACACATTGTACCCATAGATATGCAAGCATTAATTGCAGAAAAATGCCCAAAAAAATCCAATGAAGTTACAAAACAAATTGGTATGCTCAATTCGACATAATCCTCATTACCTAAGATTTTTTAGTCAATGATTTTCAAGAGAAATACTTTCAAAATTTAGAAAAGTTAAAAATCATGCATTTTACTTCAATTAAATATAATTCGTATGAAAATAAAATACTCAATTTTAATTGGTTGAAATTTGAAATATTAATCACTAGTTACAAATTGACCTTTCATATAATACATAAAAATAAAATCTATAGATAAATTTTACATTTAACTATTATATTCACCCAACCTTCCATTAGCCTAAACACTAAATAGCCTCCTTATCTTACTCCAAATAACTATTAATTATAGTAATATAATTAGTATGTCCACATTAATAAATATGTCTTATTATATTGCTTGTATTGTGATGCCCTTTGTTATATCATCAAAATTATACTTCTTCGTAGTTTTCCTTGTCTTGCTAGATATCAAATAATTAGTTTTTTTGTTTTTCTCTCCAACATTAATTTTGGATATAATGGATTTATTGATTTGAGAAGAATTTATTATCATATAACTTTCACAATCATCAATAAAAGACACAACTAATATATAATTTTTTAATGAAAAATAATGTCAATATTATAAATAAATAAATAAATAACTAAGAAGGAATTAAGCTCTTTAATTTCTTGTACAATTATAATGAGCTATTTTATATAGTAACAATTAAAAAAACATGTATATTTTAACTTGTAGAGTTAGGTAGTTGGCTTGAACCTTAGGTTTGCTTCCCAAGGTCTTGGTTTGACAAGATTATATCTCTCAACATTAAAATATTTATATTAATTATATATTTCATTAATAATTTATCAAATATTCTATTTTTATATTCTTATTTAGAATATCTATGATTTTTTCATAATAATTTTAAATATTTATTTATTTATTTTCTTTTTCAACCTTACTCATATATCTTACTTCTAAGTATTCACTTCTCCCTACTTATAACTCTATTTATATTCTATGCATATTCCATTACTTCTATTTGATTAAAACCACTCATGTTTCATTGGTCTTTACATCGTTAGTACTAAACAGTGTGCTTTTTCTATATTTAAATCCAATATTTAACACTACCAATTGCACCTTGGTGTGCAATGGGTATGCTGAAGAAGAACATTTGTTGATACATATTAATTGAGTCTATTGTTATATATATGCATGTATTGTGGGGAAGCTATCATGTATTGAGTAATAGTTCACAAATAAAGAAATAACATGCCTAGCACATGTCAAAAGTTGTAGTATGTGAAGATTATTTTCCATGTCAACCATTGTCAATGGTAGATCATTTACAATACATCAATTTAAAGAATAGAACGAAGGTCTTAAACCATGAATATGTACTTAAAGTTCTCGTTCAATTGCATATTATTGTTATAACAGTTACCTTTTGATCTTCTACAGGTGCTTTGATAGTAATATATTTTACTCACAAACAATCATACAAACTCTTACAACTATATATTGGGAATAAGAGAAAACTCACAGGAAGAAAATTTCATGAACTTGTATGCCAACACAACCAAAAGACCATAGAAATATGTAATGTGCATCCAATGAAAATAATGAAGTAGGCATAATTAAAGACACGGTTAAAACCTCTCATTTCCATGACAGGAACCAAATGTATTGTCAATGGAAGCTACACGCAACTGATGCATCTAGTTTATCAGACAATTTTTTTTTGTCTTGCAAAGAAAAGATATTCCATGAGGAGAAAAGGTTGCCATAAAGAGGCATCCTGAATTTAGTGAAGCACTGTAGCAAGTCACTTACGCAAATGACAGTATGACGAAGGAAACGAAATAGATGTTACTAAGCATAATAAATAAATATCAGTTGTGTGATGAAATAAGATTCTTATTTTAGTATCTACCCATTAAAGGGAAATGCAAAGAAGACAGAGTTGTAGCAAAGCTTCATTGTAAGGAAGAAATCAATGTTATCAAATTGTTCTAATTCTTACATTTTATTCTCTTAAGATGTAATAAAAACTTTCACATGTGCATGATGAAATAAATTACCTATCTTAGTATTCTACCCTTTTCAAAGAAATGCTTGAAGAACATAATTTTACCTCATCTTTAGATGATAATTGTACTCCAGCTTTATATTATATTATATTATATTATATATATTAGTATATAGAATTAAAATACTAAATAACAGAATAGAGATTATATTTCATTGATATATTATATAACATTTATATAATATAAACTTAAATATCTAATATAAGTTAAATGAGATTTAGTATGAATTAATAAGTTCATTACAATTTAAATGTATTTCATAAGTATAATTTCAATTACATAATATAATTTGCAATTTAAATAGAGATGTAACAAATAATATATAAGTATTTTTGACATTATATAACTAAAGTAGTTTAATTTATCTATGCTAAAATGAATACTACACTATTATTGTATATACGATTTCCATGTATACTATGAATTAATAAGTTGAATACAATTTAAATATATAATAAATATTATATAATAATCTAGATTAAAATATATATTATTACTTTAAAACTATTAACATATATAAATATAATGAATAACAAGTAAAAAAGCACCTTTTAGTTATAAACTCCATACAAAACCAAATCCTTGCACAAAAATCTCAACGCTCCTAACACAATCCTTCAAACAATTATAAATCAAATTTCTACATGGCTTACCCATACATTATTTCAATGGGTAAGATGCCCTCTAAAATAATCTATAAAGTATAAAATTTGTGTCCGAGCAATTTTTTGGAATGGAGATCAATAGGGATGAGGGGGAGGCTTGAGACAATGTTGGAGAGCCTCACTGAACTTCAAGGAATGACATAGGGATGGTAGGGGTCATTACATAAGGAATCCTTTCAAAATATACCAAAGAAATGTTGACAAAATAAATAATTAGAACATAAAATAATGAGTATGATTATTCACAAGCAACTACATTATATGTGACATTACATATTTTGAAATACAAATCAACAAAATAAAAAGTCAATGATACATTCATGATCCTTTATAGATTAAAAAAACTGAATATCTAAGTTTCAAGACAATACAATATGACATATAGTCAATGTCATATATAATGGCAATGTTATACACAATGAAGCGACATATAGCAAGCAAGTGGCAGAGCTCAAATAAGTTATGCTTACTCCTTTGTTTCGTGACAGACTCATTCATCATCATAGCCACTCTTTGAATCATCTTGCTCAACAAATATTTTGTGTACAACTGCAACTAATCCTTGCTGCAACTCAACACCCTCAACTCAGTTTCAACATGCAAAACAAGGATTCTAAAACTGAAATAAGGCACTCTATTTTCTATGCTCAATTTCTTCTACACAAAATCTTGTTTCCCTTTTTCCCACGTATTGGTTTGCTAGTGTAAAAGGTCTGCTAAAGATGAGTAGATTTCTTTTTTTATGTGTTTAATATGGTGGGGGGGTCATGCTTACATTTCTTTCTCTTTTTTCTTGGGCCCTAACCTTCTCAATACCTTTTTTCTTTGGAAGATTTCTTGCTGTCACCAGTATGCTATAGGGTTCACTCGTGGGGTGCTCTTTGGGATGTATTTATTATGTCCTCTCATTTCTTGGATGATTGGAGACATCTGCACTCCATTCCTTAGTCCTTTCAAATGGATGGCAGGGAGGATGAGGAGACTTGTTCTCCAAAACTGGGGATGGAGTCTGGAAGAATGGCAATGATATACATTCAGATGAATCAACATGGAGCAGAGGTAGTAATGAAGCTTAAACAGCCTGTGTGCAGTTTTCTTCTTCCATGTGATGTAATATAATATATTGCCTAAGGCTCACCACCACTGCTCCTCTAAGAGTTTCCTGCCTTATCAAACATCTTCTGTGGCACCTCATCGAATATTTATTGCAATTTGTAGAACTGTTGATTATATCCTCCACATGGGCTTCTTTTTGCTAATTCGTTACAACCAATACTGTAATCTTTGCATTATGTTCCTCAAATATTGTATTGGTGAATATATTGTATGGTATTCACCAATAAGTGATTTGCACACAATCTGGTTTAGCTTAGCAGCAACAGAGATTCATTAATAGCAGACATAGAAATACCAACTTATTGTAAATACCATAACCTCCATTTACATCCCTTTTGACACAACCATCATACACAAATTTTCTTGCTTCCGATATAGACGCCTTACAGCAAGGAGATTTCTATGGATGGAGATATCTATGGCTTGTATGTTAACAAAAAAGTTGAAATGCCTTTCAAACAATAAATATGGACTCAAAAAAGTGAGCTCGAATACTCAAACGACAATGCAGTCTTCTATCTCATCATTGTACAGGCAGATTAAACCTCAAAGGTACTCATATATTTGAAACAAGGTAATTGGTACTAAGCCTCTAAATGGTTTGCAACCATCACTTTTCTATGCGCCTCTGCGCCTCTGACTCCAAGAATGAAAGCGGCTTCTCTTATAAATAAATATTATATGGATTTGAATGATTGCATCGAATAAATATCCATTTGTGGATAGGCGTTGCCCAAAAAAAGATCTCATAAAAGAATAGAGGCTAAAATAGGGTATAAATTCCAATTAGCGATTAAAGAGAGTTTGAATAAAAGGTACGTGGCTTGATAAAATGCAAGACACCAAAAACACAAATGCATTTGAAAGGTGTGACACCTTCAGACTTGAAAACATTTTTTGCAGCCAGTCCACGTTTAATTATGTTAATCTCTTTCTGGGTCTTGTCTATACTCCCACAGTTGCATGGTAACAACTAAACCGTCCACATGCCTTGACTAAGTATAATTTTGTGCATGCATAATGAATATGGAGGATACGGGGAAGAGGGGAAGTTCATTAAAACTATCAATCAAATGCATTGATGAGGCTAAGGCGAATTTTCTTTTAGATTTCATATGCTGAGATTCCTGCTCCTCTTTTCTCTGATCCCACCTCTGTTCTATAAATTTATAAATCTTGCTAGGGCAACGGTAGATAGGGAAACACCAGGTAGGACAACTTGTGGGATTAGTTGAGGGGGTTCTGATGTTGAGTGGATTGCTGTGGATCGTTGCTGCTGTTGCAAAATCATTGAAGGTTAACCAAAGTTCTTTCAGATTCATTAGCAATTGGAATATATTTCCCCTCTAGAATTGCCTATACTGGCTCAAATAACTCTTGAGCTCCTCTGGCGAACGCCCTTGCCAGTTCATTCCAATGGAATTTAAGAAGTCGAGGATGGATGCAAAATTTTCAGGTGCTGTGGGTGAAGTGAGAAGCAATCTTGAACAGATTAGAGAAAAGCGAATCCTTGAATCGTGGGATATTGCACACCTATTGGATGGGTGGGTGGCCCCGGTTACCGATATACTTCTAAGAATGAGTACAGACCCAACATGGGACACATGCTGCTAGTTAAGACCCCTTACAGTACAGACCCAAGTGGGTGGAAACGAGTGCCAGTTACAGATGAGGATACATAAATATCTCATACTTTTGTTGGAGAAAGTGAGATAAGGTTAAACTCTCTTACAGGTCCCATTCTTGACCTTTCAGGCCTAGTTAATTTGAAAATCATGTTTTAGTTCATAATCTGTTTTCTAGTTCTATCACTAGGTTTCTTACTAATCTAAATCATCTGAAAGTTATTGGTCTGCCATACAATTTGTTGAGTACTGAGTGACCCAAGATATGGTGAGTGATAGGGACAGAGGATGTATTGGTCATTTAAAATCTGGAGAGTAATTTGTATGTGTTGCAGCTTTAATCCAAAAGTTGACTACACAACCAGAGATATACAGGAATCAAGCTGAATTAGAGAGGCAGTTAAGATTTGCCGTTTGATTGTGTGGAATAATACACAAGGCACGGCTTTTTGCAGGCTGTGGAGAATTATCTCCATCTCCTAAACTCTTAGGTCGGCTTGTTTATGATAGGCCTGTCTATTGCTGTCAAATGCTAATTTTTATGTGCTAAACGGACTGGTAAAACAGAATTTCAAACTAATAACAAATGGATACATAAAAATGAAAGGACGATACACAAAAATGAAAGGATGAAGGAGTAGAAGCAGACCTGGTTGAAAACAAAGTGAAGCAGTCCCTCTAAAGTCTGAAGTAGAATTCAGTGTCGATCTAAGTGTTGATCTTTGTCTCTTTAGTGCAGAGATAAGTACTGAACAGATTATCTCATACATCTGCATATAATCAATATATAGTCGACTGACAGGTGGGTGAGATTACTAATCAGATATTTGCTAGTTGCTAGGTGAGATTGCAAGTAAGATATTTGGTGGTTGCTGGCGACAAAACCGTACGAAGGTGGCAGCAAGAAGGGAGGATGCAATGTCTGCGAGTAAGGAGTAGTTATTAGCAGTCAAGTTGTGCATTGAACGTCTTCAATGTAACATCCTCAGCACGCATTGAATCGGAACAAGACAAAAAGGAGAAAATGAACGGATGCGATCAGTTTGATCATCTCCCAAGGGCTCTCAGAAAGACTATACCGTGGCTTTAAGATCCAACGACGTTCAACATTTTCATCATCTCCAGGTCAATGTAAACCATCGATAACCAAAGTTAGCCCGCTCTCTTCAGATAGGAAATGCCTTCGGCGTAAAATATGGACTATGGAAATCTAATTTTTTTAATGTTTTTTTTTAAATGCACAATCAAAAGAAGAAATAATAATGATAATAGAATAATAAAAAATTTACAATAATTAATTTTTTCATTTATAACCTTGATAAATTAACGATTCTTATAAAATAAGATTCAAATCAATTTATTAATTTAATACTATATTTCAGTACTTACACTAACATAATATTTTATTTTATATAAATATGAAATTATCCTTTTGCAATTCTTTCTTTCACATATCTTCAATTACACACTAAACACATGGACCAATATGTATCATCTGCACTTTTTCCATATTTACTACATTTTAATTTAATTTTCTTAAGTGCAAAAAATAACTGAAACTATTTATAACTAAAAATGATCTATATTTAAAAATAATTTTAAAAAACTGCAAAAAGTTATATAAAATTCATCTCCATACATGGTAGTCTGTCTGCTTCTATTTAGAATAGAGTATATTTGGTACACACCAGTTTTTATTGAAGCACAACAAAAAAATGTCATCAATCTATTACTAAAGAAATGCAGGAATAACTTCACTTCCAGAATAACATTTGTTTATAAAAAGCTGTCAATGCAGGGCTAACCAATAAGGAGGCCTACCACTTGATGACAAATCCAATGACAGAAAACAAAAACAGTAGAGAGATTAACCATATCATTGAGTTACCAACCCACTTCTTGTATGGACTACTACAGTATTCTTTTACCTCAGTCCACACATTTTCAAATGGACCACAACTTTCACTTGTTTCATTGGACAGGTTATTGAGCATTATTTCCAATTCTTCATTGCTCTTATCGCTGATAATAACTTGCCCTTCTTTAAGAGCAGCAATAGATTTACTGTTTGAGCTGACTATACATTTCATAAAAAACATGAAATGACCAATTATGTTACTTTCTGACCCGACCGCAAATGCTATCAAGTTTCCGAGGAGGGGTTTTGTTTCTTCAAAAAGGTGGATTCGAGGAAGGAAGAGTACTGCTGAACCGAACCATCCCTTTTGAAATCGAACTTGTCCATCTGTACTGGGTTTGAATTTTATTAGAAGCTTCTCTACGATATGGGCATCTCTATCCACGTCTGTACCCATTCTTGTGTCACCTTTAGACATATATGAGGGTCGTAAAAAAGTCTCAATGGTTTTGCTTAACAGATGCAACAAATGACATGCGCCTTCTTTAATATTTGCCTCAATTTCTGCTTGAAGGATTCTCAATTCCACGGGCTTCAAGGAGAAGGGAAGAATTGCAATCTCTGGAGGCATACACATTATGTCAGCCAACTTAGAGATAGCTTTTTCATAGGTTTGAAACTCCAGTTCCAATATCCTTACCAGTATAAACAAAGGAATCTGATTTTCCAACTTGTAAATGTCGCTCATTATCTCCCTGTCAACATTGCGATCTGTAAACAAGATTGATAATCTGAGATATTCTAGAATAAAGCAAGCATCCAGAGCGAAATTCCATGCGAGTATTTCTTTAGAGAGACTGTCCTTGCTGTCTCTGTAACACTTTCGAATTTTCAGGTCCAATGCCTGAATCTCTGCCACCAAACAGTCGACAGTCATACCTTTTACCCTTTTGGCTGTAGTGCATAATGCCCTCACCTTAATATCCACCATTTCAGACGAGTTGGGATGCATCTCGTGATGATATATTCCTAATCCCAGTCTCGTAGGCTCAAATGTTTCTGGTTGCAGATTCCTTAAGTTTTGAGGAGTTCTAAATATTGGATAAATTATATTTCCTACTGTCTTAGAATCTTCATATTTCAATTCACTTGCAACTTTGAATTTACTGCCACTGCCCGTTTTTACTCTACGTTTACCTTTAACTTCACTGCCACTGCTCTTTTCTTTATTAACACTGCCCTTTTCTGTTGGAAACATCTGTACCTGAGTTATGGACTTCATCTACAATCCACACAAAAGAAATAGATAGCAATTAAAGGGAAGAGCAGTGATGCTTATATAAAGGAGAACACAAGATGTGATATAATATCCAGCGTTCAGATTAGAAATAAAAAAAGCATAATTTTTCAATTTTGAGTTTGCTGGACAAAGTATCTACAGCCTTCGCAGTAAACAGTTTTACCCATATAGCATTTAAAGTGAATAGCAGTAATGCTGTGATAAAGCAGAACAAGAAAAAACTTGTATGTATTTGATAAAGTAAAGAGCAGTAATGTTATCACAGAACAACAAAACCTTGTATGTATTTGATATAGCTAGTTTAAATATGCTTATTATACCTATTCAGAGTCAAATTGGAAACCTCTGTATGAGAACCTTAAGTTGAGCGATTAGAATTTTCACAGTATCCTTCACATGTGGTAATTAATCTTTGTTCTGATTAGCATGTGCTGAAATTTCCTATCATGGTTGAGGAAGAGCTTGGATTAAAAACTGAAAGCAAGAAAGAAATAGATAAAGAAGACAACAGTTTACAGCATGTGCTAAAATAGGAAAGAGAAA
Source organism: Sequoia sempervirens (assembly GCA_007258455.2). Classification (NCBI taxonomy): domain Eukaryota; kingdom Viridiplantae; phylum Streptophyta; class Pinopsida; order Cupressales; family Cupressaceae; genus Sequoia; species Sequoia sempervirens. The sequence continues at coordinate 592,001,552 of VDFB02058242.1, read as the reverse complement.
GGTGGGACAAGTATGTGGGTGTAGTGATTGTTGGTAATTAATTTCTCCCATATTTGTCAAACTAAGTATTAATTATAGAAGTTTCTAACAACTGTCTCTGGACCAACCGATTAAACTCTGCATTTAAAACAGAAGCTTCATCCATCGCCCTCCACCGACCTGCAGACCATCTTCTACGCATGTGCTTTGAATGTTGATTTCCAGAAAGCTCCGAGACCTCTATTAATAGAGGCAGATGTATTCGTTTTATTCAAGCAATAGAAATTGCTTCCTCTGTCCACCATCAAGTGGCAGTAGAGCTGTTAGTTTGTGGTTATCTGAAACCACCTATATGTTAGTTTGTGGTAACCTGAAACCACCTGTAAGTGAGAATGTAATGGCAGAATGATGAATGAGCAGCAGCTCTAAAGTTGATGTAATATTTCAGTTTGTTTAATATAAATTTCATGTCTGTTTTATATTCTGTTATTCTACTCACCTTTATCCTACAAGTGATATCAGAGCAAGTTGAAGATCTTGGGTGTCAAGCTTATCAGATCAGATTTGAAGATTGTCTGAAGACTGGAAATGGTTGTCTAAATCATTGTAGTTATTGTGTGCTGAACGCAGAAGTTAGAGAGTTGTTGGTATAAAGAGTATGCTGTGGCTATTTCAAAGCCACTGTGGAGAAGCAGAATCGCTGAAGTTGGAATCTTTAGAAAATGCTGTCAGCCAAGGTTGCACCCTGACAGATCCTAAAGACATCGTTGCTATCAAAAAGGCGTGTCTGAGCCACCAGTGTTTGAGAGAAACCAGTAAGTATCTATAGAGCATTGGCCATGTCAACAAGTAGTAGAGAAGCTTCATTTTAGTAGAAGAAAATTGATATTGTAAGCATACAGTGGAGGATTTTCATTCAAGAGATTGAGAGAATGGAAGGTACAAAAAAAGAGAATTTGCTAAAATCTACCGCAACAGATAGTCTGGAGATTGGTCACTATGAATCGTTGTCAACACAAATAAGGTGAGTTCACGGGCTCACAGAAATCGAAGAAGGCAGATCGTAGAAAAGAGGTCATTGAAATCGCAGTATCACTGTAGTTTGTGGTTATCTGAAACCATCTATATGTTAGTTTGTGGTAACCTGAAACCACCTGTAAGTGAGAATGTAATGGCAGAATGATGAATGAGCAGCAGCTCTGAAGTTGATGTAACATTTCAGTTTGTTTATTATAAATTTCATGTCTGTTTTATATTCTGTTTTTCTGCTCACCTTTATCCTACAAGTGATATCAGAGCAAGTTGAAGATCTTGGGTGTCAAGCTTATCAGATCAGATTTGAAGATTGTCTAAAGATTGGAAATGGTTGTCTAAATCATTGTAGTTATTGTGTGCTGAACGCAGAAGTTAGGGAGTTGTTGGTATAAAGAGTATGCTGCGGCTATTTCAAAGCCACTATGGAGAGGCAGAATCGCTGAAGTTGGATTCTTTAGAAAATGCTGTCAGCCAAGGTTGCACCCTGAAAGATCCTAAAGAGATCGTAGCTATCAAAAAGGCATGTCTGAGCCACCAGTGTTTGAGAGAAACCAGTAAGTATCTGTAGAGCATTGGCCATGTCAACAAGTAGTAGAGAAGCTTCATTTTAGTAGAAGAAAATTGATATTGTAAGCATACAGTGGAGGATTTTCATTCAAGAGATTGAGAGAATGGAAGGTACAAAAAAAGAGAGTTTGCTAAAATCTACCGCAACAGATAGTCTGGAGATTGGTCACTATGAATCGTTGTCAACACAAATAAGGTGAGTTCACGGGCTCACAGAAATCGAAGAAGGCAGATCGTAGAAAAGAGGTAATTGAAATCGCGGTATCACTGTAGTTTGTGGTTATCTGAAACCACCTATATGTTAGTTTGTGGTAACCTGAAACCACCTGTAAGTGAGAATGTAATGGCAGAATGATGAATGAGCAGCAGCTCTGAAGTTGATGTAATATTTCAGTTTGTTTAATATAAATTTCATGTCTGTTCTATATTCTATTTTTCTACTCACCTTTATCCTACACCGATCTTACATTTCACCATGCAAAGGTGCTTGTTCGATGCAAGCTTGATTCACATATCACCATTCTGTCTTAACCTAACCTGTCATGTCATTTACACGGCAATATTACTGTAAGAATTTCTCTACAGACTTTGAAAAAAACTAAGGGTATCAATATTAATGTAAAATCTTTCGCTGCAAATTTCGTAATCAAGTTGCTTGTGAGTCTATTCTACTTTCATACCAACGTTTGCGATTTGTATATGGAAGTAGGTGCAGCATACCCCTGGTGAATTTCCAAGTCCATACAAACAGAGTGAATAATTAATATTTAGGTTTATGTCTTGTTCTCCTAAATATGACAATGTATTGAGAAAAAAGTGATATATTATTCGTATAATAATTGCCATTCAGATTTTGGCAAGATTATGTTATGTCCCCAGGGTTTGCTCACACACTGGAATTTAAATATCATGAGAACCACAGATCTCGAAACAATAATAAATTAACGATGAATGATAGATGCACTCAGATCTATATGCTCACAGAGCGACCTCAGACCTTCCAGGTGAAGGAAACAACGATCTGAAGCTGATTATTGACCAGCAATTTCCTCAGAATATGGATAATGGAAAGACTCCTGGATCAACACCTGATTATAATGCAGAAAGCCTCAAGTGCCTGAACCCTAAAACCGAAATGGCAATTTAGATAGGTTGCAAAGAGTCTGGAAGAAATGATTGGAAAGCGTTAGGTTTTCGTCTAACCTTTCTCGCCAAAATGGAACAAATCCACCATACTCACACAATGCAATTCAAAACAAAAAAAAAAGACTTTAAATACCACTCCACAAGGGCGCCAAAAATTAATTTTCCTTATCACCTGGTCGGCCAACATAAATAAATTTGACAATACCCTTCAACAGGTCGGCCAACAAAAGCGATTTAATTTATTATTATTGATTTAAATAAATAATATTATTATTATACTTAATAACATTATCAAAATATTTAATATCTCTAGTGTTGAAAAACATGTTTTCCGGCTTCTAATCAAGTTTGAATTAGGATTAGATGGGGACATGACAGATTAATGTTTCTATGACTTTGATTGGTTGGTTTTGTATCTTGACGAGTTAAAAGATTTCATTTGTAAATATGTTTTTTATTGAATATTGCATACGAACAAAAAATGAACATTTCCTCCAATCATAATATTTCCCAAAATCAATCTTTGGCACAGCCACAATCAGAAGTTTTGACACTTTAAATCAAATCTCCAGTTGATTAATGGCTTTCCCAAGCATACCCTCACCATTCAGCTGGATCTTTGATTGAATCTTGTATTTGAATTCTATGTTGTGATCCTTCTTTGCTTTCAAGAAAGCTAGTTAATCTAAGTAGGTAGAAAACAAACTAATTTGGATATTGGGATGAAATTATTGTTGATAAGTCTAAGTTGAACAAACAAAAAAAGAAAAACACTAGGATGTGATAAATGGAAAGACATGCACCAATACTATATGAGATGCATTCGTCTTGTGCCCACCTCCATATTTTATAAAATGTGGACCTCCTCTCCCTTATATGCAGTTTTTGTGTAAATTTATCATAGGTAGGAAGCGTTGGGAAATTTTTGAGGATTACATTATTGAATGTTGTTGCCAATACATGCTTGAAGGTGTAGCAACTATTATGTATATATGAATTTTATACTGAAAAAAATTTGTGATTTATTGGACTGTGAGAATACTATAACTTAGTTATGCCAGCCATTTGAAAAAATGCCATTTTATCTTAATATTCTAGACAAGCTTAGACTTAGTAGCTACTTTGTGGTACATCTATAAATGAAAGTAAAATGATGCATCATGATATTTTTATTGATCTTATTCTCTTTTGAAGTGTATGCATAATGGTGAACTCAACTAAAGTAACTCTTCCTACCAAGGATTAGCTTATTATGTTTTGTAGCTATATTTGTACTATGTCTTACATACTTAATATTTACAAAATTTTCTACTAAATTTTATCCACTCACTATATGGTTATGCATCCAGCTACAACTAATTGCATACATTTTATTTCTTTTTCAACCTATTCAATTTACATCTATTTGAAAAATTTCAAATTTGTATGTATCAAAGCCTATTTAATAAATAGAAATAGAGGTAGGTATAGATGGTGAAAGTGCATACCCTTAATTCTGAAATGTATAGTCACAATGATCAATTTTTTTGGTTAAGAAAATGAAGCAATCTTAACCCCTAAAGCATCACTCGAAATAGCTTTATCACTACTTAAGACAAGATACATTTTCATTATCTTAGGATCACTAATTTAGGACCACGAGACTAGGTGACATGTTGTTATACACATGGCAACTCTTACATTAGGTTCCAATTATTTAATATGTTCAAAAATTATAAATGATGTGCCAATGTAGAAATGATAACCCATTTGGATGAAATATTGATATTTGATCATTGACACTTTTTATTAGTTGTTATTGGTCATATAACAATTATAAGAAATCAATCTAGCCTGTTATGGGTGTCTTCAGCTTCTCTCACCTAGTCAAGAGTTTGGATGTGCCTAGTCTAGTTTCCTCTAGTCCTACAATGTCACCCTTGCTTTCTTTGCCTGGTTGCGAATTGTGTGTTGACTTTAATGCAAATTCTACCATTCATGTGATTAGATATTTGGTTGTTTTGGTTGGAGTTTTAGGGATATCTCTTGAGAGAAGTGGTGTGGCTTCCTTTGCTTTCAAGAATGACTCTGTCCAACCCTCGTTTGTGGATGCAGTGTGAAATAACAGTTCTGGGGAGGGCTCTGTGTTCCTTCTTCAATGTGCAGTTGCTACTACTCTGATAATCTCTCTTGGTAAGGAAGTCACAAAAAATATTGATTTCTATTCCAATACTGCTCTTATTTGTAGGTTTTATCATTTATGACCTTCCTTCCTTGATTTGAACCTCTTGATCACCAATCATTGGTGTCCATTGGTTGAAGGTTCAATGGAGATTTACCCATCTATGACAGGATTTTTTGTTGTGGGGTTTTGTTCTCCCAAGGATATACATGCTATTAAATTAGACTGTCTTGTGGGAATGGGCTTCTCATCCCTTTTCTATGAGGCCTTGGGTTCATTATTTTAACCCTTTAAAGGAACCCTTGGATGTTGCGAATGTTTGGGTAAGATTACCTTGTCTTCTCTTATAGTTATGTTGTCCTTCTTGTGAGGGCTTTGGTAATGCTCTTGGTAGATTCTTGAAAGTGAATAGTTCTTTTAAGAATTTTACTCACACCTCCTTTTCTCGGATTTTGGTAAAGGTAGATTTGTCGAAGGTTTTACCTGGTGAGATACTATTGCAGATGAATCACTGACCTTGGTCTTAGTTGGGGGATTATGAAGGTATTCCTTTTCGCTATAGATGTGGTTTTGTTGTTGGTCACTTGGCTTGTGACTATTCTAGAGGCTCTTTCCTTGTCTCCTCATCTACTCGGTGAAAAAATTCTCCATGAACATTTAACAGTGTTCCCTACTATAGACTTTGCTTCTTTAGATGAAGGTTCCTACGCAGAAAAATAATACTATTGTGGTAGCTACTGCTCCTCCTTTGGATTCAGTTGTGATTTCTCTAGACAAGGAAACTCCCAATGTTGGGTGTGTTTCCTCCCCTGAGACCCCTGCTGCCCCCTCTTTGGAAAAGGCTATCTTAACTGCAAACTTTGCTATTTCCAACTTGGCTCTGGATTGTTTACAAGGTGTACCTACTATTCATCTGGTCAATTAATCCAATGGGGAGTCTCCCCATTCTAATCATAATACCTCTATTTTGGTTCTGATTCTTCTTGGGAAACTATGATTAGTAAGAAGAAACGTAATTCTAAGAAGGTTGTGGTTTCATTTATTATGCCCTCAGAGGTGGCATTGTTGGGTTCAAGCTTTAGTGATTGAATAGATTCTCTTTGGTGGTTGTTTTTACTAAGTCTTTTGTTGGTGGCTACACTCTCTCTACTCACCTTTTTTGTGCTTCTTTCCTAATATTTCTAACTGGTTTACTATGTTGACTAGTCTACTTTGCTGAGTTCTTTTGCTCTGTTCTTCTAGCACTATTGTTTGCTCTTCCTTATTGTTTTGCTAGTAATGAGAGTCTTTTCTTGTTGATGTTTCATCTTGTTGTACCTTTCTCTTAATCCTTTATTGTAAAAGAGATCAGGTCCCTTTCAAAATCCCTGCTTACTTTATAAAAGCCAATTAAAAGAAATCATTGAATAAGGGATTGCTAGGGGGACTTCAACTAGCATCTATAATTGGCTATTTGTAAATTGTATAAGAGTTGTCTCAATGATAATTTTTAAACTACTTCACGGAGAACTTGGTAGCTACTTGGACACAAATGGTTTTTGGGGATCAAAAGGTAAATTATGAGAAATATTTCATTTTTGAAGGACTTACAATAAAGTTGACCTAAATGATTTGGACTTGGAATATATTTTTACTTGTTTTTAGTTAATGGTTTTTAACCAATGGTTTTCAAGATCTCCTCGGCATATATATCACTTGAATTTCAAATGCTATATCAAGTTCTATGCATAATTATGTTGTTGAAATTTATATATGTTTACAGTGTATGTCTCTTTTGGAGCATAATGATAAGTTTATTGTATTGTAAATTATAATTGGTAAGCAACTCATTTGGTTTAACACTAAGTTAGAGATGATGATTTTTCCTTATGAATTTTTTTCTATACTATATCTATTGTCACCTAGTTGTTTCTTATTTTGTTATATTTTTCTTTTTCTTTCTTTTATTCTCATTCCTTTCTAAATGTTGTTACTATACCAAAATGATTTGCAAAGATCAAAAACTTGCAATAATTTACTCATGCGATGAAGTAGAATGCAATGTATATTTCCATATATTTTGCATTAGGGTATGACTATCCTTTTATATAAGTGAAAGCATAAGGATCATTATTTTATTAGTCTCTACTTGATAGAGATTTTACAATTGACCTTTAATGTATATTAGAAAAAGGTATCTAATGAACAGAAGCCTCAATCCTACTACCATAAATAATTTGATAATTTATGGATTTCTTTTTTCATATAATAATTAATTTAACTTCTAAACAAGGTAAAGATCACAAAGACTCAAAATATTAGAGGTTCCATGGGGATGAGTAATAGAAATGAATTTTAGAAGAATTTCATATCCTATATTGACACATTCCAAGCACTATATTGCACATCCCTTAATTTTTTATTAATCATGCATGTCATCATGATATATGTATTAAAGAGAACCTATCAATTGCCATATCATAGATCAATATTTTGCGTATTGTAGTTTCATTGAGAATGAATAATAGAATGTTCAATACATAGGTTCAATCATCTTATAATTTTGAGTGAAACCTAAAGAACTAATTCTTCTTATTTTAAGTCATATTATCATTGATAAAATAGGTTTCTTAAATGGTAGACCAATGAGTTACTAGCACAAAGCTATGCCATGTATTTCAGAATAATGTGTCATGCCCCTACATAATTCAATATTAAACCAAACAAACAAATAAATAATAATAAACAACCTTTTCACTACGCCGACCATATATCTTGGCCAATATTCTCTGATATTAAAAAAGTGTTTTTAGAGGCCAACCATAAATGTTGGTCGAATTCCTTTGATATTAAAAAAAAATAATGCCTTTAATATGTATTACAACTTAACACCTATTTATCACTGACATCAACTAAGACAAAAAGAAATGAATATATTATTAATCTTAATAATCTAAATATAAAAGAAAAGTAGTGACTTTTCTTATGAAGAGGCAATGATTAAGGTTGGAAAAATATAGTGATACTATAAATGATAATAGGTAAAAATGAGAGCTCACTTTACATAGTAATCAATGTCGTAAGCAAATGCATTGTGTCATTTCAAAAAGATACTACATTGCAATGTGATTTGTTTGCTCCTCTAAATGCGAAGATATAAATGGCATTTGAGGATTGAAGAATAAGGGGAAGAATATAAAAATATATATGTTAAATATACATCAAAAAATTTATTCACGAAGATTCTATGAGCAGATTGGGATTAGGAATATCATATCATTTGGGAATTAGAGTAGATATTAGGAAGAAATATGTTGAGGTAAAAATATGGTTCAATTAGAGATATAAAGATAAATGATAAATCATTAATAAGGAAAGTAAGTCTAATATAGTTATATACACACACATATAAATATATATAAGTTCATACCAATTAGAAATAATTATACATGTATATCTTTATAAAATATATATATTATATATGATTATACAATAATGATGCTTGTAGAAATTATTGAGCCTTATAAGTAATTATGATTCACTAATATCAATGTGGACAATTGATTCTTATTTGTTTGATTTAAACAAAGAAATCACGTGTAAGAATAGAAAGGAAACATGTTTGAACAAGAAGGGGAGTAGATCAAACATAATTATATGCACTCAGTAAACAAGGGTAGAAGTCAGTAGTTGTTAATATAATTTTGTCTTAGAATATAGCAATCTCATGCTTTAATAAATATTATGGTATGCTCTATCATGATTATAGATATATTTTTGTATAAAATTTATGAATCTATATATATTTAGTGTTTGTAATTCTTGACAAGCAACCATGAGAAGTGGGGGAAATACTAATATGGTAAGCAAACACTATGTTTCTTTTTAAGTACACAACTCCATGTTGGATGCTCATGAATCTACCACTTGGATCCAAGGGTGTCAGCCCCCACCCTTGGGCTTAGAAATGGGAATCTATGAGCCTCCTATTGTGGCTTTCCCCAATCTCTACATGGGTTGGTTTTTGGGATGGATTCAAGGAGTCTCAATCATAAGAATTATGAATAAGGTAGGATGGATAGGGAAGGTATATACAAGTTTATCCATTAAGTATGCCACCCCATGTTGGATTCCCATGTTTCTACCACTTGGGGCCAAGAGAGCTAGTATATCCTCCCTTGGTCTTACCATGAGGATAGCTCTAGGTTTTGTATCATATCTCTCATCCAAGTCCAATTATGGCTAATCTTCCATCAAGAACTATTGATATTGTGTTGATTTGAGATATTTATGTATTTTACGTGGTTTAAATAGAAGAAATTTATTATATGTTCTGATTATATGAATTATATTTCCAACTTTATATAACATGTTTGCAAGACCTAAACCAAGATTCATCTTGCTTAAAGTATATAATTGGTAAATTATATTCCTAACTACATTAAACTTGTGGTTTTTTTGTAAGATTAAGGGAAACCCTAGGAAGGGGAAATTACATAATGCATGTCAAGTTTGTACATGAGGGAAAAGTGATCAAAATTGAAAGGTCTTATTACAAATAAATATATAATGTCAACCATTTAACATTGGACACTTTATAAAGATATTCAATGTTAAATTCCTTTTTAAAGAATGAATTTTTTGTCTAATCACAATTGGAAAAAAAAATTCACCTTTCTTCATCACTAGTTTCATTTATGACCATTAATCTATGCTTATTATCATTGTTCCTATATGAGATGTTTTCACTATTAAAGATCATATTACCACTATCTTCCCTATTGCATGGGAAACCTTGGCTTCCCAATGATGATATTTTCAACCCTTATGTTCTTTTAATGACTTATCATCTTATATATTAATACTTGTCTCACAAATTCTAATCAAATGATTATATATTTATCATTATTTATCATTTTCTCTCTATATGAATGTTCTCCTCAAAATACATTCAAATTGATAATATTATGATTCATTATTACATGCATTTGTGCTTATTATTATACTCTATTTACAAGAGGGATGCACCCGTATATATAATTAGAAACATCCCCTTTCTCCACATTTTATTCCTTGTGAGTTAAAAGTTACTCATGGAATACTCTTCACCTTCCTTTCATACAACTTGAAGAAAAGAAGAAAAAATTAAGGCATATTCACATGACGACATCTCATAGGGTCCATTACATTATACATGGAATCCATTATTATAAACTTTTATATTTGATTTCTTGAATATTCCTTTTCATAAATTCATGTTTGTGAGTGCTACATGATTTGAGATGGTAGATAATTTAGAATTTAAGCAAACCTCAATGTGGCAATAAAATGTAATGATAATTCTTCCATATATTCATGGTGATTCTTATTTATTTTTTGTACTTGTTTTAAGGACATGCATTAATACTTACATATTATGAAAAATGATAATATCTTATGTGAATTTTGGCGGACATGCCAATATTTTATTTCCACACATTAATTTTATATTATCCCTACATCGAGATATCTTGCATTGAACTAGCAAATTTAAGGAATTAATTGTTTATATTAGAATTCAAGGTTTATCTTGAATATTTATAAGCTATACAATTTGCAGTTTCTTTCTTTGTCAACACTTTGGATCACACTATATGATCCATAGTAACTTACCTTATCTTGTTGTCTCATCCTAATGATGGGTCATGTAGTGTGATCTAAAATTTAATGAAAGAATTTTTTTAGATAGCCTAATACATAAATATTTAAGGTGACATTATGATCTATGAATATATTATATCTTTAATAGTTTACTCTAGCTTAGTCTAGATTCTAGTATAGCCATATTGAACCCCATAAAACACTACTATAAAGGGTTAATAACATAGCCCTATTAGAATTAATGATGAATAGAGAAAACCCAACATAAAACCGGGCAAATAATAAACATAGAACTCACTGATTTTCATATTATTCACTAATAGCAATTACAGATTTATAGAACATGGAAACTCAACAATACCCTACAAGACTAGAATATATGATAAAAACTATCTCCAGATTAGGGACAACAAACTAAATTTTATTGTCAACTAACTCTATGACTAATGCTAATGAACTGGAATTGTGGACAGATCAGATAGTTCATTGAAGACTTCTAATTGAACTTCTCTTGCATGCATGATTCAATTACTTCCTTATTCCCACAAGTCTCGTATCATTTCTATAGATAGTGTGGGGTAGAGAAGAGGAGGGAAGGGTCTTATGCACCACCTTTTCCAAGTTCCTAAAGACTGTGATTGTAGGGTTATTTTGGGTTATCAATACTCTTTTCCACATTAGAATATTATTGGCATATTTTTCCCTTGTGTATGCACCTAATACATTTGGTCTATTTATCTTATTATCATTTCCATCTATACATTAATCACTAACTAAAAATTATCCATTGTCATTTATATCCTACCTTTGATCCTAGGATATGTTTATTGTGTTGAGGATTTCCTTGCATGCTTGAAATCATCCTACTTGAAATCAAATTTGAAAATAAAAATTTGGTTGACTAGCCTACATTACCTTTCCCATTCAAAACTCACTAAACACATATTTTAACAATTTGATGTCATGTGCTAGAATTGGAAGTCTTTCATTTATCATGTAGTCATAGCATCTCATCTCCACATTCTAAAACATTTAAAGAATAACAAAAAAATTAGATTTGATTCTTATCACATCTTTGATCTTGTTCATTCTCAAACAGTTGATCTGAGAGAAGTGCTCTCATGATTCTATTATATGATAATCTATTAAAGATAGATGTCAATATTGTTGACTTATAAATATAGAGAGGAGAAGTTAAATTATGGTATACCAAATTGCATTGAGGGCATAATGTAGTGTCATAGCATGTGTTTGCTAGCAAATAATTTAGAAAGTCATCCCAACTCAATGGAAAATTTAAGGAATTTCTTTCTTATCCTACAATATTATCTAACAAACATTCTCTAATCTTTGAAACACAAATTTCAACATTATTTCAGATTTGAATTCATTGTTCAATAATAGAGGTAAGCACTTTTATAACAATCATTTCCTTTCTAAAATGCAATGTATGCAATCTGTGTAAACATAGTCTACGCATAGAATGCAATGATTTTAAGATATCAACAAAATGGATTTGTTGATAAATTGATGAGGGGCTTTACAAACCTTTTTAGGAATTCCAATTGGCAGGTTAAAGCCTAACTTCATTACCTTTCCCAGCATTCTGTCTGCCTACACCAAAATGGGAGCTTTGGAACAGGATTTGGACATCCATCAAAGCATTATTGAAGTGGAATTTTTGGTAGATGTTATATTTGCAACTACACTGGTAGACATGTCACATGAACTGTTTGACAGAATGCCTCAAAAAAATGTGTCCCCATAGACTATAATGATGGTCTAGGATATGAGAAAAAGTGAATTTGTTGGTAAGACATTAGAAACTTTCAAGCAAATTTGTGCCTAAACAAACGAAAAATTTCCACAAACCCTGAATACTAGTGTCACAATGAGGTGAGGAGAATGTTAAATATTTTTCTCCAAAATATATGAATATTGCATAGATTTCCTTCAATTCTAGTATACGGAACAATGTGCATTGTGTATTTACTCCACTCGAGTGGCATGAAGCTGCACCTTACATGTCTCCAAATAAGTTTTAACAAAACCTTAACCTTAGGTGTCTTGAAATTTTACATTATTCTACAGGAGCTGTCATTCTAACACCTACGCCTATAGAATTCAGATCCAGTGATGGGTTTCAGAAAAAATAAACTGAAATTACAGAATCATTGTTTAGGTGAAGAGACTGGTTTAGATGACTAAATTTTGGAAAAAACTTTTCGATGTTGACCTGCTTACGAGCGTAAGAAACATCTTAGAAAAAGCTTTGTGCCATCGACCATCTTATGAGTGTAGGAAACATGTTACCAACTATGTAACTCATGCTAGGATTTTTAAGCAAGGGCATCGCGATATTCTAAGTCATTTTTATTTGATAGCATTCGATCACCTTAATATGTGTGCAAGCGTCTTATTCACACTCACGTAGAAAAGTGACATCTTCATTTTTTATTAAAATCAATCATCCCTATTAATTTAGGGAGTAGGTAAACATTTGGAAATAATTAAATGAAAATTTCTTTGAGAGGGAAAATTTATTTGAATGAAATTATGACATTAATTGCTGCACAGATAGAAACAAAGAAACAAGCAAAAGCACAAAGATACAAGTATCGTGTTAGGCTTGCATGCAAATGAGGGAGCAAAGGCAAGGCTCAAATTCGAAATCCACAGAGAGGACTTCCAAAATATAACAGATCTAGAATTAAGAATGGCTCGCAGTGTTACCTGTCACCGTATTAGATAAGATTGCCTTCACAAACCAATAGAAATCACTTCCCCCCGTTAGATCCCAGTGGTGCAATTCCTTAGGATTATTCTCATTAATACCATTGGTTTGGGTGAAGAGGAAGGATATGGCCAAGATCACAAATGTGGAAATAGCAGATTCTATTTTTAAACCTGCTAAGAAAAGAATGCAAAAGCTACGGCATGCGCATAAGTATTGCCAAGCGTTTAAACAAAAGAATGCTTACCCTTGGACTGCACAAAATGGATTTGCTGGATAGGTTTCACAAAAAGAAAGGAGCTGCTATCGGCCTGATAATCATGCAAGATCGACAACTAATGCTCAGTGAAATGTGATCTCATGGTATGCCAAAAGTAAAACAAAAAAAAATACAAAGTAAGTGACTTCAAGGAATGCAATATCAGTAATAATCCAAACATATAAAAAAACATCACAACAGACATGGCAGAAATTTAAGAACGAAGCATAACAACCAATATCTCATTTCCATATTTTATTTGGGGAAACGCCAATCCAATTGATTTCATCAAATGGGCATCGAAATACATTAACAACAGAGATTAACACAAGAACATAGAAACCAAGCAGAGATCATAAATACTCTTAAGTATAAAATATCCATAAACATTTCATTCCATTAGAGAACACATTATACCCAAAAATGAATCGAGGATTGCTTTCATGCAAGCTTACCTGAAGATCTAGATGTATATTCACAGCAACCTCCACAACGATCTAAATATCCTTTCTTTCTACTCCTCCCTTCGTCCTCCTCCTTTTTCCTCGTTAATGAAATCCGCTACATTCCAAAAATGGATTTGATGCGTCCAATCAAAATTACACGCAAAAGACGGTTTTTCTTAAGCCATTTCATTAAAATTTCAACTGAAATTTTAAACTTATTCAATTTAACATCTTTCTATTTTTAACAGTTGCATTGAATGGAGTTTATTTCACTGTATGCATGTTGGTTACAAATTATGAAGTTAATTTTAAAATAAACTATTTATATAACTTTATTTTAGCTACATAATTATATTTTATCTTTTTGACGAAGGAAAAAGTATTTTCTTTCTTTTTGTTTAATTTAAGTTTTTCTAACATTTTAATTGAGCAAGGTGAGATGTGACATACATAGCATCCAAATGACAATTGCTCCAATCATGCTGTGCAACAACATAAACCACGACACACAGAAAAGAAATCTGATTCGTTCATGGTGCCTTGGGACTGGCATGAGAATATCTAGGAAAATCCTTTGGTTGGTCGCTCTCATCAGATTAGTTATGGAAATAGAAAGATGATGGTTTTGAGCTCAAATTTCCTTTGGCCTTCGATCACAATACTGGAGCGGCAAGGCTTGGTGGCCAGGTGGTATGGGAAAAAATTAAATTGGGATAGTTTAACTTGCTAGTGGCATGGCCAATGGGGGCAGATCTGAAATTTGAGGTGCTTGTGAATGGTTTCTTAGTGGTTGTATTCCTATCACAAGAGATCAAAGATAAAAATTTAAATGGGATTTGGCTGATGGATGAAAACGATTTTTACATTCGAAGATGGGAAGTAGGGTTTGATCCTCTTAAACACAAAATCGAATGGATACAAGATTGGTATAAGTTACCTACTCTTCCTCTAGAGTTTTGGCAACCAAACACTATAGAAGAAATTGACAACCATTTAGATAGATATGTTTTCTCGAAAGAACAAATTAATCAAGATGACATAATACATATGCAATGATTTGTGTTGAAATCAAGCCATATAGTCCCTATTGGAAAGAAATTAGGATTATCAAATTTTCATTAAATTTTGGCAAAATTTAAGGTTCCCATGAAATTGTTTATTGCAGCACTCAAAAATGCACCTGTATAGTCTAGCCTAGTAGCCTAATTTGAAGAATCACAACTTAAAGCCTATTCAAATTCATGGCAAATCACTTTACAAGAATGTTCATCTACCATAAGTGTATGTCGAATTTTAGCCTCCTATGATTGTATTTGATAGGGTTTTCAAGCGTCAAGTTGGAGGGTTCTCAAATAGTTTCTTATCTGCATAGTGTTAAATCTACTAGGGAGGTAAACTTTGGAGGCCATTATTTATGAGCCAAATGATTTTCATGTTAATCTAATTCACGCTTCAAATTTTCCCCATGATAATCTAATTCGATGTCCATTTTCAAACCCTCAACATTTCGTCTGATTTTTTTTCGTACTCAGAAGCAAATGGAGTTTTCACAATTTTTGTCTGCAATTCCAGAAAAGTCTCAGAGGGGTCTAATTTGACCTTGAATATTTTATGAAGGAAATGGATTGGTGAAAAACCCTTTTGCACACATGTTCATTTGACTTCAATGAACTAATTTCCCTAGTAGAAGCTTCCTAGGGAAAAATTTAGTATTTTTTCAAAATGTTAATTTGATGGGTTGTAGATGGCTTTTGATAGGTTCATTTTTAGAAAAGGCTAGGTGAGAAACTTTGAGTGTTAATATTTTGCAATCCTAAATAATTTTTACAAATTGATTTTGTAAACAAACTCTCTATCAATATTCAACATGTCAATGAATTTTTTTGGCTCTGGGGTAATATTTGATCAATTTTCCAAGGCTATTCTAGAGGTTACTTGCACAAGTTGTTAGGAACAACCTTTCTTTACTCTTCAAATTAAGAACTATTAGTTTTGTGTAGTGACATGCAATAATGAGCCGATAGGTAGAGGTGAACTCCAAATGGTAGGGATGTGTACACACTTAGGAGGAATTAAGAATAAAATACACACTTATCTGCACACAGGGAATGATAAGCTATATTTTAAGTGTTATGTGGAACATCAATGTCACCATTGATCACATTAACTAACAATGCCATGTGCAAATTTTTATATATGTCATAGCAGATGAAAACAACATTGTTACGGGTGCTGTTATAATAGTGGTTTACAATTCTTGAGAGGAACGAATTTTAGCTGAAATTGCATATTTTTAGAAAATATAATGATTTAAGCCTTAAAAAGTTCCATTTTAAGGATTCCAATTGAAGAGGGTTTGATCAAATCACCTTAGATCAAAACCCCTTGGATAGAACCTCTCTAGTTTAAAACCATACCTATAAATGCGTCTCCTTCACACCTATCAAAATGCTGATAAAAAATCACTTTTGATTTAGCTTTTGGGGGATCAAATGAATTCATTTCAAATTTATTTCAAATGATTATGGTATTCCTTAGAACAAGCTATCCAATGAATATAATTTGAATATGTTTTGGTTTTGTTATGTATTTGTTTTTTAAGTTTTATAAAACATAGGTTTTTCATCGAAAATGAATTTCTTTGTTCTTCACATGTGGAAAAATAGAAGATTATCAAAAAAATAAATTGAAAAATATGAGTGCACCAGATATTGAAGTCCTTGATCCAACAAAAAAAATAAAATAAAATTTTGACATATACAAAAAAAGTTACGCGTTATACGGTCGTGCTGTGTCTGAATTGTAATTTGTTTAACTTTGAAACTTGATTAAGGAAAAAAATTTAATAAAAAAATATCTAACTAAGTGGAAGCACTATATATCAGAGTTAAAAATCTAAATTTGAAAGAATTAGAATTTTACTCTTCATGGAAAAAAAGTTATGCATTATACGGTGGCCACTTTTTAAAAATGTTGTTTTCTGAAAAAAATCAATTTTCGTGGGAGATGGAAAAGAAGTGAAATTTGATTCCAAAAATTTTGAAAAAAATATTTTTAGAATCTACAGACAAAATTTGATGAGACTCTAGTTTTCACCATCTTCAAATTCCTCACAGTTTAGCCGCTATAGGTGCCCGAATGTGAAGATTTAGTTAAAAATAATAATTTCAGTGTCCAGTTTGGCCAAAAATTGTAAACCACTATTATGGGATCACCCTTACATACTAACACATTCTTGGAATGATAAGCCATATTTTGAGTGTTATATGGAACATTGATGCCACCATTGTTCATAGTGGTGGACAATATATTTCCCCTATGTATAGATATATATGTATGTTAAATACTAGATGCAAACATGAATGATACATAGTGATCCATATGTGTTGTATGGAACATTGATGCAACCATTGATCGAGATGGAAAAACCCAAAAAATAAAAAATATCACAATAACAAATCCATGGAAAACCATTGCCAGAAAATGCAAACCATAAATGTAGCAATATTGCTTTTAACATACAATTTAGTCTTTTATGAACGACACCTTCTAGAAGATTGAAACAATATATCCTTTTCAAAAACACCTTATAAAAAATGAAACAAGATAGCGTAAGCTTGAGAATGACAATCAATAATGCCTTATTGAGAGAAATATAAACTATATAACATTAACTATTTTATTGCATTACAAGCATAACTACAAAATAGAAGCCATAAATCAAATAATATTGGTTTCAATGGTGACCCAAATGAAAAACCCCACAAAACAACAAAATTCACAGTAACAAACCTATGGAAAAATATAGACTTTCCAACAGTACCATATCAAAAATGGAGCAATATAGCCTAAGCTAGAGAACAATAATGCACAATGTGTCATGGAAATTAATATAAATTATATAACATTAACTAGAGTATTGTGTTGCAAGCATAGCCACAAAATGGAAGCCATAAATCAAACAATATTGGTTTCAATAGTGATCCAAATGGAAAAACCCACAAAACACAAAAATTCACAACAAACCAATGCAAAAAATATATTCTAAGTGTTATATGGAACATTGATGCCACCATTAATCGCAACAATGGATAATACATTATCTCAAAAGGACAATACAATTATGTGAAAGCTTAGAATATAATTCAAATGTCAAATAATTGTATTTACATAAGTCATGCACAACCTTAAGAATAAACAGATAATTGCATTCATAGAATTCTGTTGAAGATTGATACAAAAATTTAAAACTATATTTTTTTATTTTATTTCTAATCATTCTGACTGATTTTGCAATTAATGATTACTCTCTAAGGTCATTTACAAAACATTACTTCCTCAAAATCCCCATTATGGAATTTGAAAACTCAACAATTTTAGGATCATAATAGAAAGTCAAACCATTATCAATGCTAGGACTGCTGAAAATAAAAACTAAGAGTAGTTGATAGAGCCTTGGTGATGAGACCATAAGTGATCTAATATTTAATCAAATAAAATCATATATTTCTTCTTAATGCATTAGTGTTAAAAGTGGATTTGAGTAATAATTGAAAGTTCTTTAGTTGTTTAAGGTAGAATTTTTAAAGTGAATATTTGATTTATTTTTAGTAATTAGATATGATCAAAATTTCCTTTAATATGTCTCTTTGAAGTGTTTAAGATGATATAATGTAGATAGATGAGTTATTAAATAACTCATGGTAAAAAGAAGCTACAAACACTTGTAACTAAAAAAGATTTCATCATATCTCAAAAATTACAATTTGGGTTCTCGACAATTTTGGACAAAAATTGGGAGGCAGAAATATGAAAAAATCCATTAAATTTCATAATAACCCAATTTGTGGTTTGAGAGAAAACTTCACCAGTCCAATGCTTCAGAAGTTTGCTTTCATGCTTTGATATTTTCAAAGCTAAAGAAGGATCTAAGTGAAGGATAAGTATGATAGCATTTATGAAGAGGTCGAGTAGTTTGGGCTTCTATGAGAATTTGAGGAACAAAAATTGAGATATTTGGTCAAGTAAACTAAAGAACAATCCCTTCATTCACATGGAGAACTAAAGGTTCCCTAAAAATTAGGTTCTCATAAATTGTCGAAAATGCAGTCTGAGTAAAACAATGATATCTCCCTCATTTCTCAATGAAATTCAAAAATTCAAAATGATCTAGAAATTAGATTGGAAAGGCTAAAATAATTTTTGAGAGTTTGGCTTGATTTTCATCAAGGAAGGATCAATATGTGATAGAAAATGACTAAGGTAAAGGTGGCATGATTAAAGGCAATTGCTTTATAACATTCCAAGTTTAATGAATGACCCCTCCAAAATAGGATATTGGATCCACATTTTTAGTGGATTGGTTGGGTAGATATAGAATATGAATTCTATAAATAAAATGTAATAATTTGATCAAAAAGAAAGGGGATTAGAAATGCTTTTTTTGGTTTGAGAAAATAGGATAGTTTCTAGTTTCATTTCAAGCAATGTATTTCCAAATATTTTAGAGTAAATTTAAATTCAATGAAGCTTTTCATTTCTAGCAAAGTGTGAAGTAGTTTAGAATTTTCAATTCATGCAAGTGTGCCCTATATTATTTTCCTTTCATGCAAGTGTTCTCCAAAATAGGTTTGATTTATGCAAGTTTCATTGTAGAATAGATTGTCAAGCAAGTTTTATCCATTCTCTTTTGCATACAACCATGGACACCACCTTGGATTGATAAGTTAAATGTTGAGGACTACAATGGCCCCATCATTTTTGGTGATGGGTTGATGAAAATGGGTCTTCTCAAGTCTTCAACTTCAAAAGCATTGGTGGTCAATCATGGAAACAACAAGCAAGGAAAAGGGAAAGGCCAAAAGAAATCTTCACCAAAGCCACAAGGAGAGAAAAATCAATCCACTCCTCCATAATAAGGCTCATCATCATATTCTTCAAATAAAAACTGAAGAAAGAAGGAGAAACCAACATGTGCATATTGAAAATTTTTTGGTCATGAT
Source organism: Sequoia sempervirens (assembly GCA_007258455.2). Lineage (NCBI taxonomy): Eukaryota > Viridiplantae > Streptophyta > Pinopsida > Cupressales > Cupressaceae > Sequoia > Sequoia sempervirens. The sequence goes on along the minus strand of VDFB02058242.1, from coordinate 591,981,604 downwards.
GAGCATCATTGTCATGTTAAGAAAATTGATTTGTTGAAAAATATCCTTAAGAAGAACAACCTCAACTTGCTAGTTGCATACTAGGAGGACTCATATCCTTCCACTTATTGTTCTAAGGGAAAAGGTACGACTCTCATGGAAACAACATCAAGCTCATCTCCTTCTCCTACATCATCTCAACATGAGAACCATAAGAGGAAAGCATTTCTTGTAGTCCTAGATTCCAATTCAGATAGGTGTATCCTTGATTTAGGAGCTTCACATCATATGACTTCTTCCAAGGATATTTTCTCTTCATTTGATTCATGCTAATCAACACCCATTTTGATGGCCAACAACACTTCTTTGGCAGCTTGTGGGAAGGTGTCTATTGACATTAAAGGTGGAGCTTTTAATGATGTTCTATGTGTGCCTACTTTGTCAAGGAACATCCTTTCCATCTATCAGATTACACATAGTGGTATAGGAAAGAGTGTACAGTTCACACCAAATTCTATCATTGTTTGGGATTTGCATAACAGGGCTCTTTTTGCAGTTGGGGAGGTTGATCATTAGTCTCAGTTCTACACCTTCTCATATTTTTCTCCTACTAATGATTCAGTTCACCCTAGTGTGGACACACTTGAGGAGAATGAGTATGGTTACTTGAATCTTGGAGTGCTCACTACTCCTGAGGTTCTTGAGCCTATTGCTAATATTCCATCTCCTACACTAATCGATGTACCTAATGATACTTATGTTCTGCCAATTTTAGTGCCTTGTGATTCAGTGCAATAGTGCATACCTTTTCTTCTAGTAGCAATTTCACGGGATGACTACTTGACAGACATTGGCAGCTTGTTTGTGGAGTCCTACATTACAGATTTGGGAGACACATTTGATTACTTACATCTTCTCTTTGATGAAGGTGATTCTTCTTTAGTTGTTGTGAGGAACATTCTAACCGTCCTCTACATGATCAGTCTTTCGAGGTTGATGTGATTGTAGATGCATATGTACAACAATTGAAGGAGGCCACTTTCTCTCTTGAGGAGACACTTGCGTCTTTGGAGTATGTTCTACCTTCATCCTTGCTAGATATTGAGTTGTCTTTTTCAGTGGATGGGAGTGTTGTTGCAAAGAGTTTCTCACAGGTTTCAGGAAGTGAATACACAATGACCATTGCACTTGTTATTGCAGCTTCACATGGTTTGGGAAAGGCATCTTTCAGCATCAACATAGGGAAATTTGAGTAGATTTCAAAGAATCCTTACATTTTGAGGTTTCTTCCTTCTTCATTTGTGGATTGGGGAGACTTCATTCATGTACCTTTCGTATTGTTTCTTCCTAAGGGGAGGAACGTTGTTTGATAATTTTGGAGTAGCTTCTTTATTCCTTCTCGAGCATCTTCCATGGGTGAACATTATACATTGAGGGGGGCTACCTTGTCTCTCTTCTTCTTCTCTTTCATGAGGGGACTTTTTCCACTTATTCTTGTAAGGGAAAAGACATGACTCTCATGGAAACAACATCAAGCTCATCTCCTTCTCCTACATCATCTCAACATGTGAACCATAAGAGGAAAGAATTTCTTGTAGTCCCAGATTCCAATTCAGATAGGTAGATCCTTGATTTAGGAGCTTCACATCATATGACTTCTTCCAAGGATATTTTCTCTTCATTTGATTCTTGCTGATCAACACCCATTTTGATGGCCAACAACACTTCTTTGGTAGCTTGTGGGAAGGTGTCTATTGACATTAAAGGTGGAGCATTTAATGATGTTCTATGTGTGCCTACTTTGTCAAGGAACACCCTTTCCATCTATCAGATTACACATAGTGGTATAGGAAAGAGTGTAGAGTTCACACCATATTCTATCATTGTTTGGGATTTGAATAGAAGGGCTCTTTTTGTAGTTGGGGAGGTTGATCATCGGTATCAGTTCTACACCTTCTCATATTTTTCTCCTACTGATGATTCAGTTCATCCTAGTGTGGACACACTTGAGGAGAATGAGTATGGTTACTTGAATCTTGGAGTGCTCACTACTCCTAAGGTTCTTAAGCCTATTTCTAATATTCCATCTCCTACACTAATTGATGTACCTAATGATACTTATGTTCTGCCAGTTTCAGTTCCTTGTGATTCTGTGCAACAGTGCATACCTTGTCTTCTAGCAGTAATTTCATGGGATGACTACTTGACAGACATTGGCAGCTTGTTTGTGGAGTCTTACATTATAGATTTGGGAGACACATTTGATTATTTACATCTTCTCTTTGATGAAGTTGATTCTTCTTTAGTTGTTGCAAGGGAAAACTCTAACCCTCCTCTACATGATCAGTCTTTCGAGGTTGATGTGATTGTGGATGCATATGTACAATAGTTGGAGGAGGCCACTTTCTCTCTTGAGGAGACACTTGCATCTTTGGAGTATGTTCTACCTTCATCCTTTCTAGATCTTGAGTTTTCTTTTTCAGTGGATGGGAGTGTTGTTGCAAAGAGCTTCTCACAGGTTCTAGGAAGTTAATACATGGTGACCATTGCACTTGTTGTTGCATCTTCACATGGTTTGGGAAAGGCATCTTTTAGCATCAACATAGGGAAATTTGAGCAGATTTCAAAGAATCCTTACATTTTGAGGTTTCTTCCTTCTTCATTTGTGGATTGGGGAGACTTCATTCATGCACCTTTGGTATTGTTTCTTGCTAAGGGGAGGAACATTGTTTGATACTTTTGGAGTAGCTTATTTATTCCTTCTCAAGCATCTTCCATGGGTGAACATTATACATTGAGGGGGGCTACCTTGTCTCTCTTCTTCTTCTCTTTCATGAGGGGACTTTTTCCTCATCTTGGGGTTTTTTCCTTCTCCATTTGTACATTCATTTGTTTTATTCTCTCTTTTGAGGGGGAGTTTTTCCATTGAGGTTTTCTCCCTTTCCTCACTTGTGAGAGATCGCATTGCATTTGTACATGGGTGCCTAACATGGCTCAATTGCTGAGACCCATCTTGCATGGTTAGCTTGAGTCTTCATTCCCCAAGTTGCACTTAAGGGGGGTGTTGGTGTAAATAAGTATTTTACTTATTTCACTTTACTAAAGCTTACTCAGGGAATGCATATCATTATAGGTTGCACTTGTGACACCTAGTTATTTGCATCTTGCATCTAGGTTTGTGCATACATTGAGAGAGATGAGTTGGAAACTTAGGGAAGTGTGTCTAGGAGAAATTCCACTCTTTGTGGTGTGATCAAGTTATCACCTTTTTATCTGCACTTTCATGGCATGATAATTCCACTTTAGGTGGGTGATCCACCTTTCATGGAATTATCTATTATTTCTTTCTACCTACCTTACACATGATTGGGACACTTGTCTCATTCATGGCCCTTCATTTTCTCCTGGATTGCCTTTATAAGAAAGCCTTGTACATGCTTGTAATTGTACATCTTCATGCTTATTGAGAATACAATCTTCATATTCTCTCATCTCTCTCTCTGTTGTGTTATGCTTGGTCTCTTGATCCTGTTGTTGCTTTTCATAAGTTCTTACAGATCCAAATTGTACTCCACAATCTCCTTTTTAGAGTAATATGCACATTGGGAAGCTACAAGTGCATACATTCCCTACCCAAATGTGAGGGGGAAATGGATCCCTACAAGATTTTTATTTCTCAATAGAGTGTGCAGACTCTACAACTGTAGTGAGACTTCTAATAGTATCATTTTGCCACTTGGGTACTGGGGTAATGTTGTGCCCTTAGCACACATGCCCCGTTCAGAACGGGGACCCTCTTTTCTTTCGCCTTGTTGGGTCTTTTGGGGACGCCTCGTTTTGCATGCCCCCCTTTTTTGATGTTTTGTACAGTTGATGTTGCTCTAGGATTTCATCATAAATTGACCGTGCCTCCGTTTTTGGGTTTTACTGCCCTCCGGGGCCTTGCGGGTTCCCTTTGGCATTTTGGCCCTAGGCGGCTCCGGGCCCGGGCCTCTGGAGTTCTCTGTTTGGGCTTCCCCTCCATCTTTGTTGTCCTTTGCGGTGTTCTCTGGGCACCTTTCCACTCCTCGGGACCTGCCCCATCATCCTCTATTCAAAATTCGTCAGAGATTTCCCGGGCAGCACCTGCCCCTTCGGGCCCCGGGCCCCGGAAGTCCGACCCCAGACTTCCATCCTGGGCTCGCCGTCTATGACGGCAAGCCTCTGGCAGTCGCCCGCCCCTTGGGCCCTGAGCTGCTTGCAGCTGCCATCACCCAAGCAACATGAAGAAGACTTTCAGCGGTGAACTCCTTCCAGCTTCCCGCCCTCCGGGCCCCGGGCCAATCTTCTCCGCCGCCGTTGCCCGATCATTGCGAAAATATTGCGGCGGCTGTCATCTCCTGTCCTTCCGGTTGCCAGGCCCCGGAGTCTCCGCCGCCGCCGCCGACCTAATTTGAAATCTCACCAACTTATGGCGCAGTCATATGAGTAATAAATGCGGGTATTAATGGTGGTTGGGGTATATAATGCCCGGCCCGCCAATGTCATTTTCACATTGCAAATTGGAGCGAAATTGCAAAGCCGAGCATCTAGAGCCCACCGCGAAGAGAAGCATCACAATCATCTGCGTCCGCATCACTCCGTCAACCCACAGTGGATCCCACACCTCACAACTTAGCGATCTCGAGGTAGGCCATCCCCGTTTGCCCTCCCATCCTTTTCATCATTTTGGAAACTTTAAATGAATTAAATAACTAGTTAAAATGAAACAAATAGAAGAACACTCGATGGCACCCTTGACCCATGTGTTAAAAAATGACAAATCCATTGGAATAGCCCTTGCTGCCGACTCGGGACTTCTCTCGGTCGCGGCTGTTCTTCACGCAGGGTGGTCAGGCACCCTGGGCCCGAGGTCCGCCTTCGCCATCCTCCTTCACTATCCACCCTTGGGCTTTAACCATCTACAAGCCGTGAATCATCCCTCCAGGTCCGGTCTTTTGGGCTTCCTTGTTTGGGGTTCCGTTCCCATTTTGCCGTACTCCAATTGCAAACTCACGATTGCCTCCCGGCCTCCAGCTCCCGGTGCGCGCCTTGCCGTGAAATTGAAACTAGGTATTCCTCCCTTCGTGCGCTCGGACCCCGGCCTCCAGAGCTCCGTCTCTAGAGTTCCGCGGGCGATTTGCTTTCGTCAAACTGATTTCGTCCGCCGACTTCCCGCGATCCAGGCTCTACCCTGGCTTTCGCTGTTGAACTTTTGCGAAAGCATTAATGGGGCGTCGTTGACACCTTCGGACCCCGGGCGTCGGACTTCCCTGCTTGATTTTCTGTTGGCCCCGCTGTGCACTCTTTGGGTGCTGACGTTAGTGCTTTCCAGGCGCCGGGGCCCACCTTCCACTCTGCCATTGGAATTTGTTTTCTTGTTCTGCGGCCCTCGCTTCCCTGGGCTCCTACTTCCGAACTTCCCTATTTGGAAGTCCGTCACTTACCTACCATCCGGCGCTTTTCACCCCATCCTCCTGGACTTCGAGCCCTGGGATTCTGTTCACTGTCTGACTTTGCCTAACCCCTCGCTGCAGTGGGACCTTTCGGGCCCAGCCGTCCGGAGTTCCATTCCCAGAACTCCGTGATGGTTCCTTCGACCTCGACGGTGGAACCCTGCCGGCTTCTCGCTCTCTGGGCCCTGGGCCGCCCTTTGCCACCATCGTTCAAATCAACAAAAATCAATCGACAGTCGCCACGCCGCGTCTTCCTGGTCGCTGGGCCCCACTTGGCCGAAGGCTGCCAAACCTAAACAATGCACTCGATGGCCACCTTCTGGTGCTCCGGGCCCTGGGCCTCAGACTTCCGCCTTCAGATTTCTGCCTGCTATCCGTCGTTGCTAGTGGCCACCTACTGATAGCTTCCCGGCCTAAAATCTCTGATACCTCTTAGATCGATCCAAACCAACTCAATTCAGAATCTAACCTCGAACCACATCTTAAATTTTTCTCTTCTCCATCATGAGCCTATTAAAACATTAAAATTTGGCTAAGAAGGATTTTCGGGAGCTTTCTGTTGTATTTTCCCTTCCTGGCAGTATTCCTGCCAGGGAAGTCCGGCCCTCCGGGGCCGGATTGTCCAAATACCCTGAAACAAAGGTTGATAACGTCTAAGAATGAAATTTATGATATACTTGATTGATTATTTTGATGTTATGCTCAAAATATGGACTAACATGAATGTTTTCGATGTTTTGTTGCACTAACTTTTCCCTTGCATGTAAGATATATGGAATTGGTTGCAGGAACTTCAGGGGCCTCCACCGAAAAGGATAAGGGCAAGAAATCAAGAAGGACCCCGCAGGGGAAGGAAGATAAGGATCAAATGAAATACTTGTTCCAGGGTGAGCCGCTCCTGTCAAAGGTCTCAACAGACTGGAAGGAGATCTCAGATACCAACATCGACCAAGTGGACATAGATGAATTGACTTAGAGGGTCAAGGTCAACCCTATGACAAAGAATGCCAGACTAATACGTCAGAGTGGAATAGCCAAGGCTCCCGGCTTCCCTCCCTCTCTGGTGGCACCTGAACTGGTGATGGTGTGCTGAGAGGCCTATCAAGCTGACATGAGAACAATTGTGGACAAGGAGGGAAACATCCTCGCCGACATGTCGCCAAAAGGAATCATGAAAAAATTTCACATCCCCACGTTCCCACATATGGAGGTCCCCACTTTGGAACAATGCCAAGTGGCGTGGGATGCTAGTCCATCAGGGTGCAAGAAGTCTATTAACCTCTACTAGCTTAAGGAGAAACGGGGCAGCACTGCGAAGGTTCCCCATGAACTCTTCTGCAGCGATTTCCACGAAGACTATCATGATCTGGTAACCATGTTGAGCAGGGTCATGGGCCTCCTAGCGGTCGCCTATTTCCAGGAATAGATGGCCTATTACATCAAGCAAATCCTGCGGGAGAATGAAGGCATGAACACCAAGGTCTCATTCGACTAGGGAGGCATCATCAGCAACTGCTTCCATGAACAATTTGTCAACGTTAAGAAAAGCTCTAAGTTCTATATGACCTCCTACCTGGTATACTCCCTAGCAGGTCAAAGACAATACAATGGACTATTCGTGGCACCAGATTAGGGGCACAAGCAAGGGCTCAAGCTGTTTGACAAGTACCCTTAGCTCTAATACCACAACTTCAAGAAGGAGTACTGCCGGGTCAATGATGCCTTCATTGGCCATATCATCAGATTGATCACCGGAGACTTCGAGAGGAGAGTCTCCCACAACGCCAAGGCACTCTTGAAGGAATATGCCTTCCTGTTCATCCAATTCCCCAAGTTTACCTACATTTGGGCCCATGGTTTCACGGAACGGCCAAACAGATTGCCGTGGTACCCAAATGACAGGATCATCCTCCTAGAGCTTTCCCGACAGCTCCAACACATCCAGGCCGTCTTTGGCAACAAACACATAGCAAGGATCCCCTATCCCATGACCCTAGGCCAGGGCCTGTACCGATTACAAACTTCCCAATGTGTTAGCAATTCTAAGATGGAGCTTAAAGAATATCACTTTGACTGGTACACCGCATGCCTCTAGATGGATCCACACAGCCATGTCAGGAAGGCACTGGGGCCGGCGTATGCCCACAAATATCCCAATGTCGGATTAGGTTGAGGAGGATGAGTCTACAATCATGCACCTAAGGTACCCTACGATTGCCAACTTGGCAATCCCCTCTATAGACTAGGATGAGTAAGAGGTCGATGACCTGGATACTATCACCCAGCCAATCATAACTCGTACCAAGGAGTGGGTCGATGAGCAAGTGGCACAACTGAAGCAATAAGGAGTGATCCTAACATATGAGGCGCTCAAGAGCGAGCCTAGTGTCGCGGAGGATGTTGCCGCCACTACATCAGCTAGTGAGACTTCTAAGTCTCCCCTAGTCACTAGGTCCTAGAAGAGAAAGGGAACAGAGATAGCACAGTCTGCGGACCCCAAGGAGCAAGAAAAGAAAGAAACGGGAGGCTCATCTCCCAAAAGGCTCAAGCAGACAGTGGCTACGACATAAGTGCAGCCTACCTTGCTTCTCCCTACCCCTCTTGGCGCATCACCGCCTCCCTGGCTGCGGTCGCCTCATCTCTGCCAGCGGTGGACATCTCTGTCCATCTCGCCCCTTTGCCCCCAGCTGGGTTAGTGGTCGTCATTGACTCCTCTTCTGGCATGACCACTCCCCCTTCCTCTTCTGCTGCCATGTCACCTATTACATCCCTCCCTTTGGCAACAATAACATCACCTGTCCCCCTTTCCACTATACCCGAGGCTATTATGTGGCACCCGCAGAGTCTTCCCCCTGAGCTCTCACAGATCCTAATGGACCCTGCACTCCAAGCAGCCTTCGCAACCGCCAATAGGGCCGCCAGCCATGGAAGCCATGATGTAGATTTCAAAAGAGTTGGAGGAGTTAGAACAGGAGGCCTCAAAGCCTATTAAGGAGGAGGCCGATGATTATTACGAGCACCCTGAGTATGAACACAAAACCATCGACAGAGTGGTTTATGAGGGAGAGGAGACATGCTCTTCTCAAAGTGAAGCCGAGGAGGATGGCTCAGGTGCCAGGGAGGTCATCCAGACGTTTGATGAGGACCTTGAGGAGGAGTCGGCTCAGCAGCCATAAGATGTTGGAGAGGGAGCGAAAAGATCACCACATGGTGAAGAGGGGCAGCCACCATAAGGGCAGCCGCAAAAGGATTTATCTGAGGCTGAGACCCATGTTGTGAAGAGCCCTGAGGCCAAGGTTGCTGAAGAGAAGAAAGAAGAGGAGGCAGAGAAAGAAGAAGATCCCACCTGACAATTATCCACCAAGCTGCCCGTCAAGCACCTCGTGTTTGTTCATGACTCCGACAAGGAGGAGGAGGATGCTACGAAAGAGAAGGAGGAGACCCAAAAGGAAAAGGAGATGAAAGTCTTGACTCTAGGGTAGCCATGAAGCACCCAAAGATAAATCCGCCATGCCCAACTGGCTGGAGAAATAGCTTGAAAAGGCAACCCCAGTGCTGAAAGACCCAAGGGCAAGATTGGAGGCCATCCTGGCTCGATCACTAACCACGAAAAAGAAGGAGAAGAAGCCCAAGGTCCATTCCAAGATAATGATGGATGCTCCTGGCTCCCAGGCAGCACAAGTTGCCATGCCTATAGTTGGCCAGGCAGGGGTTAGCTATAGTGTCTCCACCATTGATTTGGGGATAGCAACTAGAGAGCAGAAGGTCGAACACCTGGAAGAATCAGTGGCCACAATGGTACACCTGATCAAGCAGGACAAGGTCACTAAGGATGAGCTCAAGGTGCAGGTTGTTTCCCTAACCGACTATATCCAGCAATGGTCCTCAGTGGACGACCTATGTACCACCTCCACAGTTGCACCGCAGTTGCTCTCCAAAGAACAGATTGATAAGATGGAGAGAAGAAAGAACTTAGAAAAAACAACTGAAGATTGGTTTCGACGGGTCACATACGTCGGAAACATGGGAATCAGCAGGGCTGTGCGGATAGCCAATAAGTTCTTGGACCTGATCCAGTCCCTGGAGAGCACATAGAGGCTCTGCACCAATTTCCCTACCACATACGACTCGACCTTCCCGAGAATTGAAGGCATCCTCCAGATGCCTGAGGACACGTGGGAAGAGAAGCTGGAGCTGAAGAAAGAAGATCACTGGCTGGTGGATGTGTGGCGCAGAGACCTTGATAACTAGAAGGAGAGGTTAGAGCAAATCCTCAGCAGGGAGGATCCGTACATTGAGTGGATTAAGGAAATCCGGGTGGAATGCACTCAATACCTCAAGCTGATTACGGGTTATGATATGCCCACGGTACAAATGGATGCCGAAAAGATTAAGCCATACTTCTAGAAGAAGATGAAGGACGGAACAGCCGGAGAAATCACAATAGAATTCCTGAGTTTTGCTGCCCGCGTCTTCGATCGATCATAGCTTTTCAAAGACCAAGGTTCGAAATATGACGAGGATTGGAAGCGGCTGGAAGAGAACGCCAAGGAATGGAGCTATCAGGCGTTAAGATGCGAGATCCTCGAGATAGACAAACTCCAAGTGGTCATCCTCAAGTATATAGAGCATGCAGCCTCCGAGGAGCAAGAGGACAGCCCAGCCAAGGAAGAAGACCTCCCTAAAGAGTAGCTAGAACCAAGAAAACAACAATTAGCTATAGGATGAAAGAGCAATAGTGCCATCCACTAGATGACAAAATAGGGAAGAGACAGAAATGAATTTTAAATTGTAAATCTATTTGGGGGTAGGTGAAACCCTATTTTGTAATGAATCTTGGCCACATAATGAAAATGAATCTTGGCCATTCATTTAACTTTTTGAAAGCTATAAATAGAGCACTCCCCTCATTTGCAAAAGTGAGAGTTGAGTTGTTGTAAAGACATGCTGCTGAAATTTATAAGAAATATCATTGACTTGGTGTATTTTCTTGGTTTTTCCCATGTGACATGATCTATTCTCTGATATTACATGTTTAGCTTAGATCTTATGGTTGTTTAGTTAGCTATTTACTTTATTTGGATAAATCTTAGGAATGCTGTTGGGTGATTGTGAAAATTCCTACTTTGTTGATGATCCCTTAGTCCATACTTTTTGCTATTTGCTGAAGGTAGATAGCTGTGCAAAGTTAGCTTGGACTTGATTTGAAGCTGCCCCAAACATTTATCTTTAGTTCATGCATGTACGTGGTGGATGAAGGATGAAATATCTGCAGCCCTTAGAAGATAGCACAATTTCCATGATACTATAAAATCCCTGGTTAAGTGGGATATTGTTTTAAGGAATTGTCCATTGTAGGAACTCCATTGTCACTATTCATAGCAAGCTTCAGACTTAAGAACTTTTCCCCTCCTTCGCTCTTTTCCTTTTTTTTAGTAAGTGACCAACACCAAGGTTCATTGCACATTGTAAAGGCAAATCTAACAACTAGATGGAGTTCAAAACTGCTGTTTGAACCTACAGCCGATGCATGTCAATTTCCCATCCTAGGAACTCCATTTCAAAATCCAACTTCATGCTTTATGTCTACACTTTGTATCTTCTGTAAGACCGCCTTATGATTCCAGCAAATCACCTCAAACTACTGAGGTATTTAAGCACTGTCATGACCTGACATCCAAGAGAACTTGGGATAGTGTTCTGCAATTTGATTATGGAAGAATTTCTTTCAAGAGAGGTAGTGCACCTACGCACTGCCTGTGTTGAAAAGTGCATAAAAATACCATCAATAGAACTGGCGCTAGAAGGAGGGCCATGGTGAAGATACTCAGTTAAAAGATAAAGCGAATATGGATCAAATTAGATCATTCTCCCTAGAGAGGTTTCAGAGAGTTTTGCGATCAACACCAAACAAGGGAGAATTTGAAGAATTGCAGCCTCCCACGAGGGCAAAATAAGCACAAGGAAGTAGCTCCGCCTTTTCCTCTTCCTCCATTCCATCTACCTCCATTTCACCCTCACCTTCATTTGGCTGGCCTTCATCTTCCACCCAATCATCTCAAACAACATTTGCACATCCTACCTCCAGTAGCCAAGGGTTCGCTCATCTCCCGGCCCTTCCAGCCCAAGGCACAGTCCAGGCAGCCATAGCTCAAGGGCAGCCCCATATTGTGGTTGTATTGCCAATACACCCCCAAAATCCTATTCTCCAACAACAGGTGCTACCCCTGCCTCCCCCCATGGCTTGGTTAGCACATAACCCTTTGCCAATACACTTTGTGATCTACAATGATATGCCCAAGAATTCAGAGGGTTTTTATTCGAAGTTTCATCCATGCGACATGCAAAGAACACCTGAGGAGCATATCAAGATATTCAAAATGGCGATCACCAAAATGCAAGTGGACCACGAGGACATTGCATGTCGCCTCTTTCCACATTCACTGGGAGAAGAGGCCTTCTATTGGTACATCAACCTGCTGAGGGGATCTATCACCTCATGGAACCTGATGAAGAATGCCTTCCTACAGAAATACAAGATCCCTGTCAACCCCGCGGACCTTTACCAACAGTTTATGTCCATCAGAAGGGAGGTCAACGAACCTATTGGATCCTTCAATGACCGCTTCCATCGAGCTCACATGAGGTTTCAGGATCCGTATGTCCATAATGATGCGGCAACTCTCCTAGTCTACTATGCAGCACTAGACAACCTCACATCAGCCTTAGTGAAAAGGATGCACCCACCGCCCGCTACCCTACTGGTCGCCTATGCAGAAGCTATTGTTGCTAGTGCTGACTTGGGAAAAAATATTTCTGGCCCGCTGCCCTCTTTGGGGCCGGTAGCCCACCCAATGCAGATTTAAGGGATTAATCAAGCATTTGCTCATCAAACCCCTCTTATGAACCAGGTACCCCAATTGCCCATGGTGTCACATCCGGGGTAGCTGTTGAATTATGCGCCTCTCACGTCTTCCTATTTGTAGCCCCAACAACAATACAACTATCCCCAGATTGCTCCGTGACAGTAGACGTATTCCTAATAGCCCCAGGCGCCATTGTACCTATCAGGACTAGACTTTCCTCCAGCCTATCAAAATCAGCTGGTAGCCCCACCCACTTTCCTCCAAAATCTGGCCCCATCGCCTGGAGGTGCAACTGAGTAGGACAAGCCAGAAGAACTAATGGAAATGATCAAGAAAATGTCCAAGGAGATGATACATCTAAAGAATCAAAATAACCAGTTGCAAGCCTCCTAATGCAACTTTCAAGCCAATCTCAACAGAGACAGTCGAGATAATAGAGACGGTAGAGATAATCGTGAAGTAGGTGCTTCCTCTGGGTAGAATTATGAAAGGGGGAAAAACACCAATCAAAATGTAGAAAGAAGACCCTCTCAGAGACAGAATAGCACGTGGAACACCAGGCCCAACAATGGTGGTGCCCCCACGCCATTCGATCAACCAGTAAGCAATGACAAAATATCTAGCAGTGTATACCTAGCTGAAGCAGCCTTGTCCAGATGGTGTCGACTCCACAAAACTAGTAGACATTCTGAGCTGGATTGTCCCGAGTTCTAGACAGCTACTGAGATCTTCAAGGTGGAGGTACAGAATGTTGTTGACAATGCCAACTGTAGGGACTTCGTCCCATCAGAGCCCTACGATTCCTCATGTCTGGTGGTCAATCAGGCACCGTTTCCATGAGGTGACCGCAACGAGCCCGAAATCGAGCCTACTCCCATTGAGGATGAGAAAGCGCAAGAGGTAAGTAATGAACCAGCCTTGGCTCAACTCTTTGATTTAGTAGATAATGGTCCTGTAGATGAAGAAGAATTATTTGTGGATGAGGTCCACATGTTCCATCAATGGTCGAGTCCCTACTTTCTTAGGAATAGATAAGCAGGCAGACCCTTCACAACCTCTACCCCACCAAATAATTTCGCTACTCCGCCTAATCCAAATGCCAACAATAACCCTGGGCTTCCTCACATACCCGCCCAGTACCTCAACAAGAACTAGTCTCAAAACCAGTCGCAAAATCAACCTCAAGGCCAACCTCAAAATCCGTCTGGGCAAGCGAAGGTCCAAACCCCTAGTTTTGCTATAGGCCAAGCCTTTAGTTCTGAAATCAAGCAGATGGGAAAATATGTGGCAGAAGAGTTGAAGAAGGTAAAGATCAGTTTGTCAGCCTTCAAATTACTCAAGGTCCCTGCCGTGAGGCACGCCTTCTTTCGGGTTCTGAATGGGACCCCGTCCTCTAATATGATGCAAGAGACCCTAGCCAAGAGGGTAACCTTTGAAGAGTCTAGGAAAGAACCTGAGATACGGGACAATACTGGAAGGAGTGATAACCGTAAGTCAATCAGCAAATAGACAAAATGAAAGGGAGCCAGAAAGGGCTAGTAGGTAGCCTCCCAAGGACCAGCTATTTAAGAAGGCTAGGGATATGGATAGTGATAGGAATAAAGGCCAAATAGCTCAAATGGACACACTTGTGGGCATCCTCCAAGAGAGACCAGAGACTCCCCCTTTTCTGACTACCATCAAGATCTTTGGAAAAAACTTGCATAACTGCTTGCTCGACTCAGGAGCTTCTGCCAACGTCATGCCCTTGGCCATGTGCAAAGCTCTCGGCATCACTCATATGCCTTCGAAGAGAAAGGTGACCCAGCTGGACAAAACAGAGATCAACATCGTGGGTGAAATAAATTGCATCCCTATGTAGATTGCTATAGACCCACGGATACAATAGGACATTGATATCCAAGTGGCAGATATTTCTGATGCTTATGGAATTATTTTGGGAAGGGAGTTCACCAAGGTGCTGAATGGATACACCGCCACCGACCTTTCCCACATGTGGCTACCATAGAAAGGGTTGCCAAATCAGATCTGCATCGATCGTGAACCTCGTATGAAGTATATAATCATGGAATACAATAATCTCAACGAGGTGTTGTTCACCGAGACTGATTTGGGGAACTATCGCCCTTTCACCTACCAAAATGAGGTCGGGCCTCAAGAGGAGCATGCAGATGAAGTATTGTTGGTGTTGTGTAGTCCTTCGACTAGTTCTACACGAATGCCCACAGATACAAAAATGTTGGTAGAAGCTGATGATGAGCCAGATAAAGATGACAACTGGGGACTACTTGATGGATTATGGGAGTTCATGGAAAAATGCACAAGAGATCAGCTCAACCTAGGGGCTCGAATGAATTTTCAGGATCTCTTATTGCCGAACTGGTGTAGGGTTCATAACGCTGCTCACTCCGAGTTCGACTGTTGCTTGTGCCAAGCAGTAGTGGTGAATGTTAGAAAATCAGCTACCCCCCAAACCGAAACACCAAACAAAACCGCCTAGTGATCATTGCCCCAAACCAGAAACTCCCTTAAGATCACAAGGCCCACCGTCCAGCCGAAAGGGAAAGGAAGTTCAACCAGACATGAAGATAAGGAATTCTCTACGTGTTGGACACTCTGATTTGATGGATTAAAGTCAAGGAAAGGAGCTGGAACATGGATCAAACTTATCAGTCCAATGGGTAAGACATTTCTCACTGCCCACCGATTGCAATTTTATTACACCAATAACGTAGAAGAATACGAGGCCTTAGTCCTTGGCCTTCTTATGGCCTTGAAGAAAAATGTAAAATCGCTGTAAGTCTTCAAAGATTCTGCGCTTGTAGTTAAGCAGGTCAGGAAGTTGTACTCCTGTCATGATTGAAGGCTCACAAATTATAGGCACAGGGTTTGGGATCTCTTAAAGGGCCTAGATGCATTCAACATATAATTGATCCCTCGTACTCAGAATCGTACAACTGATGCCTTGGCTCAGGTGGCTAGCACCCTACAACCCCTCTCTTTATCTGGGCTCAAGAAATTCACTGTTGAGCTAACATCCACGCCATCAGTCTCGAATAATGTTACCCATTTGCAAGTCTTCAATGAAGACAAGCATATCCTCTAGTTTATCACAAGTTTCAACGTCTTCGCAGCCCAAATAATTGACGAAGCTGATCCACAGGAGGCTGAATTGGACATAGAGGGGGTCATCAACCTCAAAACCAACACAATCTCTAGAGGTATGGTTCAACTAGAATGCATATTTGATTTGGATTAGATCAGGGATCAGGATCAGGAAACAAAAAAGGAGGCTATAAGTAACCAATGCAATGCTCACAACCTCAAGATAGCCGAGGATGCCAGGAATATTTTTATCGGGAAGGTGTGCACGCCTGAAGAAAAGAAGGGAATCATGGACGCATTGCGGAGATACCATGATGTGGTGGCATGGAGCTACCAAGATTTAAAAATGTATGATACCTCTATCATTACACACACTATCCCTCTCAAGGCAAAAGTGAGGCCATTTCGCCAATGACAGCGTCCTATCAATGCCTTGCTAGAACCTATTGTTTACAAGGAAGTACAAAAGCTGCTTTTGGTAAGAATTATTTTTCCAGTCAGGCACTCCACGTGGGTGGCTAATTTGGTCCTGGTCAGGAAAAAGAATGGAGATATTAGATTGTGTGTGGATTTCCACAATCTCAATCGCGCCTCAGAGAAAGACAACTTCAAGTGTCTTCGTTGGATGAGGTGCTACAAATCGTCAACAGCTCCCAGATGATGTCGTTCCTTGATGGATACTCTAGGTATAACTAGGTAATGGTGCAATACGAGGATCGTCACAAGACCGCGTTCGCCACTAAGTGGGGGATGTTTTCCTATAGAAGAATGTCGTTTGGGCTCATCAACACCAGCACCACTTTCCAATGCGCCATGGATATCACCTTCAAAGACCTTATTGGCAAGTGCATAATCATATACATGGATGATTTGACCGTATTTTCTAAGAAGCGGGGTGATCACGACTCCGACCTATCTAAGGTGTTTCAGAGATGTAGGGAATTCGGGGTTTCTCTCAACCCTAAGAAGTGCATTTTCGGAGTGACTGAAGGCAGGCTACTTGGGCACATCATTTCAGAGCAAGGAATCTTCATTGATCCCGAGCGCATTGAGTCCTTACTCAAGATTCAACCTCTGGGCAGCAAGAAGGAATTAAAATCTTTCTTCAGAAAGATCAACTTTGTCCGAAAATTCATCACAGGTTTCACGAAAATTGTCAAACCTCTCAATGCCATGCTCAAACAAGACGCCAAAGTTGAATGGACTCCTGATGCCAAACAATCCTTCGAAGAAATCAAACGGGCTATTGCTGAGGCACCTGTGTTAGTCAGCCCGAATTATCTGAAATCATTCTACATCTATTCATTTGCTTCAGAGCATTCTTGTGCTAGCATGTTAACCCAGAAAGATGACGAAGGAAACGAGCACCCAATCACCTTCATGAGTGCTCCTCTCAAAGATGCTGAATTGCACTACCACAACATAGAAAAGCAAGTGTACGCTTTCGTTAGAGGAGTGAAGAAATTTAGACAATACATTCTGTGCAACAAGGTGTTCGCCATTGTCCCCGACCCAGTAGTTAAGACACTGCTTATGCAAAATGAATTGGGCGAACGAAGGGCTAAGTGGGTTACCCTGCTACAAGAGTATGATATGGAAATCCAACCAATGAAATTGGTGAGAGGGCAGGCACTCACTCGTACAATTGTCGAAACAGCAGCAGAGGCTGGGCCTGAACTCACGGTACAGCAGTACCAGCTTGAAGACGTCTCCCCGGGAGAATGGTAGCAAGATGTCGTCTACTATCTGCTGAATCATAAATGTCTGCCACACTTGCAGGGAGTCCAAAAGAGGGCCCTAAGATTGAAAAGTAATGCTTACATGTTGTAGGGTTCCATTCTCTACAAGAAGAACCATGAAGGCATTTATCTAAGATGTCTTGGCAAGGAGGAAGCAAAACGCGTTTTGAAAGAGTTTCACAATAAATTTGGTACAGGCCATGGCTCGGGTTCTTCTACAGCACACCAAATATTGAGAGTAGGGTACTATTGGCCAACCATCTTCAAAGATGCCCATTGCCATGTTCATTCATGTCACATGTGCCAGACCGCTGCCACCAGGGAGAGGAATGTTGTTGTCCCACTGCAGCCTGTGCTGGAGGTAAGGCCTTTTGCGCAATGGGGTCTCAACTTCATCGGTCTAGTAAGCCCTCCATCATCTACAGGAAATAGGTACATTCTTATTGCTACTGATTATTGTACTAGATGGACGGAAGCAATAGTATGTAAGCATTGCACAATTGAAGTAGTTACTGATTTCTTAGAAAGTTTCATTTTAAATCACTTTGGTTGTCCTTATGCTTTGGTATGTGATAATGGACCTGTATTTGCTTCATTAAAATTTGCTAGCTAGGCGTTTGACTATGGAACAACCCTTAAATTCTTGTCCAATTACTACCCTTAGGGCAATGGCCTTGCCGAATCCACGAATAAGAACCTGATTACTGTGATCAAGAAGCTGTTACATAGGAATCCCAAGGACTGGCATACCCAGCTCCATTTCGCCCTTTGGGCTGATCGCACCCGCCACAAGGCTGCCCTTGGCGATTCCCCATTCCACCTTGTCTATGGCCTGGAACCTATATTCCCCATCCACCTGAAGATTCCTACTCTTTAGTTTACCAATGATTTTTATGAGGGAGGAGATCGTAGGGAAGCTCGGTTAGCTGAGCTTTTACATTTAGAGGAAGTCTGAAATCGTGCAATAGAAAATTTTGCCAAACATCAGGGCATAGTTAAGAGATGGTTCGACCGCTGAGCCAAGATCAAGGTCTTTAGAATCAGAGATTTGGTCCTATATTGGGACAAGGCCCATGAGAAGAAAGGGGGACATAATAAATTTGACAAGTTTTGGCTCGGCCCCTTTCAGATAGCTGAGATTTTGGGAGATAATTCCTTCCACCTAAAGACCTTAACCGGTGAGAACGTCCTGTTGCCAGTCAACGGGCAACACCTGAAGCATTACTTATAGGCTTGAGCTCCTTCAAGCTCTTCGTTGTAAATACCTGTACATAGGTTAGAGTAGTTGCTTTCTTGCTTGTTCGCATCTTGTTTGCGTCACTTTTTTGTTTTCTTCCTCCCGACAGTTTTGTTTCGGAAGATGTTTCCTGCTCCTTTGCGGTGGTCGTGCTTGCTTGGTGAATGGTTCACTTTGCTGTCCATTCTTTGTGTTCGTTGGCTAAACATTCACTCTAGATCATCGATCTTTGAAAGCTATCCATGAATGATTTCCTTGATTGAACTCTACTCAGAACTTGACCCTTAGCTGGATCTTCTTACCCACATCTATGATCTAGCACAAATTACATAATAGTAAATTCTGAAGGATAGTACTATGGTTGTTATGACACCCTAGTGAGTGAAAAATCTTAAGTCTACTCCAGTGACCACTGTAGTCTCAAACCCATCATAAGCCTCAATGCTTACCCGGTCAAACTAAATGGTAGAAGAGAAGTGAAATATCAAAGAAAACAAAGAGAAAAGAAACTCTGAAAAAAGGAAATAAATGACTGTATGGGTGTTCTGGTAACTCTATCAGGGCTATGGACGCCCGGCCGGCAGTAGAGCAATATCCATGAGATTGTAGCGACAACTTCGTCGAGGCTATGGATGCCTGACTGGCAGCGGGGCAATGTCCAGGTTACTTTTGGTGTTAGCCAATTTATGTAGCTCACTCGGTTGAATTGGTAACCCTGGTCACTATCCCAAAGAAAGGAATGAACTCACTCCACACACTTCTGAGATGTCCTGTAAGCTGACCCAGTTAAGGATCTTGTTCTCCCAGATTCATCTTCGGAAGCCACTCCTGGTCTGCGAAACCAGAGATTCTGGGTCCTGAATGAATATTTATCCCTAGAACACTCTGGAGCGTTCTCCAGTGGAGTTGCCATTTGTTGTGCCCTTAGCACACACACCCCATTTGGAATGGCGACCCTCTTTTCTTTCGCCTTGTCAGGTCTTTCGAGGCTGCCTCATTTTACGTGCCCCCTTTTTTGATGTTTTGCATGGTCGATGTTGCTCTAGGATTTCATCATAAATCGACCGTGCCTCCATTTTTGGGTTTTGCTGCCCTTCGAGGCCTCGTGGGTTCCCTTTGGGCCTCTGGAGTTCTCTGTTTGGGCTTCCCCTCCGTCTTTGCCGTCCTTTGCGGTGTTCTCTAGGTGCCTTTCCACTCCTCGGGACTCGCCTCGTCATCCTCCGTTCAGAATTCATCAGAGATTTCCTAGGCGGCGCTTGCCCCTTCGGGCCCCGGGCCCCAGAAGTTCAACCCCAGACATTCGTCTCGGGCTCGCCGTCTGTGACGGCGAGCCTCTGGCGGTCGCCTGCCCCTCGGGCCCAAGTTGCTTGCCGCTACCGTCGCCCAAGCAACACAAAGAAGACTTTCGACGGTGAACTCCTTCCAGCTTCCTGCCCTCTGGGCCCCAGGCTGATCTTCTTCGCCACCATTGCCTGATCAGTGTGAAAATATTGCGGCGGCTGTCATCTCCCGTCCTTCCAGCCGCCGGGCCCCAGAGTCTTCGCCGCCGCCGCTGACCTAATTTGAAATCTCACCAACTTATGGTGCGGTCGTATGAGCAATAAATGCAGGTATTAATGGCTGTTGGGGTGTATAATGCTCGGCCCGCCAATGTCATTTTCACATTGCGAATTGGAGCAAAATTGCAAAGACGAGCATCTGGAGCCCACTGCCAAGAGCAGCGTCACAATCATCTACGTCTGCATCGCTCTGTCAACCCATAGTGGATCCCATGCCTCACCACTTAGCGAACTCGAGGTAGGCCATCCCTGTTTGCCCTCCCATCTTTTTTGTCATTTTGGGAAATTTAAATGAATTAAATAACTGGTTAAAATGAAACAAATAGAAGAACACTCGATGGCGCCTCTGACCCATGTGTTAAAAAATGACAAATCCATTGGAATAGCCCTCGCTGCCGACTTAGAACTTCTCTCGGTTGTGGTTGTTCTTCGCGCAGGGCGGTCGGGCACCCCGGGCCAGAGGTCCGCCTTCACCGTCTGCCCTTGGGCTTTAACCATCTACAAGCCGTGAATCATCCCTCTGGGTCTGGTCTTTCGGGCTTCCCTATTCGAGGTTCCGTTCCCATTTTTCCGTACTCCAATCACAAACTCACGATTGCTTCCCGGCCTCCAGCTCCCAGCACGTGCCTTGCCATGAAATTGAAACCAGGTATTCCTCCCTTCGTGCGCTCGAACCCCGGCCCCCTGAGCTCCATCTCTGGAGTTTCGCGAGTGATTTGCTTTCGTCAAATGGAGTTCGTCCACCAACTTCCCACGATCTGGGCTCCACCCTAGCTTTCGTTGTTGAACTTTTGCCAAAGCCTTAATGGGGCGTCGTTGACACCTTCGAACCCCGGGCGTCGGACTTTTGTGCTCGCTTTTCTGTTGGCCCCGCTGTGCACTCTTTGGGCATCGATGTCAGTGCTTTCTCAGCGCCAGGGCCCGCCTTCCGCTCTACCATCGAAATTTGTTTTCTCGTTCTGCGGCCCCCGCTTCCCCAGGCTCTGACTTCTGGACTTCCCTATTTGGAAGTCCATTGCTTACCTTCCGTCTGGCGCTTTTCACCCCATCCTCCCAAACTCCGGGCCCTGGGATTCTGTTCGCCGTCTGACTTTGCCTAACCCCTCGCTGTAGTGGGACCTTTCGGGCCTGACCGTCCAGAGTTCTGTTCCTAGAACTCCATGATGGTTCCGTCGACCTCGACGGAGGAACCCTGCCAGCTTCTCGCCCTCTGGGCCCTGGGCCGCCCTTCACCGCCGCCATTCAAATCAATGAAAATCAATCGACAGCCACCACGTTGCGTTTTCCTGGTCGCCAGGCCCCGCCTGGCCGAAGGCCACCAAACCTAAACAATGCACTCGACGGCCGCCTTCTGGTGCTTTGGGCCCTGGGCCTCGGACCTCCGCCTCCAAATTTCTGCCTACTATTCATCGTTGCTAGTGGTCGCCTGCTGGCAGCTTCCTAGCCTAAAATCTCTGATACCTCTTAGATCGATCCAAACCAACTCAATTCAGAATCTGACCTTGACCCACATCTTAAATTTTGCTCTTCTCTATCATGAGCCTCCTAAAACATTAAAATTTGGCCAAGAAGGATCTCCGGGAGCTTTTCGTTGCATTTTCCCTTCTTGGCAGCATTCCTGCTAGGGAAGTCTGGCCCTCCGAGCCCAGATTGTCCAAATACCCTAAAACAAAGGTTGATAACGTCTAAGAATGAAATTTATGATATACTTGATTGATTATTTAGATGTTATGCTCAAAATATGGACTAACATGAGTGTTTTCGGTGTTTTGTTGCACTAACTTTGCCCTTGCTTGCTAGATATATGGAATCAACTACAGGAACTTCAAGGGCCTCCGCTGAAATGGATAGGGCAAGAAATCAGGAAGGACCCCGCGGGGGAAGGAAGATAAGGATCAAATGAAATACTAGTTCCAGGGTGAGCCGCTCTAGTCAAAGGTCTCAACAGACTGGAAGGAGATCTCAGATACCAATATCGGCTAAGTGGACATAGATGAATTCACTCAGAGGGTCAAGGTCAATCCTACGACAAAGAATGCCAGACTAATACATCAGACTGGAATAGCCAAGACCGTCAGCTTCCCTCCCTCTTTGGTGGCACTCGAACTGGTGATGGCGTGCCGAGAGGCCTATCAAGCTGACATGAGAGCAATTGTAGACAAGGAGGGAAACATCCTCACCGACATGTCACCAGAACGAATCATGAAAATATTTCACATCCCCACGTTCCCACATATGGAGGTCCCCACTTTGGAACAATGCCAAGCAGCGTGGGATGCTAGTCTATCAGGGTGCAAGAAGTCTATTAACCTCTACTGGCTTAAGGAGAAACGGGGCAGCGCTGCGAAGGTTCCTCATGAACTCTTCCGCAATGATTTCCACGAAGACTATCATGATCTGGTAACCATGTTGAGCAGGTTCATGGGCCTCCCAGCGGCCACCTATTTCCAGGAATGGATGGCCTATTACATCGAGCAGATTCTGCAGGGGAATGAGGACGTGAACACCAAGGTCTCATTCGACTAGGGAGGCATCATCAGCAACTGCTTCCATGAGCAGTTTGTCAATGTTAATTCAAACTCTAAGTTCTATATGACCTCCTACCTGGTATACTCCCTGGCAGGTCAAAGACAATACAGCGGACTATTCATGGCACCAGATCAGGGGCACAAGCGAGGGTTCAAGCCATTTGACAAGTACTCTCAGCTCCAATACTGCAACTTCAAGAAGGAGTACTGCCAGGTCAATGATGCCTTCATTGGCCATATCATCAGATTGATCGCCAGAGACTTCGAGAGGAGAGTCTCCCACAGCACCAAGGTGCTCTTGAAGGAATATGCCTTCCTGTTCATCCAATTCCCCAAGTTTACCTACATCTGGGCCCAGGGTTTCACTGAATGGCCGAATAGATTACCGCAGTACCCAAATGATAGGATCATTCTCCTAGAGCTTTCCCGGCAGCTCCAACACATCCAGGCCATCTTCAGCAACAAACACGTAGCAGAGATCCCCTATCCCATGACCCTAGGCTAGGGCCTGTACCGATTACAATATCCCAATGTGCTAGAAATTCCGAGAAGGAGCTTAAAGAATATCACTTTGACTGGTACACTGCACGCCTCCGGATGGATCCACATGGCCATGTCAGGAAGGCACTGGGGCCGGCGTATGCCCACAAATATCACATTGAGGACTTCTGGGCAGACTGCAAAGATGACAAGGAGGTCTGTGCAAGGCACTACATGTGCATGACCGTGCAGTTTTTGAGAAGGGTACAACCGTTCCCAGTGCTGGATCAGGTTGAGGAGGATGAGTCTACAATCATGCACCCACGGTAACCTACGGTTGCCAACTTGGCAATCCCCTCCATAGACTGAGACGAGCAAGAGGTTGATGACTTGGATACTATCACCTAGCCAATCATAACTCGTACCAAGGAGTGGGTCAATGGGCAAGTGGCGCAACTGAAGCAACATGGAGTGATCCTAACATATGAGGTGCTCAAGAGTGAGCCCAGTGTCGTGGAGGACATTCCCGCCACTACATCAGCTAGTGAGACTTCCAAGTCTCCCCTAGTCACTAGGTCCCAGAAGAGAAAGGGAACAGAGACAGCACAGTCTGCAGACCCCAAGGAGCAAGCAAAGAAAGAAACGGGAGGCTCATCTCCCAAAAGGTTCAAGCAGACAGTGGCTACAACAGAAGTGCAGCCTACCTTGCTTCTCCCTGCCCCTCCTGGTGCATCGCCCGCCTCCCTGGCTGCGGTCGCCTCATCTCCACCGACGGTGGACATCTCTGTCCATCTCGCCCCTTCGCCCCCAGCCGGGTCAGTGGTCATCATTGACTCCTCTTCCGGAATGACCACTCCCCCTTCCTCTTTTGCTGCCATGTCACCTATTACATCCCTCCCTCTGGCAACAATAACATCGCCTGTCCCCTTTTCCACTATACCCGAGGCTATTACGCGGCACCTGTAGAGTCTTCCACCTGAGCTCTCACAGATCCTAATGGACCCTGCACTCCAAGCAGCCCTTGCTTAAGCAATCTTGACAACTCAGCCTTCGCAACTGCCAACAGGGCCGCCAGCCATGGAAGCC
Source organism: Sequoia sempervirens (assembly GCA_007258455.2). Lineage (NCBI taxonomy): Eukaryota > Viridiplantae > Streptophyta > Pinopsida > Cupressales > Cupressaceae > Sequoia > Sequoia sempervirens. The sequence goes on along the minus strand of VDFB02058242.1, from coordinate 591,957,551 downwards.
ACGATGCAGATTTCAAAAGAGTTGGAGGAGTTAGAACAGGAGGCCTCAAAGCCTATTGAGGAGGAGGCCGATGATTATTACGAGTACCCCGAGTATGAACACAGAACCATCGACAGAGTGGTTTATGAGGGAGAGGAGACATGCTCTTATGGGAGTGGAGCTGAGGAGGATGGCTCGAGTGCCAAGGAGGTCATCGAGATGTTTGATGAGGACCTTGAGGAGGAGTTGGCTCAGCAGCCAAAAGATGTTGGAGAGGGAGCGGAAAGATCACCACATGGTGAAGAGGGGCAGCCACCATAAGGGTAGCTGCAAAAGGATTTATCTAAGGCTGAGACCCATGCTGTGAAGAGCCTCGAGGCCAAGGCTGCTGAAGAGAAGAAAGAAGAGGAGGCAGAGAAAGAAGAAGATCCCATCTGAAAATTATCCACCAAGCTACCCATCAAGCACCTCGTGTTTGTTTGTGACTCTGACGAGGAGGAGAAGGATGCTATGAAAGAGAAGGAGGAGACCCAAAAGGAAAAGGAAACGGAAGTATTGACTCTAACTAAGAAGGGTGAGGGCGGCCATGAAGCACCCAAAGATAAATTTGCCATGCCCGACTGGCTGGAGAAATAGCTTGAAAAGGCAACTCCAGTGCTGAAAGACCCAAGGGCGAGATTAGAGGCCATCTTGGCTCGATCACTAACCACGAAAAATAAGGAGAAGAAGCCCAAGGTCCATTCCAAGATAATGATGGATTTTTCTGGCTCCCAGGCAGCACAAGTTGCCATGCCTATAGTTGGCTAGGCAGGGGTTAGCTATAGTGTCTCCACCATTGATTTGGGGACAGCAACTAGAGAGCAAAAGGTCGAACACCCGGAAGAATCGGTGGCCACAATGGTACACCTGATCAAGTAGGACAAGGTCACCAAGGACGAGCTCAAGGCGCAGGTTGCTGCCCTAACTGACTATATCCAACAATGGTCCTCAGTGGACGACCTGCCAACCACCTCCACAGCTGCACCACAGTTGCTCTCCAAAGAACAGATTGATAAGATGGAGAGAAGAAAGAACTTAGAAAAAACAACTGAAGATTGGTTCTGACGGGTCACATACATCAGAAACATGGGAATTAGTAGGGCTGTGCAGACAACCAATAAGTTCTTGGACCTGATCTAGTCCTTAGAGAGCACCAAGAGGCTCTGCACCAATTTCCCTACCACATACGACTCGACCTTCCCGAGAATTGAAGCCATCCTCTAGATGCCTGAGGACATGTGGGAAGAGAAGCTGGAGCTGAAGAAAGAAGATCACTGGCTGGTGGATGTGTGGCACAGAGACCTCGATAACTGGAAGGAGAGGTTGGATCAAATCCTCAGGGTGGATCCGGACATTGAGTGGATTAGGGAAATTTGGGCGGAATGCACCCAATACCTCAAGCTGATGACGGGCTATGATATGCCCATGGTACAAATGGATGTCGAAAAGATCAAGCCATACTTCCAGGAGAAGATGAAGGACGGGACAGCTAGAGAAATCGCAAAATAATTCCTAAGTTTTGCTACCCGCCCCTTCGATCGATCAGAGCTTTTCAAAGACCAAGGCTCGAAATATGACGAGGATTGGAAGCGGCTAGAAGAGAACGCCAAGGAATGGAGCTATCAGGCATTAAGATGCAAGATCCTCAAGATAGACAAACTCCAAGCGGCCATCCTCAAGTACATAGAGCATGCAGCCTCCGAGGAGCAAGAGGACAGCCCAGCCAAGGAAGAAGACCTCCCTGAAGAGTAGCTACAGCCAAGAAAACAACAATTAGCTACAGGATGAAAGAGCAATAGTGCTATCCACTAGATAACGAAATAGGGAAGAGACAGAAATGAATTTTAAATTGTAAATCTATTTGGGGGTAGGTGAAACCCTATTTTGTAATGAATCTTGGCCACATAATGAAAATGAACCTTGGCCATTCCTTTAACTTTTTGAAAGCTATAAATAGAGCACTCCCCTCATTTCAAAAAGTGAGAGTTGAGTTGTTGTAAAGACATGCTGCTGAAATTTATAAGAAATATCATTGACTTGGTGTATTTTCTTGGTTTCTCCCATGTGACATGATTCATTCTCTGATATTACATGTTTAGCTTAGATCTTATGGCTATTTAGTTTATTTGGATAAATCTTAGGAATGTTGTTGGGTGATTGTGAAAATTCCTACTTCGTTGATGATCCCTTAGTCCATACTTTTTACTATTTGCTGAAGGTAGATAGCTGTGCAAAGTTAGCTTGGACTTGATTTGAAGCTGCCCCAAACATTTATCTTTAGTTCATGCATGTACATGGTGGATGAAGGATGAAATATCTGCAGCCCTTAGAAGATAGCACAATTTCCATGATACTGTGAAATCCCTTGTTAAGTGGGATATTGTTTTAATGAATTGTCCATTGTAGGAACTCCATTGTCACTATTCATAGCAAGCTTTAGACTTAGGAACTTTTCCCCTCCTTCACTCTTTTCCTTTTTTTTTAGTAAGTGACCAACACCAAGGTTCATTGCACATTGTAAAGCCAAATCTAACAATTAGATGGAGTTCAAGACTGCTGTTTGAACCTACAGCCAATGCATGTCAACTTCCCATCCTAGGAACTCCATTTCAAGATCCAACCTCATGCTTTATGTCTACGCTTTGTATCTTCTGTAAGACCTCCTTGTGATTCTAGCAAATCACATCAAACTACTGAAGTATCTAAGCACTGTCATGACCTGACATCCGAGAGACTTTGGGATAGTGTTCTGCAATTTGATTGTGGAAGATTGTCTTTCAAGAGAGGTAGTGCACCTACACACTGCCTGTGTTGAAAAGTGCATAAAAACACCATCAACAGGTAACTTATATGGTTGTTTGGAGCAGCCCACTATTCTGATGTAGGTGAATTTTTGGAATTGTATAAACAACTACCCAAACTTGTGAATAAATGCAAGTGCACTGTGGGAGGTTCATCTCTCAAAGTCCCCTCCAATTAATCTTATAATGTGCCCAATGAAGGCATCATTCACCCTATAATAATCCTTCTTGAAGTTCCTGAACTATAACTATGGGTAGCTATCATATACTTTTAGTTCCCTTCTTAGAGTTGGGTTCTCTACAACAAATAGACCTATGTAGGGGAATGGCTGGGCTAAGAGATACACCAAGTACAAAGTCATATAGAATTAGGAGGTCTTCTTGATGACCATGGACTATTGATGGAAATTCTCACTAATCATTTTCACCCAATAGAACTTGGATTTCCCTTCCATAATATCCTCAATAAAATAAAACATTCATTCCTAAAAGTAAGTTGTAGTGAGAATTCCCATGAATTTGCTCAACAAGGTAACTAGGTCATGATAGTCTTCATAAAATTCACTCCTGAAAAATTATTGGGGTACCTTGTTGGCACTACCCCTCTTCTCCTTTAGCCAAAATAGGTTGATTAACTTTTTGCATTTCCAAGGGTCAACCTTCCATGTGTTTTTAGCATACTCTTTCATCAACTCCTCCATAGGTTCAAATGTAGGGATGTGGAAGGTTTCACCTATGTACGTACTTGAAAAATCAGCCAACACCCTTCTTGTATGATCAATAATCTTTCTATTTTCTAGCTAATAGGCCTCCCTGCAAGCCATTACTAGATTTGGGGCTATGTGAGAGGGCGAGAAGCCAGCTGCCTTGGCCAAACCACTCTTCTTGATCTTTCTAGCATTCTCAGTGGTTGGATTGATTACGACCCTCTACTACAATTCATCAATGTCGATATGTTTGAGGTTGGTATCTAAGATGGTTTCCCAATTGAAGGTGATCTTGGAATTGATATCTGCCACTAGAACTGGTATTTCATTTGGTATTTATCTTCTTTTCCTCTTGGTACTTTAGTAGTCTTGTTCCCTTTATCTTTTTTTTTTATGCTCTTGATGATCTTGGAGTTGATTCCATAAATCTTACAAATAGAGACATATTCACATGAAAAACAAGGAGAGAATTAGCAAGATCCTGCAAAACAGATGTTACATCAAGCAAATCATTGTAAGAGATTGTAATTTTCCTTAAAATTCATTGTTTGTCATTTAGTCGAGGAAGATAAAGACAATGCGGGTCTATGGGTGTGGGTTCCCTGGGTTGGTAGTCGTTCAAAGGAAGCAATAGGAAACGACCTTGGGGTGGCGACAACCCGTAAGTAGCCACCTGCATTCAATTTTCCACCTTCATATTTTAGGGGTTGGTCAAGAAACTAAGGCACTTAAAATTTTTTATCATTCTATCATGGGGTCATTGAGTGCACCAATTTGATTATTTGGTCAATGCGGACTCGAGGAGCATTGAAGCAAGTGACCTCAAGGTTATTTTGTAGCCCTGCCATTTGGAACGGTGCTAGCAGGGTGGAAATCTATAGATGAAGTCCCACATTGTAGGAAATGTAGGCAAGAAGGATGGCCCAATTTCTAACTTCAAGTTTGAACTCACTTAGAATTGTGCGGGCATGAACCTATAGGATGCCACTAGGTGATAGTTGTTTAGAGACAATGAAGGTAAGGCAGTAGCCTATGGTCCACAATATGGATTTCCAAACCCACATGGGAGGTCGGTGTGAATTATCAGCTCAAGGAGGACTCAATAGTAATAGAGGGGTTGGGCCTCGTTGTGTAAGAGGCGGTTTGGTTTCACCCATTAATGTTTGGTCATTTATGAAGTTGCTGGAAGGAAGCTACAAAAGGTTGCTGAGGAGTGGATGTTTTCAAATGACAATAGCAAGGTGGCATCCTACAATAGGCAACCTGCATAAGTAGGTCTGTGAGGGACCACGGTATTAGTCATTTTCCTTGAGGAGGGTAGGATAGTGGAGATGAGTTCGAATCCCACTAGTTGGGTGGTAGGTCAAGCATGGCCATTTGGAAATAGCGATTGAAAGATAGTTGTCCGCAAGCAATGTCCTACACAAGAACACCCACATTTAATGACTTAGCCATTTTGGTGCATGAGGAAATTAGAGGGAAGTGGGCAGTGCGAAGCTTTTAGAGCGGATGGCAAAGGTCATCATCTTTTTTCAAGCAACAAGGAGGAGGGGGTGGCCCACAAATGGCAGTTTGTGGGGTCCAAAGTTTGAGAAGTCAAACTAGTTTGGCCATTTTGAAATGGTGAGTAGGAATGAGCCACCTGCACACAGTAGTCTACGAAAGTGGACCCACATTTGCTTAGGGACCTCAATTTTCACTTAGTTTTCTTTGTTCCCATAGGGTATAGTGAAAAGGGGGCATTCATCTTCATACTCGGGCTCATGGATGGTGTTGGAAAAAGCTTCAAACTTTGGTTGATAAGAAAAAAATGGGGAGAGGTTCACAGGCTGCAAAGGCATGTACACCTTAGTCAAGAATGACAACCAAGGGAGCAGGTTCTACATGGCCCTAAAAGGCCAGTTTTGGAGAGTTTTTAAATTTTGAAAAAGTGGGTTTTGTGTAGGATTCCATTGTTAACTAGCTAGCTAAGGATTTTAATAGTTTCCTTTTCTTAAGATTTTCAAATTTATAAAGAAAATGAACTAGAGAAAATAAGGCTAAGGTAGCGGAAAACTCACCTGGTAGACCTGATGAAATGTGATGAAGAAAGCTTTTGAATTCATCCTCAAAGCAACATAGGTGCAAAGGCTGATAGAGCTCACTGACAAATTCTAACAAGAGGAATGAAAATGACAATTGGGCTTGGGTATTTATAGAAAATTGCTCACTAATGACCTGCATTTAATACTTGTACAACACTTGGTGAGGTTGGTGGACATAGTTTTAGAAACAGTCGGCAATGGGAAAGGCATAGCCAATGCGGCGGTGACAACCATGAGTTTACCATTTGGGCATGCTAGTAAAAGGGATGACGACGTTGAACACAGGACCTGCCATGTTGGCGGATGGCCCAAGGTAGCTACCGTGAAAATGATGAAGGCACAAGGGAATCCCTCATGGGGAAACTTTCAAGGGAAAAGCTACAAAGCACAAAGGATGACAATCTAAATGACTTAAGGAAAATTTCCTAAAGAACCCCATGAAGGAAAAAGACATGAAAATTTCTAGGGTGGTGAAATTTGGTCAACTCAAGATGACAACTTTAGGAATCCTTGACCATTTGGAAGTCAAACAAGGGGGCACCCAGAATGAGGCAAACATAAAAGTGACCTAGCAAAGGCAAGAAATAGAGGGTCCCCATTCTAAATGGGGCATGTGTGCAATAGGCACAACAAATGGTGACTCTACTAGGAGAATTCTCTCACGCATTCTCAGGATAAAGATTCATTATGAATCCAAAATCTCTAGTTTTGTAGACTAGAAGTCAATCTCCATAAATGAATTGAGGACTTGAAGGAGAATGGTAATCCTTACCTGAATCAAATCATGGGAACATTGCTAAAGTGTGTGCATGGTGGGTTCATTCCCTTCTTTAGGAACCATAACAGACAACTGTTAATTAAGCAAAGAACATTACATAACTTTCCTAACCCCAAAAGTAACCTAGACATTACTCCACTACTAGGCAGGTGTCCATAGCCCCAATGGAGTTGTCTTTGTGACCCCACAAACATTGCTCTTTTACTAGCTTGGAATCCATATCCTCGATAGAGTTGTTCACACACCCACATAGTTGCCTTATTTTTATTGCTTTATTTCTTTCTTTTCAAATATTTTCTTTCAGTGCTCTTTCCTTTAAAATGCTCAACCATGTAATCATAGTGGTCACTAGAGCAGACTTAAGATATTTCACTTGCCCCACTCTCATAACAACCATTGTACAACTCTTTATAAATGAAGTTAATGTGCATTCTATGGATGATCTAAGATGAGTGTGAAAGGATTCAATGAAAGGTCCAATTCTAAGTCAAGTTAGAGTTCAAAGAAGGAAACCACTCCACAAAAGCACTCAGAGACCAATAGTAGTGAGTAAAGATTTATCTAGAGAACACATAAAGGGGACAATAGAGTGAACAGTTCATTAAGCCAAACACGACCACCACATTCAAAAACAAAGGACACTCTCGACAAAACCAAGAAGGCATGAAAATAAGCAAAACAAAAGCAAAGCGTAACAACAAAACAAGGGAAATCTAAACAAACCTATATACAAGTATTTACAAAGACAAGATTCGAAGATCTCAAGCAAGAAAGTAATGCTTGATAGACTATGAGACATCTTCATCAGTTAGTATCTTGAGGCGAAAAGCATTATCTTCTAGAATCTCAAAAATCTAAAAGGGGCCAAGCCAAAGCTTGTTGAATTTGTCATGTCCCCCTTTTATTTTTGTGGGCCATGTACCAATAAAGGACTAAGTCAGCAATCCTAAAGGCCTTAATTTTGGTTCGATGATCAAACCAAGTTTTAACTACACCCTGATGTTTGGTGAAATTTTCACGTACCTCCTCTAAGTGGAGCAATTCATCTAAGCGGGCTTCCCGACAATCCCCCTCTTTGTAAAATATATTGATGAATTGGAGAGTAGGGATCTTTAGATGGATAGGGAAGACTGACTCCATGGCGTAGATGAGGTGGAATGGGGAATCACCCAAGGAATCCTTATGGCATGTACCATCTTCCCAAAGGGAAAAATGTAGCTGGGTATGCCAGTCTTTTGGATTTTTATCCAGCAACTTCCTGATCATTGTGATCAAAATTTTGTTTATTGATTTAGTGAGCCATTGTCGTGGGGGTAGTAATTAAATGAAAATTTAAGATAAATTCCATAATAAAAGGCCCAAATAGCAAATTTGAGTTAGGAGAAAGCGATGGCATTATTGTAGACAAGAGTATGGGGGAACCAAAACAATTTAAAATAAAGCTTTCAAGAAAATTATTAGCCACCTCAGTAGTACATTGTCTACATGCAATTGCTTCTATCCATCTTGTACAATAATCAGAGACGGTTAGAATGTACCTGTGACCCATAGATGATGGTGGGATTACCATATCAATAAATTTTCAAGAGGCCCCACTAAGCAAATGGTCTTACCTCTAGGACAGGTTGTAGCAAGACAACATTATGTTCTTTGGTCGCAGTAGTTTGGCATAGGTGATAAGTTCAAACATGATTGTGCATATCTTCAAATATTGTTGACCAATAATAAATTGCACTCAAGATTTGGTGAGTGTTGGAAGGGTCAGATCCATGACCAATTCATGATTCCTTTTGTATAGAATAAATCCCTACAACATATAATTGCTTCTCTTGAGTCGAAGAGCACACCTCTAGACTCCCTATAGCTAGGAAGAGCATTTATGATTCAACAAGTAATAAGCAATGTCATCATACCACTCTCTAGGAGAGACATCCTCCAATTGATACTATTGCATTGTAAGCTCAGGTCCTACATCTACTACCATTTCAGCTATCGTGCAGGTGAGGTCCTACCCTTGAACTAACTTCATAGGCTGATGTAATGTCATTGAATTGCACCTAGGGGAAATTCCACATTTTTGCATTTTTTCCTACCATTAATAATGCCCTAGAGCATTAATGAAAAAATTCCATAAGTTGAAATTTTGTGATTTCAACTTCATGTGGACTTGTGGCAGTGCAACAAAATCCCATTGACACATTTCTCAAAAATTTAGGCTTTGGATTGTTGCGCAATGCACTAGCATCCTAGCTATTTTATAAGTTTCAAATGAAGAATATAGAATGTTGACCCATGAGACACACATCATAGTAGTTACATTTCAAAAATAATGGCTCTTTTCCACCCTTGGAAACATTGAAAACCCCTTCTTTGCTCTCATTTTGGGTTTGGAAGATTTTCATTCATAACTCTAATATTTTGCTTCCAATTTTGTATTTTCTTGATCTCAAATAGTAGGGCTATCATAGATGAAGCCATGTCGGGTTGAGGTCTCTCCAAAAACAACAAAAACTCTCAAGAAAGTGCTCAATGGTGCATCTGTGTGCTCTAGAGAGGCCCTTGGCCTGTGGGTAACACACACACTCTCTCTCCTTGTTTTCCCTTTCATATTTGTTTACTTGCAGCTTTGTGGTGTGAGTTCTACTCCTAAGCAGGTATTGCTTTCACCATGTACTCCTTTCATGGTGTGGGTTCTATTCCTATGCAGGTATTGCTTTCACCACATGCTTTGTCTATTCCATTTTCTTTCCTTTCCAACTTGGCTATCCATGGAGATGGACACACCAAAATGGGGGTCTAACTAAGGTAGGCCCCCTTATAGCCCCAAAATTTTCCCCTTGTTCTTGCATATGGAGGAATGAAGTGGAGTTTGGAGTGAAAGATCTCACTCTCAATGAAAGGTAAAGTCTCTTGAAATCCCTTTACATTTATCATAGTATTTGTTTTCCTATTCTTTTAGATTAATTCACCTCGTATTTGATTTTAGAAGTGAAATTCGTCCTTGTCCATTTGATCTTCAGTGCTCTCTATTGCCTAGATGACAACACACTTCTCAGATGATAGCACACTATGTTGACATCCTAAAATAATGATACCATCCTCTGGTTGAGAATTTTGTCTTATGAGATGGGAATCTTGAGATTTCACTCTCTTAGAATCTAAAATAACTCTTCTTGAAACATAGATTTAAACACCTATTTTTTTATCTCTGTTGATTCTCTAAGCCTAAGGTGTATAAGGGCAGTTCATTCCCTTGTGATGTCTCAAGAACAAAGAGACCCATGAGCAGTGAATCCCCCTTATATCACATTTTTTGGTGAACCCAACATGAAACACATCATATCTATTTTTCATAATGTCATATATTAGTAGTCCCTTTACTAACAAAGATTTCAATATGTTGGAAGATTCTCTAGATGACTTCATAGGAGTACCTTCCCCTATCTACAAATCTACTGAAACATCTTCCTCTTCATAAGTTGAGTAGTTGGTAAATGTGGTGGTACTCTTTGTGGCTCCTCTGAGCACTTGAAAACCTCTCATCTACTTGATCCCAACTCCTTCATCCTCTTCATGTCATGTTGATTCATCGAATCTTTATTCAAGGTTCGTGAAGGCTACAAAATCTCCATCCTACAATGCTATTGGGAATGCATACAATACAAGGAGAAATGTGCATAACCTAGATCAAAAACCTATTTAGGTCCCTACTTTACTACCTTCTGAACCAAGTTTCTTTCAACACCTAAACTTGTGATCAAAGCAACAGGTGATTAAGATCTTGTTGAGCAACTTTGTGTTACTCCGACCAAGATCTCGCTTTGCGACTTGCTTCACACCACTTCAGTTTATCATGAGATGCTTTAGGAAGCCTTATAAAAGATTCTTTTTCCTACCTCTACTAGGCCTATGGATGTTAATGCATTATTTGAATATATTTGTGTGGATTTTCCAAATATCACTTTCCACTCACAAGAACTCCCACCTTTGGATGTGTAGAAGCAAGCATATCTCTTGATGATTATAGTTATCATTAATATAATCAGTATTAGGCATACCCTCATTGACACTGGCTTGAAACTCATTGTTTATTGTGTGGATCTGTTACCCAAAATTAAAGTTGATTCTTCCTCTTTAGCCACTTCCTCCTTGTACATTGTGGATTTGATAATGTCGACTGCCAAGCTCTAGGTTCAATAATACTACCTTTGTAGCTAGGACCCATTACCTTACCCATGTTGGTTTATGTGATGCCTAGTCAGCTACCATATATTCTTCTCTTGGGGAGACCTTGGATTCATGCTATGGGTGTTGTGACTTCTACTTTACATTGTTCCCTAAAATTTGTTGCAAACAATCAAGTGGTTACAGTCAAAGTAGATCTAGAATTTGTTCACCTTTGTGAGCTAGATGCTATTATTTGTGCTTTGGTTGTATCACTCTAAAAATTGAATTCCATTGTTAACCACTAATGCTATTGCTTGTTCTTCTCTGACACCCTTTGAGGAGATGATCCCCAAAGCGAGTGTCAAGAAAGAAGAGACACCACAAGTAGGAGATTCTAGATTTCCTCTATCTACTCCCTCTAAAACAAATGCCTTCCTTGGTGATGATTGGGGTTCTTTGGATTTTTTTGAATTCTTTGACGCAGAATATAAGAAAAACCTTTCTTGTTCAGAACTTCTAGGAAGTTCTGATATTAAGTTGGATGATACTCCTGCTAAGGAAAAAAAGTGTGTTCCTATTTAGTAGACCACTCCTTCCCTTGCTGAGGAAATTGGTCCTACCCTAGAAAAATAAGTTAATATTTGTGAACTTGATAAAGAAGGAAAGAACACTCCTATCAAAATATTTGATATCCATTGGTGGAATCATATGCTCTATGGAAAGCCACCACCTCCTGAGGAATTGCAAACTCATTACAGGTTTAGGTATAAGCTTTCCTCTCGATATGGTTATGGGTAGAAAGTCCTTAGATGTATTGAGTGAGGAATCCAAGTCCCTATCCAGATCAAGCCACAAAAATGTTATCTAGGATTAGGATGCTCTACCGAATAGGCTAAGCAAAAGCCTTGGTGGAGTGTTAACATGATTACGACAAAACCACTAAGCTTAGGTCATCCTGAGCTGATAGAGGAAAGGGGTGGAACCAAGAAAGCTCATTTAGATTTCTTCTCTTTGAATGAAGCATTTGGAGAATTCCTAAGAGCTTACTCTCCCTTACCTTGTTATCATCATAAGAAACAATTCCCATATCGCTTGCACAAATAGGCATGTTGTGCAGTTTTCATACACATGCTTTGCTGAAAGAAGGGACCCTCTTTTTGGTCTTGGGAACTTTCTCTTGTCACTCTGAAACATGTTTGAATGCTTATCTTTCCCTCCCAGGTGGTCTCCTTAAGAAATTTAGTGAAAATCCTAAGTAATTTGTGAGTTTCAGGTTTATGGGGAATTTTAGATATTTCCTCTTGAGGCGAAAATCCTTGATTTCTGTCTATGCCTTGGATACCCGATGGTTGCTTCTTATGCTATTGTTCAGAAATTCTAACCTATTGTGGAATTCCATGTTTGGTGGAGTTCTTCAAAATTTCCTTGACTCCTCCAGATTCTTGATTTTTGTCCTCCACTCAAATTCGTGAAATTGGGTCTATGTAGTCATTTCGGCTCATTTAAGCCTACCGTATGATCACTGCAACTTGTATTTATGGGAATGTGAAAGATTTTATGGAGAAATTTATGCCATTTCTCTCATTAAAAAATTCAAAAATCTTGATCTCAGATAGATATGCGTGATCTAGATGGTGAGAGTTGTTGATTGCTAGTTTTGATGACGATTTCCTTGGCCTCACTTGCATTTATTTGCTGTCAGTGGTTCTCTTTCTAGTTTTTGATTCATCAATGGTATGTGCATGATTTCTTAACTTTTAATTTATGGATATCTTTTTCTTAGATGGTGTTATGCATGTTTTGTGATTGGATTTTAGCATCTTTGGAGGTCTACATTTAAACTAGGGTTTCCCTTTTTCATTTTGATACCTCCCCTTGAATGTTGATGTTGCAACTTGCGTTGAATTGATGATCTAAGAATGATAGCTTCTACTTGATTTTCCCTTAGGATTTTATGCCCTGCATCAAAGTGGTTTGGTTCAGTTTATCTAGGTTTCAACATGTTTAATGGATTGACAGTCTGAATGCAAGATTTGTATTGTTTTTCATTTGCACCTGATATTACTTGCTTTCAGAGGGTTTTTTAAATGAGTTGATAGTGATGTGATTGAATGGAATAGAGTACTAAGCTTTTATTGGTTATCCATGGTAGAACCCTAAGATCACATATGTCAAATCTCTTGTTTAGGGTTGATTGTGTTGTGTTTGGATAAATTGTCAACTTTAACCCTAGTTAAATTGGTGAGAAATAGAGGTTTTCAAATATTTCATGTACTTCATAAATTCCTTCTTGCTTGGAAATCTTTGAAATTTCCATCCCTTTGTCATTTTCTTGAAATCTCCATCACCTCATCGTTTTCATAAAAATGTGCATAAAGGTGAGAGTTATGTTATTTTCATTGATTTCTGCTTACCCTTGAAATCCCCAAAGTTCTTTCTTGGTTTGATTTGCCTAAAGGGGTGAAAATCCTAAAGTTATGCTTGTTAGATCTTAGGGAAATTATGATCTTTGTTTGGGCTTTCTTGGATGATGAATATGATATTTATAGTGAGCTAATCTGAATTTTTTTCTATAATGGATACTTATTGTGACCTTTGTTGAGTGTAGGCTGAATCAAGCAAGGTTGTTGTCAAAGGCAAGAACAAGGAAATGGATCTAGATGTTGAGAAAGCTTGCATTTTGGAGGATGAAAAGGTTAGATTGGACATGAAGAGAAAAATTACTAAGAGTAAGCTAGTCTCCATTTGGTCAGAAGTGACTGATACTAATGTTGGGAAATGGGACTATGAGGAACTCAAAAAAGAGGATGGTAGTTGGAGATCCTTCTATTTTTGTGAGAAGAATGATAGATTCAAGGTTGGCCCATGTGGCTAGTTTTCCCTCCATGGTGCAGTGCTATGAACTTGTCTTGGAGTGTGCTAGACATTATGACTAGGGTACATAGAGAGTTATTAATCCAAAAGGAAAGGTACTTTCCAACTTTTCTCCTATCTCTATTGCCCAAACATTTGATATGCTTGATATAGCACATGTGGTGAAATTTGATATAGATGAGGCCAAGAAACATTATGAGTAGGACACTTAGAAGGATCTGAAGTTATCAACATGTGGCTAGAAGAACCAAAGACATATGTTTCCAAACTACCAAAATAGTTGTTCACTTGGATAAGTTCAAGTCAGACTACTATGATGCAATCACTCTTCTCAATAGAGTGATGGGTTTGAAGAGTGCAAGGATGTTTGAGAATTGGATGTTCTATGTAATAGCAAGGATGGAGCAAGGAATAGACTACCATTGGGTAGAAATAATCAGTAGAATAATCCATGAGCAATTGTCCAATGTGTTGTAGAACAAAACCTTCACCATGACATCTTACTTGGTCTATGCCTTGGCAAGATTTCATCCATACAAAGGATTGAGCACTTGAGGAGTCTTTGGAAAAGATGTTATCTATGAATTCGATCCTAAATTGCACCTAGACAGTCCTAGTTATAGGAGGGTGGATGATGCATTCACCATGTATATCACAAGGCTTCTCTAGGGTGTAGAACATGTTAGAATTTCTAATGTTGCTAAGGAGCTAATTAGAAAATATAGAGCATGGTTCATTCAGTTTCCCACCTTCTCCTGTATTAGAATTGATGGTTGTCCAAGAGCTCCATATGGGTTGCCTAGGTATCCCACTAATCACATTGCCCTTTTGGAGGTCACAAGGAAAATTTGTGCCTTTGATGCAATTGTAAAGAACAGGATGCATAAAATAGGTTTTTGCAATGAGTTCCCATTGAGGATTGGGGGACATGAGGCCCGCCCTTCCTTAGCTACAACACAATTTTTTGAGGAGGAGATGGGTACTTTCAAGCTACCTTTCCACACTAAGATGGCTAGATTTGACATAACAAGTGGAGCCTAAGAGAAGGCTATCAGTGAATTCAACCACAAAGATGACATTAAGGACTACTGGGCTAACTGTAAGGATGAAATTGAAGTCCTAAAGAAGTACTCCAAACTACCTACTACTTTTGTTAGACTGTATAGTATCAAGGCCATCCTTAACCAGCTTCATGATGATGGAGAGGTCATACAGACCCATGATTATGAACCAGTCAAGGATAGACCAATAGGTGAAATAGACTTGATGGAGGAGGAAGTAAAAATATTGGATTTGATCAATGCACCTGTGCTCAAATATACTAAGATATGGATCAAGCATAGAATTTGGGAGCTAGACAATGAAGGTAAACAATACAGATATGAATTGATGGGAGGCTTGGAGTCCCAATATTCTTCTAAGGAAGAACAAGAACAAGATCGAAAGGGAAAGGAAAAGGTGGGTTCCCCATTCAAAATAAATATCAAAGGTGGTAGAATAGAGGCCGAGGAAGAAAAAAAGAGGAATCCCATTGCCAAGAAAATGAAGACCACCTCCAAGGATAAGAAATTTGTCCAAGAGGAAGAAATTGAAGAAAAAGGAAGGAAATGGGATAGACTTGTACCCAAAAGGAGAAGAGTAACAAGAGCATCTAGGAATTAGAATGAGCCTCTTAGGGAAGAGGGTGAGATAGGTCCATGTAAGTGGTAAATGTTGAATGTTCAGGAGAGAAAACACAAGTGTATACCCAGAGATCTAGAACTCCATCCCCTAAGGGGAGTTTACTAAAAGAAAATGTCTCCATGGTTTCCATTGTCATAGAGAAAAAAAAAGATACTTCTCCCCCTCCTTCTACTCAAGAATAACATGATGCAGAAAAGGAGCCAACAGATGTAGATGTTGGTGATGCTCATCAAGATGAGGATGCAGAGGAATTTAAAGGAGAACTCCATAGTGCAGAAGCAAAAATTGATAGAATCCTGCAATCTCCTCTGGTGTCATATGAGGATTCACCTAACAAGGATACAAGAGAGTAATCCTCAGAGAAGGAAGGGATGCATGAAAAGAATCCTTCTGCAATGCATGAAGATGAAAAGCATAACAAAGAAAAGGATGAAAATCTAGAAGAAGATAAGGAGAAAGAAGATAAAAATGAAGAAGTATTTGTGGTACAGGATTAAAATTTTGACTCCTCTACTAGACAACAAGAAGACATCAGTCAAGGTGAACACCATTCTAATACAAATACTCATGGTTGGCATGATGAGGAGTTGAAAAATAGGCAAGTTTTCATTGATGATGCTCCTCCAAATTGGGATGACTTATTGGCCAATGTTGGAAAGGGAAAAGAAAAGAAGAAGGCTAAAGTCATTTCTAGGATTGATAGAGATGAATCCAATAATAAGGTGATTCACATTTCCACTCCTATAGCAGATAATAATAAGGATGAAGTGACCCAAAAAGATTACAACATTTAGACAATCAATTTGGGGGCTACATCCATGATACATGAAGTGGAAGAGTTTAAGGGATCAATTGCCTCTATTTTGGAGAGATTAAACAAAGAAGTGCAATCTAACTAGGAACTGAAGAAAGAGAATGAAAGGTTGAAGAAATATCTACAAGATCTCATGAAACCTTTGTATTTCATCAGTCAAATTGGTTCCTCCTCATCTACAAGAAGTCTTTTACCCAAGGATACAATCAATGAGCTGGGAAAGATGAAGACCTCCACACAGGCCACACTTGAATGGTTACATGGCGTGGGGATTAGAGGAGACAATATGATCAAGGAAATTTTGTCAACATGTGGAGATGCACACAAATCATTTGAATGGTTGCAAAATTTGTTAGCTCAAGAGAAGAGTGATGTAGACCTCCTCCTACAAAAAATAAGGGAAATCATGGATCATACTGAAGAGAGGCTGATAGGTGATGGAATCCTATCTTCTTCAAAGGTTTTAGAACCTTGGGAGTGGTATGAGACCTTGCAAATTAGGAAAAGGGTGGTCAAGAAGATCCATGAATAGGGTAAGCAAGTAGAAATCACCCTAAATGATATTTACAATAAATGCATTTCATTCTTTGAGATTATGACTGGTAGGAAGAAATTTGCACTGAATCATTTGAGCTTAGAACAATTGAGGAAGTGGTGGCATGAAGTCTATGCCCCAATTGATGATGTACCAATCATTGTTCATCATCTAGATGATGTAGCCACCTACATTACTGTCATGGAGAAATATCAAACCCTCAAGGTGGAATGGGATAAGGTCATTGAGGAATCAAGGAAGGATATTAAATCGATTGAAAGGAAATTCAAAGTATTAATCACTCCACCATTGGCCGACTTGGAGGGGATTTTTCTTAAGGTGCAAGGTAAAGTGGGGAAAGATATGGATAACGAGGGCAGTTAATACATGACTCCATCAAAATTTGTGCTTCCCAATATTTCCTGCTCTGACCTTTGCATGCATTGGAGTGAATCCATGCCTATATGGAAAAGTCACCAGGATTAAATGATGACACTATTATTTTATTGAATGGAATTCCTAGGCCGACCTATTTTTTTGGCCGACCATCTTTGTAACCCTAATTGTACCGACATGATGTAAAATGATAAATAGGGTATTCACCCTCATTTGCAAGGGTTAGATTCTAGAGAAAGCTAAGTGATAGAGCAAGATCTATAGCTAGGAGTTAGTTTATTTTTGAAGCAAGTGTTGTAATATAGAATACTAGAATTGTTGCTACCTTGGATGATTTAATACAAGTAAAGACATTGTGATTTGGTGCTCTTTCCTATGTTAATTTATCTTGCATGGATCTTGTTATTCCATATTTTTAGATTGACTTGAAAATAGTTGATGAATATTAGATTTAGAGTTAGATATAGTTCAATGGTGTTTATGGTTTGATGTTTGAAGTGTTTGTAGGAGTCCCTAGTCCATACTTTTAGCAATTTATTGAGTGTGAATTGTTGTGTAAAGTTAGCCTAGACCTTAAATTTGTGTGCTAAGTTTAATTGTGAGTATTTACTCATTTCAATTGTAAAAATAGGGTTGTTGTGGATGAATGTCTCATGATCTAAAAATATTTAGATCCTTGGGAGATTGCACTATTTCCATAAGATTGTAGATGAAATATGGGTTAAGCAAGAATTGGTTTTGAGGGATTGGTCCATTTCAAAGATTTCATCGTTTGCATTATGAATCTTAGGAGTAATTTTAATCTTAGGAATTCTCTTAAACCCTTGTATTTTTCTATTTATTTTATCATCTAGGGTAGATTTAGTATTTCAAGTATCTACACATTGCAAAATTTGATAAGATTCAAGTTCTAGTGTTTGTTTGTAAGGTCCCCTTGTGATTACCAACATATTCACATATTATCTGAGCTTGTAGACATGCAAAATTAGCATTGTGCACTTAATTAATTCATATTTATTCAATCATTAAATAGGTTCACCTTCATCCATTCATCAGGTAAATTAAACTCATTAAATTCAATCCTAAGGTTGTTCATTTAAATTAAATAAATCAAACATCAACCTTCTAATTAAATAAACCAAACTTTATTTAATTGAAATCCAAATGCATATTACATCCCTTTTCAATTTAAATAAATCAAAATATTTAAGTCAAAAGGGTCAAAATCACCTAAACATCATCTAAGCTAATCTAATCTTAATTAACCTAACCTAGCCACCCATCACATCCTCTAGATTTTCCCACTTGCACCAATAAATCATTTTAATTCATTTATAAATTCATCATTTTCTTTCAACTTGGCATAAAAATGGAATATTCCCTCAAGTTTGAATATGAAGACAAGTTGACTTGTTCCTTCCAACATTGAAATAACTTCTCTATTTCATGTCCCCCACTCAACATTTTTTTTCACAATTTCAAATTTGAATCTCCCCCTCTTTGGCACATTGGCCAAAACTTGCACATTCCTTAGCCTATCATAATGTGACAAGTGGCCTCATCTCATTGGCCAAATAATTATCCCAAAGTGCTCTATTTTGAGCTCTCTTCCAACTTGAAAATCTATAAATGAAAGGCCTTATTCTTCATCAAATCATCTACACTCTCATGCAAATTTACTCTCTTAAATTGAGAACTAATTTTTCTCATCACCATTGCATTGCATCATTTTAGTTTTAGCAAGGATTGCGAAAGGGTCATTTACATATTTGATACCAATTCAATATGGAATAGGTACATGTTATGCTTTTAGATGTCTTTTAATCCTTTTATTGGCTACATTTTGTCAAGCATTTACATGCTATTTCATAGGAGCGGTTAAGGAATATGCATAGACTAATCCATGTTTAAGGTTTTAGATTTTTGTAGATTTTTAGGTGCTTCATATTGGCGCTACAAGGAGGACATTGAGTATTTAATAAGTAATTTTTATATGGTTTTTTATGGTCTTAGGGTTTAATGCAATAATAGATGACTATATTATCGAATGCATTAATTTTCACTTTAGTTGGATAGTGTGAATCTTTTATTGATCTCTATTGTGTCATATAGATGATAGATGAAATGACATTAAATAATTTGTCATTAAGTGCATATTAAAGTACTATGTCATATGTGTTAAGCACATATTTATGTTGACTATTAGGGCACGACTGTCAAAGATTTTCTTTATTTGCATTCACCAATAAAACAAACTTAATCTGATGTATATAATAGTCACTAGATTTTATTTTATTTTTTACACCTACCAACGGTATTTGCTTAAGAGTTTCTTTTGCATTCTACCACAATTCTGCGAATACGGTTTTACACTTACCAATTGCGTCAATGTGAAAAAAAAAATTAATGATTATTGGGGCATGATTTATACTAGGAAAATGCATTTGCTGGAAAGTTGAACCTTTATTCGTTGTCTCCACACGGTATTCAACCCCATTTATTTTGTTGTCTATGAATCGCAGTTTGACCAATCATGTGTTTATGGTGATGTGATGCAGGTGTAAAAAATAGTGTGTAATGGCTCTAGTCACAAATACCGCTACTATTAGACTCTCCCCATCAGTTAATGCTTTGCTGGATGTTTGTACTATGTTCAAAAGCTCCCACTTTTTTCTGCGTAGGAAGAGAGGATACAAAGAAGGTTAAAGAATTTATCCTTACACCTATGCAATGGCATAAGGAAACCGCTTGCTCCAATCATAGGGCAGGAAACTCGTGCTGTCGATAGAAGCCAACTAGATAGTCATTTGACCTTTTTAGTTTTTTTGGATAATGACTTTTCCTAATCAGACCATACATGGTGAAAAATGTGTGTGGAAATCTTAAAGAATAAGGGCCCCAAATCAAATATTGAAATGATTTCCATGGAGTAGTTGATGTGACTTGCTTCGCTATATTAAAAGAAGCTGTTGTGCACCAAATTTAGAGAAGCTTCTATGCAAACCATGTCCCATCACAAAGTAGTAGAGACTATTTTATTTTTATTTTATTTTTTTCTGTTGTTATTTCAGATCTCATGAAGTTTCTGCATTTAATATCGCTATCGCTCCCATCAGTATCGCTATTGATCCTCCTTTTTTTTTCTTTGGTATCACAGTCTTTGTCATTAAAGTGTTGTATAAAAAGAAAGCATTAAGAAAAATCTAATGCCTAGCATAGGTAGAGTCGATGTTGAAAAAGGTTGGCATAAGTAGAGTCTATTTTTCTTTAAATATTAAAGTTACTAACTTAATGACATTTTAGTAAGCATTGGTACTATTGAAACAAAATCTAACAGCCTTTTACAAATCTGTAAGGAAAAAAGACAAATCTAATAAGATTTTGTAGATTTAATTTTTTTTTTCATTTGTGCAGATTACCGTCGCTATAGGAAGCAACCTAAACTTGCATTCAAGCTAATTACAATTATTTTGCTGTCTTTTTATGAAGATAGGGTCTAAGTTTGACATAATGGGCTTTTAATGTTGCAAGTTGGCTGTTAGAAAAAGGGAAAATTATTTAATTGATAGTCTATGATTGATGTTGGGTTGATGAGATTTTCAAATCAATTATTCTTTTTTGAAGGTGGGGGTAAGCTGAAAATATATTGGCATTTATTATTCAAAGAATTCAAGCGCCTTATCAAAGGCCAATTTTGTTTTACTCTTCTCTTAAAAAGGTTTCTTCAAATATTTGACATTTCTTGTGTATACTACTATCATTTTACTATACATGCCTAAATTTTATTTATGTTTATAGGTAAAAGGTAAAAGAAGGATAATGAAGGTAAAAGATAGGAAAACAAAGGAGAACAAAGAAGGAGAAAGGAAAATGAAAGGAGGAGAAGAATGAGGATTTTATTTTGAAAGATCAAAGTGTTTTTTTTAACACTTTAGTGTTTGTTTAAACACTTGTTCATGAAATTGTTATCTCTTCTTTCTTAGGACACTAATTTTTGTTTGGGTCTAAAAAGAATCTTTTCAATTCTTTTTCAAAGGCTAAAATGAACATTAGGAATGCAACTTATTAGATTTTGTTTCTTGGATTAACAATTGAATAAAGTATCTCTAACTCATCTTTTGGTGCTTAAAAAGAACTCACATTTTGCTTTGTGGATTTAAAAAGAACAAGTGCAACTGTGTTTTTCATGAAGGCTTACTTAAACTAAAGGCATTGAAAAAGGACGTATGCACTTCTCTCACATTGTATAGCGATCTTGAGAATAAAAAGGCCTTTTTCATGACTTTAGGGTAAGATAAATCAATCACCTCCACACTTCGATTTGGGTTTAAAATTGAACAAAATCTTGTGCGAGTGTGAGTGGGGGCATTATCACATATATTCTCTCTCTTTGTTTCCATCAAAGATTGATCAAGTTATGTATTTTGTCTTTACTCACTTTTGTTTATCCTAGGGGGCTTGCCTTGGGGAAAAAGTACTCACCCAAGGGAACGACTCAACTTGTAACACTCTAAAGCCAAGAGTATTTTGAACTGGGATATAAATGTGGATATTGGAGTAAATGCCAATATCACGCGGTTGATTCCGACAAGATGGATCTGAAAGGGGACTCTTATCGTATGGGTCAATCTCCACAAATAGAGATTCCTTATTAAAACCCATGTGCTAGAAATTTCCAAAATCCTTTAATCTATTTGTTGGTGCAAGAATGGTCATTCTAAAGCCACCCCACACTTTTACGGTCTTTTATTAGAAATGGAAAACATGCCATGAGAGTTTCATGGGTGTTAATGCTTGGTTGCCCCGCATAAGTGAGTGTTGTGGAGGGGAGCTAGTGGGATCAAGCATCTAACCATTCACTAAAGATAAGCGTAGCTAGACTTGTCCAAGTCGAAATCCAACAAATATTGTCTTACACATCCATAGGGTTGTACTTATTCTTGGGTTACAAAATGCATTGCTTAATCAAAAACATCTTGAAAACAAACACTTAACATCATCATCCAAATTTCAAACCCTTTTGGAGACAAATACAATTGACTCAATCCATATGTTATTGATTTCCCTTGGGATTCACATCCTTAGAGGTTTCTAAACATTGGATTACATCTCGATTTGTCTACTTAAGTAAACAATAGGAAATCCCTTGCCTTAAGTTCATCGAATTTCCACATAACATATCTTGTGGGGTTTGAAGAAATTAAGACATATTTAGTTTGAAAAATTAATCAAAGAAAGTGTTTTTGGTAAAATAATTCCATTAAGAAAAGCTAAGAAAAATGAACTTTCACGTGTGTTGAAGACTCACAATTTCCAAAAAGTCCAAATCCAAAAACAAAAGTCATTGGTTCAAAATCTGAAAATATATTTCCAAATGGAATCATTTCTTGGTTACAAAGGTCTATAGAAGCATTGTATGCTCTTCAATACCTAGGTCTAGACAAAGAAAGTGTCCTTTTTAGGTTCAACTTAGGATCAAAGGAAAATAAAAATCTTTTTCATCCATACTTCAAACATCAAAGCAAACATCATCTCACAATCACCTTTTGGAAAATCTTGAAATAATCCTTAAATGCTAGGAGTTTTTGGCAAAATCAAAATCATCAAAATCCTTGAGACAAAATCCTTGAAAACGTTATCAAAATCAGCTTTGGCTAGGTATGTGTAGATGCATCCTTTTACATATGCTTAGTATATGTAGATGAATCCTTCTTCATATGCTTAGTGAAACTATCATCTTGTTTTAATAGGTGTGGGTAGATGCATCCTTCTCCCCACACATATTCAAATTATCATCCTTTGATCAAATCTATCCCTTAGATAATCATCCAAACATCTTAGGGTCTATTTTTTCAAAATCCAAATCAAAATCAAAATCAATCAAGGACAAATCCCAAGGGAATATCAAAATCAAAATCTGAAACATATCCAAAAGTCCCAAAATCCTAGTATCTCCTTCAAGATTTACCAAAAGATCATCACATCCACATCATCCATCCCTTGCATCATCATCATATCACCTTTTGATCCTCAAGACATCCTAAAATTTTCTACTTTGAGGCATAAAATAAAGATCAATCCAAAAAATCAAGAGATTCATCTCCCATTCTTAAAAATTGATCCTTGTTTTATGGTTCAAGCTAGATCTCAATACAAGAAGAGCATGGAAGCCAACAAAGAAACACTTGCTTCAAGTTATTTAAGTCAAACCACTCCTGAAATGAATCCCATTGGGTCTAGAAATCTCACAGTTAACCTTCCAACATCATCACAAAATCTGCAAGAAGAAAACCAAGGTGAAGATCTTAATTTTGGGATGTCCCATGTAGAAATAACTAAAATGCTCCAAAATCCAGAGAACCATAAAATCATCAACATCATGATGAGGCTCAACCCTTTATTATACATGCTTGAACTAGCAAAACAAGGGGCCAAATTACCTTTGTATTTTGACGTGAGTACCATAGTGGAGAGATATTTTCCTCCAATCTCATCCATCATTCCCATCTCATATACACCATCCCAAAACATCACCCAAAACAATCCACAAATCATGACATCTTTTTCTCAAACCCAACCTAACGTTAATAAGGGAAATGCATTTCTCAATGCTATTCAAGCACACCCCCTTGTTAATAATCAAAACTTGGATGCAAACACCACCTTGGAACAAAACATACCTGAAAACCCATTACATAAGAATGTTCCTCTCACCTTCCATCATGATCCATCATCATCATATTTTCACACAACACCTCAAAATTCTCTCCTCACAAATTCACAAGAGGAGGGAGATATGTTCAAACTAGGGGGCATTTTTGATGCCACAACATTTTCACAAGGACTCACACCCCTTGCATTTCCACCACTTCCACTTTTTCCATCATCATCCACACCACTCCTTGGCTTGGGGATTCCCTCTTTACCAGGTATCAACCAAACCAACATCCCAAATATCAATCAAAGCATTATGCAAAACACTCAAAATTTGCCGTTGACATCACAGCAGATGAAAAATGCATAAGAAATTGCAACATCATCAAACACCCCCATAGCATCACAAATCATGGTCTCTCAGGGGCCAATCACATCAATAGCACCACTTATCACTCAAACCACCACATCAACAATTCCATCTACCACTCAAATCATTAACATGACATCACCATTCACCACCACCACAAAGGCCATTCTAAATCCACCACCACCAACTTCCACCACATCAAGTCACTACAACATGGCATTGCAAGCTACTTTTCAAAGGGGATTCCAACAAGTACAGAAACAAAAGGTTGTACAACTAGCTGCTTAGCAAGCTGCTCAAGTTGCAGAAGATGCCCAAACTACACAAGCCGCATTACAAGTGGAACAAGCCTCGCAAGCCCAAGCTTTATTGCAACAACAACAACAACAAGAAGCTACCCAAGCCACTCAATAATTGCAAGCATTACAAGCACAAAAGATTGCTCAAGCACAAGCTCTATTACAACAACAAGCGACACAAGCATAAGCCCAAGCACAAGTAGCACAAGCACAAGCTCAAGCTCAGGAAAATTCCCAATACCAAGCACAACAAGAACAAGCATAGGCACAAATTCTTGCACAAAGAAAAGTAGTGCAATTGCAAGAAAATTAGCAAGCAATAAAGCAATATCAAGAGCATCAAGAAGCAACCGAATTGGCAACCCAACAACAAGCGTTGTTAGAACAACAACAAGTGTTGTTGGAACAACAACAAGTGTTGTTGGAACAACAACAAGCACAACAACAACAAGATCAACAACAGGCATTGTTCATACAACAATAGGTGGAAGCCTACCTAGCTTGGCAGAACATATAGATACCATCGAACAACACACTGACCAACCCACCCATCCAACCCATGATTGAAACAACCCAAAACCATTTCATCCCACCCCCTGATCTATAAAATGATGTGATGACACAAATCAGGTTGCTCTCGCAACAAGTGCTCCATCTTCAATTAGGGTGAACAACGAAGACACCAAGCAACTTGTGTCTGTATCCATTCGACATGAGCCTAGTGATGAAACCATTCCCCAAGGGATTTGAAATCCCCAAATTTGACAAACATCGAGGGGAAAGAAACCCTAAATATCACATCAGGGAATTCCAGGTTTATTGCATGGAAGTCACATACGACGATACTTATCTGATGCAACTATTTCCTAGGAGTTTGGTAGGTCATGCTATGGAATGGTTTTCTCACCTACCTTTAGGCATTAGAACATTTCAAGAAATTATAGATTCATTCATTAAGAACTACGCACGCAACATTGCAATGGATGTTAGTCTAGAAGAACTCTCAGCTTTGAAACAAGGAAAGGGTGAATCTTTCGCTTCATTTGTACAACGATGGCGATCCAAGGCCAATCAAAGCAAGTGGACCATGCCAGAAGAACAACAAGTTTGCACCATCATATCCAACCTTGAAGGCTACTTGGCATTTCATCCCAAGGTTTAGGGCATCACCAGATATGATCAGTTGATCCCCAAGGTGCTCAACATCGAAAAAGCCCTTATGACTCAACCTATGGAATCAACATCATACCTCGAACAACAAAACAACCGCCCACCATCCAATTTGGTGGAAGAGCACCCAAGATTCTTTAGGAGCATCTGAGAGGTCAGGAGGTTGTAGGGGTCAGGAGGACCTTTCCATCAAATAAAAACATCAATTATAATCTTTTGAAGCCTATAATGACTATTGAAATGGGAAAGAACTTGAAAGGAGTCAACTATCCTAAGGGTCATGATAAGGACCCTAGGAAAAAAATGCTATGTAATTGGAATTATCATGTTCTAGGGCTTTAAATAGTAATATAATGCTTTAATTAGGTCAAATAAGGTTGGATATTAAAGATCCAATAGTTTTTAGATGGTAGAATTTAATGAATTTCAAGTTTGTAAATTCAAATTTTTGAATTCTAATTTGGGCGGGTAAGTGAGTTTAGGGGGTTAATCAACTTTAATGTAAAGAAAAATAACTCTACTTGGTTGGCACACTTGGGAGATTGATTTATAACCCAAAAATGATCATTTGTACAGAGGTTGGGCGTTTGGAGAGGAGACTGTACGGACTGCTACAGGAAATAGTGAAAAAAGCATAGTTTTCTTGCATTTTCTTGAGTCTTTTTGATGAACTATTGATTCCTTTTGAATTTATAATCAATTGGATGGTTTAAGAACCTATATTTACTTTCAATTAACCTTTTGAATAATTTGATAGATGTTAGGAATCAGTTTTTGTAACATATCGCTGACTGTCCTCAGGAATAACACATAATTTTCATTAGTTTTGGTGGTTTTCATGGATGATTGATCCATTTCAAGGTAGAATTCTGCTGTGACATATGAAATGGATCATTCCTAACATGTAACATAAATATTTAACAAACTAATGTGCAGGGAAGAATAATATTGTGGTGTACACCAAGAAATCAGAGTGAAAAATGGTTGAAGATGGAGGCTAGGGTATAGCAGTAGAAGATCTGCCTTAAGGAGGGGTATGTTTTTGAGTTATAATAGTTTATGCATGTTGAATTAATGGTGAAAATTCTGAATTCAAGTTCTAGAAGTGATTGGAAGGTTAGTTTCCAAGAAGCCCTAGTTTTGAGGCAATTTAAGGAGGGTTTTGTGTTTGAGCATGTTAGATGTGTCATAGAAGCCTAAAAACTTGGAATCTTTGGTTTTGAGTCATTTCAAGAGACTTAAAAAAATTTCATGGTTAGGGGTTGAATTTGAAGAGGGGTTGCTTTGGAAAAGAGGGCTAATTAGGCCTAGTTTTTGAGGAGACAATAGATTTTGGAAGGGTTTGTCTGAAACAAGTGCTATCAGGAACCTAGTATGTTCTATAGGCCCTAAAAGAGTATCTCAATCCATACTTTTGTTGGTAAGTGTTTTGTAAATTTTGAGAGAAAAATCAAAAAATCCTTCGCTAGAGGCCTAGTAGGGCTAGAAGGCTTGTCAAGGTGCAAATTTTGGGTTTTGTCTAAGTCAGTGGCTTGGGATTTTGAAACCATTCAATACAAGTCTATTTGAGTCTTTTAAGAGCATTCAAATGGTTTGGAACCATAAAGGAATCTTTTAAGTCACAAGTGAACCTTTGAGCCTTGCCTCCATTAGGGTGCCTGGGAGATAGCTTGAGATTGCAACCTTGTAAACCTTGAAATCATTATGTGTTTCCAAAAGTCCCATAGCCTCTAGATCATAGTGGTATCAGAGTAGTGAGTAGGTCCTTTAGGGATTGGAGAAACAATAATGGCACTAAAAAATCAATTGGCAAGAGAGTTGAAAGAGTTGAAGGAAATTTTGGAAAGGGAGAGAAGAGAAAGAAGGGAACAAGAAGTAGCAAGAGAAGAAAGGCAGTGGAGAAGGGAGAGAGAGACCATGCAAGAAAGGATAAATAACCTTGAGAGGATTAGGAGGAGAGAAGAGCAACAAGAACAAGAATACAATGATGAAGATGAAGAGCATGTGAGGGTAAATTAGGAACAACAAGCAGATGAGACAGTGGACCCTAAGGAAAGGAGGCTACTGAGATTGTTGAAGGCAGTACAAGGTCATGGAGGAAAGAGCCACATAGACTTGCCTATATATCAAGGGAAGATGGATAGTGAAGAGGTGTTAGGATGGCTTGATGCCTTAGAAAACTATTTTGAGTTTGAAGAGATGGATGAAGAGAGGAAGGCTAGGTTTGCCAAAACTAAGTTGAGAGGCACAACATTGACATGGTGGACTAGTTTTTTAGAATGATAGGATGGCTAGGGGATTGGAAAAAGTCTCTAAATGGGCAAGGATGAAGAGTTTGGTCAAGCATCAATTCCTACCATTTGATTACACAATTCATCTAAAGAGGATGAGGGAGAATTTAAAGAAAAAGGACTTGGATGTTATGTCCTATACTAAGCAATTTCACAAGATTAGTATTAAAGGAGGTTATGAAGAAGAGGATGAGAAAATAGCCAGGTATATCAATGGCTTGAGGTACAATCTATAAGATGAGATTGGTTTGCAATTGCCAAGGACATTAGGAGAATTTTTTCAGTTGGGCATTAGAGTAGAAGAAAAGGTGAAGAGGAAGCAAGAAAGATAAAGCAATGGTGGAAGAGGAGGTAGTTCAAATAGGGGTAGAGGTAATAGAGAGCAAGGACAAGGCAGCAATGACAAGAGTAGCAATGACAAAGGAAAAGAGGTATTTTCTGATCAAAGAGGTGGATACACTCCTAAAGGAGGAGGCAGATTTGGACAAGGTAGAGGACCATTCATAGGTAGGTGTTTCAATTGTAATGAACCAAGGCATCCTTCCTTCAAGTGTCCTAAATGGGAACAAGCTGATAAAGGCAGAGATACGAGAGCTAACTTGGTACAAGAAGAAGAAGACAAGAAGGACGAACCAAAATCATTCATGGTAGACCCTGTGATTGATGGTGAGTTTCTTATGATCAAGCAAGGAGAAAGACTTCATCAAGAACCAAAGGTAACTATCTTTAAGACTAATTGTCTCAATCATGGTAAAATATGCAGATTACTCATAGATTCAAGGTCACATAGCAGTTTAGTTTCACTTGATATGATAACCAAGTTGGGGATTGAAACATTTGATCATCCTACTCCCTACAAGGCCACTTGGGTAACTCAAGGACATCATGTAGATATTGGTAAGAGAGATTTTGTGGATTTCTCAATTGGATCATATCATGACAAGGTGCTTTGTGATGTCATTCCAATGACTTGTGGTCATATCATATTGGGAAGACCATGGCAGTATGCTAGAAGGACATTGCATGATGGATTCCATAATATATATTTGGTGCATAAAGGAGATGATAGATATCAATTGGTTCCTTTGCCTTTGGAGTAGTCTAATGAGAACTTTGTGATTTGTTTTGAGAATATTTTGCAAGTGAATAAGCAAGTTAAGATAGGTAAGACAAAGGAAGATACTGGTTGGAAGAGGAATGCTGAGTTGCAGCAAGGTTGTGGAGCACACAGTCCTAGAAATTAGAATTTGTGGGACTTAAATAGTGTCAAGGTTGGAGGCATTCAATGCCCTATAGTTGAGCATGCTAGTGATGGTATCCTTTCACCAAGGAGACAGTGGAATGAGGGTAGGAACAGGGCACAAGAACATACTATTATCAAATAGAAAAGAGGACAAATCAAACCCTATTTTGGTTCTCACATGATGAATGCCAAGAGTATAGATTGGCAGAAGAGGAAGAAGGTGACCTTGGGTGATTTCTTGGTCTGTGATCAAAAGGTGCAAAGATATAGGAACAAGGAGCAGTGTGTTGACAGCAAGATAGATGTTTCTTGGGGCAAGAATTCCTTCTTTCTTGGGGAGAATGGTGTAGGAAAACCCAAGCTTCTTAAGGAATACCTAAGAGGCCAGGAGGTTGCAAGGGTTAGGAGGACCTTTCCATAAAATCAAAACATCAATTATAATCTTTTGAAGCCTATAATGACTTTTGAAATGGGAAAGAACTTGAAAGGAGTCAACTATCCTAGGGGTCATGATAAGGACCCTAGGACCAAAATGCTATGTAATTGGAATTATCATGTT
Source organism: Sequoia sempervirens (assembly GCA_007258455.2). Taxonomy (NCBI): domain Eukaryota; kingdom Viridiplantae; phylum Streptophyta; class Pinopsida; order Cupressales; family Cupressaceae; genus Sequoia; species Sequoia sempervirens. Next base: position 591,928,108 of record VDFB02058242.1, on the reverse strand, counting down.
CTAGGACTTTAAATAGTAATCTAATGCTTTAATTAGGTAAAATAAGGTTGGATATTGAAGATCCAATAGTTTTTTAGATGGTAGAATTTAATGAATTTCAAGTTTGTAAATTCAAATTTTTGAATTCTAATTTGGGCGAGTAAGTGAGTTTAGGGGGTTAATCAACTTTAATGTATATAAAACCAAATATAATTGGTTGGGACAGTTGGGGGATTGACCTATAACCCAAAAATGATCATTTTTATGGAGGTTGGGTGTTTGGAGAGGAGATTGTACGGACTGCTATAGGAAAGAGTTCAAAAAACATAGTTTTCTTGCATTTTCTTGAGTCTTTTTGATGAACTATTGATTCCTTTTGAATTTATAATCAATTGGATGGTTTAAGAACCTATATTTACTTTCAATTAACCTTTTGAATAATCTGATAGATGTTAGGAATCAGTTTTTGTAACATATTGTTGACTGTCCTCAGGAATAACACAAAATTTTCATTAGTTTTGGTGGTTTTCATGGATGATTGATCCATTTCAAGGTAGAATGCTGCTGTGACCTATGAAATGGATCATTCCTAACATGTAACATACATATTTAACAAACTAATGTGCAGTGAAGAAGAGTATTGTGGTGTACACCAAGAAATTAGAGTGAAAAATGGTTGAAGATGGAGGCTAGGGTATAGCAGTAGAAGATATGCCTTAAGTATGGGTATGTTTTTGAGTTATAATAGTTGATACATGTTTAATTAATGGTGAAAAGTCTGAAATCAAGTTCTGGAAGTGATTGGAAGGTTAGTTTTCAAGAAGCCCTAGTTTTGAGGCAATTTAAGGAGGGTTTTGTGTTTGAGCATGTTAGATGTGTCATAGAGGCCTAAAAACTTGGAATCTTTGGTTTTGAGTCATTTTAAGAGACTTCTAAAAGTTTCATGTTCAGGGGTTGAATTTGAAGAGGGGTTTCTTTGGAAAAGAGGGCTAATTAGGCCTAGTTTTTGAGGAGACAACAGATTTTGGAAGGGTTTGTCTGAAACAAGTGCTATCAGGAACCTATTATGTTCTATAGGCCCTAAAATATTATCTCAATCCATACTTTATTTGGTAAGTTTTTTGGAAAGTTTGAGAGAAAAATCAAAAAATCCTTCGCTAGAGGCCTAGTAGGGCTAGAAGGCTTGTCAAGGTGCAAAAATTGGGTTTTGTCTAAGTTAGTGGCTTGGGATTTTGAAACCATTCAATACAAGTCTAGTTGAGTCTTTTAAGAGCATTCAAATGGTTTGGAACAATAAAGGAATATTTTAAGTCACAAGTGAACCTTTGAGCCTTGCCTCCATTAGGGTGCCTGGAAGATAGCTTGAGATTGCAACCTTGTAAACCTTGAAATCATTGTGTGTTTCCAAAAGTCCCATAGCCTCTACATCACAATTACAATGATAAACCTCACACGTGGGAAAGGAAAAAAAAACATTACTAATGATGGTGTCATCGATGCCAAGGTGGTCATTAGTGCTCCTCGCCAACATACACCCACACCACAAATCTAAACACAACACCAAAAAAATCATCACATAACACACCAACCAAACAAAAATCCAACAATCAATAATCTCAATGAGAAAAGAGGACCACCCCAATGCAAGAGTTATCCCAAGCAAAAATACACCACTTTGGGGGAACCACTTGAGGATATAATGAAAAAGTTGATAGACTAAAAACTCATCAAAGCTCATACATTTGAGAATTACCAAGAACTAGATGTGAACCCTCCTTGGTATAATGAGAATCAACTCTGTGAGTTCCATAAAATCAAAGGCCATACCACAAATAGTTGGATGAGATTGAAAAACATCATCCAAGATCTCATCGAGAAAAGAATCTTAAATGTGGAACAACCTATAGGAAATCAGGATCTTAAGATATACACAAATCCGATGCCGAATCATGGCAACAAAGGAAATAACAATAACAAAGACAAAGGGAAAGGCACCCACTCAAATGTAAATCATGTGTATGAAACAGTCGTCACCTCCCTAGATGAAAATTGCATGGTCATTACTATCAAGGGTGCCTATGCCGAAGATTATGGAGTCACCACAAGAGACGAAAAAGTCACCATCGCAGAGTCATCCCAGCCAAACAAAGTCCTTGCATCTAGATCAATTCCTAATGGCTACAATGTCCTAGATCAACTCAAGAGAATGCTAGCGCAAATCTCCATCATGGATTTGCTAAAAATCTCATTTTCCCATAGGAAAATCCTTGAAGAAGCGTTGGCCTCATCCACTGTCCCCACAAATCTTGAAGTGGAGCAATTCCAAGCTATGGTCAGAAATATCATTACGCCTAATCTTCTTACATTATTTGACCAGGATTTCACCACTCAACCATCTCACAACTGTGTGCTTCACTTGGAAGCCATCATGCATAAAATAAAATTCAAAAGGGTCTTGGTGGATGGAGGTGCGGGTTTGAATATCTATTCTCTCAACCTCATCAAGCAATTGAAAATATCAGAGGATTCCATCAAAAAAGGAAAGGGCATCACAATAAGAGCATATGACGATTAAGATAGATTGTCTCAGGGCATAATTAGACTCCCTATTCAAGTAGGTCCTGCCATCATGGAAACCACTTGTCAGGTTTTGGACCTCAAATTTCCATATAACATCCTCCTAGGACGTCCATGGATCCATGCGATGAAATTAGTAGCATCAACTTTCCACCAATGTGTGAAATTTACACATAACAGACAAGAAGTTACCATCCATGGAGATCCTAAACCCTTCTCGTACTGCAAAAATCTTGAAGCAAAGTACTACTAAATCCCCCAAGTACCAAAAAAATGATGAGCACCCATCCACACCATACATCGATCTTGCCACTCTTGCATCCACTTTTGTGACAAAGAGACCCACCACTCCCACCATTCCCACCATCTCAGACATCAAACTCATTATCCAAGATAATGGTTGTGGAAATTACAAAACCTTAATAATTCTTTTGTGGTAGGAGAATTACCATAATCTCCTAGATCATGGGGACACCCACAAATAAATGAAGCCTTCACATCCCAAACATCTCCTAAAAACTATCCCAAATTCACAAGCTAGGCAGATCTTGGGAGAGAAGTTATTGAGGTAGATCCATCTCACATGTTGTATCAAGATGAAAGACCAGTACTAGACTTACCAATGGATGACCAAAGCAAGGGTCTATAAATGATGCTCACAATGGGCTATGATAGAAATCAAAGACTTGGACAAAACAATAATGGGCTCATAATACCTATCATGCTAGAAATGCGATTGATAACAAATCTTGGCCTCGGATGTACCCCTTCTAGTATAACCATACGTGACCAAAGTCCTCTGGTTAGAACGGTTAATAATTCACTTCAGCCAATAGTAGTAGAACTACGATTACCAGTGTCTACAAGTAGAGTCATTGATAACTGTACATTTGATATAACCGACATCTGTAGTAGTAGCAATGATAAGGATCCCACACCTAATTTACCTAGGCTATTTGAGGATACCACTCTTTGCATGATTAGTACCCTATCCTTTGAAACAAACCATCAAAATCACATGATCCACTTAGTATATCCCCAACTCATTGACTACGACCAACGAGGACCACTGGTTCTTGATACATTCGAAAAAGATGAGGCACTCTCAGAATTCATGGGACTGCGGGGTAACATTCTAGATGGGGATCACAAAGCAAGGTTTATAATGGAGTTGGACACACATGCTTATTATGGGGAAACAATTGAATCCTTTAGTTGCAAAAGCGAGAAATTAAGAATAATATCCAAGTCCTTGAGTGAAAACTACATTGTGGCACTCTCTGACAAGAAAAAAGTAAAAATAAAGGATGCATCAAATGGTGAAAACCTCTGAGAGGTGCCCGAGGATAGGGGATTCAATATTCCTTTAAGAGCTATTCATTAGGAAAAGTCAGCAGTCTTGGCAAAAAAATGTAATCCAGTCAACCTAGGAACAGAGACCCCACATATCACATTCTACGCAGAATCACTACTATCAAAAGAGCAAGAGCTCCTAGCAACATTCCTAAGGGAAAGACAGATAAAATTCACATGGAGTTATGCTGATATGCTAGGACTTGATCCAAAGACTGTGGTTCACCACTTAGGAGTGTATCCAAAATCAAAGCCTGTCAAACAAGAGCTTCAAAAAATGCACCCTCAAATTGCCCTACTAGTCAAAATGGAGCTAAAAAAGCTATTAGATGCAGGATTCATCTGACCAATAGATTATCCAGAATGGGTATCAAACTTGGTACCTTTTTCAAAACCTGATGGAAATATGAGAATTTGCACAGACTTCAAAGATTTGAACAAGGCATGTCCAAAAGATGACTTCTCGCTTCCCAACATTGACATGATAGTAGACATGATAGCGGGACATGAGATGTCATTAATGGACGGATTCTCAGGGTACAATAAGATCATGATAGCTAAAGAGGACCAACATAAAACAACTTTCACTTTTCCATGGGGGACATATTGTTGGAATATGATGTCATTCGGCTTAAAGAATGCAGGAGCAATGTCATACCAAAGGGCCATGAAATTGATATTCCATGACATGATCCATAAGATGGTTGAATTCTATGTTGATGACATTCTAGCTAAGTCCAGAAAGAGAAAAGATCACATAGCAACCCTAAGTGCCATCTTTGACAGACTAGAGGAGTACAAGGTTAGACTAAACCCAAAGAAGTGCATCTTCGGCATACAATCATGAAAGCTCCTAGGATATATAGTGTCAATGAGGGGTATCAAGGTAGATCCAACAAAGGTAAAAGCAATCCTCGAGATGAAGGCACCAAAAACATTAAAGAAACTGAGAGGTCTCCAAGGCAGACTCTAATCCATTAGAAGATTCATAGCACAACTGGTGGACAAACAAAACCCATATTCTCACCTACTCCACAAGGGAGTAGTATTCAAATGGGATACAAAGTGTGAATAGGAATTCAACAAAATAAAATATTATCTACTAACACCACCAATCTTAATGCCACCCATCCCAAAGAAACCATTGATCTTATATGTGTTTGCAACACTAGTAGCTTTTGGAGTTCTTCTAGCTTAGCATGATGAAAATGGAACAGAAAGGGCTATCTATTACATCAGCAGAACGATGGTTGGTCATGAGCTAAACTATTCATTCATCAAGAAAGCATTTGTCATAGTATTGTTTGCATCACAACAATTCAGACATTACATGTTGGCACAAAAAATAAAAATCATCACCAAAATTGACCCTCTCAAGTATCTACTATCAAAGGAAATGCTCACAGGAAGAATGAAAAAATGGGTGGTGATATTATCAGAATATGACATTTTTGGTATGTGGTGACTGATCATGCTATACTGTATAGCCCATGGTATATTGTACACCCCGGCCCCTATACTGATCACCAAAAAAGGGAAAAATCAATGAAAAATGAAAAATCCGATTTTGTAGAACCCAAAATCTGGAAGCTTCTAAGCTTGTTAAAAAGGGGTTTGGATGGGTATTACTGTATGATGAAAAATGTGATTATTCGCAAGATTGTAATAGGTTTTACACTAGATAATAAAAGTATTGGATGGCTGTGGTTTGGTGGATGTAGCTTAGATTGGGTGAACCACGTTAAATATTTGTGTTATGATTTATTCTGTGTGTTTTAGTTTCTCTGTTTATTAATTAAATCTACATTTAATTGTTAGATATTTTCCATCTCTAACCCTAACAGACATCGAATATGTGGAGAGGAAATAAATCAAAGGCCAAGTCATCACAGACCAATTGGCATAAGCACCAATCTATTCCGAGAACCCTCTTGTCTCAGAGTTTCTAGATGAATCCATTTTAAATCTCAATGTAGTTAACCACTGGAAACTATACTTTGATGGCTGATACACACAACATGGATCAAGAGCTAGTGTTTTCTTTATCACACCACAAAGGGATTGCATACCAAGGTCCTACAAATTGGCATTTCCTTGCACCAATAACATTGTGGAATATGAGGCTTTGACCATAGGTCTCAGAATAGCAGTGTAGTGGAACATCATGGCTCTCAAAGTGTATAGAGACTCCCAATTGATCATAAATCAAGTCAATGATGAATATCAAACCAAGGACGACAAGCTCACTCCATACAAGAAATTGGTGGAGACTCTCAAAGAATCTTTCATTGAAAAATATTTGAGCAGATATCTAGAGCCAACAATAGAGCAGCAAACACCATGGCAACAATTGGGTCCCTATTAGACATCCCCAATAATGTTCCACAATATGAATTCTTGATAGAGAAACTTCTCGTACCCACATTTGAGGTACCAGAATTAGAATTTGTGTGTGAAATCATTGGTTCCAGTGATCCTTGGTACCACAACATTTACACATACCTTCATATAGGAGTCATACCCACCGACTTACCATCAAACCTAAAATGAACCTTTGTCAAAAAGGCATCCAAATTTGTCATCCTAGGAGATACCCTATATCGTAGGAGCATAGAAGGAACCCTACGATGCTACCTAAATGTTGAGGAGGCATTAACCACTCTAATAGAATTACATAATGGTATATGTGGTTCACACTCGAGTGGAATGACCATAGCCAAGAAATTGTTGAGGATGGGGTATTATTGGCCCACAATGGAATGAGAAGCACATGATCATGCCAGAAAGTGTCTATAATGTCAGCAACATGGGGACCTCATCCATGCTCTAGCTCAAGAGCTTCATCCTATCATCACACCATGGCCCTTTCCATAGTGGGAACTTGATCTCATTGGAAAAATCATGCCCACTTCATCTAACGGCCACAAATTCATCATAACCGCAACAGAGTACTTTACTAAGTGGGTGGAAGCAATACCCATGAGGTATATAACTGGGAAGTAGATTTCAAAGTTTATCCTGAACTATCTCATTTGCCGCTATGGGGTCCCACAAGCTATTATCTTAGATAATGGGACACCATTCAAGAATCAAGATGTCTGTGACTTATGTGAAAAATTCAAAATCCAACATCGCTTCTCTACCCCATATTATCCCCAAGGCAATGGCCAAGCAAAAACTACAAACAAAACCATTTTAAAAATCCTCAAGAAAATAGTCAATGACGTAGGTTGTGATTGGCATTTACAGCTTAATCCCACCCTTTGGGCCTATCGAACCAGCATCTACACACCCATCGATGCCACCTCCTTCTCCCTGGTCTACAGATCAGAAGCAGTACTCCCCATTGAGATCGAGATCCCACCACTCATGATATCACTGCAAAACCTCATCACAGATGAAGAGTAATGGGTATCAAGACTAAATGAGCTAGAGCTACTAGATGAGTGACATATAGATGCTTTGAATCATTTGCAAGTCTATCATAATAGACTCAAAAGGAGCTACAATAAGAAAATAAGAAGCAAGACGTTCTAATTCGAAGAACTGGTCATAAAAGAAAATTAGAAGAATGTCCCTAACCCAAGCAACAAAGGTAAGTTTGAACCCAATTGGTTGGGACCGTTCATCATAACCACAAGTTACAAATCAGGGGCATATCAGTTATCGACACCCGAAGGGGAACCTTTGCAAGAGCCCATGAATAGATCTCATCTCAAAAAGCTTTATGCCTAAGTCTTTCAAGGTATAGAACCAAAAAATCCAAAAAAATCAGAAAAAGTCCTAAAAAAATGGTTACCTTAGTGAAAACCTGGCAAATAGGCATCTTGGTAACAACAGAAAAATCCAAAAAATTCGAAAAATGAGTGAAAATAGTAAAGAGAAAAATCATCCTCTAGTGAAAACCACTTTGGTGGCACTTTGGGCAAGTACCCTGGTGAAAACCTGGCAAACAGGCACCTTGTGTAAATAAGCACTTTCCATCCACTAGGATCTTTATGGCTTGTTCTACATCACTCATCCATTTCACTTCCATCATCCATCACATTTAGGTCTCCATCCATCACTCATCCACTCGCATCCGTACCATAGATTGGTCCATTTTCATATCATGATCCCCCTAGTACTACTCGGCTCATCCTCAAGGTCATTTTGTCTTGCCTTTATCAGAGTAGTCTATGGCATCACGATGTGGGCATGTTCTCATTGGATCAGATTCGTGTATATTCTTAAAGTCCTAAATATTAGAAAATCCAAAAACATCAAAATATCAAAATATCCAAAAACATCAAAACATCAAAAATTCCAAAAACATCAAAACATCAAAAAATCCAAAAACATTAAAACATCAGAAAATCAAAAAATCAAAAAACATCAGAACATATCAAAAAACCCAAAAATAGGTCAAAAAGTCAGTCAAGAAAATCAAAAAACAAAGTTTTATTATCGAACTACGTTGTCTCTGAGCTTGAATGTAGGCAAGGTTGATCTTTGATCATCCCCTGAGACACTTAGGTCAGTCCTTTAGGAGTCTGTCATAATAAACTGACATTTCATCATGTATATTGTCAGGTATAAATTGGTCAAGTCATCAGTCGAACTACATGGTCTCTGCGTGTACAACGTAGGCAAGGCTAATCTATTTATCAGCCCTCGAGGCCCTTAGGATAGGTCCTTAGGTTAGTCTCTTGGTCAAAATCTTAGAAAACCCCAAAAACATTGGAAATTTTGAAAATCAAAACAGTTGAAAATATAAAAAAAAACCAAAAATAGCCTCAAAACATTGCAAAACATCAAAAACATCCAAATATTTGAAAAAAATCCATCCATCTCATCTAGCTTGCACCTACAATAAAACAACACTCATAATAAATTGATCATCATCCTCAACCTTTGGTGAAATAGTTAGAAACAAGTCTAGCAGGTTAAAAGTAAAAATACTCAAAACATCAAGTCTCAGGTTTAAGACAGTACACAAAAAAGTTGGTCAATTCTTTGTGTTGATAGTCCATCATCCAAATAGTTCCATATCAATCATCTGATAGCATCATGTCCTAGGATGAATCCCTCCTACAATGGGAATTATTTATCAGAAAGAACACTTTGGATAAATGAAATTGCGTGCCACCATCCACTAACATGTCCTAGGATGTATCCTTCCTACAATGGGCATTATCTTTTGGCAATAGTTTCAGTTCTTATGCATAAAAACACATTCTGTTTTGGTTCACAGTATTGAAGAACATCAACTTGTGTGTGTACTTTATCTTTGTCTTTTTACTTGTCTTATTGTGCTTAGTCCAAGGACCTCTCGATGATATCCAAACGAATGATTGAAAGAGATAGGAAAAGGGGAACGATCATTATCCTTTTGTCTACTATGCTTGTTGGACGTTCTTGTAAAATAACCTTGGTGAATACTTGCTCTATTAGATATGTATAGAGGATGTTTTGGACAACTTGTTGACTATTGCATTAATAGGTTATACCTTTCCGTGTTTTGGTCTGAGGTGTTTGAAACTTCTAAAGTGCATCCTAGCAAGGTTTCCGTATGTTAAGTGTGAACAAGAATACTCCTATCTATTTTTCGAGTCAAATTCCATCAGACTAATTACAACACCATCCTAGTCCTTTATACCTTGATGCATCATTCTTAAGCATGTTATCAAACATAAGGTAAGTGACCCTTTTAAAATCCCAATCCTTGATAAGCAAATCATCCATTTTTCATCATTATTTCTCCTCATCATCTCTCATAAAGTTGGCTTGTCGGAACCTCTTGTCATCATCTAATGTCTTCTTTTCTACAATAACATCACGTCATGAATAGTTAATCATCATCACTAGTGCATCCATTTTGCATCCACAAACCATCAGTATTAAGCATATCATCTCACATACATAATCATCATTATAATATAGATCTGTTAGTCTAAGCATCTACATAAATCATACATTTTCATAAGCATAGCATATCACATCATCCATCTTATCCATCATCACATCATATCATCATTTAAGTTGTTTAAGATAATATAGATTTGTTATTCTAAGCATCATAAAACCATCTCATTTACATCATCATCCATAACCATCCATTTTGAACCTCTTTATCATGAGATCGACCTTCAAATAAAGTAATTTCGCTCAATCTCTTGAGGGGGAAATGTACTAGTGTACTTCTTTCCGCTAGGGCATCCAAAAAAAATCATTTTTGAATTTTGATCGCAACAAGTTTATTCTTTGAACCAACGTAGCAAGTACATTGCTTCAAAGAGGGGAAAAATGTAGACATGCAAAATTAGCATCGTGCACTTAATTAATTCATATTTATTCAATCATTAAATAGGTTCACCTTCATCCATTCATCAGGTAAATTAAACTCATTAAATTCATTCCTAAGGTTGTTCATTTAAATTAAATAAATCAAACATCAACCTTCTAATTAAATAAACAAAACTTTATTTAATTGAAATCCAAATGCATATTCCATCCCTTTTTGATTTAAATAAATCAAAATATTTAAGTCAAAGGGTCAAAATCACCCAAACATTATCTAAGCTAATCTGATCCTGATTAACCTAGAACCTAACCACCCATTACATCCTCTAGCTTTTCCCACTTGCACCAATAAAAATTTTTAATTCATTTATAAATTCATCATTTTCTTTCAACTTGGCATAAAAATGGAATATTCCTCAAGTTTGAATATGAAGACAAGTTGACTTGTCCATTCCAACATTGCAATAACTTCTCTATTTCATGTCCCCCACTCAACATTTATTTCACAATTTCAAATTTGAATCTCCCCCTCTTTGGCACATTGGCCAAAACTTACACATTCCTCAACCTATCATAATGTGACAAGTGGCCTCATCTCATTGGCCAAATCATTATCCCACATTTCTCTATTTTGAGCTCTCTTCCAACTTGAAAATCTATAAATGAAATGCCTCATTCTTCATCAAATCATCTACACTCTCATGCAAAGTTACTCTCTTAAATTGAGAACTATTTTTGCTCATCACCATTGCATTGCATCATTTTAGTTTTAGCAAAGATTGGGAAAGGGTCATTTGCACATTTGACACAAATCCAATATGGAATAGGTACATGTTATGCTTTTAGATGTCTATTAATCCTTTTATTGGTTACATTTTGTCAAGCATTTACATGTTATTTCATAGGAGCATTTAAGGAATTTGCATAGACTAATCCATGTTTAAGGTTTTAGAGTTTTGCATATTTTTAGGTGCTTCAGAGCTATTTTATGCATTGTCAAGATCTAACCTTAGAAACATTGGGGTTATTTCTCAAAATTTGTTGAGAGAGATTTTCCTTTCAAGAGAGACATGATTTCACATTTTGTCAGAGTTGTTGTTGCGCAAAAAACACCATCTAGATTATCCATTTTGAGTGTTGATGAGGATGATCCTATGTCTAATGTCAATGATGATGTTCCTATAACCCATCCTGAAGATCGTAACTCTCTCCTTAAGGGAGACATTGCTGAAGTTGCTATGGTTCCTAAATCTTTAGAAAGAGTGCTTAAGATTGGGAAGTGTCTCTCTTCGTAAGAAGTAGATGAGCAGACCAATCTCTTGTGCTCTCATCCTGATATCCTTACTTGGACATATGAGGACATGCTGAGTATTGATGAGTCAATAGTGGTCCATAATATGATCTTAAGTCTTCATGCCAAGCCCGTTAAGCAAAAAATTTGAAAGATCAATCCCAGGGTGGCATTGATGGTCAAGATTGAGATAGAAAAGTTGTTGAAAGTGGGTTTTATCCATCCTATTGACTATTCCCCTTGGATTTCAAATATAGTCATTATTAGCAAGCCTGACAGTCGTATTCATATATTTTTTTACTTTTGAGACCCTAACAAGGTTTCTTTTAAAGAGGATTTTTTGCTACCTAATATAGATATGATTTTAGATTCGACTGCAAGCCATGCTCTATTATGTTTTATGGATGGTTTCTCGAGTTACAATCAAATTTGTATTAACCCAGATGATCAGTACAAGACAACCTTCACTACCCCCTAGAATATTTTCTATTATGTGGTCATGCCTTTTGGGTTAAAAAATGTAGGAGCAACTTACTAGCGAGCAATGACCCTAACATTCCTAGACTTTATTCACAAGATATTGGAAAATTATGTTGGCGATATATTGGAAAAATTGGTAACCCATCAAGATCATGTGAAAAACCTTTGTCTCATTTTTGAAAGACTTCGATTTTACAAGATGAGAATTAACCTTCATAAGTGTTTCTTTGGCATAGACACTGACAAGCTTCTAGGGTTCATAGTTTCTCACTATGGAATTGAAGTTGATACAAAAAAGATAGACGCCATTGTTAACATGCCTCCACCAAGGAATATCACTGAGTTACAAAGTTTAAAAGGAAAGATTTAGGAAATTCAAAGATTCATATCTCATTTGGTTGATTGTACCCTCCCTTTTACCTGGTTACTGAAAAAGGATGTTCAATTCATATGGGATGAGGAGTACCAGAAGGCCTTTGAGTTGATAAAAGCTTATTTGGAAAATCCTCTAGTAGTAATGTCGGCTTTACAAGATAGACCCTTCTTACTTTACCTTGCTACATCACCATATGCTTTGGTAGCCCTATTGGCTCAATATGATGAAGCAGGAAGAGCAAGGGTAGTTTATTATATTAGTAATGTCTTAGTTGATTATGAAAATTGTTATTTCTCCATGGAGAAATAGTGCCTCACTCTTATCTTTTCCATGTAGAAGATAAGGTACTATCTTCTCCATGCTAAGACACACATTATAGTGAAAACAAATTTATTAAAGCATTTGTTCTCTAGTACAGGCATTGCTAGGAGATTAGTGAAGTGGGTTATGTTGCTTTTTGAGTTCAACATAAAGTTCATCACTCAGAACTTGATCAAGGGCCAAGTGGTTGCTAATCAATTATTAGATGCTCCCTCATCTCATTCATTTCCAATATTAGAATTGTTCCCTAATGAGAACATTCTTGCAATTAATTATGATCTTGAATGGAAAATGTATTTTGATGGATCGAGGTGTCAGACTAGTTCTAGAGCTCATGTGGTTTTGATATCCCCTAAAGCTAAACTAGTTCCCTTATCCTTTCGATTAGATTTTTCTTGTACCAATAACATCACTGAATATGAAGCTCTTATTGCTGGCTTATGTGCTGCAATTGTATTAAAAATTAAACACCTTCACATCCTAAGGGATTTTGAGCTAATTGTGAACCAGATCATAGGATTCTATCAAGCTAAGCAAAGTAAGTCATCTCAATATCAAGACCTTGCATTTAATTAACTTAAAAATTTATCCTCTTTCACAATAGATAACATCCCAAGGAGAGAAAATAGATATGTCGATGCCATGACAAGCACTGCTTCCTTTATGCCTTCAGAGTAAAATGTAAAGGAGTATCACTTTGTGGTCTAGGTCTTGGGATCTCCTGCATTATCTAATCAACCCAAGGATGACTCTTTTGTGTGTTTCCATGTTGACTTCGAGAAGTGGTTTTCTAGTATCTATAATTACTTAAGAACTAGAAACTTTGCTGATAGTGTGACAAAAAATGGGTCTCTCTCACATATGAAAGCTTTCAGTGTGATATGTTATCCTTTTTGATGTTCTTTATCAAAAGTATTATAATGGCTTATTACTCAGATGTCTTACTAATGTAGAAATTACCCTCACCCTTAAAGATGTCCATTCAGGCTCCGAGGGTGGACACTTTGGTGGGAGAACCTTGGCAAGAAGACTAGTACACATGGGGTACTATTGGAAAATGATGAAATATGATTCCTTTGATTTTGTTAAGAGGTTCCTTTAACGTCAGCAACACAATCTTCTTATTCATGCACTTGCCCAAGAATTAAAAAACCAAACATCTCCTTGTCCCTTTACAAAGTGGGGGTTGGATATTATAGGGAAAATATCACCTCTATCTTCTAAGGGACATGCCTTTATCATTATTGCTACAAATTACTTTATGAAATGGATTGAAGCTATTATGCTCCAATCCACAAATGATGAAGCCATCTATAGTTTCCTCATGAGAAACATCATTTCTCACTTTGGATTTCCCACTACACTTGTTTCTGATAATGGTATGCCATTCAAGAATAAGTGAAGCAATTCCTTGAGAATTTTCATATCCAACATAGGTTTTCCACACTATACTATCCGCAATCTAATGGTCAAGTGGAAGCCTCTAACAAAACCCTTGAACTTATTCTTCAAAAGATAGTTAATAAAAATGGTAAGGACCGACATATTAAATTAACATATGCTTTGTGGGCCTATCACATGAGTGTTCGTATGACAAGAGGAATGACACCATACAACCTCGTGCATGGAGCTGAAGTTATCATGCCTTTGGAGTTGGAAATTCCATCTTTACGGGTTTCTCTCTGATATGGTGTTAGGATCTAGGACTATTGGTCATAAATAATAACTTTTAAAAAGATTAAACTAAAGGTTTTTAAATCAAAACTTTGTACTTAAAATTCTTAAATAAGTAATTGATGATTAAACAATCAAATTAAAGTGATGAATATAATAGAAGAGAGAGAGGAGATAGAAGATAAAACACAAGTTGATAATGGAGCTCTCCAATATGGCTACGTATCTGAGTCCCTCTCCAAAGAGTGACCGATCCTTGATTATGCTCCAAATAGATTACAAGGCATCAATAGAATACAATGTTGAGTCTCCTGGTTCACAAGAGTTATAGTGTTCTGCTCCTTCAAGTGTGGCAGAATAATGCTTCTCCCAATGCACTAAGTTGAACAAAAACTCTACAAAAAATATCTCTCACAAAATTAACCACCTCTAAGTCATGACTTGGTTGATTTCTGAATGCCCCCCCAAGGCCTAATTTCTCTCTTTTTATACATGAATTTTTCCATTTATGGTGTCAAACCATAAGATGTGAAAATCAAATAACATTCCCCCATTTACAAATAAATCTTGGAAAATTCCCTTAATAAAAATTCTCTTGTTGAAAAAGAGGGGCCCTTATAATTTAGGCTTACAAATAAAAATAATGCTAACCCCTTAAATTTTATTTAAATCATTATAATTATCCCTTAGATAATCCTTTAAATATCTTTTCAATATTACTTGAATTTATTTTAAGCCCTTTAATAAAAAAATTTTTGGGGCTATCAAAAGCCTAAAAATATTAAGGGGAATTAATTCTTATTTAAAGATTTATATATACTGAGGGGTTTTCCTTTTATCATGGAGAAAGGTAAGGAAAGAGGATTTTAAGGGATGGATTAAGGGATCAAATACCACTAAATCCTCCTTATTTTAATTTTTTTAAACAATACATTTTATTTTCCTTTAATAACTATGGTTTTGTGAATATTTATTAATGCACCATTCTTTTCCTTCATGGTTCTTTTTTCCCCAACTTCACCTCTTGTTGGTACTTCTCACAGCCTTTGACTACCTCCATGTGGCATCCTATCAGAGCTTCCTTTTGGGACATTTCTTTTTCCTTTTGTTGCGCTCTGGTTGCTCAACACATCGCTTCAGGTTGCTTTTTGTTCGGATGGGGCCCACACCGTAGTTACTTTTTCTAGGAGCTTTCCATGTGGTGTTTGTTCAGGCGTTTATTGGTTGTGTTTGATGGCTATTGCAACTGTTTCCATTTTGATTCCGCATGTCCTTTCCTTTTTTTCACTGCATGGCCCACCTCTCCTTAGGATGTCCCTATTGGCATGTTGTCGTTCCTTTTTTTGTTAGCACTAGTGTTGGAGAATCTTTTTTGTTATTGGATTTCCTAGAGCATCTTTTATGTTGGAGCCTCCATTTGGTGGGTTGGAAAATTTAAGTATCCCTTTCTTCATTTTGTGGTTGTTGTTAGATGGGAAAAAAATTCCTAAGCATTGAGAATTAGCCTCTATATTGTTTATTATTAAATCTGAACTTGTAGACTATGCCATTCTACTTGGCCTCTCTATTTTCAAGCATCTGATAGAACATTAGACTGTGCTAGCATTTTTTGAAATATACGAACATCTATTTCAAATTTTTGTAAGCTTTATATTGTTTAGCTTAATATAGATCATGTTGCTAGTCTTTTGTGTTAGATTATGTTGTAGGGCATATATTATCCAAATGGTTTGATGTTCCTATGTCTACAATGCTGAGGGTTGTCTATTTGATATATGCTTATGAATACTTGAGCCTTTGTTTCCATAATGTGCTAGCCAACTAGCATAGCTCATTAGTCATGTACACCATTCAATGCGGTGGAACAACTAGAGAAATATTCTATTAATGTTTCTTTGTGGGATATCTTGGTCATCCCGAAGCAAAAGTTGATGTTACAGAAGGCATTATCAAGAGAAGAGGGCATGAAGATGCCTAAGCAACCCTCAAAAGAGAAGACAACCAATCCAGGCCTGGACAAGGTTTTGGAAAATCAATCAGGAGGAAATCAGGTTGGTGAAGAGGGTAAGCCTATACTCAATCCTTTCTATCTAACACTTACCATTGGTAAAAAGCTACAACATAATTCTCTAGTTGACTCTGGTGCTAGCGCCACTGTCATGCCCAAGCAAGTAGTTGAAGCTCTGGGACTTGAATATGAACCTATTAAGAAGGGATTCATGCAGATTGATGGAAACAAGGTGAAACCATCAGAGTAATCAAAGGATTACCTATGACATTGTTTTCTTGCCCCAACATTATTGTGAACCAAGACATTATTCTCATTGACATCCCTCCTATGTTTGGGATATGTCTATCTCGAGAATTCACTACAAATGTTGGAGGCTACCTCTCTTTGGACTAGTTGCACTTGATCCTAAGAACCAAATGTGAATCTAAGATGAAGGTATTGTCAGAACCTTTACATTCTGAGCATGTGGCTGATGAAGCCATGATCAATTTTGAGGAAAAACATACCTCAATTACCCCAGGAGAGATGAATTCTTGAGGATGAAGAAGCAAGTAGTTCCAAGACTAAGAATGAAGAAGCTTTCTTGAATGAATTTATAAGTTTAGAACCTTTTGGTAACTATCATGCAACTGAGCTAGGAACATATTTCATACATGAGGAGGATTAGATTATGCCTAGAGTGACGAAGGATTCCTAAAATAAAAAAATCTCAAGGTTATGGACCTTGCACTTTGATAGAGAAAGACACAAAGTAGGAGTTAGTGCCAGAATATGTTTGGTCTCTCCATCCAAAGAAAATACCTTAATGTGATACCATTTCTAGTTTGCATGCTCGAACAATGAAGTAGAGTATGAGGGCCTTCTCCACGGCTTGAGTTTTGCAGAACGAATGGGTGCCAAGAAAATCCAAGTGTTTTTATATTCAAAATTTGTGGTTAAAAAAATCTAAGGGCTATTAGCTACTAAGAGTGTCCATATGTAATCATACTAAAACAAAGTGTAGGACCTGATTGAAGGCTTCAAGGCATTCAACATCTAGGCCATACCTAGAAAGCAGAACTCTAAAGCAGATTAAATGGAAATTTTTGGATCTTAGTTTGAGCTAGCCTCTAAGTTAATTGATAACAAAAATTCAATCTAAGTGATCGTCTAGCCTATAGTCCCAAATAATGATCAAAATTGGCAAGTGTTTAATAATAATGATATATCTCATCATTTCACTATTTGTCTAAAGAATTTGTTGACCAATTACAACCAAAGATTGCTGAGGCCTACGAAGGTCAAGTGGTCTAGCTTAAATCAAACAGGCTTCCCAGAGGTTTGGTTAGCCTCAAGAATCTTATCGATTTTGATGATGTGAGAAATGACAAGAGAAATTTTGTAGTTGATAAAGGCGATTATGCTGATTTGCACATCAGAGAAGATAAAAAGCTTAAGGTCGGAAAGGGAGACTTGCAGAAGGACAAAGAAAGGTTGAAATATCTTTGTAAGAAGTATCCAAGTGTGGTAGCATGGTCATATGATGATCTTAAGGGATATGATCTTGGGATTATCCAACATACCATTAAGCTACTGGAGGGAGTAAATCTCATGTGTCAAAAGTAGAGGAAAGTGAATCCAAAGATCGAGTCATTAATGGCTCAAGATTAAATAAATTGATTGAGTCCTGGATAGTGTTCTTGATCAAACACAATACTTGGGTGTCTAACCTAGTGCCGGTCTAGAAGAAGCATGGTGATATACGATTGTGCATTGAATTTCGAGACCTAAATAGAGTGTCTCTAAAGAACCACTACCCTTTGCCCTCCATGGAGGCACTTCTACAAATAGCTGTTGGTTTTGAGATGTTTTCAATGTTAGATGGTTTCTCTAGCTATAATTAGATTTGGGTGAAAGAAGAGGACCAACACAAAACATTGTTTACCACCAAGTGTGGAACATACACCTATGCTCAAATGCCCTTCAGAATTTTGAATGCCAAAGCCACTTTCCAACGAGCTATGGAATTTTCTTTCAATAATTTGATAAATAAGATCATTCTTATTTATCTAGATGACTTGACAGTTTTCTCAAAATCTGTTGAAGATCATTTTGACCATCTCGAGCTTGTCTTCTAGAAGTTCCAGGAGTTTGGGATTTCTCTAAACCCGAAGAAATGTGTTTTTGGGGTCCCACAAGGGAAATTTTTGGGTTATGTCATCTCAAAGGAAGGCATTACCATTGACCCAGAAAGGGTTAAAGAAATCAAGGAACTCCCTTTACCTATCAACAAAAAAGGAGTTCAATCTTTTTTAGGCAAGGTTAACTTCATCAACTAGTTCATATCAAACTTCATAGGGATTGTTCGACCCATCACCTTGATGTTAAAAAAGGACCAATTTTTCAAATGGACAGCAAAAGCCAAAAAAGATTTCAAACACATTGAAGAAGTCATCTCTTCTACTCCCATGTTAGTTAATCAAGATTTGTTGAAATACTTCCTCATGTATGTCTTTGGTGGTAGCACAAGTATCACTACCATTCTGATGCAAAAAGATGATGAAGATAAAAGAGAATTTCCCATTGCCTTCTTCTCATGCATGCTAAAGGATCATGAGGTAAAGTACAATTTTGTGGAGAAGCAATCCTTTGCTATTGTGAAAAGACTAAAAAAGTTTTGACACCTCAAATCATGCAACAAGGTGATTGTTTGTGTGTCACACCCTAGCATGCATGACTATATTATGGAGGGTGAAATCACTAAGAAGTGGGCTAACTAGATAACCAATATTCTAGAGTATGACATCAAGATCAAGCGAGTCAAGACTGTGAATGGGAATCAATTGTGTGAATATTTGGTTGGAAACAATGAAGAAATGATTGAAGTTGAAGTCTTAGAACCTATTCTACTAAATGAAGAGAGTTCTGGAGATGATTAGTTGGATGACATAATTAATTTCATGCAAACGGGAAGGTACCCGACTGACCTCCCCTCATTTAAAATATCTTTTATCAACTACAAAATAATGTCTATGTACTCTTGGAGGGAGTTCTTTTCAAGAGCAACTTCAATGGTGTCTTGTTAAGGTGTGTGACACAAGAGCAAGCAACAAAGATACTAGAGCAATACCATTGTGGCTCAATTGGAGGACATTTTTTAGCAAAAACTAATACAATCAAGATTATGCATGTTGGCTATTTTTGGCCAACATTATTCAAGGATTCCCATTCATTGGTAAGATCTTGCAACGAATGTCAATTTTTTATTGGGAAAAGGAAAAATGCTACTATGCCACTGAAACCAATTGTAGTGGAAGAGCCATTTTCTCAATGGGGTATTGACTTCATTGGCATGATCAATTCGTGTTCATCATCTGGACACAAATGGATCCTGATGGAAACTAACTATTTCACCTGGTGGACTGAAGCCATACCTTTGAAAAATGCAACTGAGGCATAAATTGTGAACTTCCTAGAAGAATTGGTAGCTAGGTTTGGCCCATCAAAGAAAATTATCTTAGATAATGCCAAATCCTTTCTCAGCTCCAAAATTATCCAATTTGTACTAAAATATTGTGTCTTCCTAAAGACATCTTCCAACTACTATCCACAAGGGAATGGCCTTGTCAAATCTACAAAAAAGAATCTTCTCTAGCTAATCAAGAGAATAGGTTCAAAACATCAAAGGGAGTGGCATCAACACCTCTAGATAGCACTATGGATAGATCATATCATGCCAAATCAAATATTGAAAACATCTGTTTACCAAATGGTATACGGGAAGGAGGCATTGTTGCCAATCTCTATGGAAATACCTACAATCCAATTACTCAAATTTCTTGAAATTGAGCAAAATGGAGTAATGGAAGTGCGGTTGACATAATTACTTGAGATTTAGGAGAAACGATAGAATGATCTCAAGGCAATGATTAACTAGAAATAGGTGTCAAAGAAATGGTTTGACAAGAAAACGTTTGACCAGGGTTTGTAGTGTGGAGACTTGATGCTCGAATTTAATGAGCACAAAGTGAAACCCAGTCAACATGGCAAGTTCGATAGTCTCTGGGAAGGACCATTCAAAATCACTCAATGAAAGAAGCACAACTCATTTGAGTTGGAGACAATGGAGTGTGAGGCCTTGGGTATTCCAGTTAATGGAATACACCTCAAGAAATTCAATTAGTTTGGCTTTTGTTGTAGGTGTCTAAATATGTATATATTTTCCCTGCTTTGTTAGTTTTGGGCCTTCTCAGTGCTTTCTTTATAAAATAACCACATTGATGTATGAAATGAGATATAATGAAGAAAAGAGCTAGATTATAGGAAATATATGTATTCTATTGATTATAAATATATTTACATCTGTGTACATATTGATGTGATGAGGCTCATAGCCATGTTCCAAAAAATACATATATTATTGTTGACAAGTCTTGCGAAGATTTTTTCAAATACAAAAATGAAAAAGGATCTTCTAAACATCTCTTTACGTATTTGAGGGTCTAGCTATAGATGGTGAAATCTGCAAATGGTTAAACCTTAAAACACACATTAGCATAGCTAGTTTAAAACAAAGCAAAATTTCAACATCCATATGAAATGATACATCAATGCTTTCAAATGTAAACAAATGACAAAAGCAAGCTAAATAAGCACATGAAAAACATGAAGTAAATCATCTCATATTGGATTGGTGCTTCTATGGAAAGAAGCCATTTCCCAATCCTTGCTTAAGCTCAATGATGAAATTGATATGAAGATACTATGATATGAAGATGGTGTGGACAAAATCAGCTCTCAATTGAAGAGAGTGACCTTGCATGAGGATTGTGGATTGAAATTGTGGAGGGTTGATGAATGAAGCTCTCTATTTTTAGATTCTCAAATGCTAAGAGTGCTCATAAGAGAGAAATGTGGGATAAAAAACAAGCCAATGAAAAGAGGCCACTTGTCATCATGTCATAGGTTGAGGGATGTGCAAGATTTGGGAAATGTGCCCAAGAGGGGGGAATTCAAATTTGAATTTGATGACAAGATGAGTTAAATGCTAAGCTTGACTTGTGCAAGAGACATGTAAGAGCTTATTAATTGCTCTGTTGGATGTACATTCCAAATTGGGGGAGATTTAAACTTGGAGAATATTCTCCCTTTATGTCAAGTTGAAAGTAAATAAAGATTTTGATAAATCAATTAAATGCAATTTCATGTGCACATGGCAAAATCTAGAGAATATAAGTCATTAGGATTAGCATTTAATAATGGATTAGATTAATTAAGATGATGTTAGATGTTTTGACCCACTTGACTTAGATTTAGGGATTTAAATCAAATCAAAGGGAGATGAAAGGTGATAAAGATTTAGTTAAATAAATATTTGATTTATTTAGCTAAGGGGGATAGTGATAGGATCAAATTAAATATTTAAAGTTAATTTATTTAATTTTAGATGGACGATCCTTAGAGATTAATCAATTAAACCTGGTTTATTTAATTAACAAGTGAATATGATTTGTTAAATATGCATGATGTCAATTTGACGTGTCTACATTTTGCCCCTCTTTGAAGCAATGTACTTATTGTGTTGTTTCAAAGAATAATCTTACCGTGATCAAATTTAAAAAAAATCTGATTTTTTGGATGCCCCAGCAGAAAGAGGTACACTAGTACATTGCCCCCTCGAGAGATCAAATGAAAAGATTCGATTTGAGGGTTGATCTCACGATAAAGAGGTTCAAGATGGATGGTTATAGATGATGATGCAAATGAGATGGTTTTAAGATGCTTAGAGTAAACAATCTATGTTATCCTAAACAACTTAAATGATGATATGATGTGATGATGGATGAGATGAATGATGTGATATGCTATGATTATGAAAATATATGATTTTATGAGATGCTTAGACTAACAGATCTATATTATGATGATGATATGTTGTGATTATGCAAATGTGTGATTTATGCAAATGTGATGATTTATGAGATACTTAGACTAACAGATCTACATTATGATGATGATTATGCATGTGAAATTATTGATGTTTCCTATTATGTATGATATGAATGATATGTGGTATGCTAATAGGTTTCTGGATGTAGGATGGATGCATGATGGATGCATTGGTGATGTTATGTTAGCGCGGAGAAGAAATGAGATGATGACAAGAGGATCCCACAAGTCCATGATTTGATGAGACTTTATTAGAGATGATGATGATGATGATAAACAATGATGATTTGCTTATCAAGGATTGGGATTTTAAAAGGGCTACTTACCTTATGTTTAATAACACACGTAGGTACGATGCATCAAGGTATAAAGAACTAGGATGGTGTTGCACCTAGTGAGATGGACTTTGACTCGGCAAATAGATAGGAGTATTCTTGTTCACACTTGACATATAGAAACCTTGCTAGGATGTACCTAACAAATCAAGTATTCGCCAAGTTATATTACAAGAACGTCCAACAAGCACAACAGACAAAAGATAATGATCATTTCCCCATTCCTATCTCTCTAAATCCTTCATTTGGATATCATCGAGAGGTCCTCAGAATGAGCACAATATGATAAATCAAAAGAAAAGATCAAGTATGCAAACAAGACAATGTTCTTCATAACTTCAGCCAGAGGATGTGTTTTGATAGGATAAGAATCCAAGTGATATCCAAAATGATGCCCATTGTCGGAATGATATATCCTAGGACATGCATTATATAGGATGATGATGGTTTGATAAGTTGATTGATAAGCTGTTGATATAAAGTTGATTGTCATGTTTGTGATTGATCAAGAGTTTGATTTTTTTTTTAAAATTTGTTGTTTGCTTTTGATTTTATGATTGAAGTTTTCTTTTGCCAATTGCTTTGATTGTTTTTGTTTGCGTTGCCAAAGGATGAAGGTGATGATCGGTTTATTATGGATGATTGATTATTTTGAGTGAAAGTGAGATTAGATGGATGGAATTTTTCCAATATTTGGATGTTTTTGATGTTTTTGGAATGTTTTGAGGCTGTTTTTGGTATTTTTAAGATTTTACAAATTTTTTGATTTTTGATTTTTCGAATGTTTTTTGATTTTGTGTTTTTTTGATGTTTTTGGATTTTTGTGTTTTTTTATGAATGTTTTTGGATTTTGATGTTTTTCATTTTTTTTTGGATTTTTGATGTCTCAGGGGCTTATTAGAGATGAGCCTTGCCTACGTTTAAGCTCAGAGATGATGTTCAGATTCCAATGTTTTTGATGTTTTTCAATTTTTTGGAGTGTTTTTTTATTTTGATGTGTTTTCAATGTTTTTGGAATTTTCTCTCAATTTTGATGATTTGGATATGGATATGTTTGATGATATCAGTGCCCTGTTTGGGATTTTATTGAAACCAAGCTAAGGTTGTTTGATCAGATCGATGGATTGATGATGATAACATTGTTGAGGATGTACAACAATGCAAGGATAGTGTTACGCAACACAAGGATTAGGATGTTGATGGGATTGATGATGATAACATTGTTGAGGATGCACAACAATGCAAGGATTTGATTGATTAGGATTGATAATGGTAACATTGTTGAGGAGGCACAACAATGCAAGGATAGTGTTAAGTAACACAATGATTGGGAATGATATCCCGAGATGATGGATGGGTTGATTGGATTCAATTGATCAAGATTGATGAAGCTTGATTTGGAACAAAAGTTGGTTGAATGATTTGATGTGATTTTTGATGTGCAAATTAGATGCAACTGATAGTGATTGTTTGGATCGATGTTTGATAAAAGATGAAGACTGATAAGGAACATCTTCTCATCAAAATATGCCATGGGCTAGTGATTTGCTTTATGGATCACAAATGCTTTGACCAGTTTGATTTCACATTTTCCAAAAGTTCAGATCACCACATAAGGCAAAGGATATAGATCAATAGTTATTCCGAAAGTAAGATGTACATATCTTCCCCCAATGTCTAGCAATGTATGGAATGTGATGGATGGATGCTCAGATAAGTGTATGAATGGATTGATATGGCAAGCTTGCAAAGGATTCCAAGGATTATCTTGTGATAAGATAAGGTGTTTGGATAAAGAATTCTCATTTGGATAATGCTTCATGGCTCAGATAATGCTGGGTTGGATAGGATCAATGAAAATGCCCCACATCAAGATGTTTACCATAAGCAAGTGTAAAGTGTGCACTGAAGGTTTTCAAGATCAAGATAACTGGGATGATGGATGTAGGGTTCATGGATGAATGGATGGAATGTTGGCTTTATTATGGATGGGATAAGATGCTTTCACCTAAACTAGTGCACGTAGGTGCTTGATTCTACACATGACCCCTGTTTTCCAAGTTTTCATCATGGTACTTGTCCAAAGCGTCGCCCATGTGGTTTTTACTAGAGGATGATTTTTCTCTTTATTGTTTTCAATTCTTTTTCTAATTTGTTTTGGATTTTCATATTTTTTTTATTCTTTTTATTTTTGAAAGATTTTAAGCTCATGCAGAATCTCAAGGTGTTGCTGATGTAGATGCCCCTGTCATAATGTGCCATCAACATCCTTCTTGAAGAATCTTCTTTGCTAAGATACATGCACTTGAATGCAAGTTTTGGGATTCTTGATCTATTTTATCGATACCAGAGTTAACTCTATCTTTGTGTGTACATCGTGATAGAGTGCCTTTAGAATCCTTATGATGAAGGGTTGTTCCCAATACATGGTCAATGTGAGAATTGGATATTATGTGTGGAGGAATGGATGGAGTGTGTTTAGGGATAAAAGATGGATTGGTTGATAGTTTGGAACCTTTGAATTTCTAGACTTGGGAAGATGAACAATGATGGGTGGATACAGAAGTGTGCATGGAATTAGGACCAAATACTTGATACACTTTGTACATTGCTTTAAAAGCCTATTTTTTCTTTTGTGGACATCCTTGATGGATACTTTTCCCTTTTTTATTTTTCCCCATAGTTTCTTTGACTAATGGAGTTTGATAGGGATGATCTTTCTTTGTATTATTTGGTATCCTTTTGTATTTGATTTGTCCATTATGCTTTCCAGCTTCTTTTACTTTGATAACATTCTTTGTACTTTGATTCAATTCTTTCTTTCGAAGTTGGTCCCAATTCATGGATGGGGTGACAGGTGGATGAAGATTCATGACATGGCTGGTTGTAGTATTGACATTGGTTTCATCATAAAGATTCTTCATGCTTCCTATGTTGACATTTACTTGAGACAAAGTTGCCCCCAGTATTGTGGAAGTAGTACCTTCATGCTTTGATTTTGCTTGTTCTGAGATGTCTTGTTCAGTAAACATGCTCTAACAAATGACCACTGTAGATGCTCTGCTAGCTCTAAATTATATTTTTCTATTTGACTTGTTTCCTTGAGCAGATAATGTTGGATATCTACATACCTAATGTCCTTAGTCTAAATTTGGGATATATTTGATCCTGATGTTGAAAACTCTATTTGGTTATAGGAATTAATAACCTAATTTTTTTGTGTAATAATATCAAGAGTAAAGGAATCCTATTTTGAATGAAGATCATCTACGTGTCCATCCGCATAAATCATCTCATGCATAGATGGAGGAGTATTTTCTACATGGATATGATCATCTTGCATAGATAGGGAGTGTCCATTAGATTAATGTAGTATCTTGGAGATACAAATTCTTGATCTTGAATGATTTCAGAGTTGTTTTTGACATGCTTTGGATCAAGTTCTTGATATGGGTCAATTTCAAAGGACAAATTTATTGCAAAGGGTTCTTGGATGTCATCATTAGACATAGTAAGTGGTTCAATATCCTCAAATATGGAGTTCAGGGTTCCTTCAGTATCTATAACCATGAGGTCAAAGGATGTCAATATGTCTTGAAAGGGACCATTGCTAGACTTTGGTGAAAGATGTTGATCATGCTTTGGAATGAATTCTTGAGATATGTCCTCTAACTCATAAGGTGATGTAGAGACATTTTCAACATGATCATAAGTGAACGAATTGTGCATTATGTCAATAGGATCAAATAATCGTAACACTCCTTGAAATAGATCACTAAAAAGTGGCTCTTGATGTATGGTGAGTTGATCATCAAATGGGGTGGAAACATCTTCTTGGTGTTCATCGATGGAGAGATCTTGATCATTGTTTTCAACAATTGTGGTGGAGGGATTTCTGATGTCCTCGACCATAGGGTCAAATGATGTTGACATTTCTTGAATTGGATCATTGTTGGGTATTGTTGGTAGATTTTGATCATGATTGAAAAGTGACTTTTGACATATGTTGATTTGATCATTGGAGGGAGTAGACACAACTTCAAGGTGCTCAACCATGGATTGATCTTGATCCTTGTTCTCAATAGTTGTCATTTTTTGTGTTTGTGCTTGTGTTTGTTGGGTATCTTGAGAGGCTTGGGCAGCTTGAGAGGCTTGTTGCACTTTTTGAGCTTGTCTTGCTTGTTGCGTGGCTAGGTATTGTTGGATGGCCTTTTGGTAGGCTTGGTGAGCTTTTAGCTCAATATTATATTGTTTTGTTGCATTTAGTTTCGGTGGTAGTGGTGGTGGATTTGGAATTGTGTTGGATGTAGTGATGAGTGGTTGAGATATGCTTGGAGTGATCGTGATGGTTTGAGATGTGATGGGCATGATAGTGGTGGTTGGAATGATCAAAGTGATAGGGATGGTTGGAATGACTGAGGTGATAGGCCCTTGGGAGACCATATTTTGATTTTTCAGGACTGATGTTGTCATTTGATTAGATACCATTTGTTGGTGCAATGTCGATGGTATATTCAATGGATTTGATGTGATGAATTGATTGGTGTTAGGTGGATTGATTTGGATGGAGTGATTGGTGCTAGGTAAAGGGGGAAGCCCTAAACCAAGGAATGATGTTGATATGGGTAATTGTGGTGGAGATGTCTCTAGGCACAATGACTCAACAATTTTGGTAAGTGTAGCAATTTGATCTCGCCAGATTTGATCTTGATTTTGATATTGACTCCCTTGATATAGTTGATTTGGCTTGTGTTTAAGCAGATTTGGGATGTGTACTTGTGTTTGATTTTGGCCAATGTTTTGATTTGGGATGACACTCATATTTGGCATGATAGCTTAAAATTGAACATTGTTGTGATTGGGAATCATATTGCATTGATTTAGGTAACTTTGATTTTGCATGGTGTCACCTTGTCTTAGGGTTGTTAGCATCTTGTTTGGACTTTGAACAACATTTGTGTGATTTGAAAACATGTTTATCCCAAGTTTTTCTAGATTCATGTGTGGAAAACTTGCACTTGGTACATTCTCATTTGGCATGTAGGGATTTGGTGGGATGACGTTGTTCGTTTGAAGGCTCATGCATTGATTGTTCAGTTGACAGACTTGTAGGTTTGGATTTAGATCTACCATCAGGAAATGTGTTCCAATCTTTGATTTGGGCATGCTCACACTTGTTGTGCCATTGAGATTTGTAGAAGGTAATGATCCCATGTATGGATTGTATAAGTGTGATTTTTGATAATCAATCAGCGTTGTAAGGCTTTGATAGCTTAGTTGACTTGGATTACTCATGATGTATGAATCAAGTTTGTATTTTGTATTCTCCTTGTGTTTTGACCTTGTTGCAAAAGTTACCTCTAAGGATTTTAGGACCAATGACGAGATGAAGGATGAAAAGGGGAAATGGTATGAGTTTTGAACATTTAGGAACTTTGGATCAATGCTAGACTTAGGGTTTGATTTTGATTGGTTTGTTTTGGATAATGGACTTGTAAACCCTAATATTTTGGATGTGACTTAGGATGAATTTTCTCAGGGGATTACTAATTCAATTAAATGTATGAGAAAGGATGCATTCCCTTGCTCCTAACTAAACAAGGTGATTTTTATTTTGATGATCTACCCAAGTCTTAGAATGATGTTTCCAAAGCTCTAAAGTTCCTTGGTGGGATGAAGATGATAAATGTTTGGATGGATGAAGTGTTTGATTGGATCCTAAATGAACCTAGGAAGGACTTGTTTATCAGACCAAGATAGTGAAGAACATGCCTTTCTCTAAGAGTAATTCAAAATCAAAAGACCAATGTTTGCATGAAAACCATATGACCAAAAGATGCCAAGCACATGTGTGAGTTCCAATTGATTTAATCTTTGCTTAATGGATTCTTTTTTATCACAAACACTCTCTTGATTAGATTTTCAACTAAATGTCCAATGTCCTAATTTTCTTTCATCCCACAAAATGCATTATGCAAAAATCGAGGAAATTAAGGCAAAGGTTTCCTAATGTTGACCTTAGTAGGAGAAAATTGAGATGAAATCCAAATGTTTAGAAGCCTCTAAGGATGCAAATCCCAAGGGCAAGCAATAACATGTGAATTTGTTAAAGGATATTTGCCTCTGCTAAAGGGTTTGCAATTTTGATGATTCGTTGAATGTTGGTTTCGATGTTTTGGATACAAGCACTATTTTTTCAAACCACAATAAATATGACGTCCTAGCTCAATTGGTACATTTTTCTTGGTGGAATTGCCTCATGCCCTTCATAGAAGAAGAGATGATTTTACATGCAACCAAGGACAGAGTATAAATGTATGTTAAGAATGAAGTCTTAACCTCTATACTTTAACCAAGATCGGAAATGGCGAGTAACTTCTTGGAAACTAAGTTCCAATGCACCACTTTGATAAACTCGATGAATGGGTTAATAGGCCACTACAAAAAAGGGTCTTATTTCATACTTTCCATTCATGGAGATTGACCCATACAGCAAGAGTCCCTTTCAAATCCATCTTGTTGGAGCGAACCATGTTATACTGGTGTTTACTCCAATACCCACATTTATATCCCAGTTGGAAATACTCTTGGCTTTAGAGTGTTACCGGTTGAGTTGTTCCCTTGGGTGAGAACTTTTTCCCCAAGGCAGGCCATCTAAGATAGACAAAAGTGAATGAACTTATTTATAGTTTGATCGACCCTTGTTTAGAAACAAAGGGAGAACACATGCAATAAGCTCACTCACACTCGCACAAGATTCTATTAAATTTTAAACCCAAAATGAAGTGTGGAGGAAATCTTTTATGCAACTTAATGTCATCAAAAACAATTTTGATTCTCAAGATCACTGTGAAGTGCGAGAGAAGTGCATACACCTTTTTATTTGAGATTATTTTGCATAAAAGATTAAAAAACACAAAAGACACATGTTCATTTTATCCTTCAAAGCATTGATTCGAGTTCATTTTAAGAACTGAAAATCAAATGTGAAGTATTTTTGTTCAATTTTAGCCAAATCCAAAAACTAGTGAGTTTCTAGGGTTCAGTTTTAGCCCAACTTTGAAAAAAATAAAAACAATGATCTAGTTGGCTTAAAATAGAAAATTAAAGTAGTAAATGGACGCTCTAAGTATTTAAAAATGCTTTGTCAATTTTAATGCTTAATTTCCTAGCTCAAATCTGCTCATGGTTCTTCAATTCGAATGCCTGATTCCAATGTCAATCTTCTTTATGCACACCTCCTTGCAAACAATACAAGATATTCAACGAGTTAATGACAACAATATGATAAATACAGTTTCAAAAAAAAAAAAAAATCCCCTGAGAGATAAATATCCGCAACTATCCAAGTTTGGAATTGATATGAAATGTTCAGATTCAATCCACAACAAAGGTTGCTTTGTATACCATGCAAGCTCAAGCTATAAAGCCACAAAACTAAATTTTTAAGTACAACCCCTGCAAACAATGATTTGGATGTAACTTGCATAGCACACAAAATATTTTACTATCTCAAGAAGAGTGCCATAGATGTTCTTCTCTAGTGTATCATTTATCTGCAGCTATAAATGTGGTAGTTTATTAGCAATAGAAATGGATATTTAAAATTGAATGAGCATCATCATTGAACTAATTTAGTGAAGGCACAAGATTTGGTATAAATATTAGCACAATCACTTGATTTGATTTACTTAATAAATGATTTTGAGAGCAACTGACTCAAATCTTTTACAAATTTGTTACCATGATTTTGTATACTTAGAAGGATTTGGAAATGTAGCATAATCTCTTCATTCTCCAATGATGATGTGATTGATAGTTTACTCAGAGCTAAAAAAAATGAATAAAAAATTGTGACCACCGTCAAAGCTTTCCACACAAAATTTTGTTAAGGTTAAAATAACATATTATATGAGATGACCAAAGTTATGTTTTTGGCCCACACAAAACATAAGATTCGCAGTTGGCGACAATTCAGAACCACCATGAGAGAGAAACACTCTAAAACCTTCTTGCACAGACTACACAACACAACCATTCATTAATGATGGAGATAATAATATTAATAACAGAAGCAGCGATATTGATGAGAAGAGATCGATATTTAATGATGGAAGCAACAACATTAATGACAGTAGAGATCATTAGATAAAGTAATCACTCCTTTCTTTCTTAGTGGTGGTCGATGGCTACCCCTTTGTCTTTTCCCTCCACCAAACTCAATGCTTGATCAACACACGCGCTCTGAGGCAACTTGAAACTTCAAGCAGAAGAAACAGTCAGGTGTAAAGTTGAAGTCCCCAATCTTTTCCACAGCCTACCTACCTTTGCACTAAAAAAGGAGCTTTGAAAATGTAGAAGCAAATAATGTTAATTCATGGAATCGAGGAAGGAAATTTTCATGATATAATTGTTAGAGATACAAAATAGATGTGAAGAGGCTGGCATTCCTAGAAATAAACACGACTAGACACTGTATATATATGTCTGATGAAAGCCACATTGTTATAGAGGTCACAAGAGAAAAGGCCATTCTATATTCATGGGAAATGGTCGAGCATGGGATCATGTAGTGCAACCTAGGATAGTTTGAAGGTACATTGGTTGTCAACAAGTTGCTGATTGGGATGCATAATCAGCTTAATAAATAATTTTTCCAGTGCTAAAAGCAGTATAGAAATTCATGCCAAGTAAGAGTCTCATATAATGGAATGAAATCATAGGAATCAGGAAGCTAGGTGAAGGAGGAACTCACTAGAATGGATGGAGACATCATTCCTTTCCTCTACATGTGCATATGAGGTAATTGTGGATCAATGCAAGGTGTTTTCAGAATACGTCTTTTTTTATGTCATTGAACTTCAATCAATAAAAGGGCTAGTGGAGAATTTATTTCATCAGGGCATATTTTGAATAGTTAGAATAATCAAGCCAACTATATCCATGTCTCTTAATGCAGCGCTTTTTTTTTTGCACCCTAATACCTTAAAATAGACTTTTGACAATACAAATATAATGAAATTGAATAAGCTCAAGACTTGAATGCTCAGGGAATATTCTTGCTTGATATTTCACTAAAATAGACCTTCACAATCTCCTATTACTGATGGAGGGAGACAAAAGACAGTTACGCAGGAAAAGACAGTTCCAAGCATTTATTTTTATTTTATTTTTTTGCAGGCACAACAGCGAATTATTTGTAAGCATATTTGGAAAACTATATCAATATTAGCATATGTATGTAGATATAGACGTAATGTAGTAATGATATAAAAGATAGCTATTCAAAATGTATCATAGCATATCATTGTTATCGGCCAGAATGATCATATGTAATGGAAATATAAGGAAGATGCACACAGATGATTCATATGTATTAACATGTATTGAAATCAATTATGCACATAGATGATCATATGTAACACAAGTATAAGGCAGATGATTAGATTTTTGATATACCAGAGAGAATAACATCAAGCATAAGATGTAATATGCATACCAGAGGACATGAAGAGATTGATTGCTATGTCAAGTAACTTATTAGGGAAATCATGGGATGCATTCATTGTATCTTACCCTCCTTCTAGTGCCATTTTGCAGATGGTGAAATGTGAAAATGGTTAAACCTTAAAACACACATTAGCATAGTTAGTTTAAAACAAAGCAAAATTTCAACATCCATATGAAATGATACATCAATGCTTTCAAATGCAAACAAATGACAAAAGCAAGCTAAATAAGCACATGAAAAACATGAAGTAAATCATCTCATATTGGATTGGTGCTTCTATGGAAAGAAGCCCTTTCCCAATCCTTACTTAAGCTCAATGATGAAATTGATATGAAGATACTATGATATGAAGATGATGTGGACAAAATCAGCTCTCAATTGAAGAGAGTGACCTTGCATGAGGATTGTGGATTGAAATTGTGGATGGTTTGTTGATTAATGAAGCTCTCTATTTGGAGATTCTCAAATGCTAAGAGTGCTCATAAGAGATAAATGTGGGATAAAAAACAAGCCAATGAAAAGAGGCCACTTGTCATCATGTCATAGGTTGAGGGATGCGCAAGATTTGGGAAATGTGCCCAAGAGGGGGAAATTCAAATTTGAATTTGATGACAAGATGAGTTAAATGCTAGGCTTGACTTGTGCAAGAGACATGTAAGAGATTATTAATTGCTTTGTTGGATGTACATTCCAAACTGGGGGGAGATTCAAAGTTGGAGAATATTCTCCCTTTATGCCAAGTTGAAAGTAAATAAATATTTTGATAAATCAATTAAATACAATTTCATGTGCAAGTGGCAAAATCTAGAGAATACAAGTGATTACCTAGGATTAGCATTTAATCATGGATTATATTAATTAGATGATGTTAGATGTTTTGACCCACGTGACTTAGATTTAGGGATTTAAATCAAATTAAAGGGAGATGAAAGGTGATAAAGATTTAGTTAAATAAATGTTTCATTTATTTAGCTAAGGGGGATAGTGATACGATCAAATTAAATAAAGTTAATTTATTTAATTTTAGATGGACGATCCTTAGAGATTAATCAATTAAACCTGGTTTATTTAATTGAGGAGCGAATATGATTTGTTAAATATGCATGATGTCAATTTGATGTGTCTACACTAGCAATGGAAACAAGTGGTGCATGATGAGGAAATATCATCCTCTCAAAATTCTCATACCATTGAACTTGATTGAGGGGTTTGATGTTGTGCATCCTCATTAGGAAATGGTAGGTGGCATGAAATTTGTGGTAGTGTTCCTCATGAGTTTTGAGATCAAAGCCACATAGAAAGGGTCTAGTTGGTATAGGTCCTCCTTCTTCAGTAAGTCAGCGTAGGTTGGAAGCAGATGGGATTCCATGGCCGATCTCTACAACTCTCATGATGTTCTCCAACCCCTCTAGGTAACGTTTGGGAAATACCTATTTTGTCAACCTCAAAATCTTCCTCTTAGAAATGCCAACATCTAATGTAGAAGCTACAAAGTGGGATTTAAAACTCGTGTTTACTTTGTATTGGTCCTCATATTCTATGTAGTCTCTCCTTAGAACCCACTTTATGGCTTTCACATATAGAAGGTTTTCATGCCACTCATCCGTTTCAATCACCTACAGCTAATTTTTCCTAAGAAGGTGGCTTGGGTGTTCTTGCATGTATGCCTAATTGGTGTTTCCATGACTACCGCTACTCTCACTAAGTAATGAAGTTACCAACTCTATCTAGGGCCAGTTGCTAGGAAATGCTAAGTGTAAATGTGGATTACCATAATGCCAAGGGGTCTTTCTATAGACATGGAGATGATTCACTAATTGAACAAGGTATGTTTATGTCAGAGGGAAGTGGTATGAAGGAGCCCTGACAAGCTGTGTTGTAGCATGCAAAATAATGAAGATAATCAAATGTAGTTTCAATTTGTTTGATTTAAACCATTTTTGAAAGTTAGAGAAGGATCCAGCTATCACTACAAGGAATTCTCCCATCCTAGTTAAATCAAAGAAAATCTCTTAAGGTGAAATTGTTAGTTGATGTGCCCTATTGCAATCAAGTAATCATTAAATGCAAAAGCTTGCAAAAAGATATGGTGTTGCTGATTTGGTACCTTTTCCAAGGAAAATTAGAGCTACCATATGTGAGGTCACATCTCTTAATGTGTGGAATCCTTTGGTGAGTTTGCGGCCTCTTTGCACACATGAAACGGTTAGTGGTGCATGGCATAATTAATGTGAGAGATAGCGTGTACTCTTGCTAGTATGATATTTTCAAAAATAAAAAATATAGATAAGAGAATTGTGCAGAAGGAATTAATCATACAAGGTTGGAAAAGCATGTAACTACCTCAGTCATTTGTAGAAATAGAGAAAGGTTTTCAAAAGACCAAGCAACAAAGTCTTGTGAAATACAAGTAAAAATTGCTAAAATTGCAGAAAGCTCAACTTAGGCCATCACCGCTAGCAGCATTGAAGAAAGAAGGATGCATGCGCTTTCCATGAATATCTATTACCTAATTTCTTATGCAACCTCATGCATTCTAGCTAATCCTTCATTGCCCTGCACTAACCAAGTAGACCAAAAATTCTTAAACATAATTTCTCCTAGAAACCAAACTCTAGTTTTAGAGGATTAGGATAATGTCTGAGATCCAGAGTTATCTCATAATCCCAAAAGTTTAAGAGAAGTTGCATGTGAAAGACTAAAGAATAAAAATGGTCCTTTTCATAGCCGGTTGTGGAATTGCGGTCTTCCTCAGTACATGGTTCCTTTGGTGCAATATTGTCTAGAGATTGTGGCTACTTGTGCTAAAAGCTTTGACACCAAATCAGGAATTGTAAGCAGCCATGATTTTAAGGTAGCAATCTATCATCAAGCTCTCTAGGATATGTTGTGCATCCCTTTTAATGCTCTCGAAGGTGTTGAAGATTTCAATCTTTCTAGAAAACAAAAGTCACGGAGGACATTTAAAGTAGTGTAATAGTTTTTAATGCTGAGATGGGTAAGCCATCAGATTACTCTATCCCTCCTAGCTTTCCTCTTAGTCTAGCTACTTTTAGAGTAGAAAGGGCTTTCGACTTCTTTATGTTCACATTGGTATGTGGGTTGGATACGAACAAGGAAGTCTCATATTTCTATATGAGGGTAGGCTTCATGCTGAAATGGAATAAAAGGTCTCCACTGATGGACTTTGTGAAAGTCATTATGGAAGGGATGTACTGACAGCTGAAGGAGTTTGAGCCTCGTTCCAAGTTTAGGTATTCTTCTTTCTTGGTCTACATGATTTTACATCAGAACCCAGATTTTTTCTAGCAATTTATGCCCCTAGTGGTATTTGACAAAAATGGCACTAGAAAGCCAACTTCAACCTAGACTCCTATACTTTCAAAAACTTTTGATTATTACCTATTTTTAGATGCATTCCTAGCTCTGACTTTGAGAGATTTCAATCAAAAAAGAGATCAAAGGTTTGGGTGCTTGACATAGAGTCAAATATCATGGATGAGAGGCCTTGTACCACCTTATGATTGGTTCTTTGGTTTAGATTTTACAATGCTCCACATGCAGGGTTTCATCTAAGAGCTCTTTTGGATCCCATTTTTTGTTTTTGACAGGGTCTTGGTATTGGAAGTCTTTTGGTAGCTATGCAATAGTGAAAATGATTACTAGGGAGGAAAGCATTTGACTTCCTATTTGACACTGCCAATCTTGTTTGGCTCTATAACATTGGTCAAGAAAAAGAGTTCAAGGGTGAATAGTTTTGAAGTATTGTATTCCAAGTTAGCCCACCTTGGAGTGGTGATTATCTATGATACATGGCACTATAATCCAGTAGGTAATTTGGTAGAGGTAGGAATTAAGATCCCTCACCAGCCTCGGTCATTTTGGTACCCTCAGAGAAATGTAGATGAAGGGAATGAGAAGCTATATGTCGTCCTCGAGCACATACCTTCTAGCATGGGTTGACCATCTTGGCTAAATTTCTATCATATAGTGGCTAGGCCTAACCCTAACCATATAATAAATCAATTCCTCTACAACCAATTAGCAAGGCTCAGATGGAAGCCTAAAAAGATTAAATATTTTTGGATTTATAGACATGAGATAAAAAAGACTAACGAGCTCTATCAAGAAGTGGGCTCGAACAACTGGTTTGATGAAATTTGAGGCCGAGAGGATTTAGATAGTGATGATTCTCCTAATACTTCAAAGTTCGAAAGGTATGGTGAGGCAGAAAGTGCCATTCTACAACATGAAGAAGTAGCCCAAAAGGCTCCAATGATTGAAAAAGGCCCTATGCAGGAAGAGGTCGTCAGTGGACAATAGTTGCAATGTGAAGACTCTTCAAATACATAGCTATTAGAGCCAACTAGCTCCTCTATATTGGGGAAGAAGAGGTTGAGCTCTGTTAATTTTCGTCGAAGGGTTATTCTAGACCTAGATGATTCCCTGCTAGAGAAGAGAACTCATATGGAGGAAGTGGGAAGAGGAGAAGAAGAAGGGTGTGAAGAGGTAGTTGTGTTTGCAACAAAGCTTCATGAAACTCAGGTACATTTCTCCCCTTCTCTCTCTTCTATGTCTTTAGTTTCCTCTGTACCTGCTTCTACCATGCCATTTGCTTCAACTATTCCTCTCATTGGTCATTCAGGGTAGGTCAACATTGTTTCCACTAGTGGCTCTCGCTCGCCTCCTCCTATGTCTACTACCTTTGAGGTGCAGGTAATGGAAATGCATCCTAACCCACTAAGTTAGTAGTTTGTATTGTCGATACCTCAGTGTCAAGTAGCTACTTCCCTTTCCTTTTTCTCCACCATGTTTTCACCATCTCAGAGTAGTTAGTTTATCCCACCTTTTCCCCTGATAACTATTATGAGACCCAAAAAATCCACTGACACGTCAACCACATTGTCATTCCCATTAGCAATTCCTCAAGAGTTTCCTTTCACTGGAAGATTAGGTATCCCACCCCAAGATTATTTCTCATAGGTGGATGCTTCCAAAAGTGCCCAGGCTTGCCAAATTCAAAAAGAAGGGAGAAAGATGCAAACAAATCTATGGAATCTCTTATGCAAACCATGTTAAATGAAAGTCAAAATTCGTTGATGTTTGCAAACATGACACCCAATGACATTAAGCCAGTCAGAGAAATGTAGCTAAGTGATTATTCTATCAATGTTGTGCAACTTGACTTGCAATAGGCTTATCCACAGGACAAAGTAGAATTAATGGAGGAATCCCAGAGCGTGGTGACAACTGATTTCCTCAAGCTTAGTTACTAGATGAAGAGGAAAGATGAGTAAATAAATCACCTGAAAGGAAAGGTAGGGATTTGGTCAAATAAGCATAAGGATCAAGAGATTGAACTCAATCAGCTATGGGATGAAAGGAAGGCCTTTGAGGGAAAGATCGCTAAACTTCAGACTTAGAGTGTGAAGGTTGTTCTAGCCCTACAAAGAGAAATTGAGCAATCTTGGGCAATTGAGGTGGCCCTTCATGACAAATTGAAGCAGACAAATGATGGTTTGATAAAGCTTTGGTAGAGTAAAAATGATGAGGTAAATGAAATGAACATTACATTGGAGTAGGAAATTGAAAAGAAAAAATAGATCAAGTTAGCCTTGAAGGAAAAGAAAGAAGAGAATGTTTCTCTAAAGAATTAGATTTCAGTTTGGGAAGGAAGCATCATGGACTCGTTGAAAGCGGAATTGAGTAGCAATTCAATGAAAATGGACCTTTTGAGATCCCAACCTCTTGTATCCCAAATGAACCCGCTAGAAATAGCCAAAGAACTACATGTATCATACTGGGATAAGGTTAGGTCGCTATGCCTCACCTTGCAACCCACTCTCAAATTTATGGAAATTGCTACCGACTTATGTGGGGTGGTTGGTAAAACAATGCAATGGATATAGGAGATGACTTCTGATAGAGTTTCAGAGGCTAGACAATTGTTGAGCAAAATATATACAACTTTAAATGAAGCATTGAGCAATGTGGGGGTTGAAGACTGAATAGTGGCAGCCATGAGCATGAACATACTCATTTTTATGCATGAGGTCATCCAGTATGTCGGTGAGTGCAGAGCGAAGCTGACTCAGATTATCTATAATATGCGGGTTCAGTTTTCTTGACTAACTCAGTGAGGGCTTCTGTCACCTATCTTGGCTGACTAAATAGTGGTAGAAATTGAACACATCCTGGAAAGGATTGAGGAGAAAAAGAAAGATTTAACTGTATTTGAGTCCTTCGATCATCCTCTGATTGCTGCTAATATCGAGAACATGGTGCATCAGTTGTTGCAACTCTTCTTCTAGCTTGAGTCCAAGGTAAAAATATCTGGTGGATTTCCTTTTAAGGAAATTATTGATTTAAACATGGCACATGAAATTTTACGCACTCTCTCTACACCATCAAACAAGGTCTAGATGTCCCTTTAGGCTTCCCTCTTAAAGCTATGAGTGATTAGTCCATTGTAGGTGGGACTAGTCTGTGAGGCCATGATCTGGAGTTTCTCATTCTGCAGGTGAAATTTCCCTGTGAGTCGCCAAGCTGTGAATATTTATTCATGCACCACTCTTTTCCTTCACGACTCTTCTTTTTTCCCTAGCTTTGCCTTTCAGTTGTACCACTCGTAGCCTCTGGCTGCCTCCATGTGGCATCCTATCAAAGCTTCCTTTTAGGATGTTTATTTTTCCTTTTTCTAGGATTTGGTTGCTTGAAACATCACCTTCGCTTGCTTTCTATTTGGATGGGGCCCACACTGCAGTTACTTTTTCCAGGAGCTTTTCGCGTGATGTTTCTTCGGGAGTTCGTTGGTTTTGTTTCATGGTTGTTGCAACAATTTTTGGTTTGTTGCCACATGTCCTTTCCTTTTTTCCACTACGTGGCCCACCTCTCCTTGGAATGTCTTTGTTGGCATACTGTCATTCCTTTTTCTATTGGTGCTAACATTGGAGAATCTTTTTCGTTAGTGGTTTTGCTGGAGCATCTTTTCACTTGGAGCCTCCTAGTGGTGGGTTCAAAAATTTAAGTAGCCCTTTCTTCATTTTGTGGTTGTTAGATGAGAAAATTTTTCCTTAGCATTAAGAATTAGCCTCAGTAGTGTTTATTATTAAATTTGAACTTGTAGATTGTTCCATTCTACTCAGCCTCTCTGTTTTCAAGCATTTGATAAAACATTATACTGTGCTAGCATTTTCTGAAATATATGAACATCTATTTCAAGCTTTTGTAATCTTTATATGGCTTAGCTTAATATAGACAATGTTTCTACTCTTTTGTGTTATCTTATTCTATAGGGGTTATATTATGTAAATGGTTTGATATTCTTATGTTTATAGTGTTGAGGGTTGTCTATTTGATATATGCTTATGAATACTTGAGCCTTTGTTTTTGTAATGTACTTGTTTACTTCATTACTGATCTAACACATCTCCTTAGTTTATATTTGTTTATTTTATGTTTATCTTTATTCCCTTTTCCTCCCCCCCATTATAAAATGAAGAGCTAGCTTAGATAAAATCCTGGAGGTCACTTAGTTATGTGCACAAGTCTCCCAATAGCTAAGTTTCCCATAAGGCTGCTGGCTGCAAAGTTTTGCGTCAACAGGTTTAATCCATATTTATGCCATGTCATCTACTCTTATCACATGTCAGTCTCTGATAAGTCAGCTATGCCACAACACCCATTTGCTAGTCAACATTCTGACCAACTTTGACTGGTCATAACTTTTGCATACAGACTCCATTTGACTCAAAATGAATGTCATCAAAATTTTGGTGATGATATCTTTAACATGATGCACTTTTGACCACTTTTGAGATCATGATTTTTTTTGTTGTTCTACCTAGCCTCTATGCCTGGTTTGACCCCAACCTTGACTGGGCATAACTTGAGTGTACAAGCTCCTTTTTTTACCTATTCAAGTTGTGTTTGGTTCATATTTCCAGGTTCTTCAAGATGATGTCAGAATTTGGAGAATGTGAAACCTTTCAATTTCTAATGACAAGTATCCGCCTGGATTAGTGCTCCCCAATAGAGAGCTTTTGGACCTCCAAAAGTTGCATTTATTCAGAATTTAAGTGAGGGCATGGCCTCCCCACTTGTCCTATATCACATGTCCATCTATACACCTGGCTCAACACCACAATCAAGACTACAATAACATTGTTGAATATATGCATCATTCTATTACTTCTATAAGCATCTACATCAACTATTACAACCATTAACCAATAAAAACTAACTAATTTCAAGCTGAATAACAATGAAAATATGAAAGAGAATGAATCAACATGTATGTCTTTCACAACATGAACATTTTCACCCAGGAGAATCTCCAAATTCCTAGCCATATGTTGTGGACCTGGATCATCAATTCCTTCATTTACTGTTTCCTCATGTTGTATTGTTGGTGTATCTTGTGACATCTGACTAGCCTTGATTACCTCAAGCTGATGTCTAGAACCACTTGAATTAACAAACATAAGAGACAAATGTTTACTTGCATTAATCACCCTTTTCAACTGCCTTGTATTTGCAAAAGATTTAACAATCTTGATCCTATAAGAATGTACAATACACCTAATACCATCTTTAAACAAGTGATAATGATTCAATTCCCTATATAAAATATCCTCCTAATCATATAAATAAGGGCTACCTAACACTATCCCACATATATCTAAGTGAACCACATCAAACTGTACCTCATGAATAAACATACTTGTGATTCCAAATAGCAAAATGCACTGCCTTGTCACTTGCAATTCATTATTTTTGCAAACCCAACCTAGTGGATAAGGTTTCCTATGTTGTGTAGTTTTCAATCCCAAGTTCCTTACAACATCTTCAAAACTTAAGTTAACTTGAGATCCACTATCTATGAGTGTATCGATTTTAGTGTGCTTAGCGATGACCCTTATGCAAAAAAGCTCATTTCTTTTCTGATCTTTAGTAACATCAAAGACTTGAGAAGTAGAAGCACACCTAGCAATAGAAAAAATAGAATCCTTAGCTTTTAATCCCATTTTTATTATCTTAGTTTCATCTTCATATTCTAAACCAAGATCCATAACAACATTTGTAGACTCCTTACCTTTTTGTTTGCTAACCCATTTTGGCTTCAATTCTGAATGCAATACTAGCAATGATATTCATCATGGACTTTCCTATCATAATGAGAACATGAGAGTTTATTAGCCTTCTTCTTAATGGTAGTTGTCTTCTTCCCTTTTCCCTTATCTTCAAATTTACCTTCAAACTTAGATGGCTTCTTGTCAGACTTATCAAGGAAAGTACCCTTACCCCTTGACTCTAGGTGAGTGGCTTGGACACTTCATCCAAATTACTAGGATTCAAAACCAAAATAGAATATCTTAGATAAGAATGAAGACCACCTATGTACTTAAGCAAGGTATCATGGGTGTACAATGGAATATTCAATGCAATAGCCCTTTTCCTAAATTCATAGGTGTACTCTTGGAAAGTTTGACTTTTCCCTTGCATAAATGTTTGCTAGTTCATCATTAATTGTTGCATATGACCTAGGGGATAAAATACTTCTTAAGAGGGTTAAAAAACTCTACCCAAGTTAAATTGACTCTACCATGTTGTTAAATGTTTTCCTGAGTTCTACTCTCCCACCAGGTGAGAGTTGTTTCTCCCCAACCGAAGAGTAGCTAACTAGATCCTAGAAGCATCATCTAAGAGACCTTGAACTCTACAGTATAATTCTACTTGTTGAACCAAATCATCTAATTTCTTGGCATTTAATTCCCCACAATACTTAGGTAGATCAAATTTTACATCCAATTTAATTTTTGGCTTATGTTCACCCTTGAAAAGATTAACATAAGAAGTAAAACAGTAGAAGAAGGAGAAGATGGAGAAGAAGGAATTTCTGGAGGCTCATCACCACCTCCTAGTCTTTTCCCTTTTTCCTTTTGATCTTCACGCTTCTCTCACTTGAAAGTGTCTCCTTTTTCACACTTCTTCCATTCCTACTTTTCCTGCCTTTCTTGAAAAGAACTTCTACCCATGCCTTCATTTCGAGAAAATATTTTTGAAAACTCTTCTCATCAAGCTCTGAAATTTTTCCAACTTCTGATCCTTCCATCCTTGGCAATTTTTTTCATTTACCAATCTTACGATTATACTCTGCAAGTGTTCCTCCACCTCATTGTTTCTTGGATCATGCTATCATTCACCTCTGCAAACACCAGTCAAAACAAAGCTATGATACCACTTGATCTGATGTTAGGATATAAGACTGTTGCACATGAATAATAAATTTTAAAAATATTAAACTGTAGGTCTTTAAAACAAAATTTCATACTTAAAATGCTTAAATAAACATTCGATGATTAAAAAATCAAATTAAAGTGATGAAAATGATAGAAGAGAGAGAGGAGATAGAAGAAAAAATACAAGTTGATAAAAAATTTCACCAATATGGCTACATCTTGGGGTTCCTCTCTAAAGAGTGACCAATCCTTGATTATGCTCCAAAAAAATTACCAGGCATCAACAAAATACAATGTTGAGTCAATGTTCTACTCCTTCAAGTGTGGTAGAATAATGCTTATCCCAATGCATTGAGTTGAATAAAAACTCTACAAAAAAAAATCTCTCACAAAATTCACCACCTCTAAGTAACCACTTGTTTGATTTCTGAATGCCCCCCTAAGGCCTAATTCCTCACTTTTTATACATGAATTTTTCCATTTATGGTTTAAAACCATAAGATTTGAAAATCAAATAATATCCCCCCATTTACAAATAAATCTTGGAAA
The DNA here is from genome assembly GCA_007258455.2 of Sequoia sempervirens. Lineage (NCBI taxonomy): Eukaryota > Viridiplantae > Streptophyta > Pinopsida > Cupressales > Cupressaceae > Sequoia > Sequoia sempervirens. The sequence continues at coordinate 591,885,200 of VDFB02058242.1, read as the reverse complement.
ATACCCTTAATAAAAATCCTCTTGTCAAAAAAGAGGGCCCCTTATAATTTGGGCTTACAAATCAAAATAATGCTAACCCCTTAAATTTTATTTAAATCCTTGTAATTATCCCTTAGATAATCCTTTAAATATCTTTTGAATATTACTTGAATTTATTTTAAGCCCTTTAATAATATTTTTTTTTCGAGCTATCAAAAGCTTAAAAATACTAAGGGGAATTAAATCTTATTTAAAGATTTATATATATGGAGGGGTTTTCCTTTTATCATGGAGAAAGGAAAGGAAAGAGGATTTTAAGGCATGGATTAAGGGATAAAATCCCACTAAATCCTCCTTATTTTAATTTTTTTAAATCATACATTTTATTCCTTTAATAATTATGGTTTAATCAATATTTATGCCATGTCATCTACTCTTTCCACATGTCAGTCTCTGGCAGGTCAACTATGCCACGTCACCCACTTGCCACATCAACATTTTGACAAACATTTACCACAACTTTGACCAGCATAACTTTCACATACATAATCCGTTTGACTTGAAATGAATGTCATCATAATTGTGGTGATGAGCTCTTCTACATGATGCTACTTTTGACCATTTTTGAGATGATTTTTTTGTCTTTCTAACTAGCCTCTATACCCGTTTTGACCCCAACTTTGACTGAGCATAACTTGAGCATACAAGCTCCTTTTTTTTCCCATTCAAGTTGCATTGGGTTCATATTTCTGGGCTCTTCAAGATGATGTTGAAATCTGGAGCATGTGGAACACTTCAATTTCTAATGACAATTATCCACTTGGATCACTCTTGAAGGGTTAATCGATGATAAAACTTATAGTGCTAATTGTTTACATCAGCAAGAGATGATCAACGAGTGTTGTTTACAGGCCCTTGATCATCTTGAGGCTTACCAATGATCATTATCAAGGTGGTATAATCAAAATGTGCTTCCAATAACCTTTAATGTAGGGGACGTATTCCTATACAAAAATTAGAGGAATCTAAATGCATTGCCTAACCAAAGAGGGAAATTTAGTCCTAATTGGTTACGCCCTTACATTGCTATCTCTGTTTATGGTTCAAGTGCTTATGGATTTTCATCTATAGATGAGATTACTTTAAAAGAACTCGTTAACGTGATGCATCTTTTCCAATACTACATGTAATGTTCCATGTGTCATCCATGTGGTGTTCTCTCTATAAAAGGGGTAGTAGCACTACACATGTGTTGACATTATCCATTAACACATTATGAGAATTTTTGTGTGACTATGCATTACATTACATCTTTTAAAAACCATTAGATCATCATTGTATTTAATTAACATACAACCATGTGTGTTTATTAAATCATGTTAGCATCTAATGTAAACATACATCCATATGAGCATATAATTTTCATAGCATAAGCATACATGAAAATAAAGAACAATACATATCCAAACATATAAATATCATGAGATCAGAACAATGTATATATATATATACATATGTATCAATGTCATGTACATGTATTGGGCCACTACTATCAAATTATAAGTGGCTACTAAATATATGTCTATAGAGAATATCTATAAGTATATATATATCTGTGTATCTCACTATCAAAAATCATATACAAAAAGCTCATGTTGAGTCACTATGGCGCATGACTCCTTGAGCCCTCTGGCTCTAGTGGCTGCTCTAGAATCTACAAAAGAGGCTGGACTATTGTCATGGAGTGTGAGCGGTGTGAGCATGATGCAGAAAAGCTGACCCACATCCCTCTGATCTCTCCCTATAAGGAGGTGATGGTCAACTCCACCTATCACAAATCATCTTATAGTTGCTAGACATCTACTGGGATCACAGCTGTCAGCTGCCAATCAAGATCATCGACACAACTCTAGAGGGTTTCATGTGCCTTCTTAGTAGCATTGAGCCTCCTCACTACTATGTCTCACTCAACGAGTTCCATCCACAATTTCCCTAATATTTGATCATGCTACCCTTGAATGGTACTCAACTCTATAATCAGTTGTACTATCTTTGTGCCTTGCTCCTCGTATCTAGTATTCAAACATGCAACTGGCTCGAAGTTGGGGGCATGACATCCCATTGATGCTAGCCAGTGCATGTCAAGGACTAACCCCTAGATTGGCACATTAGGGGAAACCTCCAAAATACACTGAGCAATAAGCCCAACCCATCCCTGTGCATCCTCTTCAACCATAGAGAGAGAAACATGAATTAATACCACATGGCATGTATATATGTATGTCATAAAAAGAAAGTTGAAAGCATAGAAACATTATCAATATATCCAGTATACCTGGGTCCCCTGGTTTCCATGTGAAGTTAGGGTGAGGCTCAGTGCTCAAACCTACACCACTAGAGTTGGTAGCTACTTCCACTATGGATAGAGCTACCATTGCTACAAGAGAAGCTGGTGGTGTCGAAGAGATGGGGATAGCTAGTGGGGGATCTGACCTCCTCCTCTGCCATCTCAACCATGATGGAGTAGCCACCTCCTCTTGCATCATATCCTCCTATGCATCCTCCTCCTCCTCTTCTTTGGCTTGCTGTCAACCACTTTTCTTGTCCTATGGAGGCTAGGAGGGTAAGTCCCCATGTAGACTAGGATACCCTCTCAGAGTAGGATGATGGCTCTCCCACCATCGCATGAAGTTAGTTGCCACTTTGACATTATTTTTTTCCACTATAGGTGGAAGATCATGGTTGAGCTCATCATCTGAAGAAATGATGTCTATAATAGAAGGGTAGGGTTGGTCCCCTACCCTTGTCACACTCCTGTGGTGCCCTATATATGTAGGCACATCTGGTGGGATCATCTATGGTTGACCATGCAACCACATAACCCAACTCAAGTAGTAGGGCACTATAATAAGGTCCCTCCACCCAATCAAAAAATGATCTCATTGTAGGTTCCTAAGGTGCCTACCATCATCTACCCACCTAAAAAAATGGTCAGGTCTCCATTGCAACCTATCTGCCACAAGGGTGTCAAACTATAACAACCAAAATTGTAGATCTTTGAATATCCACTAGCATGTCATATCAAACCAGTGGGCCATGGGTATATGATATGACTATTGTTGGGGAAAAAATACTAGCTAGGTGCATATGATGTGGGAAAAGGTCCATAGCTACAAAAGTGTGCACATTTTCAAGCTGTAGTACTCATAGTGCACGTATCAACCTAGCTCCTAGTAGAGGTGTGCAAGCATGTTGCATACCTATGAAAAAAAGATCCTCTACTCTACCATATCTCTAATAGTGTGGATGAGGTCCTCATGTAGGTGAGATATTTTCCCATCAATGGTAATCCTAAAAGCTACTGTCACAACCATGACCCACCGGAGCAATGATGTCGTGGTCCTCACCTGGTCATACCAATGTGTGTAAATGTAACCTGTGTCATTGCCACCGTCTGTCCTCCCCATGTAGTAGATGATGACCACCCTCCACTCCCACGCTGATCATGTATCATCGAGAGCCACCCACTATCCATAGATGGGTATCCTAAGGATTTGATAGATGACCTCGTGTGTGATCATCTTCTCTCCACTAGGCAATTGAAAAGATGATGTGGTGGCTTACCACCTCTCCATCGGGGTCATTAGCATCTTGTCATGGTATCTCATCTCTGACATGGTGAATACATGCCAAAAACTAACCTACTATAGATGTGTGACCTTGTCATCTGACAAATGGTCCTACTAATTGTGGATGAGTCAAAAATTTTGACCTCTTGGATGCTCTCAAAGCTCTAGATACTCCTACAATGAAATGGAAAAATCTATGTTAGAACATAAAAAAATTTAAGTAAAAAGAAAAAAATTAATTAAGAAATATGTGCATCACAAAGAATCCCGCATGTGGAAATCCACAAGGGTGGACCCATAGAGCACAAAGGATGACAGTTTGAATGACTTAAGGAAAACTACCTAAAGAACCTTGCGAATGAAAAAGACATGAAAATTTCTAGGGTGGTGAAATTTGGTCAACTCAAGATGACAACTTTGGGACTCCTTGACCATTTGGAAGTCAAACAGAGGGGTACGTAGAAAGAGGAAAACACAAAAGTGACTAACAAAGGTGAGAAATATAGGGTCCCCATTCTAAATAGGGTGCGTGTGCAATAGGCACACCAATCTTCATGAGGTCTTCACCTATAAAATTCCATGTTTGATACTCTTCCTTGTAGGGCATACCCTTGAATCTCATTCACTATGATGACAATCATCTAGTAGCTAATGTGAATAACACTGTCATGAGGTATTTTTCATGATGATTTGGTTTCTTAAATGACTTTACACTGTCTTCATTTGAACACCTTTACCCTTCCCACAATGGTGTACTTTATTTGAAGTTAAATTCAAACTCCTTTCATGAAATTTTCACTTACTACTCTATACAGTGAAGGCCATTCCACTGAATTTCATCTATTTTTTCATTTACCATAATCTTCATTCCTTGTAGGCCACTTTTCCATCATGATCTCAAGTATCTATGAAAAGGTTGTGGTCAATCAAAAAATCAATACTCTTGGATAGAAGCTACCTTTCAAAGGATTGTTACTGTGGCCATGGAGAAAGCTATTCAAGAGATCATGTCTCCTATTGTAGAATGAAGTGTCACCATCTCATGCATTTAAGTAAAAGTATTTTCCCTTTCTGGTTAATGAAATACTCTAGTTTTGTGGTCATGGGCACATAGTATTATGATGAATTGGAAAATTCTTACATGGAATAACCTCTTCTCCAAGTGATAGGGCGTGCTTGTAAACCTCTGTGTGATAGTGCTAGAAAATGTGTCATTTTATGCCATGCACCTCAAAAATAATATTATAAGTTCTTATATGAACCATTTTCTGTTGAGAGTCATCTCAATTATTTTCCTCATGATCATATCAATGCTAAAGATTGTGTAGAAACTATTAAAAGATGTCAACCATTGGAATTTATCAAATCACCTTTCAGATCTTGTAGAGAGCACATTGATTGATTTGGGATCAAGCAAATATGTGGTCATAGAAAATGATAAGAAAAAGTCGATGGGTCTCCTTGAAATTCTTTCTTCTGCTACAGAGTATTCACAACTTCCTATACAACCAAGTGAAGAAGAAACAAAGACTATTAGTAAACAGTGGGTGAGTGAAATGGAGGATTTACATGTCCAATAAACAACACAATGGAGTTTTGGATGAATTGATAAATTATTGTTCAAAAGACAAATGTTGAGAGAAAAGGAGTGAGTAACCCTAAGAATGAAAGTGTCCATTTTCGTTGAATAGTTTGGATAAAAGTAATTTATGTTTTTGATGTGGATACCTACACTTAGGAATACTCGAAGAGTCATATAAGTTTTAAATGAGGATAGTGACTAAATTGATAAACTATTAAGGAGAAAAAATTTCATGCTGCAAAGTTGCACTTTAATAGCAACTAGTGTCTAGAATATCATAGTTGAGCTTTATAAAATTGCTCAAAACTAGTTGTTACAATTAGGGTTGTGACAATAGCTAAAAATATTTATTCAAATGGTAATTCTCACATCCTTTCAATGCAAGAAAATGATTTGGAATTTGAAATGGTAGTCAATGCATTCTACATCAATTCATCACAACCCAATGTGATAGGTCACTGAGAAAACCTTGGTACATGGTTTAAATTCAATGGTCAATGGTTGCATTTCATCTCCTATTACATGTAGGTGCCTATCAATCAGCATGGGAAATGCCATTAAACTCTTGAAGGGAGGAACAAGAAGAAAATAGATTCTTAATAAAGATGTACACAGATATTTGGGAAGTGGCTGAGAGGTACGAGTGTGGGTCAGTTTATATCAGGAAGACAACTTTGTATCATAGGGAATAATCTTAACGTGTCTTTGATGTTTGTAAAGACACAATAGCATATAAGGGGTTTGAGGATTATATTAGGAGGACTATGGAATATTAAAGGGAACTCATTCAAAGTCTCTTCAAAATCTAAATAGACATAAAATGCATACTGTTGAACATCAAAGCTTGTGCCTCTCTGACAGTCTTATGGGAAATTTATCGAGTGGGGGAAAAATTACATCTCACTTAATACCTCTAGGATTTTTATAGAAATACGATTCTTCTTTGGGGTTTTGAGATAAGGGAAAAGGGAAATGTAAAAATAAAACAAAAAAAGGTGATGTGCCAAAGCTTTTACAAAATTTCAAACCCAAATCATTCCTATGATTGATATGAATAGACACATAATGCCACAACCCTTCATTGTTGGAAAAAGGATGAACAACAAAGGCTAACTTCAAGCACAATGCAAAATTTTAAATATTTTCATAGGAAGTGTTCATTGAGGTCTGATCAAACATAAATATTTCTTAAGGGGTAACTAAACAATATTTCAAAAATCACATGAACTCTCCCTCCCAATACAACATAGCACAAAAAAATAACTTTTAGGAAAACATAAAAGTCCAATGACATAGTCTAATTCCCTTAAGCCACTACTTTACAAAACAAGCTTAAAGCTTGGAAATATTCTATTTAAACTATTTAGATATAGCTTGCAAGACACAATTTTTCATTCCAAACTATAATATAAAGAAAAAAACCTGAAAAATGTCAGACATGCATAGTCTCAATAATTTCTTCTCAATAGTTTGTGCTTTAATATTAAATGAAATTTGAAACAGATGTTGAATGCCAATTTAAAAATAGTTTAGAACTTAATAGATATAATATTCCAAAAGGAAATAGTTTTGTAACTTGCTTCTGAAACTAATTCTAAAAAACCCTAACAAAACTTAAGAAACTTTCATACCAACCTTTTATTTACCCACATATCTTAGTATCCAAAATAAAGGAACTCGAAGATCGATAGACAAAGCCAAAGAAAAATGATTTATAGTTCTAGTGACTCACAAGGGCCTTCGTTTGTAGAGGAATGAACTCAATTCTTTAGAAATTCCTAAAGTTTGAGGTAGGAGGAGTGTTGCACCTATCATTTTGCTTTGGTTGGTAAGGACATGTTGCAGGTGAGACTATAGGCTTGATCAAGTTGGAAAACATATTTGAAAGTGATGACCCCCAACCTTGTTGTAACCACTCCACGGTAATTATAAAGATGAGAGTGGTAGAAAATCTCACGCTCGATCTCATCTACTACATTAATTGTGCTTGAACTTGGGGATTCTATAGAAGCCTGATCCTTCTATTTGATGGTTTCTATAATATGTTCCATCATTTGTACATTTCCATTTGGGGAGAAAAGGGAAGGTAATATTTAAATGATCAAAACATTGAAATCCTTTTTAATCTCTTCCATTCTCCTTGCCAACAATATCTAGAAATATTTGCATTTCTTGGTGACCTTATAGGTGTTGGCAACAAGGTTTCCAAATGTGCACCAAAAGATCGACCTGTTAATGCCTGATACAACCACCAAAGTTAATGAATCCATGAGATGCGATTAGTCCATGTCACAAATATCAAGGGGAGAGGTGGCCATTTACCAACAATCTCCCCCTTAGCATTAACTAAGGGGATTTGAACTTGACACCTTTGGCTCTAATACTAATTGTTGGCCACACGGTTTCCATTACACCAAAAGGTCAACCTGTTAATGCCTGGTACAATTGCTGAAGTTAACGAATCTTGAGCGAAGCATTAGCTATCTTCCAACAATAGGAGTTGAAATTTTTTTTTGCTTGGATGGAAGCGACTCTTCAATTAGGAATCCCAATATCTTTAAGAACTTTGTCGAAAGCCACACAAAGCCTAGAAACAAAACTTTTTGATTTTGACACTCAGGGTTTAAATGTATGAAGAATGTGATTGGCCATTGAGCCAATCTTTCCATTTATCTCTTAGACATCTCTTAGGAATTGCAAAACAGGCTTGAGAACAAGAACAACTACAATGTACTCCTAATGTGAAGATACCAGTCTTTTTAGTAGTGGGAGAGACCTAGTATTTTGAGCAACAACCAGCTCCTGATTGAGCTAAGTTTCTTTAACCCTTGCATTTTCCTCTATTTGATCCTTTTCCTTAAGAGAATTTTCTAGCTTAGAGCTTATCTATCATATTTCTAGGTCGTGGTTCTGCAAAGTGGACACATCTTGTTTTCCTAGCTTCATCTTTTCTACCTTCACCTCCACCTTCCCAATATTGTTGGAAGATTGAGATAAAACATTGGCCAACTCCTTCAGTAAGCTTTCCTAAGTACTCCTATACTCTATGTTGGTTTGATGCTAGACTATGAGGTCAGTTCTCAATTTTTCAATCTCGACATTTAGCCAATTTTCTTCATTCTATGCTTCTTCCAACAACCTCGAGTTTTCCCTTTGCATTCCTTCAATATACATTATGCAGGCCATTTCAATATCTTTGGCCTTGATTTTAGTCTGCAGCTTGTTGACTATTTGACTTACATTCACCAACTCTATCTCATGCTTTTTAAACTTTTTTCCCAACTATTCATAGTCTGCATACACCACCTATTGGGTGGTCTTGGCTAGGACCACCTGGTTGTGTGGATGAGTCTCATTTAGATGTAGGCCCATCATCTAGATGTCATAATCCTCCATCTGCATCTACCCCTTGGGCTTTTCCACAAGTGGAGTCATGGTGCTAATCAATAGAGAATTTTGCTCCTCATTGTAATAAGCCTGAATTTTCTTGGTAGCCAATAACTCAACATTCTTTAATAGCCATCTCTTCTTCGCATTTCATTGGGCCAACCTAGTTGCATTGAATTGGTCCTGGAGGGTTTGAGGGACATCAAAATTTTGTGCCACAATAGGGGAACGAAGAGGGAAACCAAAAAGGGTAAAACAAGGAGAGACCTTAGATTTGTGAGCATGCAGAGAGATGAAAGGGAGTGTTATCAAGGAAAAGGGGGACACACCCAACTAAGATTGAATAGGAGATTTTCCAGTAAGGGTAAACAAAGACATAGTTGGATAAAAAGAAACTTGCTCAGAAGTTGATGGGTCAGGAGTGGGGGTCAACACGAATGTCGCAACTCTTTCTAGAGGGGCCCTTGATAGGGAAAGAAAAGAGTTAGCAACAGTCGTGACATATGATACCTACTTGATATGTGGGGTAATTTTGGGGATTTCACTCCAAACAAGGGGAGGTGTATTCAGGACAATTAATTTAGGGCCCAAGGATGGAGAATTTCTTTGTAAGGGAGGATGGGAAGGGGTGATAAAAGATGTAGAAATAGGTAGAAAAGAAGGAGCGAAACTTACATGAACCATAGTAGTTAGCACATCCCATAAGGTGGACTTCACTTCTTCTCCTTCAGCTGGTATGTCAGATGCACCTAGATCTTTGACTCATCTTCTCTTTTCATGACCAAAACTAACATGTTCTAATATTTTGGATACTAACCCCTTTGAGATTTGACCCTACACCACTACATTGAAGGATGCTCTTGTTGACCATTAGGGCCTTTTTCCTTTACTTTGTGCACTGGAGGAGGATGAAACTTGTCCACCTCTTCACCTTGATTCCCTTTGACTATTAGATCCTTGACGTCAGGAATCCTGATGTGGAACTTGCTCCTCATCAATTTTGTGGCTAGTCTCTAGATTATTGTTGTCAATGTTAGCTTACTTATCATAAATATCCTCAAAGTCCTCATCCTGTGGGAATTTCTTGAAAAGAAGGTAGAGGCATCACAACTCCTATCTGAACCTCCAAAATTCTACCTTCTTTCTGACCAACCCCTTTTCTTCTATTTTTTATTGATGGATTTATTTATTGGAAGATTCTTATCGTAGGGTACCTTTGGTGTATAAAAGGTCAACCACTTTGGTTGCTTGAAAGGAATGTGTTTGAAATCAATGTATGTCATTGCACTTTCTTGAGTCAAGTTTTTCCTTCCCTCAAAGTATTCCCACTCTTCATGCTTCATGCTATAAAGTCCCTATGGGTTGTATTCCCACTTATCATAGATGATAACCAAGCCTGAAGCCACAAATAGATCCTTGAGCTCTTCTTCACAAAATCATTTTGTTAGCAATACTCGACTACTAGCAATATTTAGGGGAAGTACATATAACTTTGTCTTGTTTCTTCCTATGCCACATATCCTGTCTACCATGGTTACTTGGAAAGACTCATCTAGAAAGCCATGGAATTTTAGAAATGTGAAATCTGCTCCTAAGAAATAATCCACTAGGTTCAGTGAGACTCTCATCCATTGTAGGAACTTAGGAGAAAAATGACCCATAGGGAAAGGAAATTTTTTTTTGAGCACCGGCCTCAAAAAGTAATCCAGAAACCCATAATAGTCCCTAGTTTTAGAAAGCATATGGGTCCACAAAAAATTGGTTGAAGATAGCCCCTTTCATCTACTCTAGACACTAGTACATTTCTCCCCAACCATTCAAATTTTTGATTTAAAACCAAATGAGCCAAGAAGCAATGCCTGAACTTGGAATCAGTCCCATACTTCTTTAGCTATTTCAAAAAAATTCTAGCTATCACTTCAGTAAAATCATAGTGCATCTAGATCCTTTCTTTTTTTAGCTCAAAAACCAAGCTAAATGAAAAAGAAAGAACCTTTGCATCACCATCAAGACCAAAAACCTAGGCTAGTATTGAGAATGTTGACTATGAGTCTCTTTTTAATTTATCATATATGACAAAGGAAAGGGGGACGTGACATCTATCTGGTCATTCCCTTGTTTCTTCCTCCTAGAAATTTGTTCTTTTGGCCTTCTCTTCACCATAAAGATCCATCTTCTCTTCATCAAAAACTTCTGAATCCCAAGGGATAGGGATACAGAACATGTCGCATATGGCTTGAACAAAAACAATAACCCTAATCTTGTCATTTTGAATAACCCCTGTTACCTGGTTAAATCTTTAGGCACATGCATCGACTAACTCCAAACATGGGTGCACGACAGGAAACATGAACTATGGAAAACCATAATCCCAAAGCTGAAGTGCAAAACCCTTGGTTTGCTTATAATTTTCCTTTCCTTGAAATGCACCTTCTTTGAGGTTCTTAGTGTTGACCAACAACTTGGGGTCAAAAATATTATAAGTGATATCTTGTATTGCCTCCCTCTTTACAGGTTTATCAACTAGCACCTTCTTCTAGTATTTGAAAGATTTCTCTTCCATCTCCGAGGTGTTGGCAAATGACTTCTACCCAAAATATTGGCATAACCAGGTTGTTGAATTGAAGCTATAGCCTATCTTGTAGAGGTTGAGTGTTTTTCCATGACTATATGAAGAAGTTGCAGGAAATTCCTTATGGATAATGGCCACTTGCCCATTTCTTGAAAAGGAAAACCTACTTTTGAGTGCAATTAAGTTTCTTGCTTGTACATGGAATAAGGACTATGTAATTATTGTTGGGATATTAAATGATGCCACCGAGGTGATACATGTGGATTAGAGATCTATATCCCTTGGGAATGCCAAAAATGCCATGAGGATGGAATTAGTATATTCCTTCCACCGCCTCTTAATTTAAAGATATTATTTCCTTGAGGAGCACACTTTTCATCATACAAAGTGTGTTGAGGTGACACAAAGTACCCTTGGAAAGTTGTGACCATTAATTTTTCATAGTTTTAGTACATTAACCCATGTCTCTTCTCATTAATAAGTTGGCTAACACTACTGATAGAGAAATAAAAATGTCAACAATCACCGAATGAGGGAATTTAATCTCAATGCCCAAATTTATTTCTCAAGCCATTCCATGGTATTTTTTTGTATGATTTATCCACCTTGCTCCATTTTGCCTCAAAAACTTCCTGTTGCCATCCGGCTAGAAAAAAACATTTTGTTGGTCAAGTTTACTAGTTTCCCCTTTCTATATATAGTCATGCCACCTTTTGCAACATTCATTTGAACATATAGTCCCTTAAATTAGTTTGTCTAATGCTTCTTTGAATTCTACCATACTTTGCCACTTAATCAGAATGCATGTTGGCTTAGGAACCCCTATTTAGCTCCTTCCATGAAGGCTGCAATACAACTTTGTGGGGGAGGTCACTGTTGACCAAATCAAATGCATAGTGAAGAAATGTGACCCCCTTATTATGAATACATTCAAATGGGTGGTGGGCATAGAATTCATTACTAACAATAACTAGCTTTAGATTAACTGCAATGTGCTTTGCCACTTCATGGCCTCACTGTTGGACTTGAACATGTCCAAGCCCATGATAATTGAGCTATGCTGCAAGATGTTTGACACCTCATTGATGGAAGGGCTTGGTGAGGTGGTGCAAGTGGTCATCCTTGGTGTTGGTATCCCAAGCATTATGGATCTCTATAGGCATGTAGACTTTGTTTCTGACTTTCAGACTATGGACGTTGAAGCGCATCACTACTAATCTCAGGTGGCAGCCATTTTTTTGCTACGGGAGTAGGGTGTGGAGTGGGTTACGAGACTGGCCTGGAGGAAACAATTTGACTTCCTGGTACAAACTTGTAATGAGTAGGCCTTGAGCTTGCATATGTGTCTTTTTTTTTTCCCAACCCTCCTTTTGCAACTAGATAGAGAAGAAGAGAAAGAAAGAAAAGAAAGAAGTCTCGATGATGAGCCTTTTCAACTTCTTGGGGGATGGCTATAGGCCCTTTACAATTTTTTCTATGTTACCTCCTCTTTTGAAACTTTTGCTTCATAACTCCTTCTGGGTTTGCTCGAGAGAACCTTATGTTTAAATATGAGCCTTGAGCTTACATTGTATGTAAAATTATTGATATAAAAAAATCTATTTATTTCTTAGTGGCTTTATTCTCAAAATTTTGAAATATTTAAATTTTTTATATATGGTACATAACTGTTAAAATTTTCAAAGAACTGTGCATTTTAATGGAAAATATTTAGCTAAATACCATTCACCAGTATACCTAAGGAATTTCCTTCCATATCTTCATGTTTGTACACATTATTTTTTTTGCACATGCTAATTCAAGAAAGGTCCCTTCCATAGAGCTTCAAATTTAGTGTATTATCTTGGCTTTGTAGTACACTCATCATATTTCAACACTAAGCTCACTTCTTTGAAATCTAGACTAGAGGTCTTTTTGTCAAACCATCTTTTGATTTTTTGTTGTCAGATGATCATACGTCCATGAGCCTTCTCTCTATCTTCATCCAATTTGTAGAGCTCTGCTAGTTGTACTTCCATCTCACCATTTTCTTCGATTTACAGGGGTTTTAGTAGTTGTAAAGTAGGAATTTATATGAAAATGTGTATCACTACCTCATTTCCATATACCAACTCAGAAGGAGAGGTCTTCAGTATCTGCTTGGGGGTAATTTGGTCTTCCAAGAGAGTGGCTCATAGATGCTTGCACCAGTCCCTTTGCCATTTTGACCTAGTGAGTTTAATTAACCTAATTAGGTTTTTGTTGGTAGACTCTACTAACCCATTACCTTATGGGTAGTAATTTGATGAGGTTTTTAGGAAAACCCCATGTCTGATAGAAAAATATGACATCCCTAACCAAACAAATGCTCAGGCATTGTTGGATATGATGGTTTTGGGCAGCCCAAATCCGGTCACTACCTCTTCGAGAAAATTAATAATCTCCCCTTCTATTGCATTTTTAAGGGCTATGACCTCTTTCCACCTTGTGAAGTAATTGGTCACCATGAGGATCCACTTGTGTCTAGAACTAGAAATAGGATTTATCATGCTAATAAAATCCAAATCCCACTAGGAAAAGGGTTCTATAGTGACAATTAGGCTCAAAGGTTCAACAACATTCTTTTTTCTTCCAACAAAATATTGGGACTGTGTAAACTTCTGTACTAGATTATGTGCTTTGGTAAACATAGAGGGCCAATAATACCCCACTGGCATTATATTTAAGCTGGTGGTCTTGGCAAAAAAATGCCCACCCTCAAGACTATGGTGAAATTCGTTGAGAACTCTTCCAGCCTATAGGTTGTCAAGACATCGGAGCAACACACCATCATAATTTCTCTTAAATAACACATCTTCAATTAGTACATACCTGGCACCTTGCAATTAGTAGTACCTCCTTTTATTGAATGGAAGACAAGTGGGGCAATATCCCTTCTGCATGTACCAAATGTCTGATCAACTATTAAAGACTCTTTGGACTCAAATTTGTTTGAGTAAACTTCATCAGTCTCCTTTTTAGCCATAAGACTTGTTTCCTATGCAATATATTTGCACAAACCCCTTCCCCAAACTAGCTTGGTTGGTTAGATATCTACATCATATTCTAGGATCATAGTGATCTAGTTTGCTCTTTTTTTAGTGATTTCACCTTTAGTGATGTATTCTCACACACTGGGATGTGTTATAAGGATAGTAATTTTGTTGGCCAACACCAAGTGTCAAAATTTCTTTAAACTTTTAACTAATGTGAAAGCTTTCTTTTCTACAAAGTTATACTTTACCTCATAACCTTTCAATATTCTTGAATGGAATGTAATAGGATGTTCTCCTTCATTCTGATTTCCCTTTTGAGCAAGCAACAAAGCTATGCTATCCTGACCATTGTATACAAAAATAAGGAAATCCTTTGAGAAATTAGGATTAGCTAAGAATAGAGCAACACAAATTTTGACCTTTATTTTCTCAAAAGCTTCTTTTCATTCATGGGTCCATTTGAATAGCAGATTCTTTTTAAGTATTAGTGTGATAGGCCTTACAATACCGGTAATGTCTGAAATGAACCTGTTGATGAAATTGATTTTCTCTAGAAATGACTGAAATCCTTTCTGGTTTATTGGCAAGGGTAATTCCATTATCGACCTAACCCTTTTTGTATCTATTTCAATCCCTTGTTTAGATACTACAAAACCAAGTAGCTTACTATGAGGCACCCTAAGGACACATTTCTTAGGATTAAGAGAAATCCCAAACTATTGTCATTTCTAAAAACCTTTTCTAAATGATCAAAGTGAACATATTTTATTTTGAAAAGACCATTAGATCATCTAGATATATTAAAATAGCCAGATTGATAAGACCTTTGAAAGCAATCTCTATTGTTGATTGAAAGTTTGTGCCAGTATTCGATAGGCCAAATGGCATCTTGGTACATATGCAAAATTTCCCCACTTAGTGGTAAATGTTGTTTTATGTTGATCACTCTCCTTTACATATAATTGATTATACCCTAAAAAAACTTCAAGTAGTGAGAACATTTTGGATTTGGCTACTTTCTACAAAATTTACTTCATTGATGGAAAATGGTAATAGTCTATTAGTGATGCCTTGTTCAAATCCCGAAAATTGACACAAAGTCTGATATCACCATTCTTCTTTCGGATGAGCACTAGATTTGACACCCAAGTGGAATGTTTAATTAGATATATTATTCTTGACTCAACAAACTTGGTGAGATCCTATGCCATTAGTGATTCAACCTTTGGATTGATTGGCCTTTGCTCTATCAGATAGGCTTAGACCCTTCCTCCAGGTCAATGGTATTCTAAATTATATCAGGCTCACAACCTCTAAGGTCATCATAGGTCCAAGCCATAACTCGATTGTACTCATAGCATAGATCCCTTAGTCTTTCTTTGTCCTTCAGTGGAACCTCTTTTCCACCCTTCAACATCATTCCATTCCCAACATTGAGCTCTTCATAATCTCTTTCATCTGTAGGAAAACTTTATTTACCATTTCTTGCATCTTCACAGTGAAAGAGGTTCTCAAGGGAAATCAACCCCCTCAGAAGCTTGTTCCCTTTTAATTGGATGACCTACCCATTGATTTTTTTTTTCCTACGGTTAGGGTGTTAGAGACCACTCCTCCCTTTTGTATGAAGGTAATAATTTGAGTGTCATCATTGAAAACTTGCCAATTTTTTTCATTGTCGGCAATTGAAGGTCGAATAATCACTTGTACTACATTTTGCTAAGATGAGTTGGAAATTAGCTCAAACTATGACCCAATTGACACCATTTGATCATAAATGTTGTTCCAAGATTGAGAAATAACTTGTATGTTGAAGGCTTCAAAACTCTTGATCGGGTCCCAAACTTGGTGTTTATATGACCTCATTAAGGTATTTTTTGTCATTGCTTGACCACAAACTTGGCTCACAACCAGTTCTAAATCTTTGAAAGCTTGCAATCTCTTTATACCCATCCTTTTTGTAAGGCTTAGACCATGGACCAAGGCCTCATATTTGAAATCTTTATTTGAGCATGAGAGCATGAACTAGTAAGCTCTAAGAGTCTCAGATTCCATTGGAGAGATTAATTGGACACCAACCTTGGAGTTGGCTTTACACTTGGCACCGTCAAAATATAGGGTCCATAGATCATTATCAGATGGGTCATCAAATTTCTCCTAATCCTTTACTAGCTTCAAAAAAGTTTGATCATCATCGAAAATTACATAGGTGCCTAGCCCCAAAGCATGGAAATTGCCAAATGGATCAGAATCAATGAATTGGTTGAGCAATACTTCTTCCTTAGGAGTCTGCTCACTTGTATCCTCTTCATCTTCTATAATTTATATGCAATATTTATCCTACTAAGATATAGAAGTATGTGTGGTTTCAAAGCATAGGAACACATTGTATGCAATATGCTCAAGATTTAAAGGTTCATAAAGAATCTTCATCTTTGCCCCATACTTGGTTCTCAAAATCAGGTGGGACTAGTCAAGTGCCAGATATCTACCAATTTTGGTAGTAAAATCCCTTGATAAACACATTCTGAACATTGGTGGAATGTCTATCACTACCACTCCCTGTGTGACTATTTAGCTTGGGTAGGAGAAAAGGCTCAGGGATAGATCTTTTATCTGATCAATGTTCAAGACCTTCTTCCCATCTAGTTGCATGATTCCTTTTTCAAGGGGTTCATATTGAAGCTTCAAACCATTCACTACTTTTTTTTGAATGATGATTGTACTAGCCCCTAAATTAATCATATTATTATGTAATATCTTATTTCCCACAATGAGCATTAAAAATAAAGGTGTGGGATTTGGTTTTCTTACCTCTTTCCCCTTTGTATTGTCCACAATGTTTACATATGCTGCAACTTTTGGTACTTGAGGTTCAAACACAAATATCTTGTCTTCCTTTCATCTGCATGTCAGAGCTACTTCTATTTGAGGACCTTGGTCTTCTTCCTCCAAATTTTCCCAAAGCAAACTCTTTTTTTTAGGAATAGATATGACAATCAACAATGATACACTGGCGAGTTCCTTCTTCAATTGCTCAACCACATTAAGCATCTTGACTATTCAAGCCTTGGGCTTAAACAAAGGTATCTCTCTCATTTTAGGAAGAAAACATTCTGATGCAATTGGGCTTGGTACCTTGCTCATTTCCTTTTCCACCAATAGTGTGTTATGTGGTTGTGGAAGAGATTAGATGGTGGATGATGGAGCCTACCTCTCCTGTGGGGGAAATTGACATGACTACAGATGGAATGAGACTTGTTGTACATACTCTTCGGTAAGCCTTCTTTTAGATCTTGTATTGTAGTCTGACTACACCTATGGAGCACTAGTCATCGAATCTTCATTTGTAAAAAGTGTGTCCTCTTCATCCACGCATGATAAAAATGCTTGATCAGGTGTTACATCTAACTCTCACTCTAGGGACATTACTTTCATTTGTGCTTTGAAGAATACATTCTCTATTTTGGATGATCCATACTTATCCATATTAGGGAGTGGGCCTTTGTTCCCTTGTGCCACCATCCATTTTCACATATTTTCCTTTGTAAAATTATGTGGAAGATGACCATCAATGCATGGGAAACACCACACTTATTCTTCTACCAAATTATTTTGGCCTTGGATCATCTCTCTACTTTGGCTATCTTTTACTGTCTGAAGTTACATTGTAATGTGGACTATCTAGTTTGCAGATGTTGTCTTTCAGTCTCCTCCACAGGAAAGTACCTGAAGGTATTTTGTTAATAGGATGGCATGTTTCCGCCATAAGTCTAGGTGTTTAGCTTTGGAGGCATTTCCTACTATCATTTGAGGATAACCAATTCCTTATTAAGAGTTTGCATGAGACTTTTCATGTCAATAATATCCATTGTGATTGAATTGGAGTTTGATGTACTGCTTTGTGTGGAGGGATACACATACATAGACTACAACATATCTAATGTGCTACTTTGTGTAGCAAAAGTGCCCGAAGAAGCTTCTTCTTGAGGTGTTTCAGAGGGTTTGACATAGGCATGGGGGGTCATGGTGGGAGATTCCTAGCATCGATTAAACTATTTTGTGTGCATACAACCACCTCATATGCATCGGGCAAGATATCTCCCCCCATGGAAGCTATCATAATTGTGATTTTGAGATTGATAGCCTTTGGATAGAACATGAACACCATTAAAACTAGTGGTTGAGCAGTCATGGGAATCCTCAACCAAGTTTTATCAAAATTTGTGTTCAAATCACTCAAGGCCTCCCTTAGGGCCCCTTTGATGCTGATAAATTGTACTACTAAGAAGCGATCTCCCTTTTTTGACAAATGTTTAAAAAAATGCTATCCAAGCTAGTCCTAGGAGACGATAGAACCCAAGACCAAAGATTGATACCAATCTTCTTCCTTTCCCTTAAAAGAAGTAGCTAACAACCTGAAAGTGATCTTTTCCTCTGCTATATTGTGTACCCTACATACCTTCCCTATATCTTGAAGGTGTTCGGAAGAGGTCTTAAATTCTTCATTAGAGAATTTTGGGGTAGCCTTAAGGGAATTACTAGGTATGGTAGGCCATACATATGGGGGTGTAGGTGGCTGTAGTGGAATATCACTATCCCATGTTATGAAATTTCTAGGAGTAGAGGGAGGTACATGAGCCATTAAAAGAAGATTCCTATGAATTTGATATACTGGTAATCTTATTTGGATATTGGGCTTTAACTTCTCACTCTATTGCTCCTTACAGGCAATACATAACCAATAAGCCTTCTCCTCCTCAACATTGAGGTAGGTAACTAAGAGTAATGGAAGTTGCCCCTTTGAGGATGCTCTTGTTTGGACTCTAGGAATGAAACTTCAAGTTTCCTTCCTTAGCCTAGTTCAAGAAATATTCTTGACTTCTAATCAAGAATTTGGAAAACTTTTTATCCCATTGGGCATGTTAGAAAAGGAACTATTGATCATCAAATCTTGTGCCTCTCCAATAGTCTTACAGGAAATTCAACAAGTGGGGGAAAAATTGTATCTCACTAAATACCTCTTGGATATTTATAGAAAGTTAGCTCTTCTTTGGGGTTTTGAGATAAGGGGAAAGGGGAATGTAAAAATAAAACACAAAAAGGTGATGCGCCAAAGATTTTACAACATTTCAAACCCAAATCATTCCTATGATTGATATGAATAGACACAAAATTCCACAACCCTTCATTGTTGGAATGAGAACGAACAAAAAAGAGAAATTCAAGCATAGTGCAGGCTTTCAAATCTTTCCACAGGTAGTGATCGTTGAGGTCTGATCAAACATAAAGATTTCTCAGGGGGTAACAGAACAATATTTCAGAAATCACATGAATTCTCCCTCCCAATACAACATAGCACAACAAAATAACAACTTTTAGGAAAATAGAAAACTCTAATGACAGTCCACTTCCCTTAAGCCATTACTTTACCACACAAGCATAAAGAATGGAAATATGCTATTTAAACTATCTAGATATAGCTTGCAAGACAGTATTTCATTCCAAACAATAATATAAAGAAAGAAACCTAAAGAATTCCATACATGCATAGTGTCAATAATTTCTCCTCAATAGTTCATGCTTTAATATTAAATGAACTTTGAAATAGAGGTTGGATGCCAATCCAACAATAGTTTAAACCTTAATAGATATAACATGCCAAAAGTAAAGTAGTTTTGTAACTGTCTTCCGAAACTAATTCTAAAAAACCCTAAGAAAAATAAAGAAACTTTTCTTTTAAAAAAGAAACTTTCACTTGGAATCCAACGCTTCATCATTTCATTTCCATCCTTATATAGCCATAGGAAAAGAAAAAACACCTCCTCAACTTAGAAGTAATTACCACCAAATCTTGGTATTTGATAGCCTACAATCTGATCATAGACCCTTGGTTAGGTTGCTCTAATCTTTGTTCATTAATTCCCAATAGCCACATTAATACCCTTTAGATATTTAGCAAAGATAAAGGCCCATAATCAATCAAATCCTAAAACAATAGTCTAGCAAGAGAAATGAACTAGCCAATCATATCACCCTGAGGCACTGACTCAAAGCTTCCATCCCAACAATCAAGAAAAGAAAATCCAACAAGCTCTGACCAACCTCAAAAGACATCGTATCACAAAAGATACAGTTCTCCTGTAGTGAAGAGGTGACCTGTCATGTGGTTGGAGACCTCATGTTTTTTGAAAAGGTTTTTGGAGAAAACTTTTGCCATGACAACACATGTCTTGGGCTATCCTTTAAAAGGAAAATGATAAAGGAGAGTCTTGCAGCCACCATGTAGCACATTGCCTATCTATCATACCTGCCTTTTATTTTTCCACATATATCTCAGTAGCCAAAATAAAGGAGACAAAATATTGAAAGACCAAGGAAAAGAAAATTTATTTACACATACTACTAAGGAAGTCATCGAAGGGAGAAGTAAAATTCAATAAGAATAAACTTGTGTACTCCTCAATATGGCAAATAATGATTAAATGAAATAGGGATTATGGTGAATATTTTGAAAGGAAATTTAACCAAAGACAGTAATTAAATTTAATCATGAGGTGGGTAATTTTTTCTACCCAAAGGGTGTTTTGTGAAATTACATACAAGCAAAAGGTGAAATATTTCCACCAAAGAGTAAATATAAGCATGAAAGTTGCTAGCGAAAGAGGAATAATGATAATCATTAAAGCTAATTTTTGCAGAAGGGTATGTGCAGGATCATGATGGGCCAAAAAGTGGCAATATGATGGGTATGTGGCTGACAAATATTTTTTTGCCAAAAATTGATAAAATGAAAAGGGTTTTTTAAGGAGATTCTCAGATTTCCATCGATATAAATTATGATTTACTTTGAATTTAATAAGTAATTATTATTCATTTTCTATTCAAATTATGACTAAAGTCCTTATTGATAGGTTGATTGAAAACATCTATAGCTTTCAAATGGTATCACATTTTTTGAATCCAAAACATGCGTCACATTCTATGATTTGCATACTATAGGATTAAAAAGAAAAATTGAATTTCATGAAGTTTTGACCAAGTTAAGGTGGTCAGACATATGAGTTTTTTATATTTTTTAAAAATTTGTAATAAAAATATTATAATTAATTATTTACTTGGAAAAAAATTACAAAAAAATATGCATCACATCGGGGCATGATTCCTCTACTTATATTTAAAATCTTATAAAAAAATATTATCATTTTATTGTGGTTAGGGTGGTTAGACAGACACCTTCTTCTTATTTTTCCTTGAAATTTAAGTACCACTACATTGAAATTTCAAATTTTCACCAAATAGATTTATTTTTTGTTAAACAAATCTAGTAGTTTGGAAACTACATTAAATTTTCTATAGATTCTATTCTTACATATTTTTGAAATAATATAGATAACTTATTCAAATTTTTACGTTAAGTTGCCTAACTCTGTTTTTTCTAGATTTTTTGCCACTTAAGGACCTATTTTTTCCGTGATGATCCTACACATACCCAGAATGCAAAAATGAAGTAGAAAATTAATTATTTTAATTGCAAGAAGCTACACTAGAATGGATGAAGGGTCGGAACCCTTGAAAATGCAAAGTATATATGTAAGATAAAGTCAAAAGTAAGATCATCATCAGTAGGAATAGATATATATAATAGATTAGTAGAAACAAAGACTTATGTTATGAACTATATAATATTTTGAAGAAAATAAATGCTGAAGAAGCTTTAATCAAGAGTCCAACATTTTGGTGTTCAATTATTTGTTGATATTGATTCATATATGTTATCTTTTCTATCTCCAAAGTGGTCTTTTCTTATTATTCAAATTGAATATATCAAGCATATACTTAATTTTTTGAAGACACATTTACTACCTCTGTGTGATTTTTTGGATTGGTTTCTACAAGAAGAGAATTAAAATTCCTTTTAAGAGACTCCTTTTAATTGGTTTCTACCCAAAGTTAAAATTCTCTTAAATTAATCTTCTTAACTAGTTTCCTTTAAGAAAGAATTAAAATCCTTTCAAATATCATAGTAACTTGGGGAGATATCACTAGGATTTGTAAGAAGAACCTTGTAATTGACAACCTTGCACATTTATACAAGGTATACAAATTTGAAAAGTGCCAAATAATTTGAGATAATCTAGGAGGGAGGACACATATATCATACAGATCTTGACTCTATTGCTCAAAGTAGTTAGAAAGCACTTGCCATATTCATTATAAAACAATACTTCATAAAAACCTTATTCACACATTAAAATTTCAAACATTAGGAGGAGTAGTTGTTAGGAAATATGCAATAAGTTTGAGGTAGTTGAGATTGTTTTGGAGGATATAGATTATTCAAATGTATTTTCAGATTTTTACTAGTCTGAAACAACCACCTTGTCTTATGACCATTCTCTTCTCATTTGACTATCTAGGGTTTTATAGGTCTATATTGTACAATTACTACTCTTTCAAATTGCCATGTTCATCTAAAAGGTTTCTTCATGAGGTATTCACCTATAAAATTCCATGCTTGGTACATTGTCTTGTAGGGCATACCCTTCAATCTCATTCACTATCATGACAATGATCATGTAGTTTATGCAAATAACACTATCATGCAGTATTTTTCATGATGATTTGGTTCCTTAAATGATTTTACACTATCTTCATTTGAACACCTTTACCCTTCACACTATGGTGTACTTTATTTCAAGTTTGATTCAAACTCCTTTCATTACATTGTCACTGAGTACTCTTTGTAATGAAGTCCATTGCATTGAATTTCATCTATTTTGTCATTTACCATAATTTTCATTGTAGAATGAAGTGTCACTATCTCATACATTTAGGTGTCAGTACTTTCCCTGTCTAGTTAATTAAATACTCTAGTTTTGTGGTTATGGGCACACAATATTATGATGAATGGGAAAATGCTCACATGGACTATCCTCTTCTCGAAGTGATGGGGCATGCTAGTATATCTCTATGTGATAATACTAGAAAATGCATAATTTTATGCCATGCACATTGAAAATAATATTATAAGAATTTATTATATAAGACATTTTTTGTTGAGAGTTATCTCAATCATTTTGACTATGATCATATCAATGCTGAAGTTGGTGTGGAAACCATTAAAAGATGTTATTCATAGCCATTTATCAGATGACCTTTTATAGCTTGTAGATAGCACGATGAGAGATCTGGGATCAAGTAAATATGTGGCCATAGACATGGATAGTATAAAGCCGATGGAGCTCCTTGAAATTCTTTCTTCTACTAGAAAGTATTCACAACTTCCCATACAATCGGGTGAAGAAGAAAATAATAATATTAGTAAACAATGGAGTTTTGGATAAATTGATAAAGTATTGTCCAAAAGATAGATGCTTAGAGAAAATGAGTGAGTAACCCTAAGAATGAAAGTGCTCATTAACAATGAATGGTTTGGATAAAAGGAATTTTATGTTCTTGATGTGGATACTTGCACTTAGTTATACCTAAAGAGTCTTATAAATTTTAAATTAGAATAGTGAGAAAATGATAAACTATTAAGGAGAAAAAAAATCATTCTATAAAGTTATAGTTTAATAGCAACCACTATGCAGAATATTATAGTTGAGCTTTGTAAAGTTGGTCAAAAAGAGTTGTTGCAATTAGGGTTGCTACAAGAGCTAAGAAGATTGATTCCAATGGTAATTCTAGCATCCTTTCAATGCAAGAAAAATCATTGGAATTCGAAATGGTAGTCATTGTATTCTACATTAGTGCATGGGTATGTGCAGGATCATCATGGAAAAAATAGGCCCTTAAGTGGCAAAAAATTCAGAAAAACCAGAGTTAGGTAAATTGAAGTAAAAATTTAAATAAGTTATCTATATTATTTGAAAAATATGTAAGAATATAATATGTATAAAATTGAACTCATTTTCTAAACCTACTAGGTTTGTTTACAAAAAAATCCTATTTGGTAAAAATTTGAAATTTCAATGCAACAGTACTTAAATTTTAGGGAAAAAATAAGAAATTGGTGTCTGTCTGACCACCCTAACCACAATAAAATGATAATATTTTTTTCTAAAATTTTAGATATAAGTAGAGGACTCATGTTCTGATGTGATGCATTTTTTTGTAATTCTTTTCGAAGTAAATAATTAATTATGAATTTTTTATTATAACTTTTAAAAAATATAAAAAATCATAGGTTTGACCACCTTAACTTGGTCAAAACTTCATGAAATTCATTTTTTCTTTTTTTAATCCTATAGTATGTGAAGCATAGAATGTGACACATGTTTTGGATTAAAAAAAAGTGATATTGTTTGAAAGCTATAAATGTTTTTCAATTAACCTATCAATCAAGACTTTATTTGTAATTCAAATAGAAAATTAATAATAATTACTTATTAAATTCAAAGTAAAGCATAATTTATATTGGTGGAAAGCTGAGAATATCCTTTATAAACCCTTTTCATTTCATCAATTTTGGGTAAAAAAAAGTCATCAGCCACATACCCATCATATTGCCACTTTTTGGCCCATCATGATTATGCACATACCCACATCATAGCCAAATGTGATAGGTCACTAAAAAAACCTTGGTACACAATTTAATTGCAAAATTCAACAATTACATTCATCTCCTATCACATACAGGTCTCTATCAATTAGCACGAGCAATGCCATTAAACCATTGAAGGGAGAAACTGGCATAAAAGAGATTCTTAATGAAGATGTTCAATCATAGTTGAGAAGTGGTTGAGAGGTGTGAAGATGACTATGTGGGTTAGTTTATATCAAGAATGAAACTTCATATCATAGGGAGTATTGTTAATGTCTCTTTGATGGCCCTAAAGAAAAAATAGTATATGAGGGGTTTAAGGACTATATCGAGAGAGGACTATGGAATATCGAAGGGAAGCCATTCAAAATCTCTTCAAAATCCAAATAGACAGAAAATGCATACTACCAAGGAAGTCATCGAAGGGAGAAGTAAAATTTGGTAAGAAGTAAAATTTGGTAAGAATAAATTTTGGAGAAGTCAATACGGAAAATAATGATTAAATGAAATAGGGATTATGGGAATATTTTGAAAGGAAATATTACTGTGGAAAATATAAATTTCATTGATGGTAATTTCACTTAATAAATTAATTAAATTTAATCAAGAAGTGGGAAGTCATTTTATTTAAAGGGTCTTTCATGAAAGTGTATACAAGAAAAAGGTGAAATATTTCCACCAAAGAGAAAATGTGAGCATGAGATTTGCCAACAAAAGAGGAATAATGTTAATCATTAAAACTAATTTTCATGAAATGTAAAAATGAAGTAGAAAATTATTTATTTTAGTTACAAGATGCTACACCAAAATGGATGAAGGTTATAACCCTTGAAAATGCAAAGAATATATGTAAGATAAAATAAAAAGGAAGATCATCATCAGTAGGAATAGATATATATAATAGATTAGTAGAACAAAATACTTTTGATATGAACTGTATAATCTTTTGAAGCAAATCAATAGAGAAGAAACTTTAATCTTGTGTCAACATTTGGGTGTCAATTATTTGTTGATATTGATTTATATATGTTAGCTTTGCTATATCTAGAGTCTCCTTTTCTCATTATTCAAATTGAATATACCAATTATATACTTAATTTTTTAAGACACATTTGTTCCCTCAGTGTGATTTTCTTGATTGGTTTCTACAAGAAGAGAATTAAAATTCCTTTAAAGAGATTCCTTTTAATTTGTTTCTACCCTAAATTAAAATCCTTTTAAATTAACCATCTTAACTAGTTTCCTTCAAGCAAGAATTAAAATCCTTTCAAATATCATAGTAACTTGGGGAAATATCACTAGGATTTATAAAAAGAGCATCGTAACTGACACCATTGCACATTTATACAAGGTATAAACATATGAAAAGTGCCAAATAATTCTAGTTAATCCAGGAGGGAGGAAACATTTATCATAAACATCTTGAACCCATTTCCCAAAGTAGATAGAAAGCAATTGTCATATTCATTATAAAACAATACTTTATAAAAACCTTATTCACACATTTAAATTTCAAACATCAGGAGTAGCAATAGCTATTAGTTTGTATCTATTTCACATTTACATGATAGTGTGGATAGATTTCCAAAGTTAAAAAATTCACACAACATGAAGTGTAGTGATTTCTAAACCATATTCATTGACTCTATTCAATGGCCAAAATATTGTTAAACCTTACCATAGAGCCTAAAATACTCTTAGGGTTTGTAGTCTACAATTTTGGGAACCAATAAATTGGCGACTTCACTAAGGAGTAATTTAGAATCTTGGTTGAAGACCATTTTATTACAAAGTCAGTAAAGTTTTGAATTCAAGCACAGATTGGTAACTCTGCTGGAAAGGACCCAGAAAGATAAAATTCATTCCTCTTTTGGAAAGACATGGCAAATCTATTAAAACAAATCTAATAAAAAATGAAAAATATATCTTCAAACAACTATATTCGTAGTCAAAAGTATAGATTAAGTGTGCTACAAATTTCTTATTGAATTATGTATTCTAATTCTTAGTTGCCCAATGAAAATTATGGTGTCCATGATCTCCCTACTTCAACAAGAAAATTAACTGAATTGAGGAAAGAGGTTGAACAAATTTTGGAACAAGAGGAAAGGATTGAGTCAACAAAGGAAAATGAAGAATTTCCTCAAAGGCTCTTACGAATAAGAGACTGAATTGCTTCAAAATCAACACAATACATACTTGTCTCTAATTAGGATAAATATATGATTACAAATGGTTCTTTGACCTTGGTGTCACCTTCAGATTTTGTAAATTTGAAGTGCCCATATTGAAAATTTTTCTCTACACACTCATAAGTGCACCTGAAAAATATGGCTAAGTGACCTAATTTGGAAGGTAATAATTCAGATCCAATTGAATTTCATGTCAAAGACCTTGGTGGACATATTCATTTGACATATGTGAATATGCATGTCAATTTTCAACTTTCTATGATGAGTTTTGACAAGGTTTTGAAAAGAAAAGTTGGAAGGTTCTAGGATTGTTTTTTTGTTTGTAAACTATTTGTCCTATGAAGTGGCCTCTTGTTTAAGCTGATATTTCATGGTTGGATGATTTTCAAGACAAATGGATTGGTTCCTTACATTCCTCTCACATTCATATACTTCTTGGTCTGATTTCAGAGCCTCATGATCTTATTTGATATTTTTTTGAGATCAAAAGAAAATGTAGTTTGTGCTGATTCTACATCTACATTTCCAAAAATGTTTCAAGGTGGTCAACTTTGACCCCTAATATCTTGTGAAGAATGATGATTGAAGGGAAGCCATCCTACACACATGCCCAATGGACCTAAATGATATTTTTTCCATTGGTAGCTTCCCAAGAGATGATTTGATATATTTTTCAAAGTGGTGACTTAGTGAGCCCTAATTGGTTTTGCATGGGCACAGTTGTTAAGAAGTTTGAGTAAGCTATTTTAACATTGAATATCTTGTACCTTGAAGGATCTTTTTCCAAAATAATTATTGCATTGAATTCTTGTGTGAAATATCTGCATGCCTATGCATTTTCATGGCCCTAGGAGGCTATTTAACTAGTTTTCTAGGGTGATTCTAAACTCCACTTGGCTAATTTTTACCACTATGCAAATATGCTAAAAAGTAGGTTTTAATGACAACCCAGTTCATCTTTTCACCTCAGATGCATGTGAAGGTAGCCTTATGTCAATTTAGGTTTAAATTTTTTATGAAAATATATTTTTTTTAGTCAAGCCCACAAGGGGACTCAACATGTGTCACATAGTTTGAGGACGTTTTATCAAGTGAGTTGAACAGGTTAAATTTGTTTTGATATATTGATGAAATGGGTGGTGTTTCACTTGAGAAACAATGGGATAAAGTCACAACCCTATTCACTCTTTAATCTTGGTTTTTTGAATAGCTTCATGATATTAAAAAGGAAAATCTTTTGTACATGTTAACATTGTTTTAGTTTCTTGATTATATGGATACATATCTTCACTTGGAGCCATGACTTAGGTTTTAAGTTATATCTAACTAAGCTTGTAATTTATTGTTGACCTATCTTTTGCAAGGGTCTCATTATGAATAAATCCTTATTATTTTGAACAAAGTGATCAAAGGAATGTTGACAATCTTGTTTTTAAATAAGACTCAAGAGAATATTTAATGGCATATTTTGAACTTCCACCTCAATGACAGTGTTCATATCACTTATATTGACATTTTATTCAAATTTTAGTTGCATTAAAGTCAACAATAAAGTTAGTTGGTGCTTGAGTTAGGGAAGCTAAGAAATCAAGCACCAGCTAATTTTGTTCAGCTAAGTTGAATAATATGCTAAAGGAGACTAAATTAGAGGATTCTACTGACATGTACTTTGATTACTGCCACATGAATCCCATTTTCCATTTTACATGTGAAAAGTATCCTTAGTGAAAGTGGGAATATTTTTTTAACATGTGAAATCCAAATGGTCCTTTCATGCTACCAAGTTAGTATGGTGATAGTGAATGGTAAGGCCACATTAGGTAGCCATCACACCAGCAAAAAGGGAAAATGCTTGTTATAACAGACACATAATGCTGAGAAAGCAATTTTTTTATTCAAGCTACACGAGGGAAGTCACAAAGACAAGTTATAACCTACTATGAAAATGATCAAAATTGTTTGGATAAATTCTATTTTTGCCTAAAAGACCAAGAAGGGTTTGTGAGTAAAGAGGTAGCCACCATCATGCTATATGAAGGGGACATTTTATGGGTTTAGCAGGTGACATGAAATGCTTCTGCTACAAGTTGAGGGTGCCATCCACCAACTAAGGGAAGTCAATCAATATTGTAAAGGGAAATGCTTGCATAGGCTTGAGAGGTTGCGATGGAAGCTTTCCCACAACCCAACCATCACTCTAGAAGTTTGTCTATGGATGGAGGCTTCACTAGTTTCTAGAGCAACAACTCATGCCTGGTTTGAGCTAACACTAAAAATGTATCAAACTTTTTTAAGGAGATTCTAGTGTTGCATGGGTTTAGGAAATGTCTGTGTCGCTAGGGCCGCCATTATGTTACATTGGAAAGGATGAGGAGGAATTAGTGAATGAAATAAGGATTGACAACCAACAAAAAAAAGGCTACATGGAGGAATCTTGATAAACTAACGAGGATGAAGGATGATGTTAGGAAGGTGCTATGAGATGTGCAAGAAAGCTCCATGTGGCTCATGGTGGGCTTGAAATTTTGAAGGTAGGTATTAAAGACTATTAAAATATGATTACATAGAATTTTGGTGGCCCGATGATTATTAAAGGCCTTCACTACATTTTTAAATAAGGACTTTGGTAAAATATTTGTATGCCCAATAATGTTTGAAGTCCTCATTATTTTAAAATGCAAATTTTTGATATAAAGTACAATAGATGAAGGTGCACCAGTAAAATTTCTATTTTTCCCAATAAAAGGTCTTTTCTACTAAGAATTAAGAGCATTCACCAATAGGATATTTTTTTCTCTATTGGGTAAAGTAAGATATAATGTGGAGGCAAGCAAAATATAAAGGCATGGTTGTTTATTGCAAAGGAGGAGAGAAGAGAGAGGATTTGTTTAGTTTCTTATTGTTGATCAAGGGAGGATTAAGCTTCCAAATGTATTCAATAGATTAATTGTATGGCTCTTCTTCCTTCTATATCTTCTCTTCTTTTCTCATTGTAAAGGGTTCTAATTTCTTGTATGGGTTGGGTAGATAGAGAAATGTTGAGTTAGAGTCATGAATTAAGTATGTAATTGTAATGTTTCAATTTCATGAGAAAATATCAACTAGTTTGTGCAAACAAAGCATGAGTATCATAATATTGTCTCCATATTTGTACACTTTAAGTGATATGAATTTAATATAAAAAGTATGTTGATTTTTTCATCTCAATTTCCTTGAGATTGTGTTGTGTGTTCATGGTTCTATTTCAAAGAAATAGTTAAATTAGTTTCAACAGATAATTGTGATTTCAAGTGTATAGGATGGATCTATAAGAAGAATTTGGATGACAACAAGAGTGGATCTATTGGTGCAAGGCTTTAGTAGTTTTGAATCCATTGGTTGAAGTTTATTTGCTAATGATATTTTATTTATGGTTCCATATTTGACTCCATGGCCAAGAATTAGGCACTAATTTGTCATTCAGCTAAATGCATTTCTAGAAACAACTCATTAATTCAAAATCATTTTAATTTTTGTGGTTGATTTTAGGTTTAGTGTTGAATTATATTTCCCAACTGTTGAGTAAGTGTTGAGATACCACATATATAGCCAAGTTTGAAGTTGTCAAGACTTTCCTTTGCACATTTTTATTGGGAATTATCTACTATAAAATGCAATGTTTGTGCATGATTGAATTAAGTCTTTAGGCATTGTGAAGGGAGAAACATCTTGGTCCTATAGAGCCAGAAGCATACTAGAATTCAATATTTTTTGATTGAATCTTGTTAGTTGGAAAAATCCATCTTTGAGTTTGAGTATAAGAAATTGTTTATTCGTTAGGACTCATTGGATCTGTTTATTTGGGAAACCAATAGATTGACTACTCTGTTGGGGAGAAGTGAATTATTTTGTTAATTTTGTCTTAGAACCTTTGGTGCAAATTCATTGAAGTCCATTTGGATAGAGGAAAAATAATGAATGAGTGTTTAGGTTTTGAAGAAGTTACAGATCTACAAATTGATTTGTAGGATCCCAAATTCAAAAGACTATGAATAGTCTCTGTTGGAAGAACTCAAAGAATTTATTTACATTCATGAAGATATCCTTTCTTCAAAGGTTTTCCTCTTGTTGAAGAGGTGGCCTGACTCTGCTCTACAATTTATGCACATGAAGGGCTATTTTTTGTTATTGTGATCTAAAAATGCTCTATTTACAGTCACAATAGTTAGAGATGGGAAGGTACAAGGTTCTTTTCATTCTTTCATTTGTTGAATTTTTCATATTGAATGCAATTGCTATTCCATTTAAATTATTTGTCTAGTATTCAAAGAATCGCTATTATGGATGGTTTGAGTGAATTTGTATATCCTAGGGACTTTCCTCCACCTACATTATCATATGTTTCAAGCCCAGGTTACCACCATTGTTATCAACTACCCTAGTGATCCTTCATTTGGTCATGGTTATGGATATGCACATTAATTAAACCTAGATTTGCAAGCATCTATGGATTAGAAAATTGAAATAACCATGCCATTAGAAGCCTTAATAGATTTTCAAGAAGCTTAAAAGTCTAATAATCTATAAATATTTGGCACCACAAAGTACACGAACACAAGTGTATACAATTCTAGGTTTTA
The DNA here is from genome assembly GCA_007258455.2 of Sequoia sempervirens. NCBI lineage: Eukaryota > Viridiplantae > Streptophyta > Pinopsida > Cupressales > Cupressaceae > Sequoia > Sequoia sempervirens. Next base: position 591,853,680 of record VDFB02058242.1, on the reverse strand, counting down.
AGAAAGGACTGGAGAGTTGTGCTGGAGAGGAAAACTAAAGATTTGAACAAAAGGATGATGACTCAACAAGCCCAATAAAATGATAACCATACTATATCTACTAGCCCAATAATTTCACCTTTTTTCAATTCTTTTGATCCATTATATAACCAATTAGACTTGTCATGGGTTAATTACAAGGTTGAAAGTATGCCAACTCAAGTCTATAAAAAGATGCCTAGATTTAATGGATACAATGTGTGTAGAGGAGATGCACATGTCCAAAAATTTTCTAGCTTCATGGAGAAACATTCATTTGGACATCAAGATATGTGGATGATATTTTTTTTCAGATCTCTTGAAGCTAGAGCTAGGAATTGGTACTTATGTTTTCATGAGAAATCCTTTTCCTGCTGGGTAAACTAGTGGATGCTTATAGAAAAGAATTTGAAAAAGAACCTTCTAACAATGTCATGAGGTTAAAGGAGATTTAAAGAAAAGATAAGAGTCAAGCATTGATTCTAGTCATGGATTTATTGTTGCTCTTTAACTAATCCCTGAAAATTTAACACCTAGTACTATGGATTGCATCATATGTTTTTTTGAAGCTTTTGAGGAGGGATGTAGTGCACTGTTAAAGGATTTTAGAATATTAAGTATGTAGATGGATTACACATCTTTAGATAATATGGAGAAAAGGAGGGATGGAAATGTGCAAATTCTATTGACTTTAGTTATGGGTAAACATGTTGATGAAATTATTAGCAGTGTGAATACAAATGATAAGATGTTTTCAATTTTAAATATACACAGGTGCATGCCTAAGAAGGTAGAAGTTAAGAGTGATGACATTTTTACAATTGATGGTATTAATGGTAAATTTTTTTGTGTTTATCCTCAACAAGATGTAAATGACAAAATGAATGATGACACCCCGTCCAATGCTAAAATTTAGAAAGGTGCAGATTGTTGTCATGACATCCTAGAAGTAAGCAAGAATGAACAACTGGAAAGCTTGTTCTTTGTGACAGATTGTGACCATTCTTTTGACAAGGTTGTTGGAAATTCAATCCCCTATGATTGGGGAAATCCTATTTATGATCAGTCCATTGAGTTTTTAGATTTTGATGATGGTGATATTATGGTATATCCTAATTTACAACTTGGTAATGCATCTAGTTCTATTGGAGGTCAAGGAGAGGTAGTGCTTCAAAGAATGTATCAATTTTTTTTTTCTATTAAGTAGTGAACAAATTTAAAATTTGTTGACCACTCAATATTAGAAATGTAAACATGTGAGGGTATGTGCAGGATCATCATGGAAAAAACAAGCCCTTAAGTGGCAAAAAATTCAGAAAAATTAGAGTTATGCAACTTGAAGTAAAAATTTGAATAAGTTCTCTTTATTATTTCAAAAATATGTAAGAATAGAATCTATAGAAAATTGAATGTAGTTTCTAAACTACTAGGTTTATTTATTTATTTTTAAATCTATTTGGTGAAAATTTGAAATTTCAATGCAGTAGTACTTAAATTTTAGGGAAAAAAAGTAGGTGTCTGTCTAACCACCCTAACCACAATAAAATGATAATATTTTTTTATAATATTTTAGATATAAGTATATGACTCATGTCCAGATGTGATGCATATTTTTTTGTAATTTTTTTCTAAGTAAATAATTGAATATGATTTTTTTATTACAACTTTTAAAAAATATAAAAAACTTGTATGCTTGACAACCTTAACTTGGTCAAAACTTCATGAAATTCAATTTTTCTTTTTTTAATCCCATAGTATGCAAAGCGTAGAATGTGACACATGTTTTGGATTCAAAAAATGTGATACCGCTTGAAAGTTATAGATGATTTTCAATCAGCCTATCAATCATGACTTTAATTGTAATTCAAATAGAAAATGAATAAAAATTATTTATTAAATTTGAAGTAAAGCATAATTTATATTGGTGGAAAGCTGGGAATATCCTTTAAAAACCCTTTTTGTTTCATCAATTTTGGGTAAAAAAAAGTAGTCAGCCACATACCGATCATATTGCCACTTTTTGGCCCCTCATGATCCTGCACATACCCATGAATAACCCTCATTTGTTGTGTGTTGTCCATATTTTTTTTGATAGTGATGATAATCTTCATTATGCAAGGTATGATGTATATGCATCTGACCTTCCTTCCAGTTATGAACCAGTTGGTTAGTATGGTGATAATGTGGATGAGGAAAAGTAGCCATTTGATTGTAATGATGCATTGTATGATGAGTATGAAAGTGTCCATGTTGTTGCAAGTTCAAAAATTTGTTTTGATGAAATAGAAATAGCAGATGACCATTAGGTTTGTGTACCCAATGAGCCAAGTCTTGAAAATTTTAATGAAGATTTGGACAAGTTACCATTTGCTGATTTAGATGAGCCTACTCATGAGTCTTTTCATGTGGATGTGGATGCTGATTTCAAAGAAAAATTAGATTATCTTTTTGAACCACAATTGCTTGCTTTTGAACAAGATTGGGATGTTGACAATGTTGATATGTTATGTTTAGAGGATAAAAAAGTAAGGATGAGGAAAAGTTAGAAATATTTGATGATTCTCTATACCAACATGATGGAGGACAGTTATAGAGTGTGCCAATGTATGAGTGTAACTCTTTACATACACTTGGAGATAATTTGCCTGATGTACAAGATCTTTTCGTAAGTTCTTGTGATAGTTTCACCTTTGATATTCAAACTAGTAATTATATTGAGCTTAATAGTGTTGGAGTGAAGAAGACATTGAGATGGGTGAATCAGTGTCTTAGACAAATATTATTTTTTTCCTTGAAAAAGAATTGAAGAGTTTATGCTCTTAATATTTTAATGATAAAAAAATTCATGAATTGAATGCAATCTTTAAAGAACTGAAATAAGAAATATTGAAGCAAACCAAAGATCATCATACTCTTGAAACAATATCACATCAAAGCAATGAGACCATACGACAAAGAATTTTACAAGTGGAAATCGCTCTAGGGGTAGAAAAACCACTCTAGAAATGATTCCTCACTAGCTTAATCTCAAAAAATCACTATTTACAATGCTTCACTGGAAAAATTTAGATCACCCACTCTGGGAGCACCAACCCTTGTACAAAAACTCTGTACAATAATATATCAAAGGGTTACTATGTTTCCATTCAATTCATATTTTACTTTCACTCTAATACATTTAACATCTTAAAGATTCATTCTAGAATTTGTAAAATACCAAATATATTAGTTATATACTTTGTTTTGCATCATATTTGCAAAAATTCACTTATAGAATTCTATGTACACATTCAAGAAAGAAAATAAATCTTAATAGAGTATAAATCAAAAAATCAATGATGTTTCATTCTAAATCAACAACCTTCTAAATGCCTCCAATAAATAATTTATAATGTTCATTTTTCTTGAACTAAAAAACTAACTTTCAATTACATAACCATTCTGCAATAACATAATGGGAATTTTTCTCACCATGTCTAAACTAGAGTTTATCATGATGCTCTATGGTTTATAGACTTGAGGACTAGTGAAAGAAACTTTAACACAACCCACAATATAATCCATAACTGAATGCATGTTAACCCAGACTAGGGTTACTGTATTTTTAAACTTCCTATATTAGTTTTTGTTTAGAATGACAACTATCATTATAGAGAGTTTGAATGTTTGTGAAAACAATTGTTGAAAGCCCTTGAAATAAGTTAGAAAACTACCATGAACAGAGTTAATGATATTTGCATATGGGTCAAAGAAGTTTCTTCAAACTGGTAAAATTTTACCGAACTCCAACTCATAATACCAATGTGCAAACAACTTTAATTTTCTTTAAAAACATTTAGATAAGATAAATCACAAATATCTGAATTAACAAAAATATTGTTTTAAATTATCCAATAAAAAAATGGATATCACTTGAAACCATTCGAACATAAGATCCTTAAACCATTTGTATTGTCAGCTAGTAAATTCCCAAAGGTCACACATTGCATATCCTTAATCAAATCATAGTGTTTCTAATATTATCATTGTTCCTAAAACCCTAAGCTTACTGCCTTATTTACCAATGTCAAACTTTGCAATTGAATAGTTAGCCCTAACTATTTTTCTTGAAACTATTACCTCTTTCCTCCTTTTCGCCATACCACTTCTACTAGGCTTCACATATTTCTTTCAATTTGTTCACAACTAGTGCATGGTTGATTTTCAAAATGGAAGAATTTAGGGAAACAAAATTATTGTGTCAATCAATACAAAATTGAAAACTCATATGTATGTTGATAATAATCACCATTTACATGTGGACAATAAACCATTCCTTACAAAGACTTAAAAAAAAAAATGCTAAATAATAGGTGTTTGTCCTCCTTATTCACTTTTATGAAAGTGAACAAACTGCATAATGACCAAAACAAGTATTGAAGCCCCAATAAGTATTTCTTCCTTCATGACTTACAAATTCCATCTAGGTGAGTCATGATCTTGTAATGATACCTTATTACATGATACAAATTAATATTATTTTTATTAGAAAATCAATGTCTCATGTATTATGTGAATGATATAATCTTAATAGCTTATCAATGGACTCATTGATAGTACATTAAGCACCTTATCAGTGACACAATGCATCTGGCATTGAAATCTAATCAAGTATCAACATGTATCAACTGATAAGATAACATAAACCACATGAATGGAATAGAACACAATATAAATATCATGTGAATCAAATTTGAGAATATGCCATCAACTTGTATAATGCATTGTCATACTAAACCCAAACATGTCATACCTATGTATTCAAATGTGATACCATATCAATTCAAATTTATGTATTCTTGTCAGTCTGTATTCCTATCAAATACCTATCATCAAGTTCCTTTGACATCAAGGAAAACAATTACAACTATGAGGGCCAACAAACTCCCCCTTTGGCCTTGATGGAAAAACACCAAAGCTCTCTCACCATTTTTGCATCAAGAGACGAAGGACTATTTAGAAATAGATGAATCAAATATAGCAGGAAATGGAACAAGAGATCTTGTAATATTTATTGTATGTGCTCCAAACTATGCACCAGTATTGTAATGATACATATCCAATAGATAAAATAAATAGAGAAATGAAGGTTGTAACAACCAATATATGGTTACCAAAAATATATAACCTCAAATGTAGGGTTACCAAAAAATTGCAATAGAACATAGATCATGGAACAACAACATTCCAAGAATGCACCCATGATATATAGCACCAAATAAAATACATATGAATCTTGATTTGTTTCATGAAGAGCAACAACTGCAGAGGGAAAAAAATAAATGTGGAAGCAATAAATTCCTATCTACACATACCACTACTTTCAGTACATACTTGTCACCTAAAAGAAGATAAGTTAAATACCATCAAGAAATATGAAATGGATCCACTAATCAATAATACATAAAATTCCAAGATCTACCAACTGCAATATCTCACCCTTTGACATCATATAACAAAGGAACAAATACAAACTCAGTGGTGAAGAAAATATGAAGCAAGCAACAATGTCTTATGGAAAGGAAACAACATATCACTGAATCATTCATAACATTTCACCAACATTGGTTAGCACAGTAATCTAGAATGTGCCAACTAAACACCATGAATTACAACAACTGTAATTATGACACTGTTTGTTCATTGTGATATAACACTGTCCTCAATACTAAAGATTACCATACCAAAACATTGTCAATGCAATACTATTCATCACAACATCATATAATTGTCTTTTCTTTTGAATGACCCCTTTTTGACAAAAAGATATTCAAATACTTCCCCTTATACATGACCATTGTCTGAAAAGATCCACTCACTCAACAACCCTATTCATTGTTCACTGTCAACAAGATTTCCTCTAGTCTACTTCACACACCATATGCCACTACCAATACTTGAACATAGGATCCCAAAAGCAATCCAACACAACCATCTTTGTTACAAGATCTAATCCATTGTTTCTATCTCAAATGGGAATGTAAAACAAAAAATCCATATTCCTTGAACCATAAAGCAATACCATAGACCTGTATGGAAGCCCATTCATAGTTTGTGTACAAAATCACCAAGATATCACATAGTGATATATGAGCAAGGTGACACCCCTATTCTACTTAGTTGAATTACACAAGAAAATTAACTATCAAAGCATCATCAACGCTCAAGATTGCTTTAGCCTCTACACACTCACTAAAAGAGATTCCTTGATTGTGTTGTTGCAACAATAGCATTCTTAGTATCACTATGTTGTGTATAATTTTAACAAAGGAAAAATTCCATAAAATTCAAATCTCCATAACTCTATTAAGATGCAACATACCATTGATCTATAAATTCATTTTCTAACTTCTATGTACCTCTGAATCTTTGATCGTCACTATCCTGCTACCGCCATGGCGAATAATCTATTAGTGATTTTAGAGTTTATTACAAGAGAAATATTACATCCATGAGCAATATCTGCATCCATAGAGCACTACAACATTTGATAAGCTCCTAGTTTGACATATTATAAGAATGCTGATAGAAGTTGCAGAGTCTGCCAACTATCACTTTTTAAACATTTTTAACAACAAATCTTCCTTCTTGAGACTTTTATGGATGTCATTCCCTTTTACTTAAAAATAACCTTACTAGTTGATCAAAAATATCTTTGTACTACACTTATTGTGTTAACAATAAATATCCAAGCATAAGAATACTTGAAAAACCACTTCATCGAATACAAATATTGATAGATTAACACTAAGACTCTATCATCTTCTCATTGGTTGGAAATTATGCCAATGAGGCTACTAGATAGGACCATTGACACTAGGAAGAAAAATATCCATTGACCCAACTAAGCCACTACTAAATTTTTTTTTATATATATTTGCATTGTGTGCTATCATTATAAATCACTTTCATAACTGTATGATACTAACATATGTCCAAGACATGCTCAACAAGTGGAAAGAAAATATTATATACCATCTACTATGTATTGATTCCAAAACCATACATGCACTTGATTTGTAGCAATATAAAATCTCCTACAAACTTAATGCATCTGTTCATTTACTACTGTCATACATCATGTGCTTTGCACGATCAAGGATTCTGAAAGAATGAAGACTATAGTCATCAAAACACCACCAAAACCACTGTTGACTATAACACAAAAATCAGAGATACTCTGTCCAAGCACATTGGTCAAGACTACTAGTAAAGAAACATAATCACCATTAGAATGACACCAAATAACTTGGAAATCATTACAATGTCATCACTGTGCATTATATACTGTTAACACTAATTGAAAGTCTTGGTTATTGTCCACTTAGCAGACAAGGTTCCATAGTTTAGTTCTCCATAATATTAGAATGAAATGACCACTGTCATAAGAGCTCACATTATTGCAAGTAATCACACTGTTATTAAGATTGTAATCATTGTAACCATCAATTATATATAGTAGACCAAGGAAAAACTCAACTCTATTAAGGGTGTCAAGATTGTTACAAGTTCAGGGGCATTGTTGAGCAACTCATAAATCAAGAACACTTCCACTCTTCCAAAAATAATTGTCAACCACTAATCCATTGTGATTGAACATTGACAGACATGACCAAAAGAAGTACTATCCTCATTTACTAACACAAAAAAAAGTTACTATCTACATGAAATTCATAAAGGTTCATTGTTGTTAACAAATACCATCAATTTACAAGGTTCCATAAAGTGTAGATTATTATCAAGAAAGCTTAGCAAACCACTGCCACTTATGAGCCTCAAACTTATCAAGACCACTTGACCAAACCAATTCTTGTTCACTTAAATTGCATTGTTCCTTTGAAATCATCAACAATTGTCAAAGTTCAAGATGCATGCCACTATCACTGACTCATTGCTATCAAACGAAACATGTCATTGTATTAAGAAAAGTATGAGCATCACATCATTTTCAAATGCACTATCACAGATGAATAGGAAACTATACATGACTTTATCACATCTATTTTTCTATCACTTAGTGATTATCCATATGGCTAATGACTATCCCTTTATTTGGTAAGGCTCCCAAAAATCTATCATAAACCTTTTATCATCATGATACTAGTCAGAAAGATATCTTTTTCATGAATAAGGATAAAAAAGATGACATTCAGCCTTACTTCTGACATATGAAAACCATAGATAAGGATCACAACATCATTTTAACTAAACCACCACAAATGTATGTAGAATGTGAAAAGGAGGATACAACTTGATCATGCAACTTGTTAATCAACCTTGGCATTTGTGTTCCTTAAGCATAATCAACATTACAAACACTAAATTCCACATTTGAAAATTCATGTACTAAATCAGTCAAGTATGAACTCATTTTGACAAAAACTCATCTACAAACCTATTAAACCTCATAGGTGGTTAGAGATATTATCACCAAATTGATTATTTTTTCTTCTCCAAACCATGTGTGATCCTTTCTTTTTGTCTTGATCCCTAAGTAGTCTTCCAACACTGCTTCTACAAAAGTGTGCTATATGTCCAAGATGATTACATTTAAAACATCTTATATTTTTATCTACACTTTTCTTAACAGACTTTGCAAACCTTCTACAATGTGTAACTTTATGACCAAAAACACATTTTCTTCCTTGAAACAAAAGAATTGTTTCTTGAAAACCCAAACCACCTTTTATCAACAAACTTACAAGATGCAGCCTTATGACCATAAGTGTTACAAATATAACAATAACCTTGAAAATGAGTACAATTGTACCTCATTGATTGATATTTTCTGGAAGGTGGAGGTCTTGAGAATCTATCTATTCCTTTTCTTCCAACATAAACAACTTTATCTTCTACTTTCTTCTTGTCTTCCTCGAGAGCAGCAAAATGATAACTCAAGTCTATTATCTTTCTAGGAGTTTGTCTAACTTTAAAACTTTGCAATTTTCCATCTAGAGATATAAAGACTATCTCATATCCTAAACTAGTAGGATCTTTATGTTTTTTTTTCTTTCTTAGAATTTCATTTAACTTGTTGGTACTTTGATCAAAATTCTAATTTTTTGTAACTGAATCATTACACTTTCAAGATCTTTCCTTAGAAAAATTGTTTCACTTTCTAACATTTGGCACTCAACTGCTCTGGCTTCTAAATTGAACCTAGTCACTTGGGCTATTCTCTTACTTTCTTCATTTTGAACTTTCAAAGAAATAATTGACTTATTTTATTTTTCAAGTTTTTCTTTCAAAGAGATAATTTTAGTTTCTAACATTTAGCAATCTTCTTCCTTTTTCTCTAACTAAGATCTTACTTCCTTGTTCACCTTTCTATGACTCTTAATCTCATCAAGTGCAAATATAAGTTTAGCCTCAAAATAATTTTTTCCTTCAATATCTGAATCATTCATGTCCACCTCAAATTTATCAAGTTTTATATTATACATCTTTTCTTCTATAGGTTGTGGATTTTCTTTAAGCATTTCGACTTTTGCAGGTTGTGATTTTTCTTTCTTATTTCTATTCCTTCTATTTTTTTTCCATATCAAACACAACACTCCAATACCAAAATCAATCCTAGGTAGATTAGACCTGTATGAGGACCCTATACTCTAATACCAATTGTTGGAGTGAAGAAGACACTAAGAGGGGGGGTGAATCAGTTTCTTACACAAATTTTAACTTTTTCCTTAAAAAATAATTAAATATTTTTATGCTCTTAATATTTCAATGATAAATACATTCATGAATTGAATGCAATATTTAAAGAATTGAAATTTAAGAAATATTGAAGCAAGCCAAAGATCATCATAATATTGAAACAGTATCACATCAAAGCAATGAGACCATAAGAAAAAGAATTTGATGAGTGGAAAACCATCTAGGGGTAGAAAAACCAATCCAAAAATGATGCCTCACTGGCTTAATTTCAAAAAACTCATTGTCTACAATGCCTCACTAGAAAAATTCATAGCACCCACTCTGGGAGCACCAACCCCTTACAACCTTTAGGAACACCCATTCCAAGGAGCACCAACCCCTATAAAAAAACACAAAACAATAATATATTAGAGGGTTACTTTGTTTCCATTCAATTCATATTTTACTTTCACTCTAATACATTTAATATCTTAAAGATTCATTATGGAATCTCTAAAATACCAAATATATGAGTTATATACTCTATTTTGCATCATATTTGTAACACTTCAATTATATAATTTTGTGTACACATTCAAGAAAGAAAATAACTCTTAATAGAGTATAAATCAATAATCAATGATGTTTCATTCTAAATTAACAACCTTCTGAATTCCTCCGATATAGAATTTATAATGTTCATTGTTCCTAAACTGAAAAACTAACTTTCAACTTCATAACCATTCTACAATGCCAGAATGGTAGTTTTGTTCACCATGTTTGAACCAAAGTTTATCATGATGCTCTGTGGTATATAGACTTGAGGACTAGTGAAAGAAACTTTAACACAACCCACAAAAATAATCCATAATTGAATGCATGTTAACCCAGACTAGGGTTACTATATTTTAAAACTGCCTGTAGCAATTTCTATTTAGAATGACAACTATCATTATAGAGAGTTTGAATTCCTGTGAAAACAACTGTTGAAAGCCCTTAAAATAAGTTACAAAACTGCCATGAACAGATTTAATACTATCCACATATGGGTCAAAGAAGTTTCTTCAAACTATTAAAATTTTACCAAACTCTAACCCATAATACCAATGCTTGAACAACTTTAATTTTATTTAACAAGGTTTAGATCAAATAAATCACAAATATCTGAATTAACAAAAACAATATTTTAAATTATCTAATAAAAAAATAGATATCACCTGAATGCATTTGAAGACAAGATCTTGAAACCGTTTCTATTGCCAGCTAGTAATTGCTTGAAGGTCGCATCTTTGGTTATCCTTAATCACATCACAATGTTTCTAATATTATCATCATTCCTCAAACCCTAAGCTCACTGCCTTATTTACCAATGTAAAAATTTGTAATTGACCTATTAGCCCTAACTATGCCTAAAACTGTTACCTCTTTCCTCCTTGCCACCATACCACTTCTACTAGGCTTCACAAATTTCTTCCAATCTATTCAAAAGCGTGCTTGGTTGATTTTCCAAATGAAAGCATTTAGGGAAACACAATTATTATGTCAGTCAATGTAAAACCAAAAACTCATATGTATGTCAATAATAATCACTATTTACATGTGGAAAATAAACCATGCCTTGCAAAGACTTTAAAAACAAATAATTCCAAATAACATGTGTCGATCCACCTTATTCATTTTTATGAAAGTGAAAAAACTACATAATGACCAAAACAAGTATGGAAGCCCCAATAAGTATTGCTTCCTTCATGTCTTACCAATGCCATCTAGGTGAATCATGATCTTGTAATGATACCTTATTACAATATATAAATTAATATTGTTTGTATTAAAAAATCAATGTCTCATGTATTATGTGAATGATAAATTCTTAATATCTTATCAATGGACTCATTTATTGGACATTAAGCCCCTTATCAGTGACATAATGCATCTGGCATAGAAATCTAGTCAAGTATCAACATGTATCAACTGATAAGATAACATAAACCACATGAATGGAATAGAACACAATATAAATATCATGTGAATCAAATTTGATAATATGGCATCAACCTATATAATGCATTGTCATACTGAACCCAAACATGTCATTCCTATGTATTCAAATGTGAGACCATATCAATTCAATTGTATGTATTCCTTTCAAATACCTATCAAGTGTCTTTGTGTGTCTCTAACATCAAGGGAAACAAATGCAACAACTATGAGGTCCAACAAATAGTGCCAACCATGTGGCAGAATGTGAGTTACTTTTTTCAGCTAGAAGAAGTTTTCATAAAATGTGGCAATGTGCAAAATCTTGGAGAATGTGGTTTTCAGCTTGAGAGTTATTTATATGATGAATTTGATAATTTTTTGCCACATGATGATCAATATTTTAAGAGTATGCTTGATTTTCAGATGCATTGTAGTTGTGAATATGTTAATAATGTTGTATATGATGGGTTGTTGGGAGATGCTAGCATGTTTAATCAGGAAGATTGCAATGATATTTTTAGATTGGCTTTGGTGAAATGTGATGAATTTTTTTTCTATGATAGGGATAAGAAGATACCTATAGTTCTTGGTGGCTTTGCACCACTAGATATGGTTTGACTTTCCAAACTAGAGCAGTAGGGGGCAGATATAACCTTTTGACTCTGTCACCCAATGAAATAGGCATTTGGTCTACTTCTCTAGAGGATTTGGATTCTTGCTATACCCACAAGGGGAATACATCCCCAATCAGAGCCACTAGTGGCACCTTCAATTTTTGCAAATTTAAAGTGCCCATATTAAAAATTTGGCTTTGTACACTCAGAAGTTTACCTAAAATATCTGCCTAAGCGACCTACTTTGGAAGGTAATAATTTAGAGCTAGTTGAATTTTAGGCCAAACCCCTTGGTGGACATATTCATTTGACATATGTGAATATGCATGTCAATTTTCAACTTTCCATGATGAGTTTTGACAAGGTTTTGAAAAGAAAAGATAGAGGGTTTTGGGATTGTTTTATTGTTTGCAAACTCTCTGTCCTACAAAGTGGCCTCTTGTTTAAATTTGTAATTCACTATAAATATGCACATCTCTATTTTCCTTCACCATTGACTTATTCAATTTTTTTTTCCCATCGAGATGGATGGTACCATCATTGATGTAGTCTTGTATCTCATAATGTAGATACATGTAATACTTAGTATCATGCCCCTAGACACAATGGTACTTGAAAAAGGAATTTCCATCACACCAATCAGGATAAGTCTCCTTCAAAGGTCAAGGATTTTCTAATGTTATAATCTTATCCTTCAATAGCTTTTATAGAATAGAAGAATAAGATTCAGATAGCTTTTAAACTTTTTGTTGTGCATGAGGTCATGATCATTAGTCACAACAACAACATTTGCAATAGTCTTTCCTTTTAATGAAATGGATACTATAGATTTTCCTTCAAAAGAGGAGCATGAGGAGGATCCCTCGAACTGAAACACTGTTTGTTGATACTCCCACAACACAACACACATATGTGTGAAAGAAGGGTACTTCATTAAGGTGAATTTCTCCTACCAATATCACTATAGGTTGCCTATGAATACCTTCTACACATCTGAATTGGCTAGTGAATATGAGATTTGTGAAAAGAGTAGGGTATGTGCAGGATGATCATGGTAAAAATAGTCCCTTAAGTGGCAAAAAATTTAGAAAAATCAGAGTTAGGAAACTTGATGTAAAAATTTGAATAAGTTATCTATATTATTTCAAAAATATGTAAGAATAGAATCTATAGCAATTTGAATTTAGTTTCTAAACTACTAAGGTTTTTTTTTTTTTTTTTAAATTCTATTTGGTGAAAATTTGAAATTTCAATGCAGTAGTACTTAAATTTCAAGGGGAAAATAAGAATTAGGTGTCTATATGGCCACCCTAACCACTATAAAATGCTAATATTTTGTATAAGATTTTAGATATAAGTAGAGGACTCATGTCCCGATGTGATGCATTTTTTTTGTAATTTTTTTTCCAAGTAAATAATTAATTATGATTTTTTATTACAAATTTTTAAAAATATAAAAAATTGTATGCTTTACCACCTTAACTTGGTTAAAACTTCATGAAATTATTATTATTTTTTTAATAATTTATATGTGAAGCATAGAATGTGACACATTTTTTGGATTCAAAAAATGTGATACCATTTGAAAGCTATATTTTTTTTTCAATCAACCTATCAATCAAGACTTTAGTCATAATTCAAATATAAAATGAATAATAATTAGTTATAAAATTAAAAGTAAAGAATAATTTATATTTGTGGAAAGCTGAGAATATCCATTAAAAACTCTTTTTGTTTCATCAATTTTGGGTAAAAAAAGTCGTTAGCCACATACCCATCACATCACCACTTTTTCACCCATCATGATCCTCCACATACCCAGTGCTTGTATCTCACAATGAAATCAATTATCTTCTTGTTCTCTCCCTACTTACATTGGATGAGATCTAAAAAGGTCATCTTCAAACTGATGTTGTGCTAGAATTGACAAAGAAACTGATTGACAAGTTTTTCAAATGAGAATATAGAATTTTTAAGCAAGGAATAGTACCACTCGAGTGTTGTATCCTTGAGAGATTGAGGGAAAATATTTTCCATTAGGGATTCATTGTGAAATAAATCCATACACATCACATTGAAAGTGGATACAAGTAGCCATAGATCTCCTTTACTACCATACTTTTTGAACATAGGAATATCCATTCCCTGAGGGAAAAGAGTGCTTAGAATTACATTATCAACAAGGGACTATGTCAGAAGAAGGGTTGGAAGATAGGTTGGGAGGAGGTTTGAGATAGGTTCACAAATTGGTTTTGTATTTGACTGTTATTCTATAGGAAAGCGTTTATAATAGGGTATGAAGATAAAAATGGTCTAATGGAACCTCCCCCAGAACCACCACCACTAGAACCTCCTCCTGACCTACCTCTAGAGCCACCATCATGACCACCACTAGAGTCACCTTTAGAACCACTACCATGACCCCTACTGGAGCCACCACCATGGCTTCTACTAGAGCCACCATCATTAGTGCAGCCACCACTATAAAAATGACCACCACTCATTCCACTAGAGCCCCCACCACCAAGGGAAGTAAGAGGAGAAAAGATAAAACCAAGGGGTATTCTAATCACCTTGGTAGTGTGGGATTTCTAAGAATTAGTGGAAACACTGATCGAGGGGCCTATTTCAGCCATGCATATAAATGTGGTAAGCATTGAGACACCTATTTGTTTCTCACATGTGTCAAGAACCTCTCCTCAAATAGTACCTAATCTAGTGTTATACAAACTTGAATGTATCCTTCAGTTAAATTGGTGAGGTTGCATAAGAATTCTATGCATGTCCAATCCTTTCCTAACATGTATCTCACCTCACTAACAAGCCTAGTGTCTCTTGTCATATTTGGTGTTTTCTCTAAATGATTCACTAGGTCTAATAACCTCCTATCTAATACCAATTTTTTTTTTTCAAGAATGTGCACAACATCATCCTCATCAAAAAAAAAATCTATATAGGATGTTGGAGGAATGGGCGCGTTAGTGGTTTCATCAATGAACCACATCTAGTTTGTAAAACCTATGATAAAACCAGTAGTAAAACCATAAGTGACCATCCTTTCCATTTGTAAGTTCCACACACTTCTAACCATGTTTCCAGAGGTTGTAGAATGGGTTGTGATGCTCATAAAACCTCACAACGCCCAATTTTATAATAGTCACCAAGTGTGAGGGAAAAATTATCAAAAAAAAGAAGATATATGATGTTCGCATTGGGTTCACCAAATTGTAGAGGAGGCGAACCAACCACACTAAGGATCTAGGTCACAAAGAGTTGAAGGTGGAAGACTACCCTAATATACCTCACATTGGACAAGCACTTAAGGTCAAGGATAGAGAATTAAGAACACTCTTCGTGCTTCTATCACTCTAGTAACCCAAGAGCTTAGTTAGGAATAAGCAAGTAGGTTTCTAGAATTTTGATAGTACATTAGACAACTCTCTGTCAGAGGATAGCAATATAGAACAAGAATGATAACACAACGTGTTGGAGTCTCATTGGTGCATTGGTTTCCATAATGAAATAAAGTGAAAAATAAAATGAAAATGATAGAATACCTACTAACAACTTAGGAGTTGAAATGTAAAGTAATAACAAAAATGCTAAATGATAGAATGATGAAGATAACTAAAAAGATGATATAGAAATGCTAAGAAATGGAGGTGGTGGAAATGAACCACAATGGATCTAGTTTACTAGAAAGTTCCACATGAATGTGCACCTACACACATCCAAGAGATGGAAAATATTGGGGTTTTTCACAATCAAACCTCGTCTTTTGTGTTTCCACCTCCACGCACAACCAAATAGAAATATATGTAGAAGTATGATAAAGAAAACAATGTTGGAATGAAAATGAAACCAAGAACTACAAGAAACACTATGCTACTCAAATTAAAAAACAAACTATCAATAAGAAAGCATTACCACCCTCAACCAAAGGAACTCAAGGCTAATAAGAGAGGAATGCAAGACAACAACTATGGTAGAGTTGAAAAAGCCACAACAATGCCAAAAGCAGTCTCACAAGACACCAAGTTGTAGCTCCTATGGTAAATGAAAATAATGTTGTGATTGTTGTAGTCATGAAGTGAATAATGCAACAAGTAGAAAGAGTATGGAGAAAAGTGTGAAGCTAGATAGAATGAATGCATGAAGAAGCTCAAGAATTTCCAAGAAGATGGATTGAAAGTTAAAGATAGCCATTTGAAGAAGGCTTGGGAGATAAAGATCCATTCAAAGGTCAAAAATAAGATGTAGGGGAATTACATTTTATTACCAATGGAGAACATAACACCTCTATAGATTCTAGAAGTATCAATCTATTTATAATGGCAATGTGTCACGTAGATGTCTACATGCCACACACATGTCCTTGATAGAAATTCCCCCACCGACACTAAAAAAGAGTTCCAAGTGGATGGAGTTTAGATTGGTGATGTGGAATTACGTGGTTAGATTTTATTTTTCTAAGTTGGAGGGTGTAAAGGGGGAATTTTCAAGAGGGGTGCAAATGAACTCCTATACAAAGGCATAACATTCATCAATACTATGTCCAAGAGTTCTATGTCATTGATAATGAGACACGTCAATACTTTTTCAATTTTAATTTTCCTTTATAGGTGGAGATTTTATAAGTCATTGATTAAGAAGTGTGTAAATTTTTTCATTCTCAAACATAAGACAATGAAATTGCAACTTCTTGAGTTTGTAAGGCCTTTGTCTTTTTCTTGATTAGACAACTTATTGAGGTGGATTTGGAGGAGGAGGATCTATGTTAGTCCTATCATCCTTATGAGGCATTAATTGGTCTCTTTAAATGATCTTGTGAAATAGAACACCTTTTCCCTTATGAGATGTGTCAGGGGTGGATTCTTTATATCCTAACCACTTTGTATCCTCAAATGGTATTTTCTCTAACACTTTGTGGATTTCATGTGCTCAATTTTTATGTCATGGCCTTTTTTGTTTAATATCTTAAAGCCTTGACCATAACTCTCTTCAAATTCAAAAGGTGTATAGGTAACTCGACTGGCATATGATCAAAGATTATCACTATTGTTCTTGTTAACAAGATCATTTATGATTGATGGTTGAGGTTTGATTTGTGCTTAAATTCAAGGATGAGAAAGTTTGAATTCATATCAAATGATGGTATGGTAGGACATGTTTTTTATTTCATGGAGGGGTAAAAGGATGTATTATTCTCAAGGTTGTTTATACAACTTTATATGAATTCACACATGAGATCATCAGGTATGTACAAGATCATGATGGGAAAAACAATTTTAATGCAAAAAAATGTGACATGAAGAAGCGAAAAGCATGGAAAGCATGTTTGACTTTTTCGTTGGGTTGGTAAAAAGTACATTTTTCTATGGTAAAATCAAAGCAAAATAAATATCTAATACGAAAAAAATTCATATTGGCTCAAAACAAATATCAAATCTCAATATTGAATATCTATTATTGGTTATATATTAAATAATATAATATGACAAATATAATATCAATTTGTCATTTTAATATTAATATATACAAATTTATATGAATATTAATATATGATATATATATATATATATTAATATATTGTACTATAAAATATAAAATATATGTAATATATATATAATATATCCATAAATATAAATAATCTATAATATATAAAACATGATATATATTATATATTATATAAGATATATATGATTAATGTCATATTATTATAAAATATATATATTATAAATATATATAATATATATTTAATAAATATATTACATATATTAATAAATGTCATATTTTAAAATTCTAACATGCTCTCCAAAATAGTGTCTCTAATCCAAGTATCTCTCTCTGATGTAGAGAAAGAAGGTTCATAGCATCAAATTTCTATATTCTTGGCAATAATCAAGCACACAATTGAAATTATTCATTCTTCAAGCAATCTCAGTCCTTTAACCTTGAGCAACATGGGCCCAACTTACACAAATGGACACCAATATCTATCAGAATTGGTAAATTATTTCAACATGCTGAGATTCATCCAAAAAAATGATTACAACCATCCAAAGATCAGAAAACAATGATTTAAGGCCAACCATAAACAAACTATGCATAGCTTTGTTCAAACATCGAGAAAACCATGTTTCTTTTACCACTCTCCACCAAAATGAAACTCACAATCTACCATAACTCATGCAAATGAATAAATGAATATTTTTACTTTAAAGGGTTTTTATAACATGTAAAAACAGAAAATTTCACCAATTTGTATCACTTTTTTATGGTGGAATAAAAAGATATGAATTTTTCTTATTTGCTAGTAACCCTAGTTCCTGAACTGGGTAGTCTTCACCAAAATTGTCATAAATCAATCAAAACCCAATGAAAAATGATCAAAAAAAGTTGAAAATGAAACTAAATTCACATATATAACATTTCCAATAGGTCTAAGGTTTTTATTTGATATATAAAATACATACCATTCTTTGCAACAGCCTGCAACTTCTAGAGAAAACAATCCCATAGGGTTGTCAATGGTAAAATGACCATAACTTTCTTCAAACTCAATGGAAAAACACCAAACCAATTTAAAATTAAATCTAGTTTATTTCTGTATCAATAAAAATTAATTTCAGATCTTTACACCTTCATACAAAGCCGTATGTTGTAAAAGAACAGGGCAAAACACTCAAAAATTGTAGAAAAATTCATCTCTTCATTCATAAATTCTTGTTCAATCTACATTCCAACCCCCCATTAGACTTGGAGGCCCATTTTTATGCTTGTACAATAAATTTATTCTCCAACCAACCTACAACTACCATTTAGAAACTTTTAACAAAATTTTAAAAAGTTGTCATTTAACAAGAAGAGTTGTTATGACAACATTTGACAACTTTTGACAATGTTTTCATTTTTCAACTAAATGACTCCAAATGACTTCAAACATATATAAATGGCTCATTCAACCTTATTACAACATTAAAACACCTAATTTAATTAATTTATACAATATGTCCTCATGGAGGCTTGAATGCAAGAAGGTTCTCTTGCACCATTCTCCCCTTGAAGAAAAAACTCAAGTCCCTTGAGGGAGCAAAGAGTAAAAGACCTGCAAATCAAAATGAATCTTCACTATCACCAGTAATAAAAAAAAAATTATATTCATCTTAACCCATGGTTTTTTCTTCCTTGAAATTACAAACACAACAAGAAGAAGGTATTTTATTTCCATCTTCCCATCATGTATATGTTCAAACTCATCCACAATCCCTACACCTTGATTTTCTTGCAACCATAATGTCTCTATTTCTGTTGTCCCAAGATAACAACAAACTTCTACATGGAGAAAAAAGAAAATTTCATTAGCCTCACCATGAAACAATGAAGTAAATATCTCATTCTCATACCTTGGTGGCTCAATTTGTAACTACAAATCTATTTCACCTTTGTCATCTTCTTCTTTAGGTGTAGGAACCAACTCTTCATCATCTTCTTCTACCTTTACCATTGAATCTTCTACTACATTTTCTATCTTCATGTCCCAAAGGTCCATTTATTGTGAATACACCTCAACAACATCATCTACACCTTCACTCTCATCATTAGAATACCATATATAACCTACATCATATCCTTGAAAATACTCATATATCACATTACCAAAAAAATCTGTAACATTGTCATTATCAACCTTATTATCAACATCTTGAGGATCAGTACCAACCTTATCAACAACCTGAACAACCTTCTCTACTTGTTCATAAAAAATTTCATCAACTACTTCATTACCAACAACCAAATCATTCATCAAAACAAAGAAGTTTGTTCATCTTCAAACATAATTGGAATATCATGCATCTCAACCTGTAACTTACTTTTCTCAACAAACTTTACCTTTGCCTCATTTGCTGCTATACTGACTTTTCTTTTTCTTCTTTTAATAATCTTTTGTATATGCCATTCAACTTTCTTTTTCATGGTCAAGTGCCAACTTGTGAATCTTTTGAGTAATTGATCTATCCTTTCCTTTAATTCTGCAATCTACTTTTGCCTCATCTTTTTCTCTTTTCTCTTCTTTTATTTTTTTTCCTCTCATCCTCTACCAGTAAATGTCTTCCCAATATTCTCACTAAATTTATCTTCACAAGCAAGTCTCTCCTTGCTTCTATTCAACTTTTCTCTACCTTTGCTTGGCAACAATTGGGTTCTTCTTAACCTCCACAAAACCACAACACAAAACCACAAACCAACACTAACCCAGACCTTTCACTTGGTTCTAATACCAATTTGATGTAGAGAAAGAGGGTTCATACCATAAAAATTTTATATTCTTGGCAATAATCAAGTACACAACTGAAATTCTTCATTCTTGAGGCAATCTCAGTCCTTTAACCTTGAGCAACATGGGCCCAACTTACACAAATGGAATCCAATATCTATCAGACTTGGTAAATGATTTCAACATGCCTATATTCATCCAAAAAACTCATTACAACCATCCAAATATAAGACAACAATTATTTAAGGCCAACTATAAAAAAACTATACATAGCTTTGTTCAAACATCAAGAAAACCATGTTTCTTTTACCACTCTCCACCAAAATGAAACTCACAATCTACCATAACTCATGCAAAAGAATAAATGAATATTTTTCCTTTAAAGTATTTTTATAATATGTAAAAATAGAACTTTTCACTGATTTTTATCACTTTTTGATGGTGGTTTAAAAAGATATGAATTTTTCTCATTTGTTGGTAACCCTAGTTCCTGAACTAGGTAGTCTTGACCAAAATTGTCATAAATCAATAAAAACCCAATTAAAATTGATCAAAAAAAGTGAAAATGAAACTAGATTCACATATCTAACATTTCCAATAGGTCTAAAGTTTTTATTTGATCTGTACAATCAGTACTATTCTTTGCAACAGCCTGCAACTTCTAGAGAAAACAATCCCATAGGGCTGCCAATGGTAAAATGATCATAACTTTCTCCCAACTCAATGAAAAAACACCAAACCAATTGAAAATTAAATATATTTCATTCCTATATCAATAAAAAATAATTTCACATTTGTAAACCTTCATACAAAGCCATAATATGTAAAATAACAGGGTAGAACATTGGAAAATTGTAGAAAAATTCATCTCTTCATTCATAAATTCTTGTTCAATCTACATTCCAACCCCCCATTCGACTTGGAGGACCATTTTTATGCTTGTAAAATAAATTTATGCTCCAAAAAACCTAAAACTAACATTTAACAACTTGTAACAAACTTTTAAAAAAATTTCATTTAACAAGAAGAGATGTTATGACAACATTTGACAACTTTTGACAATGTTTTCATTTTTCAACTAAATGACACCAAACCTTCATCAATGACTCCAAATGATTTAAAACATATATAAAATGGATCATTCAACCTTATTACAACATTAAAACACCTAATTTAAATAATTTATACAATATGGCCTCATGGAGGCTTGAATGCAACAAGGTGCTCTTGCACCACTCTCTCTCCATTTATCCCTCCCACCCTTCCTAGACAACTCTCTCTCTTGCTCTAACTCCCTCTTAGGTATCTCTTGGGCCTCTCCCTCTCTCTTAATTCTCTCCATATCAACTCTCCCTCTCACACTCCAACCCCCTCTTACGTCTCTCTTATTTCTCTCTCTCATCTCCCTCCCTCTATCCCTCCCACCCCCCCTCTCTTATGTCTCTGCCTCCATCTATCCCTCCAACCATCTCTCTCTTAGGTATCTCACTCCCTCTATCCTTCCCACTATATCTCTCTCTTGGATTTCTCTTCCCTCCCTCCCTACCTAGATAACTCTCTATCTCTCTCACTCCCTCTCTCTCATGTCTCTCCCTCTCAAGATCCTCTCTATCTATTAGGTTTCCCTCTTCCTCTTTGATCTCCCTTTCTTTATGAATCCCACCCCCTCTCATGTATCTCCCTCTATTTATCCCTCCCACCCTCTCTCTATGAGGGATCTCACTCCCTCTATCCCTCCCACCTTCTATTTATTTAGTTTCTCCCTCCATCCCTACCTATATAACTCTCTCTATCTCTCTCCTTCCCTCTCCTGGGTTATCCCACAATAGTGGTTTACAATTTTTGGCCAAACTGGACACTGAAATAATTTTTTTAACTAAATCTTCACTTTCAGGCACTTATAACGACTAAATCATGAGGAATTTGAAGATGATGTAAACTAGAGTTTCATGAATTTTTTTTTTGTAGATTCTAAATATATTTTTTTCAAAATATTTGGAATTAGATTGGCTTTCTTTTTCCATCTCACACAACTAGTTTTTTTTCAAAAAACAACATTTTTAAAAACTAACGCTCACCGTATAATGCATAACTTTTTTCCATGAAGGATAAAATTCTAATTCTTTAACATTGGATTTGTAACTCCGATATCTAGTGCTTCCACTTGGTTAGATAGTTTTTTATTGAATATTTTTTCTTTAATCAATTTTCAAAGTCAAACCAATTACAATTCAGACATTGCAACCATATAACACGTAACTTTTTTTGTATGTATCGAAATTAATTTTTTTTTTTTTTGTTGGATTGAGGACTTCAATATATGGTGCACTCATATTTTCAATTTTTTTTTTGATAATATGCTATTTTTCCACATGTGTAGAATAGAGAGCTTGAATTTTAGTGAAAAACCTACATTCACAAGAAATAAAAAATAAATATAGTAATAAAATTAAATTTAATTAAAATTATACTTTTTTGGAAGCTTATAATAAGTATTACATACTTACAAAAAATAAATTTTAACTGAACTCATTTGATCTCCCAAAAGGAAAAATCAAAATTGGTTTTTTATCAGCATTTTGATAGTTGTGAAGGAGACTCTGTTATAGGTATGGTTTAAAACTAGTGGAGTTCTATCCAAGGGGGCTTGGTCTAAGGTGGTTTGATAAAACCCTCTTCAATTAGAATCCTTTAAATGAAACTTTTCAAGGCTTAAATCATTATATTTTCTAAAATTATGTGATTTCAACAAAAATTAGGATCTCCCAGGAAGTGTACACCACTATTGTGGCAACACCTCTCTCTTAGGTTTATCCCTCTGAACTCTCTCTCATATAGGTCTCTCTCTCATCTAGGTCTCTCCTTCTCTCTCTATTCTCTCCCTCCCTCTATCCCTCCCACCCTACCTAAACAAATCTCTCTCTCTCTGACCTGCTCTTAGGTCTCTCCTAGGTCTCTCTCTCAAGTTTATCCCTCTCTCAATTCTCTCCCTCTCTCTCAAGTATCTCCCTCTCAACTCTCTCTCGCTCCAACCCATTCATAGGTCTCCCTTGGGTCTCTCTCTTGTCTCCCTCCCTCTATCCCTCCAACACCCCTCTCACTTCTGTATCTCCCTCGATCTATCCCTCCTACCCCCTATCTCTTAGGTAGTTCACTCCCTCTATCTGTCACACCCTCTCTCTCTTAGTTTTATTTTCCTCCCTACCTAAATAACTCTATCTCTCTCCCTCCCTCTCTCTCAAGTCTCTCTCTCTCTCTTAGGTATCTCATTCCCTCTATCGCTTCCACTATCTCTCTCTCTTTGGTTTCTCCCTCCCTTCCTACCTAGATAACTTTGTATCTCTCTCCCTCCCTCTCTCTCACCTCTCTCTCTCAAGTCTCTCTCCCTCATTGATCTTCATACCTCCATCCTGCCCACCCCCTGTCTCATGTATCTCCCTCCATTCATCCCTCCCACTCTCTCTCTTAAGTATCTTTCTCCCTCTATCCCTCCCACTATCTCTTTCTCTTTAGTTTATCCATCCCTCCCTACCTAGATAACTCTCTATATCTCTCTCCTTCCCTCACTTAGGTCTATCCCTCTAAAGTATGTCACATCTAGGTCTCTCTCTATCTCTCTCTATCTCCCTCTCTCTATCCCTCCCACCTTACCTAGACAATTCTCACTCTTGCTAAAACCCCCTCTCAGGTCTCTCTTAGGTCTCTCTCCATTTATCCCTCTATCCCTCCCACCCCCTCTCATGTCTCTCCCTCCATTTATCCCTCCTAACCTCTCTCTCTTACGTATCTCTATCCCTCTATGCCTCCCACCCTATCTAGAAAAATCTCTCTAACTCCAACCCCCTCTCAAGGTCTCTCTTGGGTATCTCTCTCAAGTCTCTCCCTTTCTCCCAACACTCTCCCTCACAACTCTATATCTCACACTCCAACCCACTCTCAAGTCTCTCTTAGGTCTCTCTCTTTTTTCTCCCTCCCTCTATTTAGGTTTTCCATTAAAGCTTCGAGGGAAGCATGTAGCATTATAACACTGCCACATAGTGATGATAAAAGATATGGTTTAAATGAAGGATTGAGTTATGTAGAACCCTTTTCAAGATGATAATAAAGGAATCATCACAATCATGATGCATAATAAATTCTTGGAGTAAGGGAAATATTAAAATACAGTCACAACCATGGTGATATCATATGCGTAATGTTTGATCTCAAGTGTCTAAAGAAGATCTAAGTGTAAGGATAGTGGCATATTTCAAGAAGCAACCAATTATTGATTGCATGGGTAGTGATCAATGTTTCATTGTTTATTAGGAGGATAGAGTGATAGGTTCCTTGCAAAATTGTGTTTGGAAAATTGTCAACAAGTATGTCAAAATGACAGTGGATAGGGGAACTTGTCATGTGCTTACCAAATGAAGAAGATAGAGTTTTCTATTATAGAGGGTAGGTTGCCAGGAATGAGATGTAAAGGTAAGTTGATATAAAAAACTTGTAGTTCCTCTCATGCTATTTTCCTACTGGATTGATAGTCGATACGTTATATGATGAGACATTATGATATATTATATGATGTTAGACTCATTGTTATGATGATATAATTGATGGCACATCTGATACTTGAGGTATTATGCATATGTTATGATTAATATATGGTTGGATTATTATTATTGAGACACTAATTATTTATGTGTTTTGATATGGTTTTATTCAAGTGATTACGAAGATCTATTTTGATTATGAGGACTAACCCTATCATGAAAACTATGTGATTATCTTATCATGACTATTATGTGATTATAATGTGATAGATTTTATCCTAATTACTATGTAACTAATTGTTATATGAGTTGATTTGATTACTAGGTGTTGTTCTTATGGATGTGATTGAGTTATAGGGACAGTGTCACATAACACACTTGTGAGGACCCTACAACATTGTGATTCCCTTTCATAGTTTGTTTGTTTATATGTATATGTATATGCATAATTATTTTGTGTTGCAGGTTGTAGGTACCAAACATTGACTCCACCTGAATTGGAAAGTTTGAGCATGCCTTGGACCCAATGGATTAGTTGATCGAAGATAACACTTGATCCCCTACCCTAGCCATAATCCTTGAAGAGGATGAGTATATGCTTTGGAACCTTATCAGTATTGTCAGTTTGGTCAATTAGTGATGCTTGATAGTGATCAGGTAATTCTTTGGGCATTTTGCTTTATTTATTTAAATTTTCTGATAAAATTCCTTTTGTTATCTTATGCATTAAAATCAATTGGTAAGTAAAAGGGTATGCCTTTGATAAATAAATTTATTATATATATAGTAAGAGTAAATAATAAAATAAATTTATAATGTAATGTTATTATTAAATAATAATAATATTGTAAATAAATAAAAATGTTATAAGGTTGGAGTTATATAATGAATTATAACATGTACATAAATTTGTTGGGTAAATGTTTTTATCTATTTGTATAAAATTGGATATCTATCATATTACATTGTTATGATTTTTTTAAATGAGATGCTTTTAATTTCCCTAGCTACTCATTTAAAAGTAATTATTAAGTATGTGTCGAGAAGGAAAATTTAATAATTAAAAGTTAAATATAATCAATTTCATTATTTGGTGGGATTGTTTTGGATTTCCAGTACACTTGACATTTTTCTTCTCCAGTAGACATTTTTGGTTGGAGGGATTTTCATTCTGTTTTGGAAAAGAGGGTGGAGAGAATTGTATGAAAAAATTTCTTCTATTTTTTATTATGCTCTGAATTGTGTTTTCAAAAATTCAAATTTGTGGATTGAGAGAAGTTGGAATTTCAAGTGGAAGTTTGAGCTTGACATCAAATTTCCATCCCTACCAAGCATTAGATCTAGGTTTGATTTTGATCTTTTGTTCACAATTCTTTTCTAAGTGTACGATCAATGTGATTGATTTCTCTCTGCTTTCTAAAAATAAATGTTTGTTTTTATTCTTACTAGAAATGAGACATTCAGTTATTTAGTCCAGAATAAAAACAATTAATAAATGCATTTGAATTCCTTATTAATTTAATATATTTATATATATCATCAATAACGATAATGGTTGAACCTCATTATTTTGAACACAATGTTTAAATTTCTTTTGTCAAGGCTTTTTTTTTATCTATTGAGATTGTCATACTGTGGTTTCATTATCTCTGTATTAGAGTATTTTCACTTGGACTATATGCTCAAACATAGCGCATCCCTCTTATCAATCTATCGACCACCTTGCATGATCCTTCTAGTCTGCCAATGAACTTTCATATAGCCTTCATCTTATCTTCATATGAGGCTTTGAATATCCCTCAATTGCATGGACATGGTTTTCTTTTCTTCTCCAATTTTCTATGTTCTAGGCCCACACACCTCCTTAGCTCTATTTCCTTTAACAAAAAATTGTGGCCAATAACATACCTTGCCATGACTTCATTATTATCTTGTGCATCCATTTCCAAAGGCATATGGTTATATTGATTCCATGAAGTTAAGGTGGTCAGACATATGAGTTTTAATACTTTTAAAAATTTGTAATAAAAAATTCATAACTAATTATTTACTTGGAAAAAAATTATAAAAAAATATGCATCACATTAGGACATGAATCCTCTACTTATATCTAAAATATTATAAAAAAATATTATCATTTTATTGTGGTTAGGGTGGTCAAACAAACACCTACTTCTTATTTTTTCCTTGAAATTTCAAATTTTCACCAAATAGATTTTTATTTTTTAAATAAACCTAGTAGTTTAGAAACTACATTCAATTTGCTACAGATTCTATTCTTACATGTTTTTAAAATAATATAGATAACTTATTCAAATTTTTATGTCAAGTTTCCTAACTAATTTTTTTTAATTTTTCGCCACTTAAGGTCTTGTTTTTTCCATGATGATCTTGCACATACTTGGGTAGAGTATGTTTAAGGTTTTATGCCATCAGGATGTGTTTAGTAAGTTGGCTTCTGGAGGCCTAGGAGGGGGGTATATTTGTATGAATGGTCCTTAGGGTTGTTTAACCTTGAAGTGGTTTGGCTATGGGTGATCCCATAATATTGGTTTAAATTTTTTGGCCAAACTAGACATTGAACTAATTTTTTTTAACTAAATCTTCACATTTTGACACCTATAGCAGCTAAACTGTGAGGAATTTGAAGATGATGCAAACTAGTGATTTTTGAATTTTTTTTGTAGATTCTAAATATATTTTTTCAAAAAAATTAGAATCAGATTGCACTTCTTTTTCCATCTCCTTCAAAAACTAGTTTTTAATAGTAAACACATTTTTTTAAGTTTAATGGTACTAGCTAACACATAACTTTTCTTCTATGAAGGATAAAATTCTAATTTTTCAAATTTAGATTTGTAACTATGATATCTACTGCATGAAAATGGTTTCAAAGCATTTCATTTATTTATTTTTTCTCAATTAAGTTTCAAATTTAAACCAGTTACAATTTAGACATGATTTAATGGCTAAAACATAATTTTTTTTGTATTAAAATTCAATTTTTCTTTTTTTGTTGGATCAGGGACATTAATATCTAGTGCATTTATATTTTTCAATTTTTTTTATAATCTTCTATTTTTCCATGTGTAGAATAGAGAGCTTGATTTTCGATTAAAAACTTACATTCATAAGAAATAAAAAAATAAATATAATAATAAAATTAAATTTATTTAAAATTATACTTTTGGGAAGCTTATAATAAGGACTACATACGAAAAAATAATTTTAAATGAATTCATTTGATCCCTCAAAAGGTAAATCAAAAGTGGTTTTTTATCAACATTTTGATAGGTGTAAAGGAGACTATTACATGTATGATTTAAAATTACCAGGGTTCTATCCAAAGGGGTTTGATCTAAGGTTGTTTGATCAAACCATTTTCAATTGGAATCCTTTAAATCAAACTTTTCAAGGCTGAAATCACTATATTTTCTAAAAATATGTGATTTTAGCAAAAATCAGAATCTCCCAGAAATTATAAACCAATATTGTGGGATCACCCCTATGTTTTTGGTCATGTACACTATCCAAACAAAAACCCTAGGGGTGTTTACCTCCTATATATGCATGTATTCATTGGATTGTGATAGGTGTACAAGATGGTCAATTCCTTGCTCTCTGTAGGGTTTTCTAGTTGCAAGTAGGGGGAGTGGCTCTCAATGGGGGTTGAAACCCAAACCGGTCTCCAGGAAAACCCTTTGGAGGGTTTCTTAATCCAATGAAAACCTTAATGATGTATTAGGGGGAATGGGTAGAATTTAAATTAAACAAGATAATGGATCCCTCACCCATTTCATGTAGTGCTCATATAGGCTAAGAATGGGTTGAGAAGGCCTTGTTGGCAAGATCAACTTCCTTGTCCTCATGAAAGGAATGTTGATTCCACATGTCTCACCCTGTGGGGCCAAGACCAAGTGAGAGGTTTACTAAGACAACCATAGATGGAGGCCAGGGTTTTGGTGAGAGACTTCCAAGACAACCCATGCCATGACCATGCCATGCACTCCTCCCTATTGTAGTCTAACACTTCCTAGTTGTATTTCCTCTTTTTTTTTGTGTATGCCTATAGAAATGTTGTAGGTGTTGAAAATATTGGTGTTTTTAGTAGTGTGTTTATGGTGTCATGTATAACCCCTTGCTTATGTTAGCCTTTCTTTTCTTGATTGTCTATTGGATGTGGGACCTTGTGTTGCCTCCTAGCATGGGAGGTGGACCTCACGATTCCACATAGTTTGGAGGTTGGGGCTTTCCTTAATTGGGTATTCTTGTTGCTTGTTCCTGGGCATGGTGATTGATCATTGCACTGTGGACTCCAGTTCCTATTCTAGTTGAGAAGGCATCCTATCATGTATTTGAATATTGGATTGTATTTATGTTTGTATCTCTTAATGTAATATAATGTAATCTTCCCAAATGTACTAGGGGAAGCATTGTTGTAATTATTGTAATAATTTAATAATTATTGATGATTTTTTCTTGTAAAAATTATTGTAGAGTAATGCATTTTTCATATGTTAGCTAGCTAGAAAATGATCTTTAATGTTGATTATCAATTGTCACATTATGGAAGTGAGTAATATCAGATCATTTAATTTGGTTTTTTAAAATGAACCTTGTATGTTAGATCGATCATATACTTTTATCCATGAAATATTTCTATTAATCTTGATTTTGTGAGTGGGTATGTGTAGGATCATCATGGAAAAAATAGGCCCTTAAGTGGTAAAAAATTCAGAAAAATAAGAGTTAGGAAACTTGACGTAAAAAATTGAATAAGTTATCTATATTATTTCAAAAATATGTAAGAATAGAATTTTTAGCAAATTGAATGTAGTTTCTAAACTACTAGGTTTATTTAAAGAAAAAAAATCTACTTGGTGAAAATTTGAAATTTCAATGTAGTAGTACTTAAATTTTAGGGAAAAAATAATCTAAGTAGGTGTTTCTCTAACCACCCTAACCACAATAAAATGATAATATTTTTTTTATAAGATTTTAAATATAAGTAAACAACTCATGTCCAGATGTGATGCATATTTTTTTGTAATTTTTTTCCAAGTAAATAATTAATTTTGAATTTTTTATTTACAAATTTTAAAAAATATAAAAAAAATTGTATATCTGGCAACCTTAACTTGGTCAAAACTTCATGAAAATCAATTTTTATTTTTTTAATCCTATAGTATGTGAAGCATAGAATGTGACACATATTTTGGATTCAAAAAATGTGATACCATTTGAAAACTATAGATGTTTTTTAATCAGCCTATCAATTAGGACTTTAATTGTAATTCAAATAGAAAATGAATAATAATTATTTATTAAAATCAAAGTAAAACATAATTTATATTGGTGGAAATTTGAGATTCTCCTTTAAAAACCCTTTTCGTTTCATCAATTTTGGGTAAAGAAAAAGTCATCAACCACATACGCATGATATTGCCACTTTTTGGCCCATCATTATCCTGCACATACCCGAGTAGCACAATCGACAAACCTTAGAGGACCTAGGATTATTTTTTCATGTTATGTTATGCATTCTATAGTTATTTGTTTAAAAAAAAAAATCTTCCATTAATTTGACCTAGTTTAGTGTTGTCCTCTAGGGTTCGTTGGTAGGGGCGTTACAAAACTTAATAATGTGGCACAAATAGAGAATAAGTGTTTATAGTTGAATAGATAGAATGCCCTAAATCTTGTCAAAAAAATACTTAAAAATAGGAAGTAACTATGAAAGCATGAAATATGCTAATTTTTTTTTTCTAAATAAATGTGTAGTTTTGTATAGTTTGGATTTATTTTTTGCAAGACTTAAGACAATAGTTTAGGAAAATAATGTGATAAAATTTTATGGAATCTACTATGATTTGTACATCAGAGAGAAATGGAGAGCAACAACACAATAAAGAGAAGGAAAAAGGATTGCATGTAGTTGGAATAAGGAAGAAGGAAGTTCTCTAATGCATAATTACCAAGAATGTGAGGGTCTCCATGAATGTAGGTATGCTTTTGTAAACAACTAGTTATACCTATGATCATATTTTCTAATTTGAGTGTTGTGGTTGATAATGTAAAATCCTTGTAAAGCCTTTTGCAAGGTATATTTTCATTGCAATACAAGAAGTATATATGTTTCTTCATGGATTAATGAACTAGTATCCATTCTTTATGTTGTGTCATTTTGTATACATAGAGCCTAGATTATGTTTAGGAATGCAATACTTAGTCATTTTTCTTGTCATATCTATATTGTAAAATTATGGGTTGCACATACATTATCTTTCATTTTAATAATCAAAACTATATAGCCCAATAAGATCAAGGCACCAATCTACAAACACTTATCCTCTCATCGCACCAATACCTTAAACATAATGCACAAGATCATTTCACATCTATTTAATATTAGGATTCCCACTTGAATCACATATCTCATTGCTTTAGCAATACAATTATCTTAGGAAAGTTGTTCTTGTATCATTCTCAAAGAGATGTACATTGTAATTTTATTTACAATCATGCATTATCTATAATCTTGAAATGAATACATCTTTGGGGTAGTACTTGATGTATCTTTTGTCTCTTGCAGGAAATTTATTCTTCTTTAAGTAGGTTTATAGCCTTAATAGTGGTAAACTAGAATTTTGGAGTTTATTGAAAGAATTTAGGGTTTTCCAATGCATAGAGTATAGTTTACCTTCAAGGTCTTATATCTAAATTTTCATTTAGTTTTAATTGTCCCTACCTAATCATAAGCAATAAGTCTTTTTTATTAAGTCGGAATCCCCTTGGGGCTGGGTTTTAACTTGTCTTTAGGGCTTGGGAGTTTACAATTTTGAGAGCCAATAGATCCTTGGACAACTACAAATAAATGTAAAAAAAATTCTTTCAGCAAGATGTTGAGAAAATTTCTCTAATGGTATACTTTTGTGTTTCGAAGGAAAAAATTAGACTTATCCATGTAGAGGTATGATTTCTTTTGAATAGCACTATGTGAGTTCATTCCCCTCCTTAGAATATCAACATGACTACCATCCTCTTGAGTCTTGATCAACACCAAGATCATTGGAACACACATAAATTAGTCATATATGAACCTTAATAAAAAATAACAGTCAAAAGATACCCTTATCATAGTCCTCATTCAAAACTTTTGTCTTCTACGTATTCATGTATTTCACTGCAACATTTAAAGACTGAGATTTTCCCCACATAGGTAGTTGCCTCATTTATTTTTGATGGAAAACCTCAAATAAAATCCTAGCATTAATGACCGACATTGTATCTTTGAATCAGTGTCACCAAATCTAGCTATGCATTAAGCATTATTGCTATTGGTTTTGTATTCAAGAGGAATCCTATCACTGTGACTATATTTTATTGGTCAGAATGCAAATGGGAAAAAACTAGGGTTTTAATATATCATCATAAAATTCTACATGCTATCATCTTGAGTCTGTCTCAATACTTGAAGGATCTTGCTTGACACTCAAAATTTCCTTCAAGGAAAACCTACATAGGTCTACAATCAATCACACCTTGTAGCACACCATTTTATACTATTCATAAATAAATTAGAATAATCATTTGAAAGAGTTACCTTTCATTACATCCCTTCAATCAATTATTAATTCATATATTGCTTCCACATAGCACTATGTTTTCAAACGGAATTTTTTTCATTGTATTGATAATCTACTAGAATTGCCATGAATCTTTGACCTTGCACAATCCTTGTATCTTTGAATGAAACAAAGTCACTCCATTTTTTGCATCCTTCAAACCTTAGGTAATAGTCCTCCACACTTAACTTTCCCCTATGCATGATTAGTCTTCACTTCATAATGATGTTTCCCTTCAAATTTTGAAATTTTCTTGTTATTAAACCCTTAGGGTCTTATCTAAAAGATACATCTTCATGTATAATGGTTGTCATTCCTCATATCCTCAATGTAGCTTTAAAATATAGTGATAAAATAGTCACAAAGAATTCAAGGTCATAATGATGGGTTGAGTTTTGAAATGCTTCAATCATTTATCTTCTCTTTTGCTCTCTTCAAACCTCCTCATTGCATTATCTTCTATTCAAAGAATAAAACAATTCAAATCATTAATTATCTACAAAAACATGAATGTTGCATTCTCCTTGAAGCATAGGAAATATATGTGGTATGCTTGAAAAAATGACTCAAAAAATGTGGCATTATGGAATGCATGAATGTTGTAGCTCTACAAGAGGGTAAATAATTAAGAAATAATTTGGGTCAATATTTATGTGGGAAATGCACTTATAGATATGTATATAAAATGTGGAAGCATAATGTTTGTTGAATAAATTATTGAATACATGCCATATAGAAATCTACTCTCTATGAATGGGCATAGCTACATATGCTTATGGCTAAGTCCACATGAATTAAAATTGAAATATGGCAAGCATATGTCAAAGATCTAGTTGTGGGAATGAATGGGTATATGATAGTCATGATAAAGCTATGGCTATGGAATTAATTTAGGATAGTATGTTATGGGCACACTAGTGTTTTGAGGCTATGTATAGATTCTCCTTGAAGAAATCAAGCTTTCGTTTCCTTTCTTTAAGAAAAACATGGAAACATCCTTCAAACATTAAAACTCACATGGATTTTCCTTTCCCACATCACTGTAGATGCCATTTGATGAGTTTGCAAGATAGTGGGTGACTCAACATGCTTTTCTCGTATTAGTGCAAAGGCCCAAAAACAACCATATGGTGTTGTGGTGGTTGTGTAGAATCTTTTGTGAAGGATTTGGTGATCTAAAGATGAACTTGTAACTACAATATCTGATAAAAGTCCACTTCCAAGTATGATTTTGATGGATGTTCATATCCTCATCCAAAGATCCAATTCACACATAGGTAAGAAGGATGCTTTCAAAAGTTGAGGAGTTGTGATTTACACCCACTAGTTGCATTTTCTAAAAAGTTTCTAAGGTTTTTTCAAAAAAAACCTCTTTGAACATATCCTTTAATCATGACATTCCATGATATCATATTTCTTTGAATCATTTTTTGAAATAGTTTGCTTGCCTTGTCTATGCTTCCATATTTTCATCTATTTCTATCAAGGCACTTGTAACTACAACATATGACAAAAAATCAATATTGTTATGCTTTCATGGATGTCCCTTCGTTATTACTAGATATCTAATCTAGTGCACATTATTATAGTGCAAGTCTATTTTATATATTATGTCATTTATCATCACCAATATTCTCCATGAGAACATTTTCCCTATTTAAAATGATGGAAATGGTTCACATCTCTTAGAAAAATTTCTCTTGCAACAATCTTGGAGATGAATTTAGATGTACTGTGAAAATCAGAACATACTTGAAGGTTCTTAACAACTCTAATAGTCGTACCAAGTCCCATGTTTAACAAGCCAAATGCAACCGTTAGCTTTTCACTATGGTGGTAGATAAATGATTTTTTTTTCTTCTAATCCATAGAATTAAGTAAAAAACTTGAATTTCTAGAAATACTCTACTAGCTTCATTTTCCAATCCAATTTCTCCAATTTTGTATAGCTCTCCCATGTTTATGGATGTGATCTATCTCCTAAACAAAAAAGCATGTACCATTTTATGCCCTTCAATCCGACTACATGCAAATATCTTATCTTTTTAATTCCTCCACCTTTCATCAATATCCTTACTATTTGAACCTCACCACACCTACCTGCTTCCACATAGATGTTTTAGAGATGCACATAAGTTGTAACATTTTTAGGATCCAACTAAAAAAGTGTTGTTGTTGGAATACTTAGCCTATATTCATAGATGATCCATCGGCACAAAAAATTTAATTGGCATCTTAGTAATAATTTTTAGAGTGTCCTCAAGATAGCCAGCATGGGCATGAATGTCAACCATGCACACCTAATGATCAACTATATATGAAATGCAATAAGGGTTACTAACGTGTCAAGTATTTGTAACCCTCATCCACTAAACTTGCATGACTGAATGCATCTATAACACAAGAAAAGATTACAATGTGGGTGTTCTAGAGTGTGTCATTAATTCAATTATTTTGAGAGCTTCCTTCCAAAATCCATTTTGTGCACATTTTACATTCATATCATTGCATATCAAAAAAATTGGTGACCTTATATTGACTAATGTGCTATTCCATTATTTTTACAATATTTGAGAAAGGCTATTGTATGGTGCACAGTGCAAGTGGCATGGTTATTTATTGATTTGGTTTCATGTCTTCCTTTGATGCATAATTTTCTTGGTTTCCTTAATTTTGGTATATAACAATAACCATTGAAATATTGGAACATCATTTGAAGAAAATAATTTCTACCCATGAACGGTGCATATTTTTAGTTACATATAGGTTTTTGGATAAGCATGTTGGAGAAAGGGTTTAATGAATTTCATAAATTTTTTGATCATTATATAAGTGTGGATTAATCATAGGGTAGAGGTTCATAAAAAATTAATCAATGACTGCACTTCATACTGAGGATTCAAGGAAAAGCAATGGTTCAATACCTCTATCAAGAAAATTCAAAGTGAGGGTTTAGAGGGGAGTGTTCTAATACTCTTACCAAGTGTATACATTACGAGAGAGATTCAAATATCAGAGTAGAAGGTTATATAATGGTTTCTTTTGCATTATTTATGGTTTCCTTCCAATGGACTAAATATGTTCAGGTGACACAAGTTTGTTTCAATGTGAATGTATTGTGTAAACCCCTATAATAGTTCTCAAGTTATGCAAATGTTCATGTGAATGGAGTTTATTATTTCCAGGGGTCTGTGATTATCATAAGTGTGAATATCATTGTTTTGCATTTACTTGTGCATAGAGAAGAGAATTGAATCATAGTACTACATAATTCCTTTTTGTTATGATGTATTGGAGTGTGTTTTGCTTTGGATAGTAGTATGCTCTAACTGAGATTATTGACACTTGAAGGTTGAGTGAATTTGTGGTGTCTTGGATGATTTATGATTATTAGGATATATATAGATCTATGTTTAGCTAATGTTTTGATTATGAAAAACTAACATAATTTCTTGTTGCATTTATCAGAGAAACAAAGGCCTCTTCTAATCATAGAAAAAGATGTAGAGAGTGAAGAATTGGCTACTTTGACTTTGAATAAGCTTTGTACAGGGCTGAAGGTTGGTGGATTTATTCTATTGAAATCTTGTTTTCTTTTTAAACTATTTTTTAACTTTAAATTATAAATCCTTAGCATTTTAAAAATATATTTGTGTCTAAATTAAGTTTGTGCTATTAAGGCCCCTAGTTTTGGTGAAAATAGGAAAAATAACTTATAGGATCTTGCTACACTTATTGGTGGATAGGTTAGGTTTATGTTTCTATGTATCTACTCTCCTTTTTTGCTTTGTAGTTTCTTATTTTTTATGTAAGTTTAGGTTCTTCATGTGACATCTATTGAACAAAATTTCTTTCTCAATTGAGCTAGTTATGTATTTTTCCAAAAAAAATTCTCTACTTCTTAAGGAAAATTATTTATGGCTTGTAGTTATTGTCAAGTCATATCAGAGGATCTTGGAATAAAGCTTGAAAAGGTAGAATTTGGTATTCTTGGAATAGCTAAGAAGGTAGGTAAACATAGTACTATCCTTGTATTTAAGAATATAATGTTGTTTCCATCCATGGACAAGGTTTTGGTTGTGTTGTTACTCAAATTATGTTTGTCATTTTATCAATTTTCTTTATGATAAGATAAATTGTTCTTTACTCTAGGTGACTATCACTAAGGATGATACTATAATTCATGATGGAAGTTGTGAAAAAAAAGAAAATGAAAAGAGATGTGAGTAGTTGAGTTTTATTAGAGTGAAGCATGATAATATTTTTGCAAGACTATAATGCTTTGTGACAATAGAGCTGATAAGAGATTTGTGTTGGTATGCTTGGCATGGCTGAAAAAATATTTGGTCACAAATCTAGACTAATATTGAAGCAAGCACATATAATTATGACAAAGAAAAGATCCAAGAGATATTCCAAATCTATCAAGAGGATTTGTTGTTCTCAAGGTTTAACTTATAATAAAACTATGATTAGTTGTTTGAAGATAATTTTCAATATTTTCAAATTAGGATGATAAATTGTATTTATATTTTTTTGTTGGTCCTTTTATTTAATTTAGATTGGAGGATCCAGTGAGCTTTAAGTTGGAGAGAAAAAAGATAGTCACTGATGCATTGAATGCAATAAAGGAAGTAGTAGAGAAGGGAATTTTACAATCTAAATAAATTTATA
Organism: Sequoia sempervirens; assembly: GCA_007258455.2. Taxonomy (NCBI): domain Eukaryota; kingdom Viridiplantae; phylum Streptophyta; class Pinopsida; order Cupressales; family Cupressaceae; genus Sequoia; species Sequoia sempervirens. The sequence continues at coordinate 591,816,281 of VDFB02058242.1, read as the reverse complement.
AATTTTATTAATGAATTAGAGATGGTAATATTTTTGTTAGGAAGGTTATAGCTATGTGCTTACTGGAAGATACATTCATGTGGTGGTGTTTCTCTTCTATATGCAACAAAGAGCTTGATACATTTCCTACCACCAACTTTGACCAAAAGATTAGAGTTCAAATAATTCATAATGCATTGAAGGTAGAAATTACTAACGTAGAATTTCTTTTATTTATGTCTAGAAATAGGCTTTATCTTAATGTTTAATTATTCATTTTTTTCTATTTTTTGAAGTCTCATGTACATGTAATTGCTTCCAATGCTAGTGTCAAGGGTGTTGTTCTAATGGGAAAACTATCGGAACACGAGAATCTTGATTATAACTATGATTTTGCTAAAGGTGCACTTAGAATATTAGCATATTATGTTCTCAGTACTTAACATTATAAAGTGATGATCTTTGAAGTTGATTATTCTTTTACTAAATTGATAATGCTCCTTTAGCTATTGGTCAATTGCTTGATGATGATTGTCCCTAGGATTTCATCAAAGGTCTTATTCCTTTTGTTCGTTCTCTCCGTCATGTTGAACCACTTGTTGAAGAATTTAAGAAAAAGGTAATGTATAAAATATCCAAAGCTATTTTTCAATTTCCATAAGTTTTATATTAAGCTAATAGTTCTTCTTTTGTCTTTGTTTATTCCAGGAATCAACTTCACTTGTTGACACAAATTTGAGAGGATCTTTTGAGTGAAGGAAGTCAAGATGTACATAGGACCCTTAGGATTCATGTATGGGTTGAGATATAGGGCCCTTAGGATTCATGTATGGGTTGAGATATAGGGCCCTTAGGCTTCATTTCTCAAGTATTTCTTTCATGTTTTGGAGTTGTATAAGGAAGTAAATTATCATTGTGGCTTAGTTTTCTCAATCATAGCACTAAAAACACACTTTGTAATACATTTTTTGAAGCAAAGACACAATTTAAGTCTTGTATATGTTGTAAGAACACCTTTTCTCAATAAAATTTTAGTATTTTTCCTTCTTAATAGCTATTTCATTATGTGAAATTGAATGATTGATTATCCTTTTTTGCGTTTTATATTTAAACCTCAAAAGCATTGTCTCATTTCTAGCACTTTTAGGTAGAAATTAGTGAACAAAAATAATTAAATAAACTACAAATTGATTAAATATACTACCAATTAACATAGCAGTGAATAAATATGACTAAATATAATGATTATGCAATTAATAAACAATGTATCAATAGACTAGAAGTTGACAAAAATCAGTGAACAAAAAATTTAAATAAACTACCAAATTGATCAAAATGACAATTAAAATTAATAGCTAAATACACTATTAATGGATGGAAATCAATGAATAAAAAATGACTAAGTGACTAGTTTATAACAATCAATGACTAAACCAATAACTAAATATACTGCCAAATTGATCAGTCAAAACAACCAATAATGACTAAAAATGGTTTACTCATCAATTCAATTGTGCTATAAATGATTGGCAATAAACTACTAGTGGGGACGAGACCATGTTTAGTAATTTATATAAATTTTTTAGTAGGTTTTTAATCATATATTATTGTTTCTATACTAGTGTCTAGGCAGCTTGGTTACACACTATGAACTCATTTTCCTTTATGGAATTTTCCCTTCAGTTTGAAATCCTAGTGCTCACTAGAGTCTATTTAGTTACCTTATAAAGTTTGAAAATTAAATAACCTAACTCCACAGAGCAATGGGTGACTCTATGCAATATCTAGTTGACCATTGGGCCAACACTTACATTAAGATCTTATGCATCCACTATGAATCTTAAAGCTAGCTTTAGATTTTTCCTTGCAACCTTGATCTTTTCCTAATAGGAGGAAAAAAATCATTGCAATAAAGGGAGAAATTCATACCTTCATGTCATGGTTAGTTCTTCTTGGAACTATGACTCTTTATCCTTTATATCCTCCTTCATTTGATTAATTGTTTAAAGGGTGTTTAAAAGATCATAACACAATCGTTCTACCTCTTTATTGCAGGTCTACAAAATGGACTCAAAATATTGTTTTTCTCACTTCTTTGTGTCAATTTATTCTTAAGCCCTTTGGAGATCCCTCCAGCTTTTTTTATGAAGACTTGAGAAGGAAAATAACTCCAATTTAATTTTTTGCAATTTTGCTAGCCTCTCATCAAGTTATTTCTCTAGTGCCTTTTTCCTCTATAACTTGATATCCGGTGTTAGCTAATTCTCCTTGTATCTTTCTCTTTTCATTTTCAAATTTCTCACCTAGTTTCCTTATTTGGTCCATGGCTTGAGATTATTTTCTTTACATCTCCCATAGCTCCTTTTGCAATTCTTCACATTTATAATCCTATTGGCTTGATATGTCAGTGAACTTTTTTTTCTCTATAATTATTTTGTAGTCTCTTGCATTTGGGCCTTCAGATCTTTTATTTCCTTCTCCCCAGTCTAGACCTCATGCATGATCCTTTCTACCTAGGCTAAGAGTCAATAATTCTCAGTTCGAACAACCTTAAGTGACATAACTGCTTCACTTAATTAATGTTGTATCTACCTCAAGTAGGAAATATCCATATCCTTTACCTTTCTCTGCACCTAATTCTTGTCCATCATAGCCTTCACTTTCACCAAATTCACTTCATGCTTTTTCATTTTTTCTCCAACTTCATATATTAAGTTTATACCACCTTTTGTGTGGCCTTAGTGAGGCCTATCTTATCTTGAGAAAGTGCCTCACTCAGACTCAATCCCTTTGTTCGGAACTCATAACTATCATATTGCATTTCTCCCTCTAGCTTGGAGATTAGTGGCTCCATAACTGAAATCATCAAATACCTCTACTCCTCATCAAAACATGACTTTAACTTTTGGGTGGTTGGAGGTGTTGTGGCCTTCCCTAATTACTTCTATTTTATTTCCATGTGAGCCTAATTACACAATTATATTTGGGTTTGGATATTTTGTGGACAATTGATACTTTTGCAACAATAGGGACACGAACAAGGATTCCATAAAGGGCATTGCAAGGTGTGTTTCAAGCTACATAGACTTGTGGAGGGACTAATGGGAAAGTTATTAATGAGAAAGGAAATATTCCTCACAAATGTTGAGCAGAGTGTGCAATGCTCATCAAGGTAAGGGGAGGAATAGTTGAGAACACATGACTATACTGGAAGTAGGAAATGGTGATGGAAATTGTCACATGAGGGGCTCTATTGTTGATACCTAGGCCTCAGACATAGAAGTTAATATTTCAATCACATCTTTAGTAGAGGATGCATTTTTTGCATGTGAGGCTTCAAAATTAGGCTCACTTGTAAACATGGTGGGGGCATATCAAGAATAAAAGGGTCAACAACAACTAGAGAATGGTTTTGTGTTTGGGATGGAAGGCTTAGAGATATTAATGAATTAGTATAAGAAATAATAGAAGGTACACAACTTATTTGAACCACAGGAGCTAAAGATACTTGTGGGGCATAATTCAATCTTCATCTTCCTTCTCTGAAAGTCCCTACCCACCTAATTCTTGGATTATCCTTTTCATAGAGGGCACACTCATTCCTCTAGATCCTTTCATCATTGACCTTGATGAACCTTGGAATCTTTGAGCTACTGAAGACTTCCTTGCAGATCATCGGGTCTATTTTTCCTTCATCAATATACTAGTAGATGAGGAGATTTTTGACTACTTTCCTTATGGTACTTCCTTCTCTTTTCCCTTTCCTATTTTGGTCATTGAGGTGGGGAAGAGGAACCTTGGTCAGAATCCTAATTGGACTCATGGTCAAACCTTCAATAAAATGTGGACCTGACCTCTTTATCCTAAATTTATTCAAAAATTTCATTTGTGGGAACCATTCTATGTAGGGGACCTATTTTCTTGATTTCCTTCCAATACCTCAAAAAAAATTATCTTTTCTCTTAGTCCATTTGTTCTTCCTTTTCTTTTCCTTAATGGATTTGTCCATTTGGATGCTTGACTTGAAATCTACCAAGATTTGATAGAATGTGAGCCACAAGGCCACACAAATGGTATGAAGGCTAAATTGACATAAGTGTCATCCTTATCTTTGGATGAATTTTTCTTTGTGTTCGAACATGGCCACAACTCATACCTAACTTGTAGATGCCCCTTTAAATTATATTTCCATCTATTGTAGATGAGACCTAGGTTGATATAGGCCAATTTAAATGGTAAAATTTTGTTGTGCCCCTCTCTTTGCGAGCATCACCTTGCTCTTTTTGATGGTGAGGGGTTTGAGTAAAGCTTTGTATTCTTCTTCTTGGCACCATAGGTGTTATTTGTAATTGTTAATTATAGTCAATTTCCAAGGCGCATTTCCTACTTGTTACACATTTTGGTAGCTAAAAAGGTTCTCCCATAAACCTATTTAGTATAATTAAATTAAAATCCAAGCCCCAAAAATAGTTAAATAGGGGTTGGTTTTTCCTCATCCAATTTAAATTTTCATAAGGGAACCTATGCATAAGCTTTTGGGCTAGATCTTGAATAATAGGATTTAGGAAATAATCGAGGAAATTTTGACTACTTATAATAATCTTGTTGAAGTGAGCAACCCAATATCTTCAAGTTTTAACACCAAATAACTTCCACAAGAAATAGAGAGAAGCAACAATGGAAGATGCTATTCCACCAAACAAGAATTGCAATATGATACAATGATCAATATGCTATAAAATAGAATACAATGCAGAATATGCTAGAGATGGCTTGTTTATAAAGGCAAGGATGAGAAATAGGATAAGACAAGATCATGACAAGTGTCTTAATCTTATTACATGAGACAACTAACTCATAACTACCTAGAAAAGTGTAAAGTCTAGATAAGACAACTAATACTTATCTAGATAAGAAAACTAATATCCTATGTAAACTTAACATGTGAATTAAGTCCCATAAGTCCCTACTAAAGGAATAAACTAGGTATAGGACTTATTCACACCAACACCCACCTTTAAGTGCAACTTAGGGAGAAAAAAACCAATGCAAAAGATACAAAAGATGGGTCTCAAAAATAAGACCTGATGAGGTACCCATGTACAAAATAAATAAAACTCTTAGAAATTGAGGAAAGGAGAAAAACCTTGTGGGAGGTAACTCCTCTCAAAAAGAGAGAAAATGATGCAAATAAAATTGAAAAATGGAGAAGAAAAGAGAATTACTCAAGACCCCCCAAGGAAAAATTCCTTAACCCCAAGCATCAATCACAACTAAAGATAATGAGGCAATGCAAAATGTTTAGGGAAGATGTATGCAACCTACTAATCTATAGGAAAATACTCGAAGCTGAGAACACCATCCTGGATGAGCTACCTAATGAAGTGCATGTGGATCTCAATATTCTAAGTACACTGATTCTCCACTAGGTTGTGAGAGATATGTATGGCACTCTTATTGTCACACCAAAGAGTAGTGGGTATAGTGGAAGGGAATCCAAAATCAATCATCAACTAACGAAGCCACAAAACCTCCCGACTAGCCAAAACTACACCTCAATACTCAACCTCTATCAATGATAATGCAATAGAAATCTACTTCTTTCATGACTATGCAATTGGAATAGAACCAAGGAAAAAGGCAAAGCCAAAAGTATACTTCCAATAATTGACATCACAAACCCAATCTAATTTAGTGAAGCCCACTATCTGAGATACACTTAAAGTGTAGTGAATGCCAAAATGAGTAGTTCCCTGAATATATCTCAAGTTACATTTGGTAGCCTTAAAAATGACTCTCATGAGGCTCTTCTAAGAAGTGAGTGAAAAGTCCAACTGCAAAGGAAATATCAAGATTACTATGTGTCAAGTATAAAAGACTTTCAACCAACTACCAATACAAGGTAGGATCAACTGTAGGAGTAGTGCAACTAGTAGAAAGTACAAAACCTAATTGAAATGTTGTAGGGGAAGGTTGGCAATCAGCCATGTGAAATCTCTGAAGAAAATCAAGAGCATACTTCTACTAGAAAATGAAGATCCCCATAGAAGTTTGATTAACCTAAAGACCAAGGAAGTAATGCAAAAGACCAAGGTTGGTCATATCAAATCACTCCATCAATGCTTGTTGTGTACTCTGAGTCATGAAGTAGAACTCCCTATGAGAATCAAATCATTCATGTAGAGCACAAGCATATGTATATCCTCTCCATGTCTCTGAGTATAAACTGTGGGATTGGAATGGTAGTGAGTGTAGCCAGAAGAAAATAAGAGAATACCTATCTTCTCATACCAAGCCCAAGGGCCCTATTTGAGAGCATACAATGAACATCGAAGGCTACAAACAAGTGAAGAGTCTTGAAAAAATCCAAGGGGCTGCTCTATATAGATCTCCTCATGAAGATACCCATGCAAGAAAGTACTCTTCACATCCATCCAATACACTAATCATCCCTAGGATGTAGCTATGGCAAGGACAAGGCAAATAGAATCCATTTTGGCAATAGGAGCAAAAATATCAGAATAGTCAATTCCTTCAACCTAAGAGAACCCCTTTGCAACAAGATGAGCCTTGTACTTGTCAATAGAACCATTTGTTGCATACTTGGTATGATACACCCATTTGCACCGAACTAACTTTCTTCCCTTAGGAAGAGGCATAGGATCCCAAGTATGATTCCTTATCAAAGAAGAATACTCATTAACCATAGTACTATCCCACTCTAGACTAATTGAAGAATCAAAAAAATTCTAAGGATCATCTAAAACTACATGACTCAAAAGACTGATTCTTGAAGTCTGAGAATGAGTGCAACAAGTTTATGTGGGATCACTAATAGGAATACCAGCCTCCTCAAGAGTAACTTGAGCGCATCATAGCCTAGTTGGTGAATGAGGAGGAGGTGGATCAAAAACATCATCAAAATATCTCTTAAGTAGAAAATCATCTTCAAATGAAGAAGATTTAGTTGGTCGTGATGAAGAAGAAGTCAAAGGAGGATCTATCTAGGTGTTAGGCTCAGAAAACTGAACATCACCATCCAGAATGAATTCTCAAGCCTCACTATCAAATAATCTAAAGAAGGATACATTAGGCTTGCAATGATACCAAGCCTCCTCATGGGTCATTTTTTGGTTTTCCTTGTGGGTCATACAGTTTAGAATGTAGTTGGCACAATTGGCAGCTTTAGACCAAAATGTTTGAGCCATGGACCTAGATTGGCTCATATAATTTTCTATTTCCTTGGGAGTCCTACTCTTTCTCTCCATCACACCATTTTATTAGGGAGTGTAAGGAACTAGGTGCTAATGAAGAATACCATGCTCATTGCAAAAATCCTAAAATTCCTAATTGACATACTCCCCCCATTATCTATGCATATGTATCAAAGAGTAAAACTTGACTACTTCTACACAAATATTTTGAATGTCTTGAAATTGGTGAGAAATTAACTCTTAAGGTTCAAAAAATAGACCTATTTTCATTGGAAAAAATCATCAATGAATGTGAGAACACACTTATCCCCTAAAAAAGGAGTTGGGAATAACATGAGATCACTATGGACCAACTCAAGGGGTGTGGTTGCATCAGTAGCTTGACCCTTAGGAAAAGGATTTGGATGTTGGTTAACAAGAACGCAACCTTGAAAAATACCATCCATTTAAGAGATATTAGGAAGACCAACCACTAAGTTATGTGCTTACATTTGTTGAAGATATCTATAGTTTAAGTGACCAAATATTTCATGCCAAAATTTTCTCATTGAATCAACATGAGCAATAAAACATGAACCTAATAAAGAATCAATGACATAAATTTGATCGAAATGGTTCTCACAATCAACTATCCTTGTAGCAACAACCTTCTTCTGATCCTAGAACTCTCTGGGAGTAACATTTTTTGGAGTAAACTCAATTGAATTGCCATCTCCAGAATGAAAAAATCTAATATATGGAAAGTAGATTAGCTGAAATATTATGAACAAGAAGAACATCCTCAATGCACCCATCTAGCATTTGAATAGAGCTTGTCCCCAAAACTAGAATCTTTGAAGAGTTCTCAATGAAAATTTGAGAAGTAGAAGTATGAACAATGAAATCAAGAGGATCACGTGAATTGGTCATGTGATGTGAAGCACTTGAATCAAGAATCCAACTATATAAAGAGGAATTAATGGCCCATGCTAAAAGAGCTTTCCCTTTTCACATGGAAGAAGGCTTAGCCACTGAAATGTTGTTCTTATTCATGGATTCCTCCAAGGATTCTAATCTCTTAAAACAATGAGCCACATCATTCCAAGTTTTGTCACAAAATGAACAAGGATATCCTTTCTTTTTCTTGGACTTAGAGGAAGAATCTCCAAAGCTAGATGAAGAAGGAGATGTAGTGGACTTATGATTTTTCTTTTGCTTTAATTTGGATAGAGGCTCACTACCTAAATATGATTTTGTCTTGGGATTCTTCTTATTCTTTCCTTTACCCTTGGATGATTGAGCCATTAGAGAATGATTCTTAAAACTAGGTAGGGAATTCAACTCAATCAACTTGACCTCCTCCCTAGTAATATGGTCACAAAACAACTCAAAAGAGGGAATTATGTAATCTTTCTCCATGGAATCCATAGTTGAATAGAATGTAGAAGAAAACACTTGATAAGGTAGTACAGTAGCACCTAGTGATTGCATGCCTCCATGAGGCAGCCTTGCTAAATTTGGCTTAGTTTTGATGTTTTGGTGTTGTAATAAGGTCATTAGACCATTTTGAACTTGTATGAGTCATTTGGGGGTCAATTTGGCCAATATTGTAAAACCTTGCAAAATCCTACAAAATGTTGTCATGTAAAGTGCAAAAATGCAAAAACATGGGGAAGTTGAATGGTCAAGTCCTTCAAAAGGTAGTTGTGATAATTGGTTTTTAGTTTTTATGGTTGTAGAAGCTTTAAAAGGCCTCACAAACTTTGAGGTAGGTGGTGGATGTAATTTGAAGACAAAAGGCAATAGAGAAACCTGAATTTTCTATATTTTCCATTAAAATTTGTTGTTTCAGACTGTAGTATAGCCTTGTACTACCTGAGGGTGACTTCCCAAGCATTGAAATTGGTGAGAAATATAATTAACTTCATTTTGGCATTGATTTGGTTTGATTCATTAAGTTTAAATATTTTTATTGCATTTTTACTATAGGCGGCTAGGAACTCTATTTAAAAGCTTTGAAGATGAAATAAATGGATTAATCACCCATTCCACTATTGGTATTGCTTAAAACTTCACGGAATGGGTGGGTTAGGGTAGGTTTTAATGTAAAATTAGGTTTATAGAGTAGGGGAGATGTTTTCATAGGTTTTGATTGCTACCCTAGTTGATAATGCATGAATTTTGGCTTAAAGTTGATGGCTACAAGTAGTAGTTTGATGAAATTGCTATGTTCAAGGCTAGGAAATGATTGGAATAGCATGAAAATACCTATTTTTAAGTGTTTGAGGCATTGGTTGGTAGAGTAGAGGCCTAGAGTAGGGATTTCCAATAAACCCTCCTTGTTTCAAGCACAGTTAAGCCTAAAACAAGGGTTTTTGTAGTTTGAATGGATTTGGGGGTAGTGATTTGATAAAATTTGTTGATTTTGTGTATTTGTAACCTATTAGAGGTCATTCAATGAAAATATAAGTTTAGAAGAGAGTTTAGAGGGGTGTTTCTTTGAATAAGTGGCCTAATTAGCCAAGGAGCAGAACACAACAACAATTATTTGGAGAATATGCTCCAAAAAAAAGGTATGTGTTCTTGATATATGTTGAAGAATGCAATAATGGGTGTCTAGAATGATGTTTTTTATGTGGTTATTCATTGTATTTTGAAAGTTGTGGACAAAACCCTCTATTTGCAATGTTAAAATGATATTTTTTAAAGAATTGGGAAAATTTGTTAAGTTTGAGTTTTGAGGTTGAAAGGTTGGTTGATTCTAATCAAATTGTGATTATTGGAAGGTTTGGAACCTTGCTCTACATCAGTTTGGTATCAAAGCTAGAAGACACTTGGAAAGGAAAGTGTGTGTTTGTGTGTGTCATCTTTCTGTAGGTTGAAGAGAGAACTTGGATGCTAAGAGATTAGGCCAAGGGAAGAGATAGAGAAAATCCTAAGGTGAGGTATCAAAGATAAGAGAAGCAAGGTGAAAAATAATTTCTTGGAAAAGAGAGAAGAATGGATTTATTAAAGAAGTACTTTTAGGCTAAGGGTTCACAAAAGAGGAGATAGGAAAGGAAAAAAGAGGAAAAAGAGATAAATAATGAAAAAGGAAAGGAAAAAAATGGAAATTGACCATGAAATAAGAGAGTGGAGGTGGGATATGGAAAGGATGGAAGAGATATGAAGATTGTGATGCAGCAGTTGCAAAGTTTGCACTTATTAGTTAAGAGGAAAGTTACATGGCCCATCAAAAATTGTCCAAAGAAGGAAAAGACAAGCAAGGACAACAACAATAGAGGAAGAACAAAAGCAATCTCAAACAAAGGAAGAGGTAAGCAATGGAATAGTGAGTAAATCTATGACTATTTTGACATCAAGCATTGAAGAAATTTAGAAGGACAAGGTAGACATAGTTGTGGATGAGTCTTCATACCATTTTTAGTTGTTTGAGTCTAATGAGAAAGATGAAAAAGTAGAGAAGGATGTTGATAAATTTGGTGTTGATACTCAATTTGTTAATGAATATTTGTAGACTAAGATGCTTCAGTTAGATGTTTTCATATTGTAGGGGTAACCAAGAGAGTGTGAGAAGTAGAGCAAAGAATGCATGGGTGGTAATTGTACTAACAAAGTTCTTTTCGTGAATGAAGTTTTCATTGTTATTATTCAAGTGCGGGTATCTAGAGATGTAGATAGGAAGAAGCGTATCCCATTTCACAGGCCTAAACATCTTAGAAAATATTTGGGGAAGCCTAAGGTGAAGATGAAGCAAATATTGAATTGTTTCAAGGAGTCTATCAATGCAAAGAACAATGAAAATCTTTAATAATTAAAAAATTGGAAAGGAAAATAGGATGAAAGAGATTTTTGAGGTTAGAGAAATGAAGTTTTCATATGTGGAAAAATTGTAATTCAATTTCCAAGGGACTTGGAATCTTTTTTAGACTAGGTGTATGGTGTAGGACAACCTAGTGATTGCATGCCTCCATGAGGCATTCTTGCTAAATTTGGTTAATTTTTTATGTTTTGGTGTTTTAATAAGGTCATTAGACCATTTTGAACTTGTATGAGTCATTTTGGGTCAATTTGGCCAATATACATAAAACCTTGCAAAATCTTGCAAAATATTGTCATGTAAAGTGTAAAAATGCAAAAAATGGGCCAGTTGAATGGTCAAGGCCTTAAAAAGGAAATTGTGATTATTGGTGTTTAGTTTTTATAGTTGTAAAAGATTCAAAGGGTCTCAAAACTTTGAGGTAGGTGGTGGATGTAATTTGAAAAAAAAGGAAATAGAGAAACCCCAATTTTATGTATTGCCCATTAAAATTTTCTATTTCAAACTTTAGTACAGCCTTGTATAGCCTAAGGGTGGCTTCCCAAGCATTAAAATTTGTGGGAAGTAGAACTAACTTCCTTTTCTATATTTATTTGGTTTCATTTTATTGAGTTTAAATATTTTTATTTTATTTTTACTATAGGCAGCCTGGAACCCTATCTAGAAGGTTTGAAGGTGAAATAAAATGATTAGTCACCCATTCCACCATTGGAATTGCTTAAATATTTTTGGAATGGGTGTTTTAGGGTAGGTTTTAATGTTAGAGTGGGTTTCTAGAGCAAGGGATATGTTTTGATAGGTTTTGGTTGCTGCCCTAGTTGATAATGCATGAATTTTGGCTTAAAGTTGATGGCTACAAGTAGGAGTTTGATAAAAATGCTATGTTTGAGGCAAGGAAATGATTGGAATAGAATGGACATATATTTTTTGAAGTTTTTGAGTCATTGGTAGGTAGAGTAGAGGATTGGAGTGGGGATTTTCAATAAACCCTCCTTGTTTCAAGAATAGTTAAGCCTAAAACAAGGGTTTTTATAGTTTGGATGGATTTGTGGGTAGTAATTTCATAAAAGTTGCTTATTTTATGTATTTGTAACCTATTAGAAGTTAGGAAATGGAAATATAAGTTTGGATGAGAGTTTAGAGGGGTGTTTCTTTGAAAAAGTGGCCTAATTAGCCAAGGAGGACAGCGTAGCAGCAATTATTTGGAGGATATGCTCCAAAATAAAGGCATGTGTGTTTGAGATATGTTGGAGAATGCAATAATGGGTATCTAGAATGATGTTTTGTTTGTGGGTGTTCACTGTATTTTGAAATTTGTGGAAAAAAACCTCTATTTGTATGCTACAAGGAGATTTTTGAAAGAATTGGGAAAAGTTGTTAAGTTTGAGTTTTGAGGTTGAAAGGTTAGTTGATTTTGATCAAATTGTGTTTTTTGGAAGGGTTGGAACCCTGATATACATAATAAGGACCTCTCAACTTAGAAAGAATCAAGAAGATACATTCATCACTAGATATATCATGCCCACATCCTCTTAATTATGATAAAATCAACTTGAATTGTGGAAGGAAATATTGAATTCAAGGAAATGCATCTGGAGAGAGTGATTGTATATCTACTTGAAGTTGCAAGATTCTAAACTGATTTGTTTTACCATACAATTCTTCAAGTTTATCCCAAACATTCTTAGGAGTTTTACACTTTGAAATAGGAAACAACAAGTTATCAGATACATGTAAGCCAATGAGCCCTCTTGCTTCATCCATTTTACATCTATGGACAAATTTTTCATAATCCCTTGTGAAATTGGGTTTTTTTCATCTAGCATTGTCCATAGACCTTTAGATTGTAACAATTGAGTCCTTTTTAGCTTCCATGTATGATAATTGTGTGGAGTGAGTGGTTCAATTTTCCTTAGATCTGCCATGAACACCAAAATAAAGAAGACAATGTGACTCTTAAATTTTTCCTTTCACCCCACTGGAATGTATTAAAACTCAATTTGCAACCCCCCCACAAAAAATTACAACATGAAGAAATTTTTTAATTTGTATAAGTTGCAAGCTCAAATCAACTATTTATAACACATGGTGATTATACAATTTTTAGAAAAAAGTTCTTGCCAAAACTAAAAAAGAAGGTTATAAATAGATTCTTGTGATTTTTTGAATAATTTCAATTTTTTTTTTCCAAATTTCAACTTTGTATGTAAACTTTATGTCAATTTCAAGCAGTAAATACACCTATACCTTTAGGCTAAAAAAACTAGCAAAAAAGTCAAAATCTAGAAAAAATAACCTACACTACAATGTTCATCAAACCACCTCTTCAATGATATCTTGTTTTCAAAAATCCAACGTTGTGGGGAAAAGTTTTGCAAAATTTTAAAAAATCCTACTTGGAGGACTTTGAAGACTAACCATGTACAAAAATGATCACTGAGTTGGGGAAAAAATCAAGCCCCCTTTCACTAGCTTGTGGTCCCCAATATGACTTGTCACTAGATAGTGGCAAAAAAAATGGTAGTTAACAAAACCGCTAGCAGTTACCTTTTGTTCAGTCACATGTGTGTCTTAAAGATTGATATTCAACAAAGAATGATAGCATTAAATTTTAACCTAGTAGTTAATGTCACTATTGGCGGGTAAGGGGGAGCCCACTGGTAGGTTAAAGCCGCTTAGTGGCCACCTTTCTCTATAAGCGATCGACAAAAAGAAATGGTCAATGAATCAAAATTTTGGTGATTAGAATGAAAGCCCAACGGGAGGTGTGATGGTGCCAACAAGATTGACAGGTAAAAATGAATGGGCCCACAAAGGCCAACAAAAATCTCTCAAGGGTCTAGATGTAGGTACGACACTTGTAGAAATATAAAGCCGACCAACCAAAAAAAATATAGATAATTATATTATAGCTGTAGAGTTTTCAATAGACCTTGATAAATATTTTGACTCGAAATATTTATCAAAAATTTAGCTTGAAAAATGAAGACAATTAAAATATATATTTTTTAAAAATTAAGTTTGCTGACAGGTCAAATTGACCAACTATCAGGCAGTTGTATGACTACCTTGCTAAAAATAATTTCCTCAAAATCAACTTTCACCAAATATGGTCAAGTTATATATCAAAATTCTTGCAAATAGCTACCCAAACACACTTTCATGCTTATTGTTTTCCCAAAATGCTCCTGTAAAAAGTTTGTCACCAGATCTGAGCTTTAAACCCTTGTTTTCCAAAGTTACAAATGGTGAGAAAATTGAGTGAAACAAAAGCCAAGTCTAACTTTCTTGAGCCTCTTGGATGCAATGGGATAGCCTAAAATATTGCCACTACAAAAAGAAGTGTTGCAATCACCAGATCTCACAAAAATGCATACATGCAATATAGGATTAAAAAATCTTTGCAAGCCCTTTCTGATTCTCAATATTTTATTGAAAATCAAGAGAAGAGCATAAGAGAATTTGCAAGATCATAAAATAAACTCAAATCAGAATAGAAAACTTGATGGTAGAAACTCTCTAATGAGAAAAAGAATGGGATTACCAAATTCAAAGCTTTGATACCATGTTGAAGTGAGCAATCCAAGATCTTCAATCTACAACAACAAATAACCTCCATAACAAATAGAGAAAAGAAACAATGGAAGATGCTATTCCACCAAAAAGAATTGCAATATGATGTAATGATCAATATGCTATGCAATATCATACAATAAAAAATATGTTAGAGATGTCTTGCTTATAACAGAAAGGATGAGAGATAGGATAAGACAAGATCATGACAAGTGTCTTAGTCCTATCACATGAGACAACTAACTCATAACTACCTAGGAAAGTGTATATTCTAGATAAGACAACTAATACTTATCTAGATAATACAACTAATACTTATATAGATAAGACAACTAATACTTATCTAGATAAGACAACTAATATCCTAAGCAAACTTAACATGTGAATTAAGTCCCCTAAGTCTCTAGTAAAGGAATAAACTAGGTACAAGACTTATTCACACCAACAAATCATACATGCTTGAAAGCACTTGGTTCCATATTGAGATTGGTTTGAATAACTTTGATGCATTCCAAATGCCGAGTTGAAAATTTCTCTTAAAAAATTTGATTTTGATGCAAGATCAAATATACCGAAAAAGAGGAATACTTAAACTTATATGAATGATTATATTCCTCCAGCTACTAAAACACCCTTTCCATAATTGCCTTAAAAATTTATAATTGATGATTCACCCTCTTGTTTTTAAGCATGAAATCTAAAACCATTTTATATTCAAAAACCTCAGTATCATGCTCCATGCCATATATGAATGCAATAATTGAGAAAACATCTCACAAATCTTCATTGAATATGCTAAACACCAAGGGAAAAATGGGCCTATTGTTGTTTTCACTTTGTTTGCTCTCATCTACATAAAAATCCATGGAATTTTTTTTAGCACTAGAAATCCTTCATTTTACTCCTTGACAAGACCTTGCTTGCCAGGTTAGATGGGATACATAGCATTTCCCTAATGGCTTCTGCACTGATGGTGATTTTTACCTTTTCATCGTTGATGACCCCATTGTCTTTTTTAGCTTCTCCAAACAAATATATACTAGCTCAAGGCATGGATACATGAGGGAAAACATATAATATGGTAGAAAATAATTCCAAAGCCTTACTCCAAGGTTTTGAATATTTTCAACCTTCAAATTTTCAACTCTTCCCTATAAGTCTCCCTTGCATATATTTTTAGGGTTGGTGTACAACCTTGGATCAAAAATATTAGCTGTAAATTATTTGATCACTTCTGGTTTGATGTTTCCACAAGGCTTTAATAAGTTGGTGTAAGGAAAACTTCATTCCTCCGGTATCTATGCGTTAACATGGGAAACATCTCCAAAGAAATTTTCATAGCCTGGCTGAGAAAATGGAATTTCAATGGGCCCCTTCGAGAGGATGATGCTTCAGCCACAATTTCTTCATGGTTTTCAAAAGAATTATATAGGAATTCACTTGTGCACTTAGAGGATTTTTACTCTTGCTACAAAGCTCACACTTAGAATTTTTTTCTTTGGCTATTCAATCTTCATCTAATGCATATGGAGTGAATTATAGGACATCATAGCTAGCCCATTGTAATAAATTGCAATCCTCTTAGGAAGTGTAATCTCCAATTTAGGAAGGGAATTTAGTACATTACTTACAATCATTTTAGCAAACTTCCAAGAGAAATGGGAGGCATAAAAGGAAAATACTTTTACATTAAATAAGCAAGAGGTGGCTTGTAAAAATTATCTTTTCACATGGTAGAGTTTGATGGTGATTATGAAGGTGGAAAAGCACATGGAAATAACTCATATATCTAGTCATATTGATTCCAAAACTTGCATTAGTTTCCTTGAGCTTTGCAAAATCCCCTCTGTATAATTTTTCTCTTGTTCTCTTCACCAAATTGTATTTTCCATTGTCATTTTGAAAGGGAAAATATTTTATGTTTGAGAACTTTTGGCATAATTTTTTATATAAATAGAATGCTCATCTTGCAGAAAATACTCATTATGTTTATAGTTTCTTTCCTCTCCATTTTGAGAGGTATTAGCACTCTGATCAAACTTTTGATTCAAAATAACCAGGTGGCCTTTGTGGGAGAGGTCATTGATGATAGAATCAAGCAACTTCTAAAAACTATGTGCCCCTTGTCCATTAGTGTGTTCAAGTGGGTGGTAAGGAGGGATTTCATCACATATTCAAACCACTATCATTCCAACATAGAGGTTATCTCATGGTCCATCATCTCCTTGCTAGACCTAAATGTCTCTAAGTCATGGATAATTCATCTCTACAAGACTATGATCTACAAGGAGTACTTGATAGGGCTTGCAGAGGTCGTTGTTTCTTATTCTCAAGCCTTGGTATACCTTTTTCCATGGACCTCCACCAAAACATTGATAATGTCAAATTAGTGCCCTAGTTGCCTTTTCTCTCTACCTTTTAGACAATGACTGGATAGGCATTGTCAATGGGTGAGGCCATTTATCTTGTTCCTCCTTAGGGTGAACATTTTTAAGCCAAATTTTAGGATGAAGTGAAACACTACCTTTGAGAATTTGGTGTACCATTCTAGTGGGGTGGTGGTGGATGTTGATGACTAACCCTTGTTCAGTTTCTCTAGAGCTATGCGTTGAATACCTTACTATCATATATTGCTAGTTTTTTAAGATGACATGTTTTTTCCTATTTGTGACTTGGAGGTCAAATTTCATGCTTTCTTGAGCTATTACCTCCAACATTTTGTTTGTAAATATGAATATCATTTTGGCTACTTTAAAAAGAAAATCCCTTGTACTTTTAGATATTTCCCAAGATCTCCCTCAAAAATAGGCCTACATGCCCTGACTATATGTAAATGTTATCTTATAAATAATATATAGTCTTTTCATCATTTCTACATATTTTCTTATTCACAAAAATAACATATTGACAAAATTTTATGAACTATGAGTGTTTAATTAAACAACTTTAAATGAATGCCATTTACTGGTATCCCCATGATGTTTCCATTCATATCCTTGATTTTATAGGCATTAATCACTTTGAATTTTGAAATGTGGAAAGGACCCCTCCACAAAGAGTGAAATTTGGCATGTTGTCTTGGCTTTGCAACACACTCATCATGTTTAAAAACTAGGCTTCATTCTTTGAAACCTAGGTCAGAAGCCTTTTCATTGAACCATTATTTTACCACCTATTGGCAATTTACCATGACGTTGATTGCTTTTTCCCTTTTTCTCTAAATAATTAGCATCTCATCTATCCTTATTTCCATTCCACCATTTTTCTTGACTTCTAAAGACTTCAAAAGTTGTAGTTTTGAGATTTCCATTGAGATAAGTAAGAACCTATCCTTTCCATATACTAATTCATAAGGATAATCCTTTAGAATTTTCTTCTGAGTGATGTGGTATGCCCATAAAGTTTCCTATAGGTGTTTGTGCCACTCTCTCTATTGTTTCAAACTAATGCATATTATTAGTCGGATCAAATTTTTGTTGGTAGACTTTGCTAGTCCATTCCCTTGTGGGTAGTAATTTGATGAATTTTTCATATAGAATCCATGTTTAAGGGTAAAATCTAACATCCTAGTTCCTACAAAATTTCATGTTGTATCAAAGATTAAGGTTTTAGAAGAGGGTATGTGTAGGATCATGATGGGCCAAAAAGTGGCAATATGATGGGTATGTGGCTGATGACTTTTTTTAACCCAAAATTCATGAAATGAAAAAGAGTTTTTAAAGGAGATTCTTAGCTTTCCACCAATATAAATTATGCTTTATTTGAATTTAATAAGTAATTATTATTCATTTTCTATTCAAATTATGACTAAAGTCCTAATTGATATGTTGATTGAAAAACATCTATAGCTTTCAAACGGTATTGCATTTTTTGAATCCATAACATGTGCCACATTCTATGCTTCACATACTATAGGATTAAAAAAAGAAAAATTGAGTTTCATGAAGTTTTGACCAAGTTAAAGTGGTCACACATATGAGTTTTTTATATTTTTTAAAATTTGTAGTAAAAAATTCATAATTAATTATTTACTTGGAAAAATATTACAAAAAAAATGCATCACATCGGGACATGCATCTTCTACTTATATATAAAATATTATAAAAAAATATTATCATTTTATTGTGGTTAGGGTGGTCAGACATACACCTACTTCTTTTTTCCCTGAAATTTAAGTACTACTGCATTGAAATTTGAAATTTTTACCAAATAGATTTGTTTTTTCTTAAACAAACCTAATAGTTTAGAAACTACATTCAATTTTCTACAGATTCTATTCTTATATGTTTTTGAAATAATATAGATAACTTATTCAATTTTTTACGTCAAGTTGCTGGACTCTGATTTTTTTGAATTTTTTGCCACTTAAGGGTCTATTTTGTCCATCATGATCATGCACATACCCAAGAGTTGAACCTCACTATTAGACCTTCAAGGAAGTTGATGATTTCAACCTCGGTAGCATTCTTTAGGGGATCTGCCTTTAAATCCATATTGTGAAATAGTTTGTGGCTATCAAGATCCATTTATTTCCTAAGATGGAGATAGGGTTAATCATCCTAATGAAGTTTAGTCCCCATTGTGTAAAGGGTTCATCAATAACAATGAAGTTCAAAGGAATAAAATAGTTCTTTCACTTGCCAACATAAAATTAGCATTGAGAACATTTTCTCACTAGATCATGGAATTTAGAAAATAGGGTGAACCAATAATACCCTAACCACACAATCTTTAAAGAAATGGTTTTTATGGAGAACTTTATGCCTTTTGGGCTATTGTGCAATTCAACCATAACTCTTTTATCTTGCACCTTATTTACGTAGCTAAGGAGGATTCCATCAAAATTCCTTTATAAAATAAGACCTTTGATTAAGACATAATTGACACCTTAGAGTCTTTAATACCTCCTTTTGTGTGTTGGGAAGTTAGATGGATATCTACCAATTTGTATGAACTTTATCTGATCAGCTATCCAAGACTTATCTAACTCAATTTGGTTCATGAAAACTTGATCATTCTCTTTTACTTATGCCTCAAGGCTAAGTCCTTTTGTGAGATATATGCGCAAGTAGCTTCCTTTGACTAGCTTCATGAGTTAGATATATACATTTTATTACGAGCACTTGGTGATCGAATTAGCCCTTTTCATTGATTTCCCCCTCCATGATATATTCCCTTATGTTGAGGTGATCAACAAGGATAGTGATCTTGCTTCCCAAAACTAAGTGTCTAAATTTTTTAAGAATCTTCACTACTACGAAGGCCTATTTCTTCATGAAATTATATTTGGTTTTATACCCCTTTAAATTACTTGAATGGAAAGTGATGGGGTGTTATCTTCTTCCTTTCTTGTCCTTCGATGCCAAGACAAAGGCTATATTGTCCACATTGTTGTAGACATATAATACAAAATCATTTGAAATATCTACATTTTCTAACACTTGAGTTGTAGAAATGGCTACCTTAATCTTGTTAAAAGAAAATTTTCCTTTTAGAGTCCACCTAAAGCTAGGCCCTTCTTTAACATTAATGTAATATTTCTTGCAATTCATGCAAAATCCAAAATAAACCTTCTAATAAAAATGATCTTTCCTAAGAAAGATTGGACTCCCTTTTAGCTGACTAGTAGTGGTAGTTCTCTTATAGATTTTACCCTTTCAGGGTCAATAGCTATTCCTTCCTTACAGACCACAAAGCCAAGAAACTTTCCTTGTGGCACCTTGAATACAATTTTTTTGGGATTTACATAAATCCCAAACTATTGCAACCTTTGGAAGACTTTTTCTAGGTGATTGAAATGGTCACCCTTAGACTTTGAAAATATATTCGAGTCATATAAATAGAGAAGGATCATCTTATTAATCAAATACTTAAACATGACATCCATTGTGTGTTGGAAAGTGGTCTTTGCATTTGATGGGTTGAAAGGCATCATTTTATAGGTGAACATTCCCCATTTGGTGGTGAATGTCATTTTTTGCATGTCATTTGAATCAATTAGCCTTATGAGTTCCTATGCCCATTAAGTCATCTACTTTCAGGTTAACCAACCTTTGCTTCTATCAAATCATCTTGGATCCCTCAACTAGATCAATGATGTGTTGCATTATGTTTAGATCATAGCCTTTTAGATAATCATAAGTCCAAGCTATGACCCTATTGTATTTGGTGCATAGATACCTCAAAATTTATTTATCCCCTTGTGGAACATTCCTTTTGACTTTGAGCTTCCTTCCATTTCAAACCTTAAGGTCCTAATAATATTCCTTGTCACTCGTGAACCTCTGTTTACTATTCCTTGCATCTTCACAATCAAAGAGGTTCTCTAGAGTGATTAGGCCTTGTGGGAGCTTATTACTTTTAAGATGAACTATTCCTTCCTTACTCACCTCTTCAAATTTTGGCTATGTTTGTTCGATAAATTCACCTGACTATTATAGGAACATACCAATATAGGAATTTTTCTTGAAGACCTACTAGTTTTAATAATTATTATGTACTAATGGGAAAACAATGACCACCACCACATCTTGACTCACCACTAGATTAGAGGGTGGCTAAAATTTTGAACTGATTGAGGCCATCATATCCATGGCATCATTCTAGGATTTCAAAATTATCTAGATATTGAAGGATTTAAACCATTTGATTAAGTCCCACATCCTATGTTGGTAGGATCACATTCTTACAAACTTCACAATTGCTTGTCCTTAGAATTGCTTGATCACTAGCTCAAATTATTTGAACACTTGTATTCCTTCAATGCCCATTTTCTTTGCCAACATTAGGCCATGAACCAAACATTAATACTCTACATTATTATTCATACATGTGAATTTGAATCAGAAATATCTAAGAATTTTTTACCTGATAGGAGATATAAGGAAAATTCAAGCTCCAAAACTTATCCTACATTTGACACCATCAAATTGTGAAGTCCATAAACCATTTTTTATTGAATTTCTTGAATCCTTATGTTCCTTGACCAGTTTTGGAATGGCCTAGCCTTTTTCAAAAATCACGTATATGACTAGACTAGTGGTATGAATTTTTTTGAATGCGTTTCAATCAATAAAATGATTTACCATGACTTCCTCTTCTAGACTCTGCTCACTTGTGACCACTTCATACTCCAACATCTCTATGTAATACATCTTATTTTTTGAAATGGAGGTGTGCATAGCTTAAAATCTCATCACCACATCCTTTGCGATGTGTTCAAGATGTAGTGGTTTGGATATAGTCTTCATTTTAACTCCATATTTATTCCTCAATATCAGGTGGGACCATCTAAGAGCCAAGTATCCATTGATCTTCATTGTGAACTCTATTGATAGGAACATTCAAAATATGGGAGGAATATCAATTTTAACCAACTCTTGGGTGACCTCCTAACTTGGGTAGGGGTAAACCCAAAAAACTTGTTCACAATTCTAGTGAGGAAGGGAAATTGCAAAAAATTCCCCCATGGAGAAAATTTTGGTTTTTGGGGGTTAGAATGAACTTTTGGTTCAAGTGAACGCAAAGGGGTTCACTCGAACCCCCCTTTGAGCAAACCTATTTAATGATTGATCCCACCATATTCCACATTTCCTAGAATGAAAAAAAGGAAGGAAAACTTAGTGGGAAGGGGGGTTTGCTCAAACCCTGGTTTGAGTGAACCTAGGTTCAAGTGAACCTCTGAGGGGGGTTCACTCAAACCCTGGTTCAAGTGAACCTAGGATCAAGCAAACCCCTAAGGGGGGTTCACTCGAACCTAGGTTCATTTGAACCCCCCTTTTCCCCCTTTCTCCCCCTCTAGTACCAAATTTCTCTAGAATTTTTCCCTTTGAAGCTCGAGTTGAGGATGAAAATGGAGGAGACTTCAAAGATCCAATTGGATGATGGTATTCCTTGGAACAAGCTATCCAACAAATATAATTTTAATATTTTTTGTTCTTATTATGTATTTGGTTTTTTAGTTTGATTAAACATAGGTTTTTCACCATAAATCAAGCTCTTTGTTCTACACATGTGGAAAAATAGTAGATTATCAAAAAAAAAATTGAAAAATATCAGTTTACTAGATATTCAAGTTCTTGATCCGGGAAAAAAAAAGAATTTTGATATATACTAGATAATTTATGTTGTATTTGGTCTACCTATGTCTAAATTGTAATTCGTTTGACTTTGAAACTTGATTAAGGAAAAAATATTCAATAAAACACTATGAAACTAAATAAAAGCACTAGATATCATAGTTACAAATCTATTTTTTTTTAAAATAGAATTTTATCATTCATGGAAAAAAGTTATGTTGTATACGATGAGCATCACTCTTTAAAAATGGTGTTTACTAAATAAAAATAGTTTTTGGACGAGATGGAAAAAGAAGTGCAATATGATTTAAAAAGTGAAAAAAAAAACATATTTAGAATCTATAGAAAAAATGTCAAAAATCACTAGTTTGCATCATCTTCAAATTTCTCATGGTTTAATAGCTATAAGTTCCTGAAAGTGAAGATTTAATTAGAAAAAAATAGTTTAGTGTCCAATTTGGCAAAAACTTGTAAACCATTATTGTGGGATTACCCATAGGAATATAAGGTCAAGTGAATATTATTTATTCTTCCTATGGTTGAAACCTTATTTTCATCCAATTGCATAATTCCCTTATCTATGGGCTCATATTTTAAGTTCATGACATTAACTTGGGCATCACCATGGTACTAGCCATTGAATCTACCATATTATTGTCCAATATTTTCTCCCCTATGATAAGAATCAAGAAAAAGGGGGTGAATTTTGACCTACATACCTCTTTCTCATTTTTTTTCTCTCTATAATGCATATATGCTATGACCTTCTAAGATTGTGGGTCCAACTCAGACAATTTGCCATTATCTTGGTTGTGCACTTGAGCTAGATCTGATTGTGGAGCTTGTTCCTCTTTACTCAACATGTCCCACAAAAAGCTCTAGAATGGATACAAAATTTGATTCCAACCAAGGGAGGTCTTAAACACCACTCAACTCAATCTCTACCAAAAACAACACTCAAGTCACAAAACTTCAAATGCACCTTTATCACATCAAATTCTCACAATTCCTTGTAGTAGTCTAGTTTCAGTAAATTAGGTACATCTTTTAGAGAAGGTCCTCTCAATTCAAGACCAAGAACTTTTTAGGGACCCATTAGGGTGTACAAAACACATATCACCAAACCCCAATATGTTTCTTTTGAACTTCTCCAAAACCTTGTTTTTATGCTGACTAGATCCCAAATTAGGTTTGTTTTACAAAGAGGCTTGTCTTAAAACTTCTTACCAACATCTAAAACCACTTGGGTAGTATTCTATAGGTTACCAAAGAAAATATTTCACAATTTTTTTTTCAGAAAAATGCTCTCCAAGATGCGTAAACAAGAAACCCTCTTTTCTAGTAAATAACCTAGGGTTTTATTGAAAATCATACTTTCAGGCTTGCTCTAGCCCTACAACCACTTCTAACACCTTCCATTAACCTTACCAATGCTAAAATAATCATCAAATAGTTCTTCCCCAACATATTTCATACTTTACCATGCTCTAACCTCACAATTTCATAATAAAAACACACTTTTCATTACTAGGGCATCATGCCCAACTCATTATTTTGCCTCCCCTACACTCATCAACCTTCCCAACACCTAGCCATTTTAAATACTACCCATTCCATGGATATTCACTCCCTAAAAAAGGTTGAATGGTTCCATTTTTCAAATTTAAAATACCAAAGCCCTTAAGACCACTTTACATAGGTAGTTTCAAGCAAAAACTTCCTAACTTTCACAAAATTCAATGAAACTTCACCAAAATTGAAGTGCTTGAAATTAGATTAACCCTATTACAACTTCCAAGACAAATTAAAGAAATATAGGGTTTGTATAGGCCATACAAATAGTAACTACAAAATTATAAGGGAAAATAGTGATTTATTGATCAAAATCTTCTTCCAATCTTCCCAACCAACCCATACAATGATTCTTCAACCTATTTTATACTTATTCCCTCCTAAAAATACTATCTCAACCACCTAAACTATCTTTTGAAATGATATGACCATTGGATTGAACTGCCAAATTGCAAAATTTGCAACTTTACAACATTTTCAATATTACAACATTTCATCTTTTGTAATTTTTAGAAATTTGGACCACCTAATCAGGTAATAACCTCTACCATGACTATTTACAACATAAAATGGTCACCATGAGCTTATTTAATACTTCATAATTCAAAATCATAAAGCCTACTCATTAACAACCTTGATTTACAAAAAAAAAATTCAATGGTGCCCCTGCACCATATACCCCAGCTTGAAAATTTTCCAAGTATCTTGGAAATAATGTTGCAGCTTGCTTACCACTAATATTCTCTTACTTCTGAACCTCTTGATCTTATTCATTAGGTACACCTTTCCTTTGACTCACATCTTTCTTAGCATTCTCTCCCTCGTCTTTACTTAATTTAGGCTCCATTCTATCACATTTTTTTGTGGGGTGTTCTCCAATCTTTTCATCTTCAAACATTGATGTCACACTCAATTTCACATATGCACACAAAACATCATCAACTTCCTTCTCTTCCATTTTTATTTCATGCTTAAACCTTTATCCAATACTATTCTTAACTTCAACCTTTTCACTATCAGACTTGCAAACTTCTTTACCAACAACTCAGGAACCTCTATCCCATTAATCCCTACCCTATCTATCCCACAAACCTTTGTTTCAACATAATTTGATTTCCTCTTCATTTCCTTCATTATCATAGGGAACATGACTCTCCCAACCAGAATCCCTTCACTCATTTCTTGCTTTTCCACAAGAATTTCACTCTTATATTGCATTGTATCATACCAAGACACCATTCCATCTACTTTTCTTTTCCACATGGAAGCATCCTTCTTAGCAACTGACTACACATTGTCTTTACTTCTTCTATCTACTATCCCAATAGTTTCAAGCCTTGAAATGGCTTCCAACCCCTTACTCTTTCCTTCCTCATTGCTCACATACTCTTTCCTTCGAATCATGATGATCTCACCTTGCTCTTTTACTTCTTCAACCAATGGAGTTAATGTGAATTTTCTCCCATCTTTTTCAATTGTATAATATTTTTGTCTCCCATAATAAATTGCTGACTTGTCAAACTACCAGGGCCTTCCAAGTAACACATGGCAACAACTCATAGGAAAAATATCACAAACAACCTTGTCTCTATATCTACCAATTTGGAATTCAACTAAAGCTTTTTCAATTACCACAATGGATTGATTATCACTTACCTAAGACACTTTATGTTATGAAATAACTTGCACAATAGAAGAATATGATATGAAATATGCTGCAAATACTTGATAATAACTAAGAATAACAAGCCACTTTGAGGGGGAAAACCTCCAAATATCTCTAATGAGAACACACTTCACAACTTGATGATGAAATAAGACTCACAACCTCCTATATATACTTATTTATGCCTAGGATATCACCTGGGCCAACTTAGACACACCTATATAAGTATTTTTTTGACCTAAACAACTAAATAACAATATACTAATGATAATATGACTTAATAGAGAGTTAAGATAGCCACAAGCCGACTATTCATAACCCGATGTACACTAATATTAAGGGTGTAACATGCCCCCCTTCTTCAAAGAAGGATTGTCCTCAATGCTAATCAAGTTTGGATACTTTTGAATGAACTCCTCATCCTCCCATGTGGCATCTTCAACTGGTAAATTCTTCCATTGGATGAGATACTTAGTGAGAGTTCTATTCCTCTACTTTGTGTGTGTTTGACGAATGCACTCTAGTTCCAAAATGATTCTTCCTTCTTCATCGAGCTTTGGTAGTGTTGTTTGAGTGGGAATATTATGCCCAATGACCTTCTTCAAACAGGAAACATGAAAAATTGGATGTATCTTTTTTGTTGGTGGCAACTCAAGCTTGTAGGCAACACTACCGATCTTTTGCACAATTTGGTATGGACCATAATAATTTGGAGACAACTTATTATTCTTTTTTGTTGCTTTAGTGATATTTTCTTATAAGGCTGCAATCTCAAGAAGACCCAATCCCCAACTTCAAAATTTCTTTCACTACAATGTTGGTCTACCTATTGTTTCATTTGATTTTGTTCCATGGCTAAATTCTCCTTGAGTCTTAAAAGTACTTGTTGTTGATGAAGCAAGTGGTCTTCTACTACCTAAACTCTTGAGGACACTTTTATTGATGATGTGATGGAAGGAGGATGATATCCATAAAGTGCCAAAAATGGAGACATTTTTTATGAGCTATGAAAAGAAATGTTATAGCACCATTCTACAATTGGTAGCCAATCTACCCACTAAGACTATTTCTGTGAAGTGAAACAATGTAGATATCCTTCCAAACACTTATTAACAACCTCAGTTTTCCCATCTGATTGAGGGTGGTATGAAGAGCTATGAGCCAATTGAGTACCCAAGCATGAGAATAAATATTTCCAAAAGTGACTAGTGAATATAGGATCATGATCACTAACAATAACCTTAGGTGTACCATGTAGCTTTTGGATATTCTCCAAAAAATCTTTTTCCATTATACTTGTTGTTAAAGGATGTGATAATGCAATGAAATGTGCATCTTTAGTGAGGCGGTCAACTACCACCATGATGACATTATGACCTTTAGATTTGGGAAGCCCTGTGATGAAGTCCATGGATACCTCTTCCCAATGCTGGCTAGGAATAGATAAGGGTTGTAAGAGACTTGGTGTATTAATTGTCTCCCCTTTATGCCTTTGACAAACCAAACATTTAGCCACAAATTTTTGAACATCACCCTTTAGCCTTCGCAAAAAAATTCTTGCTTGACTCAATGATATGTCTTCAAAAATCCTAAATGACCACCCACTGGAGACTCATGCAACTCTATGAGAATCTTTTGTTTAAGAGTGGAATTCTTGCAAAGATACAAATGCTCTTTATACCAAAGAGTATCTCCCTTCCAACAAAACTTATCTGAACTACTAGGATCACTTTTTAATTTTTTGATGAGATTACTTGTTGCAATATCATTTTTCCACTCTGCTTTGGCTTCCTCCTCCAAATTTTCTTGTAATATTGAAAGGGCACACAATAAGGTTTCATCTTTCTCATCCTTCCTTGAAAGTGCATCTACAACAATATTTTCTTTCCCTTTGTTATATACAATCTCAAAGTCATATCCTAACATCTTAGTGACCCATTTTTGTTGCTCTTTAGAAGATAGTCTTTGTTCCAAAAAATATTTTAGGCTTTTTTGACCTATATTAACCTTGAAGTGTCTACCCAATAGATAAGGCCTCCATTGTTTCACTGCATGGAGGATTGCTAGCATTTCCTTCTCATAAATAGGTTTTAGTTGATTCTTACCTTTTAATTGACGACTCTCAAAAGCAATTGGTTGACCTTCTTGCATGAGCACTGCTCCTATCCCATTTCTAGAAGCATCACATTCCACAATGAATTCCTTGGTGAAGTCAAAAGTGGCAAGCACTGGAGATGTACACATAGCCTCCTTCAATCTCTCAAATGTTGTATTGGCAGACTCATTCCAATGAAAATAATCCTTTTTCAATATAGTGGTGAGAGGTGTTGCTATACGACCATAATTCTTCACAAATATTCTATAGTACCCTGTCAATCCCAAGAAACCCCTCAGTTTCTTAATGGTTTTTGGAATAGGCCATTCCATGATAGCCTTAATTTTGTTAGGGTCCACCTTTCCTCCTTCATGTGAAACTATGTCCCAAATACTCCACCTTTGTAAGACTAAACACACACTTGGATGGCTTAGCATAGAGTTTATGATCATCAAGTATTTGTAATGCTTGATCCACATGTTGCAAATTTTCTTCCCAAGTCTTGCTATAAATCAATATATCATCAAAGAATACTAACACAAAATTCCTCAAGAACTTCTTAAAAATGGAATTCATCAAACTTTGGAATGTAGATGGTGCATTGGTAAGACCAAATGGCATCACCAAAAATTCATAATGACCCTCATGAGCCTGAAATGTTGTCTTACAAATATCTTCCTCCTTAATCCAAATTTGGTGATAACTAGATCTAAGATCTAACTTGGTAAAATACATAGCTCCATTCAATTCATCTAGCAAATCATCAATGGCTGGAATAGGAAACTTATCTTTAATGGTGTACATGTTGAGCACCCTATAATTTGGACACATGCACCAAGTATCATCCTTCTTATGTACCATCACCACAGGAAAGGAGTAAGCACTTTGGCTATGCCTTATAATTCCTACCTCTAGCATCTCTTCAACATTTTTTTCTATCTCACTCTTTTGTATGTGTGGATACCTGTAAGGCCTTATGTTCGATGGTTGGATCCCTAGGACTAACTGTATGGCATGATAATGATCCCTCTTAGAAAGAAGTCCTTTAGGCATATCTCCAAGAACAACTAAATGATGATCAATTATAGCTTACAAATCTGGGTGAGTAGGAGCATTATATTGAGAGACTTCTAATGAACATAGTTGGGCCAAAAATCCATCCACTCCTTTCTTAAGAAAATTTTGCATTTGTTGAGAGCTTACCATTTGTGGGGATTTTTCTTTCAACCCCCTTATCTCTACTAGCCTTCCTTTTGATTGAAATCTCATGAATAGTTCTTGGAATTTCATCTCAATCATTCCCAAAGTAGTAAGCCATTGTACTCCCAAAACAATATATGCTACACCCATGGATATCGCATACATTGGGGTATCAAGTAAATAATCTCCCATGGATAATTTAATGCTATTACACTTCCCTGAACAACTAACTATACCACCATCTGCAATCAAAACTTGAAACTCTGGAGTTGGATATATAAAACAATTTGAACGAGTAGCTAACTTTTTGTTGATGAAATTATGAGTACTACTCGAGTCGATCAACACTATTACCTCCTGCTTCTTTAAGAACCCCGCCACCTTGAGAGTTTGTGGAGCACTGAAACCTGAGAGTGCATGACAAGAAATGATTGGTTGAGAATCATGTGATTCCTCATTTGACTCCCTTTCATCCTCTAGTATGGGTTCCTCGTCTTCTTCCTCACTTGGACCTTTAATATAGAACAATTTATTTTCACTACATTTAAATCCTCACATGTATTTGCTATCACAATTGAAACACAATTTTTTTGCTATTTTCTCCTCAATTTGCTATGGATTCAACTTATTAGGTTGTGTTGAATATCCTTTCTCTCTTGTCACATTATCCCCTTGCTTCTTAGGAATCAAATACTTCTCCTCTACCCTGTGTGCTAATATAAAAGACTCATTTATGGGGCTAGGGCTAAACATGCATACCTCATGTTGAATGTGATCCTTGAGACCACTCAAGAATAAATCATTCAATTTTTCCTCTGTAATTGTATCCACTCTTGAGGATAGATTTTGGAATTGTTGAATATAATCCTTAACTAATCCTATTTGTTGAAGTTTAGTGAGCTAGTTGAAAAATTTGTCTATCATGTTATTGCTATATTGTACTTGGAGTTACTCTGTAAAAATTGACCATGAGACGGTGAGCCCCTTTTTCCTTTGATGAGTGCAAAGCCAATGATACCAAATGAATTGATCTAGTTCTAGATATAGGGAAGCCATCATGACATTTTGTCCATTTGGTATTTGGTGTACCTCAAAAAACTTCTCCATTTGGCTTATCCATGTTAGAGGATCCTTGCCATCGAACTTGCGCATATCCACCTTTGGAAATAAATTCATAGATCCCATAGGAGTACTAAAGCTTGTGTCAATGGTAGCTGACCTAGAATTTTCACCTTGGTCACTTGAGAACTCCTTTCTTGGTTC
This sequence comes from Sequoia sempervirens, assembly GCA_007258455.2. Classification (NCBI taxonomy): domain Eukaryota; kingdom Viridiplantae; phylum Streptophyta; class Pinopsida; order Cupressales; family Cupressaceae; genus Sequoia; species Sequoia sempervirens. The sequence goes on along the minus strand of VDFB02058242.1, from coordinate 591,785,842 downwards.
AACCATGTAAGTGCTTAACATATTTAGTATGTCCGATATATCTCCTCTTAGGTCACACATATCCATCTTAATTGAGGAAATGTATTCCTTGACCTTATTAATTTTTTCATTAGGAGTAATATCCTCTATTTTTGCCTCATCCTTATCAGGAGTCTTCCCCAGAGTGACAACATTCTTTGTACCCCTTGTTGCTGGTCCCGTCATGATGGAAACCACTAATTTTGAAATAAATCACACAAATTAAACTTAAATTCTCTAAATTTTTTACTATAATCTTCTTTATTATTTTTTCAAAAACACAATAAAAATCATACTCCAATACAACAAGATGTGTGAGATATGCAGATTCCAAAACAATAGTATAGAAACCCTAATTTTTCAATAATTAGCTTAATTCTTCTCCAATTCTTCTAAAATATATATTAAAGCTTCTTCAATATGTTATTCAAAAACCCTTTAAAAATTAGAAATTTTTTTGCCAAAATCTGAAAGATATGTTCTTCCCAAAATTGCCTCCAAAATTAAGAAAAACCTTGCCTCTACGGTGCCAAGATCATGCTTTGATACCACTTGTTATGAAATAACTTGTAAAATAGAACAATATGATAATGCTGCAAATACTTGATAATAATTGACAATAACAAGCCACTTCAAGGGGGAAAACCTCCAAATATCTCTAATGAGAACACACTTTACAACTTGATGATGAAATAAGACTCACAACCTCATATATATACCTATTTATGCTTAGGATATCACCTAGGCCAATTTAGACACCCCTATATAAGTCTTAGGCCAACCTAAACAACTAAATAACAATATACTAATGATAATATGACTTAATAGAGAGTTATGATAGCCACAAGCCGATTATTGATAACCTGATGTACACTAATATTAACGGCGTAGCACTTTGTAAGGCCTTTTCCTAGGTACTCTTTCCAATCTCTGTTTGTCTACCATTTTAGTAGAAATCATATTATCAGTGCATCATGAATCTAATATCATGTTACATACCTTATTTTTGTATTTTCAAGCTATCCTAAAGAAGGCTCTTCTTTGAATGAACTCTTTCTCCTCGAATGTCTTCAGGAGTTGTCTCTTCATCATCAAACTTTCAACAACTTTAGGAAAAAAACTTATGGAATTTTAAATCTCACCTTCATCTACTTGAATAATTTATGCTTTTCTTGCACTTTTCCTTTCTCCTCCAGTTGATGTTGAACCAAATTTCTTAGGGAATTTATAAGAAGGATGACCAAACTCCTAACAATTGAAGCATCTATTGGCATATGGCTTGAGGAGATTGTATAAGACTTCTAGTGTTGTCATTGATGGAAACCTAAGTCATCTATATGGTCCGTAGATCCAGATTTGACCATTTTGGTAGAAAAAAATGATGAATAGTGCTTTACCAGAACAACAAATAAAGAACAAGATATCCAATCAGTTTACCAATTTGTATGCTTCACTGGATGATTATTTTGCATTATTTATCTTAGAGAATAAATTTTGGTACCCCTACTATCGTATTTACTAACATTAGTAATGTCTCATTGTTCTGTGTTCGAGTTGAGAGATCCAGAAAAATTATTTTCTATTTATTTGTTCATTAAGGCTGACTTGATGTGTGTATCAAGTTGTGGATGTATAAGGTGCAATTATTTTGGTGTCTCTGTGTTCGAAGATAGTGTTTTGCGCCCCAGCTAAGTCTTAGTGGACTTTTGGGAGGTACACATCAAATATTGTGCATGCTTGAGATGAGTATTGAAGAATATTTCTATATTTTTTTTAAGCCGACATGTGCATGAAATCTCCAAGTAGCGGATATATATATATGCAATCATTTGAAGTGTGAATGTGTGTACAAGAAGCAAACAAGTGTGGTGTATGCAAAAGTGGCTAGTGTTTTTTGTGCACAATTGTACTTGTATAGAAGAGGTATTTTGGAATTAGAGCAGAGCATAATAGAGAAGAGTACAACAAAAGAGGAGCAGAAAGTGTGAATATGAAAGGAGATTAGAATATGTTCAATGAGATTAAATGAAACTATAACCAGGCTTTGAGGAAGCTATCTTTTCAGTTCACTATTTTGTTGTAACTCAAACCTTTTTGTAAGGTAGCGAGCCTTCTTTTCTTTTGAGCAGTGAGCTCTAGGCAGTGTGCGTGAATGCTAGTGCATTCCCATTTTTCTTATACTTTGATTAGGGTATAAATTGTGGATTAACCTCCACCATGGTTTTTCCCCTAACAAATTTTCCACACAAAAATATTGGTGTCATGGTGTTATGAATACTTTTCTTTTATGGTTACATGTTAATTTGTCCTTATGTGATGTGAATGGTTTTAGATCTGGTTTATAATTTAAAGCTTAGCTTACCACTGATTCACCCCCCTCTTAATGTTCCTTGAGTCCAACAATTGTTATCAAAGTGGGTTCCTCCTTGTAAGTTTAACAACTTGAGGTGGATCTTGAAGCTATGGACTCTAGCAGTCTTAAACAACAACTTATGGTAGCACTTGATGACCTTGATCAGTTGAAAGCAAAAGTCTTGTTGTTAAAAGAAAATCTTGTGGATGTTGAGAAATTTATTCAATCTTTGAAGGATAAAATCAATGAGTCAAGGGAAAAAAGGAAGGAACTATGTGATCAATTGAAACATAATGAAAATAAAAGCTTGGAAGATGTTCATCTGAATCATACCCTAAAAGAGATAACTGAAGAATGTGAAAAGCTTGCTAAGGATAATGCTGCTCTAAAGCTTGAGATGGAATATGTGATGATAAAGCTAACTAGAGAGATTGAAGAAAGGAAGAAGAATGAGGAAAATCTCACTCAGTCCTTAAGACAAAAATATGAAGAATGCAATATAGCTAATAGAAGATTTATTTAGTTGGAGATGGAACTACAAAAATCCAGAGATCATGAACAAGAGCTTGAAAGATAGTTATTCTTAGTGGAGAACTCACTACTACTAATTAATACAGATAAAATTTCAAAATAAGTTCTGCTAAGCTTGACAAGCTAACTAAGGGATAGAAGGATGCTAATGACAAAAGAGAACTTGGATATGAAAAAGGAGAAAGTTGTGGATTAGAACAAAAGAATTTGAAGAAAGGAAATCATATGAATGAAGACAAAAGACATCTGGTAAGACATCCTAATGCAAAAAATTTTAATGGTTACTACTTTTTATGTAATAAATTTGGTCATATGGCTTCTCAATGTAGAAGGAAATAAAATTCAAATAGTTCATCATTTCCTGGTCAATGTTTTAGTTGCAAAAAGTGAGGTCATAAGTCAACTAAATGTAGAGGTATGTTAAACAGTTTTATCAGAAAAAGGAATGTTAAATCTTATACCTGTGGAAGATTTGGGCATGTTGCTAATTAATACAGATCAAGAGAAAATTAGTGGAATGACATATTCAAACAAAGAAATCTTGTATGATTCAATTGCAACAAAATTGGTCACACTGCTAAGTTTTGCTGGAACATAAATATTGATAGGAGAGGTCCTGTATATAGAAGAAGAAACTTACAGATGAATGAAAAAAGGAAAAGGAAAAGTGTCAGTGTAAGAGATAAAGGATCAGATGAAGAAGACATGGGTGAAGAAAAGTGAATCAGAGAAAGGGAACAAGTGTGAACCTGAAGCTACGTCTAGTAATTCATCTAGAAAATCCTCTAGGAATTGATCTTAGGCCATCAGCCTAGGGGGAATTTTTCAATAAAATCATTTGCCTCCCTATTGATTGTTCGCACCAGAATGTAGGAAATTATTAGTTGGTGTGATAGCAGTTTATAAGTGTGCTAGATAATATCTAGGGTAATAATTTGTGAAGTGGAAGGTCTGTAGACAAATTTTGTTGTTGTTGTGTACAGAAACTAAGCTACTAAAAATCCTAGGGAAAAGTATTAAATGCAGTTAAAAGGGTTAGGTGCGTGAAGTAAAGAAAGAGGCTAATTGGAAATTTCATTCATCACCTTGCATTATTGAAGAGCAGAAGGAGAGCTTTGTAGTGAAGTTTCAAAGGTATGAAGAGAATTTGGTAGTGAAACTATCAGGTATTTCAAATTGTTTGTGAGAATCTCTCTTGTTTCGGTATTAATTCCATTCATATAGAAGAAAGATAAAATGAGGAAAATCAAGGGAGTCATAAAATTGGATGAATATAGTAGTGATAAGATTAGAAATGTGAGGAATTCATTGTCAGCAAATGAGTTGAAATGGTTTGATCGAGTGAAGCAAAAAAGCCTAGACTTTTGGAGTGAATTCCCATTCTTTGTTAATGCAAAAATTATTAGGTTTATCTTGAGCCAATTGGATGGTGATATCCTAACCTTGGAAGAAACCTATTGCATCTCAAGGGAAGTAATTAAGAACTTAATCAGGTTATGTGATTTTGGAGATGTGTCAAAGAAGAAATCAATTTGAAACTCAGAGGTTCAAACCCTAACTGGTGTAACTGGAAATCAAGGAGCCCTGATAATATCAATGATTAATGATCTGATCACAAGATATATTGCACATGGAATTTCTTACAAAGTATTCTTTAGAAACAGGGAAGGATCAACTTCGGTAGGCACAATATACATTTCGCATAAAATGATCATGGAAGATGAAAAATCTGATTTGTGTGGCTTACTGAAAGATCAGTTAATGGAAAATGTTCAATTGAAAAAGGAAGAAGACTATGCATTTACGTTTGGAACCCAAGCTATATGCATTATGATGTCTTTTTTGAAATGCTTACCCTAGATTAACAATGTGGTATGGAAGGAAAATAAACTGGTCTGTCAGCAAATCTTTAAATACTATAATGCTCTAAATGATGGTGAGGTTGAATGTGGAAATTTATTTAATGAATTTTTAAAGATGTTCGGAGAAGTTAGCATTTCCCCTCTGGTGGGAACTCTTGAAGTTGGATCCTTTTCTAGTAAATTGGAAAGGAAAAAGAAAAGAGCTAAAAAATCTATTGAGGACACTCCTCTAGTACCCACAATTTCTAAATCTGAGGAGAAAGGGAAAGAAGTGGTTGTCTTAGAAGTATCTAATGAAGACTCTAAAGGATACACTCTAATGGATGAACCAGAACCAATTGAACCAGTAGCAGCAGCTACAGAAAAAAAGAGAGAAGAAGAAGACTTAAGGAAGGAAATGATACTAATGATAGTTCAAGAGGAAGATGGGATGAAGAATATTGCTGATTTTTGGTTGGAAAAACTCTCTTTTGAGCAAGACTTGATTGAGAACACTCTAGGAGCATACTTTAGGTGCAATAATGTTTAATTGGATAGTTTACACAATGTATTTCCTGATGAAATGATTTAGTGCATAAAGGAAGGAATGGCTTCTAATTCTCAGGATAAAGAAGAAGAGGAGATAATTCTACACCTAAAAGAACAATTCAGATTATCTCTTGTTAAATTGAAAAAGAAGATGAATGAACTGAGACAATGTATTATTGAAGCAAACAATATCTACAATTACTGTCTTTGGTGGCCCCATGCAATTGGGAAGTACTTGGATGGTGCAGTGAAGAAAATAGTTCAAGATTTATGGTAAGAACATGCAAAGGTGACATATAGTAAAGAAAAGCTTATGGAAACCTTCTAGAAGATGAAGGATTTGATAAAAAGAAGATTGGAGAAGTTAATTGAAGTCATGAAGAAAGGAGAAAAACTGGCAGAGGAAATAACAATTCTTGAGTCTCTAGTAAAAATTATCAATCAAACATCTGCAAACAATAGCATAATTCTCATCAGTGAGATTACAATTGATGCATTGAAGAAATTACTTCCAAAGATGAAGGAGAAATATATAGTAATCTTCTAATTGTGTTGTTAGTTATTTTTCCCTAAATTTTTTGAAGCAGTTTTAATGAAGAGAAGTAAAACTTTGGAGAGAAAGCATAAGTGTATAGACCTAAAAAGAGTTTGGATAAATCTAATTAATTAAATACATATTTTTGATTAATTAACCTTTAATTCTTCTACTATTAAATAAATTAAAAATATTTATTTATATAGTTCATTATTCTATTATAATCACATTCTTCTAATTATTCTATCTTAATTAAATAAATAACTTCAATAGTTTGATTTATTTAATTATTTAATTATTTCCTCTTAATTAAACAAACTATATCACATAGTTTTATTTAATTATCATATCTCCTTTATTAAATAAAAAAATTTCATTTGTTTGCTTTATTTAATAAATATTTCTCCAAAATTGAAATGCTAATATTCCTCCAAAAGTGAAACTTTCAACTAAAATCAATTTTGCTTTATCCTTCCAAACTAATTTTGGAACATTCATGGGAGAATTGGCTTTCCTCTTCCTCTTTTTCTTCTTGGTCTTTTAAAGGGAATCTTTATCCTTTCCATCTTCTTCTCCACCAAATTCATTCTTCTCCATTGATTTATCCAGATTGAATTCCAACCGTTGCTTGCTACCATGTCACAATTGCCTTTTGAAAATCTATAAAAGGAGCCTCTTGCTACAAGAAATGGATCCCAAGTTTGTGCAATATTACTCTGTAGGAATAGAAATCAAGCATTTAGCATCTTAGCAATCATATTATCATAGAATCATTATCATGGCTACATCTTAGATCACTGTATCTTTCTTTATCATATTGCATAATTTATTGTAGCTTCATCATATAATTAGATCATTGCATTTAGCAACATCTCATTCTCTAAATGGGCATTCTAACAGTCATAATTCTTACCACTTCTAAGAGCCATGTGACCTGACAAATATTTAGAGATAGAGGACAATAGGATGCTTTTAGAGGATTCTTGCTTTAAATTAGTTTAATTAGTGTTGAATCTTTGATAGAATGTCTCATGCATTATTAGTTGTTTGCTTATTTACTTATTTTACACTTACAATATAAGTATGAAAATGGTTTTTTGGGGGAGTTAGAAAATATTTTTGATTATATTTCAAAGGGGAAGATAAGCTGGAAATTTTGAGGATATTAAAAGCACATTTTTGTCATTGATGTCAAAGGGGGAGAGAGTGTTGTGAAAAATGAATCTAAATCCAAGCGAGAGAAGAGTTGTATCTTGGAATTTTGAATTTTGGCAGTGTTCTCGTTTTTCACTAATTGTTGCCATCAATGCTAAAGGGGGAGATTGCTAGAATATGGCTTGAGGAGATTATATATGACTTCTAGTGTTGTCATTAATGGAAACCTAAGTCATCTATATGGTCTGTAGATATGAATTTGAACATTTTGGCAAAGAAAATTGATGAATAGTGCTTTACTAGAACAATAGATAAAGAACAAGGTATCTAGGCAGTTTATCAATTTTTATACTTCATCAAATGATTATTTTGCATTGTGGATCTTGGAGAAGATATTTTGGTACCCCTACCATCGTGTTTACTAACATTAGTAATTTCACATTGTTCTGTCTTTGAGTTAAGAGATCCAACAAAATTGTTTTTTGTTTATTTGTTCATTAAGGCCGACTTGATCTATGTATCGTGTTGAGATGTATAAGGTGCAATTATTTTGGTGTCTCTATGTTCGAAGATTTTTTTTCCATCCCAGCTAAGTATTAGCCAAATTTTGGGAGGTACACATCGAAATTGTTCATGCTTGAGATGACCATTGAAGAATATTTCTATATTTTGTTTAAGCCAACATGTGGATGAAATCTCCAAGTAGCGGATATATATATATATATATGAAATCATTTGAAGTATGAATGTGTGTACAAGAAGAGAACAAGTGTGGTGTATGTAAAAGTAGCTGGTGTGTTTTGTGCATAGTTATGCTTGTGCAAAATAAGTATTTTGGAATTAGAGCAAAGAAGAGCTAAGTAGAGTAGAAGAGGAGTAGAAAGTGTGAATCTGATAAGAGGTTAGAATATGTTCAATGAGCTTAAATGGAACTATAACCAAGCTTTGAAGAAGCTATCTTTTCAGTTCACTATTTTGTTGTAACTCAAACCTTTTTGTAAGGTAGTGAGCTCTAGCTAGTGTGCCTAAATGCAAGTGCATTCCAATTTTTCTTATACTTTTAACAGGGTATAAATTGTGGATTAACCTCCACTATGGTTTTTCCCCTAATAGGGTTTCTGCACAAAAATATTGGTGTTATGAATACTTTTCTTTTATTGTTGCATGTTTATTTCTGCTTATGTGATGTGAATCGTTTGAGATCTGGTTTATAATTTAAATTTTAGCTAAGCATTGATTCACCCCCACTCTTAGTGTTCCTTGAGTCCAACATCATCTACTTGCAAAAGTGTTTGAATTCCTTCCACCACCAAATCTACCTCTTGTGCCTCTAAAACCACCTCTAAAATATGCAACTCGATCTTCCTTTTTCTACACTTCCTCTTGGCTCTCACTTGTTTTTCTTGGTGTAGATAAAGATCCTCCTCCTCTTGAAGTGTTGCTTCTTCCTCTAACTATCTTTTTTTGTGTCATTTTTACCTTTTCTTCTATCTTCAATGCCATTTGATAACATTCTTCAACACTCCTTGGATTTGTCAAAGCTAATTCATCCTGAATATTCAATCTCAAACCACCCAAGTACCTAGATATCTTCTCATCCTCATTCTCATTATGGTTAGATTTCATAATTAACTTATAGAATTCCTTAGTGTATGCTTTTACATCCATCTCATTTTTCCTTAAGCTTTGTAACTTCCTAAACATTTGAATAGAATAATAAGAAGGGAGAAATTTACCTTTCATCTTGGCTACCATCTTGTCCCATGATAAAATATTGGATTTTCCTCTTTTCATTCTCTTTGATTTCTCATAGTCCCACCACAAATGTGCATGACCTTTTAGTTTTTTCTTTGCAACTTTGACTCTCTTTTCTTCAGGAATGTATTTACACTTGAAGTACTTATCCAAAGATGCTATCCAATCTAGTAGCTATTCATCATTCAAGTTCCCACTTAACTTTTGAACATCAATGTTCACCTTATGCTTGTCACTCTTGACTGCATTTAACAGATTTTCCATTTGCCAATCTTCAGGATCAAGTTCTTCCTCTACATCTTCAAACTCTTCTTCCTCTTCATCATTTGAATCACTCTCAACTTCATCTCTCCTCTTATTTTTTTCCAATGCTTCCAACCTTTCCTTAAATTCCCTAATCTCTTGCACATAATTTTCTTTCAAATCACTCATCTCTTTTTCCATATTCTTTCCTTTAGGATGCATCTTGACAATATTTCATGTTTACCTTCCAACCTTTCTTCTAAAAAATTCAATCTTCTTCCACAAAGAATAGATACCTTTGCTTTTGTATCAATTTATTCCAACTAGGGGAGGTATGCAACACCACTCAACTCAATCTCAACCGAAAACAACTCTCAAGTTACCAAACTTCAAATTCACCTTTATCACATCAAATTCTCACAATTCCTTGTACTAGTATAGTTTGAGTAAATTAGGTATATCTTTTAGAGAAGTTCCTCTTAGTTCAATACCAACAAATTTTTAGGGACCCATTAGAGTGTAAAAACACATATCACCAAACCTCAATAGGTTTCTTTTAAACAACTTATTTAAAACCTTATTTCTACACTGAGTAGACCCCAAATTAGCTTTGTTTTATAAAGAGGCTTGTCTCAAAACTTCTTACCTACCTCTAAAACCACTTGGTAAACATTCTACAGGTTACCAAACCAAATATTTCACAACCTTTTTTTAGAAATACACTCTCCACTTGAGGTGCCTAAACTAGAAACCCCTTTTTCTAGCAAATAACCTTGGGTTTTATTGAAAATCATGCTTCCAGGCTTGATCTAGCCCTAAAATCACATCTAACACCTTACATTAACCCTTCCAATTCTCAAACAATCAACAAATAACACTGAACAAACATATTTCATACTTTACCATGCTCTAACCTCACAATTTCATAAGAAAAACACACTTTTCATTACTAGGGCATCATGTCCAACTCATTATTTGGCCTCTCCTACACTCACCAACCTTCCCAACACCTATAAATTTTAAATACTACCCATTCCACCATGATATATTTCCTACAAAAGGTGGAATGGGTCCATTTTTCAAATTTAAAACCCAAAGCCCTTAAGACTAGTTTACATGGATATTTTCAAGCAAAAACCTCCTAACTTTCACAAAATTCAATGAAACTTCACAAAAATTGAAGTGTTTGAAATTAGATTCACCATATTACAACTTCCAAAACAAATTAAAACAAGATAAGGCATGTACGATTCATACAAATGTCTGTAAATTCACTATACAGATAATAACTACATAATTATAAGGGGAAATAGTGATTTATTGATCAAAATATTCTTACAATCTTCCCAACCAACCCATACAATGAGTCTTCAACCTGTTTTATAATTATTACATCCTAAAACTACTATCTCAATCACCTAAACTATCTTTTAAAGTGATATGACTGTTGGACTTCTACCAAATTGTAAATTTTGCAAGTTTACGATATTTTCAATATGATAACATTTCATCTTTTGCAATTTTTAGCAATTTAGACCACCTAATCACTTAATAACCTCTAGCATGACTCTTTACAACATAAAATGGTCAACATGACCTTATTTAATGCTTCATGATTCAAAATCCTAAAGCCTATTTATTAACAACCTTGACTTACAAAAAAATTCAATGGTGGCCCTACACCAACAACCCATAAGCATATGCTAGTGGGAGCCTTCTTCAATTATTACATGACACCAAATGCACTAATAGGTGTAACCTTTGGTTTGAATGAGTTTATTTCCCTTTCTTTAGGGAAACGTTGGTCTCTCATAGGTAGATTGGAAGCCTTATAAGTGACTTTTAGATGTAACTATTATATCTATGGTTGAGGCCACAATGGTTGTCATGCTTGTGACATTTGTGGAACATATTCCTTGGTGAATCTTCTTTTCGATCAAGTAAATTATAATATAACTACACTTGTGGTTCTATTTCTATCAAAACCTCATTTGTAAATCCAAGTCTTCTCCCTCCATCCAAGAGAAAAGCACTTGTTTGGGGGAGATATTTGTTTCTTGTTCTAGATACATTCCTTGCATTTGAGCACTAAGTTTGGCTCTCTCTAACTCGAGAGACTAATAACTTTCAACATCCAAAAGAATGACTTAACTCCTTTATTTTTCCATGCTCTATTGAAGATTCCCCTTGGACTTTGGGGCATGTTGTAATCATTTCATGGAAAGCACCATGCATTTATGTCTTCCACAAGGTTTGTTTATCATGGCACTATTGTTGGACTTATCATTCTGAAGTGGAGTGGTTAGCAGGACTATTTGACTTGATGCATATGGTTGGTTACCTTCTCTTAGAGCTCTTGGGTACGTATTATGTTGGAAGTGTGGTCTTCCTCGGTAATATTTGGGAGGAGGTTTCAGAGGTGATGCTTTCTTGTGTTTTATGATGACGATCTCATTCATAAAACTTCTCATCAAATTTTTAATGTCATTCCTATTAGTAGCTAATGAAGAAGAGCCTGATGTACTTGGATATGTATTTAGATACACATAAATTGACGGTGGTGGCACACTTCATGAGCTACACGTTGTAGCATACGTATTGGGGTTTGCTTCTTCTTGTGTTCTACTAGATATTTAAGTTCACATTGGAATTGGTGGTCATGGTGGGAGCTTCCTTGCATCAATCAAACTAGCATCGGTTCTTAGAGCTAGATCATATGCATCGAGCAAATTATTTCTTGCAAGTGATTGTACTATAACTATAAGTTTAAATTGAAATATTTTAGGTAGAACATGAAATCCTTTGCTAACAGAGGTGTGGTCAACATGGGGATCCATTGCTAGGTTTTATGCAACCTGGTATTGAAATCCTTCATAAGCTCCTAAGGTGCTCACTTTATTGTTATCAACTATTATAATAGGGATGAACGATCTCCCTTCTCCATAAAGTGCTCAAATATTTTTTCTCCAAGTTCATCCCAAGTGAAAACGGAATTGGAAACTGCAGACATGTACCAGTATTAAGCCTTTCCATTAAAGAATGTGGCCAATAATCTAGGGGCTATGTTGTGCTCTATGATATTATGGATTGTACAAACATCTGTAATGTCTTGGAGATGTTTAGATGGTGTTTTTAAGTCCTTCCTAGTGAACTTCAAGATTTATTTTAGATCATTGGTGGGGATAGTATGCCATATATTGAGAGGGGTAGGAGGAAGTAGTGGACTACTACTGTCCTAGTTTGAAATTTTTTTGGAGGTCTTAAGAGATCCATAGGGAATAATCCTCTATGAATGTGGAAAACAAGTATTCTAATTTGAAAAGCTCAACCACCAAGAGGGGTAGATAGAGCTTTGTGCTCATGACTAGCAATCTTGAGTTTATTTCCTCTTACATGTGAAACAAACATTATGATTTGTCTCCTTTAAGGAATAGAAGAACACAATTGGGAGTATTGGAAGTTAACTCTAGAAGATGCCCTTGTTTAGATCTTGGGCTTGAGTTCACTAGCCTATCCTTCTAATCTAATTCAAATGCCTCTTTAAGGTTGGGTATCAAATGTTGTTAAAGATCTTGGTCCCACCCAAAATTCTAGAAAATTAATTGATGGCCATTGAAGCTTGTGCTTCTCTGAAATAGCCTTATGGGAAATTCAGTGAATGGGGGGCCCTTTTCTGTTTCACTGAATGACCTCTAATATTTTTACAGAAGTTGGCTCTTAACTTTTGTTTTGGAAAGGGAGAATGAATATAGGAAAAATAATTAACTAAGGTGGTGCATCAGTTTATTTTATAATATTTAAAAATGCTAACAAGTTCCTAATTATGATAAAATGAACATAGAATTCCATAGACCCTTCATTGTTAGAGGGATAATGAGTGATTAAGGCCAATACAAGCACAAATAATTCATTCAAATCCTTCCACTAGAAGAACCCATTAAGGTTCAATAGTATATAAGGATTTCAAGACAATATAAGATGTTCAGACCCTTACAAAACTAATCTTCCCTAACAACATAGTATGTAGTCTAACATGATTTCAACAAGGAAAGAAAGAGTATAGGTACATGGTTCAATTCTTGCGAATCTAAGCTAGAAAAACATAAAATACAGAACTAAGAAATGATTATCAACATTATATCTGAAGAATTAAAATTACATAGAGCATTTAGCATGCATGAATAGAGAATAAAAATTAAGAATAAAGGCCACATATGCATAGTTTAATGCAATTCTCTTTCTTAAGTTTCTTGATCTTGAAGAACAATACAAAAATGTTAAGGTCAAACAATGAATTCAGATAGTTATCTTGAAATTGATTAGAAAATTATTATAGAGCAATGATAGTACTACTAGCAATCTCTACTTCTATATGTGTATCATTATTGAGGAAAGGCTCATAAAATCTCTTTTATAGAGCAAGGAAAGAATACAATATTAGAGCAATCTCTACTAGAAAAGCCAAAATCCCTAATAGTTTGCATCAAAGCATACCCTCAAAATTTGATTAAAGATCAGATCTTATCATAACAATCCAAGTAATAAAAACCAAGCTTCTACAAATGGTGTAACAACTTGCAAGTTGGATACCACAAGATTTATGAGGAGATCCCTCCATCAGAAGAATAAATGTCTCGATAAAATCTAATCTAAATGCTTGCAAGCAGCCTCAACTTTCTTGAATGGATATTGGCATTTGAGATTATGAAGACACAAAAATAATGTCACCACCCGACAACACAAGTAATGACAATGCTCCCAGCTATAAAGAAACCTTTCATGATGAAAGATGAGTAACATGGCATGCTAGAAAGAGTTCCTCAAATTTTTTTTGAGTGGCCTATGGAAAATTCCCACAAGGTGGCCATGTTTCCTACTCCATGCCCAAAAGAAGTATGATACTTAAAAAGGTGGTGCAGCTAGTACATGACACATTATGTGTCTTTTAGAAAAAAGTAACCTACAAACTACAAGAAGATGTGGTAGTGTTATATGTGGCGAGGCAAACAAGAAAATATAAAAAGTAGAAAAATTTGGGGTCAAAAGAGTAAAGAGAAAAAATATTACATACTTAGTGAAAAAAATTCTCCACAATGACCATTTACCTTCAATTTTTCCATTTCAACTCACTTCTATCATCTTATCAATCTCTCAATTCATTCCTTCACTCTCTCATGCTAATTCTCTCACTCTAGCACTTCTCCTTGATTCACTATCACTCTTTCTTCCTATTACTAGCTTTTATCTTGGCTTCTACAATGTTCTTACTTCAATACCATTGTTCATTATAGTTTCGTGGAGCTCTACCTCCTTGGAATGTAATGTTTTATATCATCTTCTTCCTCTCTTAGCCTTGAGTGCTTGCAAAACAGAAGGTGATAAGATGTCTTTTGTTTACATGCATTATCATTCTTGTAGAGTAACACCTAGGTTGTAATTTCTCTCTACTATCTAGTCCCCTTTACATTCTCATCTTTATAACTTTTCTTCATATCATTGCATATTGGTTATTCATGGAGGTTGGAACACCAAAATGGGGGTCTTGTGAAGGCATCTAACTCAAAACACAACCCCAACATTTTTCTTGTTAGTATGTGTGTAGGTGTAGATTCATCCACTTTGAGCTAGTTGGAGAATTGGATTGTGAGTAACTTGGGATACTTCTTTCTTTTTTATTTCTCCATTAGAATAGTCTTTATAGTATTCTTGTTGTACTTAATATTCATTGACCTTTTTGTCAAATAGTAAAAATAACACATTCATGTTGATAATAGGCTATGTGAGTTTATTGTTACAAGATACCATTATTTCTTTGAGACTCTAGTATGAAACATTGAAGTCTGACTCCCATGTTGTCATCCCCTAATAGAGAGTTATCTAGTATGTAGTTTGAAACCCTTGTAATATGTTCACCTGATTATAGAAAACATATATCATAAACAAAAGGGAAAAAAAGTCATGTTTTCACTTCCTTTTCAGCCTATCTCTTCCTTCTTAACTCATTAGATAGCCTGAGGTAGTTTAGGGAAGTGCATTCCCTTATGATCTTCCATGAATTGAGAGCCTTGGGGGTGAAAAATCCACCTTCTCTATAATGAGTTCTTTCATTTCTTCTTCAAGGATGATGAAGGTGTAGCCCGAGACTTAGAAAATAACCCAAAAACAAGAGAATAATTTTATTATTCAGAAAATGGAGCTTTCTACATGCAGAGGATCTCAAATCCGCAAGTTCTACAACACATGCAAGTTACAGAAAGCTATAGAATAACCCTTTCACAATATGCAAGTTTCTCCCCAAAAAGTTACCCAAAAATTAGAAACCTACCCATAAATAGAGATCCTCTTTAGTTTGGAGCAAAAATAACATTCAAATAGAGTTTAGGTGGTTTGGCATTGAAAAATTACAACTTGAAGTTCAAATTTCAAAAGAACATTTGCAATTGTATCTTCTAGAAAGTGCGCCAACTTCTCTGGGCCATAACTTTTGATCCAGGACTCTGATTCACGAACCGTTTGAACCATTGGAAAAGTTTTGAAGTCAACAATGTGCTTGAAATTTTCTATGCCAATTTTGGCAAGTTTCAAGGCCGATCCGGGAACTCTAAGTGCGTCAAATATAACCTAAAAGATTTTCAGATGCAAATATGGGAAACTAAAACTGCAATATCTTTCAACCCAGGAATAGAAAATAAAAACCGTAAATTGGGAATTTCATTATGACAAAAAGGGTATCCAAAAATATAAAAATATATAAAAATTGAGAAACTTGAAATCTAACTATTTTTGGGTGATGCAAGATTGCCCTTACACCACTGGATGCTCCTGCATTAGACACCCAAGGTAATTTGAGAAGTGACCCCGTCACGTCTCAGATGGTGGAGGAAAACCCAAATGGTTGACCTCTACCTTAGGCAACCAGGATGAATCTTCAACAGGCCTTCCTTTCCATTTCACCAAATATTTCTCATATTGCCTGTTCCTAGTACTCTTTCCCACACGACTATCCAGGATTTCTTCAATCTCCTTCTTTTCTGAAGTAGGTGCTAGAATCCCACACTGTTCCATCATTGGTACTTCCTTTGCCCCACCTTCATGATACTCTGTCAAATCTGAAATGTTGAACATAGGGGAAATGTTGAATCCATCTGGCAACTCTACCTCATATGCATTCCTTGAATCATGCCTCTTCAAAATTTTATAGGGACCGGACTTCTTCATCTTCAATTTGTTATATTTTCCCACTAGAAACCTTTCTTTCCTCAAGTGGACCATCACTTCATCACCAATCTGAAACTCCTTATACATCCTCTTCTAATCTGCCTTAGCCTTATACTGCATATTAATCTTGTTAATATGTTCTCTTACCTTCTCATTATATCCTTGATGTGTTCTGCAAAATCTTTAGCTTCAGCACTTATTTTCTTCTCTTGGTCCATCTTCCTCAATTCTGGAGCTGTTCTGGGGCTACCTCCATACACACTCTCGAATGGTGATCTACCAGTGCTTTTGTTGACATAATTGTTGTAAGAAAATTCTGCCTAGGGTAAGATCAAGTCCCATCCCTTGGGTTTATCTCCTACCAAACATCTCAGTAGGTTACCCAGACTCCTTTAAACAACCTCTGTCTGCCCATCTGTTTGTGGATGGTGTCCATAACTGAACTTCAACTCTATCTTCAGCTTCTTCCACAAGGTCCTCCAAAAGTACCCTATAAATTTGGTGTCACAATATGAAACAATACTCTTTGGCAGACCATGTAGCCTCACCACCTCTTTGAAGAACAAGTTAGCAATGTGTATTGCATCATGGGTCTTCTGACATGGAATGAAATGTGCCATCTTTGAAAACCTATCAACCACCACAAAGACTGAATCATTCCCACGTTGTGTCCTTGGCAAACTAAGAACAAAGTCCATACTTATATCCTCCCATGGCCTCTCTGGTACAGGTAAGGGCTGATATAAGCCTATATTCTGGCTCACTCCTTTAGCCATCTGACATACCCTACAGCTTTTTACAAACTTCTTAACATCCTATGAAAATTGAGGCCAATAATAATGCGCACTGATAATGGCAATGGTCTTATCCTGACCAAAATGTCCTACCATTCCTCCACTATGCTTCTCCTTTATCAGGTTCTACCTCATGGAACTCCTCAGGATACATAATTGACTTCCCTTAAATAACATGCCATCCTGGATTATGAAATCCAGCCACCTCATCCTTTCCATTATAAAAGGTTCCGTGCAAGCTTTCCAAGCTTCTACAAAATCAGGATCTTCTGCATACAGTGTCTTGAGTTCATTGAATCCAACCACTTCAATCTGCATCTTTGTCATCAATGTATGCCTCCTACTTAAGGAAACTGCAACCCTATTTGACTTCCCACTCCTATGTTTCAAAACAAAGGTATAACTCTGCAAAAACTCTACCCATTTCATATACCTCTGATTTAATTTTCCCTGACTATTTAGGTACTGCAAGGCCTGATGATCAGTATATAGAACAAATTCCTTCAGCAAAAAATAATGTCTCCGTTTCTTTAATGCTTGAACTATTGCATAAGATTTCTAATCATCTACAAAATACTTTCTCTTTGCATCATTTAAATTTTCACTGAATTAGGCAATAAGCTTACCTTCTTGGCTCAACACTACTCCATTGGCACAACCACTGGCATCACAATCCACCTAAAACACCTTGTTGAAATCTGGGAGGGCTAGAACAGGTTGCTCTGTTACCTTTTGCTTCAATAGTTCAAAACTCTTTTCCGCTCCAATGCTCCAGCTGAATTCTTTTCTATCCCCTCTCATTGTTTCAGTCAGGGGTCCACAAATACTACTAAAGTTTCTAATGAACTTTCTATAAAAACTAGCCAAACCATGGAAAGATCTCACCTTGGTAGCAGTTCTTGGGGTAGGCCATTCTAGAATAGCCTTCACCTTCTCTGGGTCCATCTTGAGACCTTCTGCTGAGACAACAAACCCCAAGTACACTAATCCCCTCTTCAAAAATCTGCACTTCTTCAAATTAATCAACAATTTTTCTTCTCTTAACTTCTCAAAGGCTCTCCGAATATGCATCAGATGCTCATCCAACGTCTTACTAAAAATAAAAATATAATCTAAATACACAATAACAAAACTTCCTAGAAATTCTTTTAGTACCTCGTTCATGAGCCACATGAATGTGCTCGGTGCATTGGTTAGCCCAAAAGGTATGAGTAACCACTTGTAAAGGCCCTCTTTGGTTTTGAATGTAGTCTTCCATTCATCTCCCTCTCAAATCTGGATCTGGTGATATCGACTCTTCAAATCAATCTTTGTGAAGTACTAAGCTCTACTCAAACAGTCCATCAGGTCATCCATCCTTGGCAGGGGAAATCTCTACTTGATTGTTATCTTGTTTATGGCTTAGGAATCTGTACACATCCTCCACTTCCCATCCTTCTTTGGTGCTAGTATTGCAGGTACTACACATGGACTCAAAATCTCCCTTATCAAACCATTTCTCAACAACTCTTCAACTTGTTTGTTCAACTCCTCATTTTCTGCTGGTGTCATTCTATGAGCTACCTTATTTGGCAAACTGGCTCTAGGAATCAAGTCAATCTGATGACTGATCTTCCTTATTGGTGGTAAACCTTCAGGTACATTATCAAAAACAATATCCTAAAACTCATCCAACATCCCAGAAACTTCTTCTGGAACCTTCTCACTATCCTCCTTACTCACTCTAGGAAACAATGCATAACACGCATGCTCATGCTTCATACCTTCTAAAATTTTTCTTCCATCTACATAACAAATTCTAGCACTATTGCATACCTTTTCTTCAGTCTCCTTCAGGGGTTTCAACTTGTGCTGAACCCCATCCTTTGTCAAGGAATAATTGTTTGCATGGCCATCATGTATAGCTCGCCTATCGAACTGCCACAGCCTCCCCAACAACATGTGACATGCATCCATGGGGATGATATCACAGAGTACCTCATCATGGTAGCTTCCGATCTTGAACTTTACTAGGCACTGCTCATTGACCAAAACTTTGTGGTCTTTCTGCAACCAGGCAATCCAATACGGATGCGGGTGCCTTTCCCTCTTCAGCTTCAACTTTGTGACCATCTCTTTTGACACCAGATTATCGGTGCTCCCACCATCAATAATGACATCACAACATTTTCCTTCACACTTGCACCTTGTGCAAAACAGATTCTTCCTTGTGGTTCCTTTTTCCTACCACTAGGGCTTCCCCTTTCAAGATCATTAAATGTTCAGATTGGGCCTCCTCATCTGCATGCGCAACCCTTCCATGACCTTCTGGCCTTTTGTCTGCCCTTCCTTGGTGTTGTGGACATTCATAGGCTCGATGCCCTTCTTCACTGCATTGGAAACACATTCCTTTGAAACCACCTCTTCCAGTTCTTTGTCCATATCTCCCTCATTCTCTACCTCTTTGATCACCGCTTTTGATCACGAGGGTAGTAGAAGTTGTCATTCTTTTGGCTTCGGCTGGTACCCACATCTTTACTTTTCTTTTTATCATCATTTTGGCTTCCTGAAGGTCTTCCATTGCCCCTTCCACTTTGACCTCCTCATCCTTTTTTCTTTCCATCAAATCTTTTGTTTAGCTTTCTTCCACCTTTCAAAGAAAACTCCGATACACATCATCAATGGTGGTCATTCCGACTAGGCTTAACTCCTCCTGAATGCTCGGTCGTAACCCATTAAGATATCGTGCTACCTTCTCCTTATTGGCCTCTATGTGACCCGTTCTGATGATTATTTTGTGAAAATCTTCAGTATATTCTTTCACAGATCTGCTTCCTTGCTTCAACCCTTGCAATTTCTTCAACAAATATAAATTGTAGTCCACTGGTATGAACTGCTTCTTCAATTTCTCTACCATGTAATCCCATTTGGTGATATTTCCTTTTCCTCTTCGATTTCTTTCCAACCGGACCTCTTTCCACCAAATACTGGCATGGCCCTTTAGCTTCATTTTTGTAAACTTAACGCGATCTGGGTCCTCTATTTCCTCATACTCAAAATATTCTTCTAGCTTGTTGATCTAGTCGATCAACTCTTCCGAAGTCCGTGACTTCGTAATAACTAGGACTTCATTTATGTCTTTCTCGCATCTTCAAAATGGCCCTCCTTGTTAGCTGCATTTGGTCTTGATCACTCATTTTCCTCTCTCCTTCCATCCTCACTTTTCTCCCTTTGGTTTAACCTCCTCCTCTTCAACTGCTCTTTGTAATGCATCAATCTCTGCCTCTCGAGGGTCGCTACGATCTCTTTCCACTAGCATTTGTCACCTTGACCACTGCACTCACCACGCTTCACTGCATCACTCTGAGGTGCATCTTTTCTTGACCTCACTCCACAACCACGGTCCTAGTGTGAACCGCCTCTATGATTGGTGATCCTCATTCACATGCTCAAGAAAACCTCGATACCACTTGGATGAAGGTGCAGCCCAAGACTTAGAAAATAACCCACAAACAAGAGAATAATTTTATTATTCAGAAAATGGAGCTTCCTACATGTAGAGGATCTCAAATCCCCAAGTTCTACAACACATGTAAGTTATAAAAAGCTACAAAATAACCCTTTCGCAATATGTGAGTTTATCCCCAAAAAGTTACCCAAAAATTAGAAACCTGCCCATAAATAGAGCTCCTCTTTAGTTTGGAGCCAAAACAACATTCAAATTGAGTTTAGGCAGTTTGGCATTGAAAAATTACAACTTGAAGTTCAAATTTCAAAAGAACATTTGCAATTGTATCTTCTAGAAAGTGCGCCAACTTCCCAGGGCCATAACTTTTGATCCAAGACTCCGATTCGTGAACCATTTGAACTGTTGGAAAGGTCTTGAAGTCAACAATGAGCTTGAAATTCACTACACCAATTTCAACAAGTTTCAAGGCTGATCTAGGAAATCTAAGTGCTTCAAATCTAAACCAGAAGATTTTCAGGTGGAAATTTGGGAAACTAAAACTGCAATATCTTTCAACCCAGGAATAGAAAATAAAAACCATAAATTGGGAATTTCATTATGATGAAAAGGGTATCCAAAATTGTAAAAACATCTAAAAATTGAGAAACTTTAAATTTAACTTTTTTGGGTGATGCAATATTGCCCTTACACCACTGAATGCTCCTGCATCAAAGGACTCTAATTGCATTGACTATTTCATCTACCCTAAAGAGAGTCTACAATTTTCTCTTCAATATTCATCGTAATAATTTCATAATTTCCTATGTTAGTTTGTACCTTGGCCTACTATAGTTTATCATCACCTTCATATATATTTTTTAGCTTTCCCAAAATGTCATATGTTGTTTAATAGTGCATGACTTTGAAAAAATCCAAATTTTCCAATCCACTTATAATTGCATCCTTAGCTTTAACATTTGACTCATATGCTTGCTTACTAGCCTAGTCAGTTAGAAGTGTAGCATTATAACATAAGCATCCACCAAAAACATCCAAACATAAAACCCTAAAGATGATAGATAGGCTTCCATTCTTATACTCCAAAAATCTTAGTTTGATCCATAAAAGAGAGGCACTTTGTCTATAGAATAACCTTTTTGACTAGCCATTTGTGTTCAATCTTCAAGATATACCTGACTTGATTAAGCTTCTTCAAGTGAACTAGATCTATAATTTATAAATTGTTGGAACATAGCTATATAACACCATGCTGCCATTAATATCCTTTTTCACACCATGATATGAAGGTATTAGTTGAAATGTCTCAACTTTAAAATGCAATTGTTACAACAATCTCCTTTTAAATTTGCACCATCAATCTCTACTAGAACTTGTTAGCTTAGAACATTTTTACATTGTGCTTATAAGATAGCATAAGTGATGCATGTAAGTTATATGATGCAATCAATAGTTGCCACCTATCAACATCATTTCCATTACCACATTCTCTCTTTGTGCTTGAATTTTGAAGAATGTGATGTATGGTGCCTTTGTGATGCAATCACTTTTGGACACTTGTCATTATTTCACATATTTTAGTTTTAACCTTTTCAAATTGAACTGTAATTGTGATGATGTTTCAACCATAGATTTTTGACTTCTTGTACATTAATCATCAATCTTTAAAAGAAAAGAGTCTTAAGCATGCAATCCTATCTAACATGTGGGAAGTTTAGATAACTATATTTTAATTAATTTTCCATCGATAAAATAATCATTGTGATTACTTCTATGATTATTCTCATTATCCTTTCACACCTAAATTTCTAGATTTAGTTCTTTAGATTGTCATTTTTATCTAATTCACCTCAAATAGACTTCTTTTCCATTCTTACAAGGTGTGCATCTTCTACAATATCAAGCTTTCTATCTACACTCTAATGATTCTTGTAGCTACAATCAAATCTTCAAATGCATAGTGAGGAGAAGGAAATTTTCACATCTCATTTGTTATCTTCATTAATTTCCTGATTGGCCAAATCACTACTCTACCATCTTCATCTATATTTCCACTTTCTTATCTCTTCTATCATATATACATATGCATATATATATATATATATGTATACATAGATATATATGTGTGTATGTATGTATATATATACATATACATATATATAT